>CM044446.1:92103274-92223326 GCA_024363595.1 Xenopus borealis | reverse complement strand
TTCAGTAACTCACTCATTCAGTAACTCACTCATTCAGTAACTCACTCATTCAGCAACTCAGTCATTCAATAACTTACTCACTCAGCAACTCACTCATTCAGTAACTCACTCTCTCAATAACTCACTCATTCAGTAACTTACTTAGTAACTCACTCATTCAGTAACTCACTCATTCAATAACTCATTGAATAACATAATTCAGCCACTCACTTAATACTTACTCACTCAGAAACTCATGTAGTCCCTTACTCACTCAATCAATCAGTAACTTACTTTGCTTCTCACTTACTTATTCCCTCCGTTTCATTATTTCCCTCACTCTCTACCTGACTGCTAATGCCCCACCCAAAGGGGAATCACAGCCTTGAGATTTTTACTGTGTCTGTTGTGAGGCTTCTGCAAGTAACCCAGTGCTTAACAAGCTTTGAATTGAGTACATGCACATCTGCATTTCACAAGTTATTCAGACAGTTGCAAACTGTAAACCATCTGCAGGATTTTACTTTATTTTGTGCAGATAAATCAAGTCTGGGAACTGAGTGAGCTGCTAACAGATGGAGCTGCTTCTGCTGATGTTGTTAGTACCTCTATCCATTCATTGCCCATTGCTATTTATAGATCTGAGTGTGCCCTACAAGCACTCGCTCGTTGCAATGCTCCAGTGAAAATGTGCTCCATCTGTATTGTAGTGTTCATGGTCCAAACGGGAGGTTTATTGTGTACATGTACAGTATTGCTCCTCTCTATTTGCATTTGTAGGCATGAGTAACTTTTGCATTACCATTTATGGACACTACAGCAGAGTGTTCCTAGTTGCTGATTATAACTATAGTTACAGCTATAACTATATTCTAGAAGAAGGGGGTGTGTCCTAGTGATGCAGGAGGTGTGGCCGGAAGCAGCACAGGCACGGGGGACATGAATTAATAATTCATATGCAGTGCAGAGGGATACCTTAAAACTACCCAAAACAATGATATTGTTCTGTAATAGGTACTAATCAGCAATTACAATGATAGGGTATAGTGACCTTTTAAGAATGTCTATACAGACTGTGTTGACTTTTTACTGTATGAAAATCGCTTAGAAGTGGGAGGGGCGTGGGAGACAGTGATCATATAATGACTACTGTCTAGAATGTCAAATCCTATGCATTCATTTGATTTATTGCTTGCAAAGATAAACAGTGACATTTTTGGAGCAGGTAGGAGCAGCCAAGGGTGTTCCTTGGTATGAAGTAATGAGTAACTAGTACAATGCCAGCACTCCAAGAGCTTGACACAATGTTTACATAGGAGCCAAGGGACTTTGAACAAGGGGGCGGGGGGGGGGTCAATGACATTTGATAATTAGAATTCTCTTTCTGTGACTCGTTTGGCTTTTAATTTTTGTTCACATTTTTGAGACAGAGGGTGTGCTGCAGCTAGTATATATAGTGGATAATGTACCCCCTATCTTATAAAGATATTATAAGTCACCGAGCAGTTATGTGACCATATAAAAACACGAGGCCGCAGGCTACATAACTCCGAGATGGCGTCTGCTATAAATTTCAGTAAGGGGTACATTTGCATTATAATCTACAGTGAAATATTGGGAGGGGGTCGGAGGGGTTGGCTTCCATTATGGTCGTTGGCGTCCAATTCGGACTCACCTGCATCAAAATCGGATGTGATGCATCAAAATTGGCGCCATTATATATAATGATACGGCATCTCCCACCGATTTACATTTCCCATCATCAGCTATCAGGGGCTGCAGGGAGTTGAACAAATGCTGACAGACTTATGGCACAGTCTGAGTCCAATTACAGTGGCTTTCTGTTGTGCACCTTTATTTATAGAATAAATTATAGGCCAGTCTTGGTACTTGCAAAGATGGTAAATTGTATTTTCTTTGGCTTTTTTTACCCTTGGGAAAGGATTGTTTACTGCAGAGCTGAGTTTCAAACCTCAACGAAAATGTTTTTCAATGTGAGGCATAAACTGGAAAGCAAAGGCTGTGCTGGGTGCTATTTGTTTGCATGAGCAGGACAGATAGAATTGTTGCAGTAGGTATGTACAACCATATAGCTTACTGTGTGCATTTTGTCTAAGGCGAGCTCTAGGATGAAGCAAACAACATGGCAGTAGTGATGGGCGAATTTATTCGCCAGGGGTGAATTCGCGGCGAATTCCCACGATTCGCCGCTGGCAAATAAATTCGCAAAACGCCAGTGAAAATTCGCTGAAAAAAACAAGTTGCGTGTCGTCTTTGACGCAACGCGACGAAAACGACGCGACACGCGTCAAAAACATGCCGCGACTCGTTTTGCTAATTTTTTCGCCAATTCGCGAATTTTTCGGCGAAGCGAAACGGGGTAGATTCGCCTATCACTACATGGCAGCTCCCATTTGCCTATATAAAGGTAAAATAGGCAGAAAACTAATGTCTTGTATGCCTTGGAAGTGACACCCTCATACAAACTATTTATCCCTGTGTAAGATAAATGGGTCTTACAGGACCAATATAGCAGTTAAAATTATACAGCCTCCCTTTCAATAATTAATATTGTTGTTATTATTATTATGGATACAGTTGGGACTGCCCCTGTTATTGCTCAGATCTTCAATTTGGCTACAGATGAGCCATTATGACTACTCAAAAGTTCTAATTGGCTGCTGTTGGGGTTGCCCTTTGTGATGACTCAGATGTTCTTGTTGGTTCTACTTTCTTTGTGATCAAATACTTCACTGTCTTGAGTTGGGTCTGCCTTTGTCATTGCTCAAATGTTCTTTCTGGGTCTGCCTCATCAACTGATGAAACTGATGACTACAATTGGGTCTTCCCTTGTGATGTTTTTATTGGTTATAGATGGTTCTTTCCTTTGAAGTAATCAAAGTCTGGCCCATCAACTTCTTTAATGCTCCTATTGGCTAAAGCTTTCTCTGCTCTTCTGGTGCTAATTTCACTGGTTTCTGTGCTGCAATGTAGTAATTATCTGTATTTATGACTAATCAGCCTTATATTGTGACTATATTTCTATTCTATTCTTTATTCCTATCAGTCCCTGCCCAAGTGGAGGTTACAATCTAAGATCCCTATCTTTTTTATGCATAAAGTTATGTTGGACTGCAGGAAGTTCTCTTATAGGGGAATGTAATATTTATCGATTGAAGGATTCATTAAGGATAGGATACTGGACTTCATAGCAAATAACAATACTATGAGTTTGTGCCAGCATGGTTTTATGCGTAATAGATCTTGCCAGACTAACTTAATTTCTTTTTATGAGAAGGTAAGCAGGGACCTCGATTTTGGGATGGCAGTGGATGTGATTTAATTAGACTTTGCTAAAGCATTCGATACAGTGCCACACAGAAGGTTACTGGTTAAATTAAGGAATGTTGGCCTTGAACATAGCATTTGCACCTGGATAGAGAACTGGCTAAAAGATAGACTACAAAGAGTGGTGGTAAATGGAACATTTTCTAATTGGACCAGTGTTGTTAGTGGGGTACCGCAGGGCTCTATACTGGGTCCCTTGCTTTTCACCTTGTTTATTAATGACCTGGATGTGGGCATTGAAAGTACGGTTTCTATTTTTGCAGATGATACTAAATTGTGCAGAGCTATAGGTTCCTTGCAGGATGCTGCCACTTTGCAGAGTGATTTGTCTAAGTTGGGAAACTGGGCAGCAAACTGGAAAATGAGGTTCAATGTTGATAAATGCAGGTTATGCACTTTGGCAAAAATAATATAAATGCAAGTTATACACTAAATGGCTGTGTGTTGGGAGTTTCCTTAAGTGAGAAGGATCTTGGGGTTTTATAGATAACAAGTTGTCTAATTCTGGGCAGTGTCATTCTGTAGCTACTAAAGCAAATAAAGTTCTGTCTTGCATAAAAAAGGGCATAAACTCAAGGGATGAAAACATAATTATACCTCTTTATAGATCCCTAGGCCTCATCTGGAGTATGCAGTGCAGTTTTGGACTCCAGTCCTTAAGAGGGTTGTAAATGAGCTGGAGAGAGTGCAGAGATGTGCAACTAAACTGGTTAGGGGGATGGAAGACTTAAATTATGAGGGGGGACTGTCCAGGTTGGGGTTGTTTTCTCTGGAAAAAAGGCGCTTGCGAGGGGACATGATTACACTTTACAAATATATTCGAGGACATTATAGACAAATATCAGGGGACCTTTTTACCCATGAAGAGGATCACCAGAGGCCACCCCTTCAGACTAGAAGAAAAGGACTTTCATTTGAAGCAGCGTAGGTGGTTCTTCACAGTCAGGACGGTGAGGTTGTGGAATGCACTGCCGGGTGATGTTGTGATGGCTCATTCTGTTGATGCTTTTAAGAGGGGTTTGGATGATTTTTTGGACAGACATAATATCAAAGGCTATTTTGATACTAAACTCTACAGTTAGTATAGCTATGGGCATACAGGTATATGGTTTGTCTTTGAAAGAGTGGAGATGTGTGTGTGTGTGTGTATGTATGCTGGGTTTTTAATTTGGAGGGGTTGAACTTGATGGACTCGGTCTTTTTTCAACCCAATTTAACTATGTAACTATGTAACTATGTAACTATGATAACACAAAATCATTTGCAATGCGAATAAATGTTCACACAGTGAACAGTTTTGCCTTTTCCAAACACTTTGCCCCTCACGTGCCAATTGGATAGTGTTTGGGAATTTTATAGTTTATGGATGAGGAGAGTATAACAGTGCTTTATTAGCAGGTCATGCAGTCATTACATAACAGCAGTAAGTCTTACTTTCACTTTCAAGCTGTACAGAAAGTCCTGTGTATGCACAGTGCCACCTGCAGGCCATTTGTATAAACACCACATATTCCCCCTATAGTAGGAAAGCATTTGGACAAATATATAAACAGTAACAAATGTAGATGTTATCTTAAAGCAATATATAAATTCTTCACATGACATAGTCCTTGGTCCATGCAGGTAGTTTCCTGATTCTCTCAATATGCCTTATAGGTTCACTTTTTTCTGCCCTATTGAGGTTGGCATTAGGAGTAGGGAAATGTCCTTCATCAAATGGAACATCTCCAAAGTCATATCTAGCAGGAGCAAGACGGCTTGCATTCCATATGCATCCATCAGACAGTTCATCTGTGTATGGTCCTCATTGGCATCTCACTTCAAGTGGTGTAGTAAATTTAGATAGTCCTTGTTTCAGTATTCCTGGTTTCTTAATTCTGACTAAAGATACAGGCTGAAAGTGCACTTCTCTTGCACCACGTTTTCTATCAGTATAAGCCTTGCATTTGGCTTGGTGATGTTTCACAATGTCAGCAGTAGATGATTTTGTAGGAATAGTCTTTGGTGGAATTTTGACGTCTGCAACATGTAACCTAGTGTGCATCTGTCTGCCATGTAATAATTCAGCTGGAGATGATTGGGTCATTGCATGGCATGGTGCTCTGTAGTTATGTACTGGTTTTACATCTGATCTCAACTTAAACTTTATGTACAAAGTTCTTTGCACAACCCAGTGATGTGTTGCTTTGTGGTGAAACTGTAGACACTGGGTGTGTGGCAGGTACTGGTGCTGTAGTAATGAGACCATCCACTAATTGTAGGTTTAATGCAGCAAAGTATAGCAGTACCTTTATTCACAATGTAAAAGTCACATTTTGCAGTATTTTGATTCAAATTGTTCAGTCACTGGCAAGCAACCAAGCAGAGGGATTGGATCCTTTAAGTAACTGACCAGTCTCAGGGCAGGTGCACCAATCGTATCTTTTGCAAAGTATTTCAAGAAAATATCCTTTGGTAGTATTGAAATAGCTGAACCTGTATCAAGCATCAGGTTAATGGAGTGCCCCTTGTCAGCAGAAGCAGTACTGACACTGACAGTGCATATAAACTTGTCTGGAAGAAATGTACCAGCTTTATCCACACTTAATGCTGTAACATTTGTAGTAGTAAGTTCATGAACAAATTTAGTAGAACTACGGCAGACCGTAGCAAAGTGACCTGGCTTCAAACATTTGCGTCACTTTATAGCTTTGGCAGGACATTTAAAATAGTTTGCAAGGTGTTGTGTTGAACCACAGCGAAAGCAGTATTTCTTATTTGTATTTGCTGCATGGTTTTGCAGTGAATCCCTTTCCTTAGCACTGTATTTTGCCTGTGACTGTGCATTATTAGGCCACAGTTTTGAATTTGCAATCTGTACATTCCCAGCAGTTCCCTGACTGAGAGTTTTAGCCTCTGCCACTGCTGTTTCAATTTGGCTAGCAACTGTAACAGCCTTTGCCTTTGGGTTAAATCATGCTCTAGGAGCAGTCTCTCTCTAATACGTGGTGAGTTTGTTTTTTCCACTATTTGGTCTCTTAGCATTTCATCTGTTAAATTCCCAAACTCACAAGTAACACCCAGCTCTCTCAAAGCTGCTACAAAATGTTCTGTGGATTCACCATTACGTTGTCCACATTGGCGGAATTTATATATTTCAGCAACCACATTTACTTTTGGCACAAAAAAGTTCTTTATAGCAGTAAGGGCAGTTTCATAAGTATCATCAGGTAATGGTAATGTATAGAATATACGCTGTCCCTCTGCTCCCAGGCAGTGAATAAGTAAAGCATGCTTTCTAGCTGCAGAAATCTCCCCTTGGTCAGCAGCAATAATGTAATTATCAAACATACGGATCCAAGCAGTAAAAGGTATGGTAGGCTCACCAGGGTTTGGTAGAAAAGGTGCAGGCTGCTGCAGAGGTAGAAAAGTCATCCTTGTCGCCATTTGTTGTGTTTGGTAGCCGAGGATGAGGAGAGTATAACAGTGATTTATTAGCAGGCCATGCAGCCATTACATAACAGCAGTAAGTCTTACTTTCACTTTCAAGCTGTACAGAAAGTCCTGTGTATGCACAGTGCCACCTGCAGGCCATTTGTATAAACACCACATGCAGTGTAAGTAATAAAGCTTCTTAATGAAAAAGTTGTTACACTAGCTCCACAAGTTTATGCCATCATCAAGCAGGTGTTAAAGGTTAGCAATGCGCAATTAAGATTCACAATGCAATAAAAACCTAATGAAGAATATCAAATTGTGACATGCAAATCTGTATTTGTAAATTTGTTCTCTTTGCAAATTGTATTACATTTTCCCCCTAGTGTGCAGGCAGTTCTGTTAGTATTCAGGTAATTCCATTAGTATACAGACAGCTTGGTTTTTTTGTTTTTTGTTGCAGTTTTGTTAGTGTGCTTGCAATTCTGTTAGTGTGCTTGCAGTTTTGATAGTGTGCTTGCAGTTCTGTTAGTGTGCTTGCAGTTTTGTTAGTGTGCTTGCAATTCTGTTAGTGTGCAGTCAGTTTTATTAGTGTGCTTGCAGTTCTGTAAGTGTGCAGCCAGTTCTGTTAGTGTGCTTGCAGTTCTGTAAGTGTGCAGTCAGTTTTGTTAGTGTGCTTGCAGTTCTGTTAGTGTTTTTGCAGTTTTGTTAGTGTTCTTGCAGTTTTATTAGTGTTCTTCCAGTTATGTTAGTGTGCTTGCAGTTCTGTTAGTGTGCAGGCAGTTCTTTTAATTTTGAAATTTTGCAGGCAGTTATGTAATTGTGCAGCCAGTTCTGTTCTTGTCCAAACAAGTATTTTAGTTTGAATGCAGTTCTGTTAGTGGGGGGCAGTTAGGTTAGTGGACAGGCAGTTAGTACAGTATGCACACAGCCTAAACTTTGGTTAATAAATCTTCCCTAGGGCACTGTTTAAGCTTCAACAGTGTCTTTGCTTCTGTAAACTTGTAGCTGGAGAATGAAGTTGGATATAATCTCTGTTGTCATTCTGAAGATTGAGTTGATTGGGAGAGGAAGCTGACTGAGCTGGTGAGAATTCTCTATTTCCTTTTTCTTCCATAGATGTTGGGCCCTTGCCAGCAGTTAGTTAACTGTTTACATTACAAAGCACAAATATTATGCCTTGAAAAGTCTTAGAATTTCCGTAAGTACAGTGCTGTATGTGGTTAATTATAGAGCCTGTGTCTTGTCATACTTTACACACTCACTATCACAGTTCCAGCCCCCTCCCTTGATGCCTTATTGCCTTGATTTATGTACTGTCCCACAGTAAGACCCATTTTATCACCCCCTTTTCTTACTATACGCACCTTCCCATATCTAACAGTTGTTGCTTTGTGAAGTCCTGCAGTGGCTTAGGATAGTTGCTCCACTTGCAACTCATAGGGGCCCATTTACTAAAATTGTGTGAAGAATTCGAAATTCGATCGAATTTAAAAAAAAAAATCGAATTCGATTTTTCAAATGAGGGGTAACCGAATTTCAAAATTCAACCGATTTGAATAATTCGAATAATTCTAATTTAATTTTATTCGAATATTCAAATATTCGATGGACAAAGTACTTACCCTTAAAATAAAAAAATTCGATAGGCGAGTTCGCCAACTTGGACCTACCGAATTGCTTTAAAACCCTATGGGAGGCTCCCATAGGTGTTTTAAAGCTTTTTTTATCGAATGAAAAAAAATTTGATCGAAGGGTTAAAATCGTTTTTTGGTTGAATTGCGTTAAAAACATTGGAATTTGAATGTTGAAATTCAACCACTTCCCCTTTAAATTCAAAATTCGAATTTTAGGGTTTATTAACCTTCGAATTCGAGTATTAGTAAATCTGCCCCATAAAGTCAGTTCTGGAGAAAATAGTAGCTTGAGGGGGTTGCTTTCTGAAGCCTCTACTGAAACCATGTAATTAACTGTTGACTGCCTTCTCACTGTCAGGAAAAATATAGAGGGAGGATATAAAGAGATATAGAAACATTGAGCAGTATTGGGTGGAGTGCAGTATAACAGCCACATGCTCATAAACTGTGAAGCTGTTTTTCTCTCATCAGCTGCTGGAATTTTGGCATTAATTCTCCATTTTCCCGCATTCTATCTGAATTACTGACGCTTGACATGTCGGCCATTTCCACTCTATCCAGATGGTGCTGGTTCTACTATTAGTTCTAAAAGGAAGGAGGGGTGGTTCCACACTGAATCAACAGAAGGAAGCACTGGACATGACTTGTTGTGCTTTGCTTCCTTCATTGATATCTTCTGGGATATAAACAAATCTATTAAGACACCCAAAAAGTGCCTCAGCCATAGATATAGGGGATGGGTGCCCTACTGGAGTCCCAATCAACTAGTACAAACAAGCTTTACACTTATACAGTGGAAAAGCAACAGTACAAACCATTAAAACACCCATAACAGGGCGTGTTTCATGACTACACAAGTGCTCATAGGCTGTGTAGGCATGAAACGCGTCAGCTTTTGTTTTTGATGTAATATCCATGTTTCTAACTGAAATCAGTATTTCCCGTACCTTTATTCCCATGCTGTTGCATGTTGGAGAAAAGATAAGTCCCTTTTTTCTACCTCCATTTATATTTTTTTCAATTTTAAATCTGTGAGACTAATTTATTAAAGGAAGGAAATACATTTTCTCCATAAATGGGAATGTGGAGATTTAAATTTACCAAAAACTGTACCTCGCTTGGCCCATATAAGTAACTTGATGACAAAGTGCAACCTTTTAAAAATGTTTGTTTCAGGCAGTTGGTAACTGTAGGGATGTGGCTGCACCCCGCTAAGCTCTGTACTGGCTTTATGCCGTTAATATTAGGACTAAAGCCAAAGGATAGCGATTCACTTCTATTTCACCTGGCACCATGATGCTACTGTGCAACTAATGTAATTCCCAGGACACAATACAGGGTGAAGTTGCAGTTGAAGGAGGCTGTCCAGTCCAGTGACCCCATAATATAAAAATCATAAACCTATAAATATCCAGTGCATTTAAAAATACTTTCTATTGCAGCCTTCCGTCATTTGTTGTCTTAACCAAGTCTCAACCCCCCACCCCCATTGGTTTCAATTACATTGAGCTTTAATTTGGGCTTACATGGTGAGATCCTTTTGAGATCCTTATTTATTTGCCAATGTCACCAAAGAAGAGGATCATTGCTCAGTTTGTCCTCCCCCTGTGCTAGGCCAAATTTGGTTACATAGTTACATAATTAAATTGGGTTGAAAAAAGACAAAGTCCATCAATTTCAAACCCTCCAAATGAAAACCCAGCACACACACACACCCCTCCATACCTTCACATAAATTATATATGCCCATATACTAACTATAGAGTTTAATAACTCAATAGCCTTTGATTTTATGTCTGTCCAAAAAATCATCCCAGCCCCTCTTAAAAGCATGAACAGAATCAGTGAATACATCATCACCCGGCAGTGCATTCCACAACCTCACCGTCCTCACTGTGAAGAACCACCTACACTGCTTCAAATGAAAGTCCTTTTCTTCTAGTCTGAAGGTCTGGCCTCTGGTGATACCCTTTATGGGTAAAAAGGTCCCCTGATATTTGTCTATAATGTCCTCTAATGTATTTGTAAAGTGTAATCATTAGTGATGGGCGAATTTATTCGCCAGGGGCGAATTCGCGGCGAATTCCCGCGATTCGCCGCTGGCAAATAAATTTGCGAAACTGGCAAAAAAATTCGGCAAAAAAATTTCGCCACGCAAAAACAAGTCGCGCGTCGTTTTTGACGCGACGCGCCGAAAACGACGCGACACGCGCCGAAAATGACGCGACGCGTCGGAAATGACGCGACGCGCGTCAAAAATTATGCGACGCGTGTCAAAAACGACGCGACGCGAGTCTCGTTTCGCGAATCGCCGAAAAATTCGCGAATTTCTCTGGAAATTCGCAAATTTTTCGGCGAAACGCGGCCATTTCGCCCATCACTAGTAATCATGTCCCCTCGCAAGCGCCCTTTTTCCAGAGAAAACAACACCCAACCTGGACAGTCTCCCCTCATAATTTAAGTCTTCCATCCCTCTAACCAGTTTAGTTGCACTTAGTCTCTGCACTCTCTCCAGCTCATTTAAATCCCTCTTAAGGACTAGAGTCCAAAACTACACTGCATACTCCAGATGAGGCCTTACTAGGGATCTATAAAGAGGTATAATTATGTTTTCATCCCTTGAGTTTATGCCCTTTTTTATGCAAGACAGAACTTTATTTGCTTTAGTAGCTACAGAATGACACTGCCCAGAATTAGACAACTTGTTAAAAACCCCTTGTCATTTAAGGAAACTCCCAACACACTGCCATTTAGTGTATTACTTGCATTTATTTTTAATTATATTGTTTGGTTGGAGACCTGGCCAAAAAGGACTGCATTACCATTCAAATTAACTTGCCAATAGACATCTGGATAATTTTCAGACAGATATCAGTCAGACAGACCATCTGCAACAGACCATAGGTGTGGGCACATCAGGTGACAACCTGTCGGCAGGTACAAGGCCAATAGCTTTTATAAGCCCATCTATGGCAACTTCATGGCACATTGGTGTATTTTAGCCAGCAGAGTAGCAAACTATATCATCCTCACTGACTTCAGTATCAGTGGTTCCCAGCCCCAAAATCCAAAATAGAAATAGAAATTTTTCAGGATGACAACCACCAGTACTCACTGTTTAAGGTGGCCAATGTAAAGTGACACGGGTGTTATCTGCCACCTGAAGTACACTGGTGGTCATAGTCAAATAAAGAATTTCAAGTCAAATAAAACCTTGTCATTTATTATTGTAATATTTTAAATAATGAATGACTAATGAATATATTGTGGAAAAGCATTTTGTGGAATTTGCTGACCCTTGGATAAACAGATCACTGATGCATATTTTTTAATATAATATTGCATTTCTGCCTATGGTGTTCATGAGAATGGAGAGCTCAGAGAGAATCCCTGCTACAGATAGAACATCCATTGACTGTATATACAAATGAGAATTGTATTGACTGTAGGAAATACCTAGTGATCACATTATCATCGCCATTAACATAGAGGAAACTGTTGACAGTTTTATCTTCTACCCATGACTGGCTGCACTTGAGATCCTCTAATCCCGTTTTCAGCAACTGCCACATGGGTCACAATTTCTGTGCACACTCTATTAAGAGCAGAGAGCTACTCCTTTAGGAGTGATATTACATGTTACATAGCAAGTTAAATTCAACCTCAGTAATTGCTGATGTTTATCTAGAAGAAGGGAAGCACCATCATGGCCCCATAACGGCTAACGGATTCAAACTCTCTCTGGATAAAGGTATTCATCTGACTTAGAATCCTGGATTTTCCACTTGCCCTCTTTGTCTTCAGGTTCTTGCCTTTATAGAATGCTGTTTTTTATTAGTAGTTCTCCTTCTAGTTCAGTCTATGTACAGCATATGTAAATATGGCAGTAATGACTATACATTCACAGAATAGGTAAAAGAATACCTATTTTACAGCATTGAGAACCCTGTCCCATCATTATCTACTGGCAGACAAGGAGTAACATCCTCCTGACGTCATTTGTGCACACTTCACTTGAGTTATTCTACTTTACAAGATGCAATCATTACATGCAATATTGGCAACAATACTGCTGTTAATTGTCCACACACGCACTAAAATAATATTTTATCAGTGCTACATTGTGGTGCTGTTGAACTTTGCTTCATGGTGCAGATAGATGGCACTAATAAAATGTATAGCAGTTCAAGGGCTGAGTATGATGTGCACTGGTTTAGTTATTCTCTTTGTTTTCAGTGGGAAAGTCTACAAAAGGCCCATAAAAGAGGCACGATCTTCTGTTTGGATTAGAGTATGGTTTAGACCTCTGGAATATGGAAGGTTTTGACTGCTCTGTGCTCAGGTGGAAAGCAGCTTCCAAACTATCCTCCTACCAATTTTCAAACAATCAAATATTGTTCCAAGCTCAATCAATACATTAACAAAGTTGAATAAGTACAAGAGCTATGCTTAAAGTGTTTTCATCCCTGCATTTCTTGTCTTGCAGCCGAGAGGGTATCTTCCCTGGGAAAAGACTGGCACAGACCATGCCTAAAGTGTGAAAAGTGCAGCAAGACCCTTTCCCCGGGGAGCCATGCTGAGGTAGGGTATTTCTTTTCTTTCCTCTACCTTAATGCTCTAATTTTTTGTTCTTTATACAGATTTCAGAGAAACATAATCTGTAGGTTTCTCTCTAACGTCACTGCAACCAAAAAAGTATACTCTGATGACATGCTGATACTTCTGTGTCAGTATTAAAGATTCTAAGATCATGGGAAGTGGGGGCTCAGCCTGAAGGCCAGTTAGGGTGAGAATTGTTGAGAATTGCAATTAGCTATCTAAAGGTGGCCATACACGAGGAGATCAGCTCGTTTGGCGATGTTGCCAAACGAGCGGATCTCTTCCCGATATGCCCACCTTGAGGTGGGCGATATCGGGCTGATCCGATCGTGGGCCCTAGGGCCCAACTATTGGATCAGTACGGGCAGTCGGATCGCGGGACCGCATCTACGAACAGATGCGGCTGCGATCCGACGGGATTTTTAATCCTGACCGATCGACATCTGGCCGACTTTCGGCCGGATATCGATCGGGAAAGCCCGTCGGAGGGCCCCGCACACAGGTAGATAAGACTGTGTCGGCAGCTTTTATCTGCCCGTGTATGGCCACCTTTACCTGGATGTGTATCTTGAAGATCACTTAAGATGAGATTTGGGGTAAATGTGTTTCCTGTCCTAGATATTCTAGAACAGAGATCCCCAACTTTTATCACCCATGAGCAACATTCAGATTTAAAAAGAGTTGGGGAGCAACGCAAGCATGAAAACTTTTACTGGTTGTGTCAAAAAAGTGTTGTATTTGGTTATTGGTAGCCTCTATGTGGACTGGCAGCCTACAGGAGGTTCTGTTTGGCATTACATCTGTTTTTTTATGCAACTAAAATTTGCCTCCAAGCCTGGAATTCAAAAATAAGCACCTGCTTTGAGGCCACTGAGAGCAACATCCAAAAGGTTGGGGAGCAACATGTTGCTCGCGAGCTACTGGTTGGGGATCACTGTTCTAGAAACTATGACTAAATGATTGATACACAGATATTTTCCAATATACAGTATGTACTCATTTCATGAGCTTGACCAAAGGTTGTACTTTTAAGTGGGGTTTGAACTGAAAAGGTTTGACAACCATTGCACTACGCGGGGTATTACCATGCAATAGACAATGTAAGGTGATAAAGGAAGGAAAATAAAATCTGCCTTTTGAATTGTTAGTGTTGGGCTCACTTGTCAACTAGGTGCTTCAGTGGCATAATATGGTTATGATAGCATCATATGATGCTGAAAATAGTATATATATATATATATATATACTGTAGAGAGAATAAAGTACCCCTTATTATAAAATATAATGATAGTATAAGTTAACAAGGAGTTCCATGACCATATAAAAGCACAAGGCCGAATACTGAGTGTTTTTATACAGATCATTGAACTCCAAGATTACTTATCCTCATATTTTGCAACAAGGGGTACTTTATTTATTATAATACACACATTTTAGTGAGTCATGTGATAAAAATGACATCACTACTCCCCGTTTATAACTCATGACATCACTAGTCACCGTTTATAAGGATATAATTTACAGGATATTTATGGCTTTTGAGTATTATATTTATGCATAAATTCCTTAGCATAGTATGATATGGTTCTAATGCAGTTTTTATTATGCAGCATGAAGGGAAACCTTATTGCAATCAACCATGCTATGGAGCATTGTTTGGACCAAAAGGTAAGCATGAATGATTTAAATCATGTGTCAAATACTGTACAAATGTCTGACAGTATTACACAGATCTACTTGCCCAGACTATCTAGTCATATATATTTTCCTTTGCAGGATTTGGCCGTGGGGGAACAGAAAGTCACTCTTACAAATAAAGTATAGGTAAGTGCACAGTTCCAGTGCATAGTCATTACTTTGTTCCAGTTCCGTATGTTTTGTTGCTTTGTATATGCAGAGGAATAGAGATTAATCTTTATTTTATTGTTAAGTAGAACTCTCTATGAAATATGAGTGAGATGAGATGTCCCCTTCTAAGATAGGTTTGAGATTCCCCATTGCCAAGTATATAAAAGGTGGGGGTAGGGGTTTTGCCATGTGTCCCCTCTTTGGACTCCACTCATGGGGTGGATGGTGATGAGAGGAAAGGTAATCCTCAATGATAATGGGGGTAAGAAATATATATAACAATGCACATTGCACTAGTGTAGGGTTTGTTTCATATCAAGTTGATGACCATAAAATTACTATCATACCACTTTAAGGTAAAACCTTTATGGTAACTACCAGGGTCAGACTGGGGGGCCTGGGGCCCACCGGGACTACTCTCCAGCCCCCTCCGACCCCCCTACCTAATGAGTTGAGTGAGGGCCCGCGCGCAGTGCCTGACAAACTTTCTTTTATCTGATTTCATTGGGAGAGGGGTCTGGCCCGGCAGGGGCCCATTAAGGGTCGGGCCCACCGGGTTTTTCCCGGTATCCCGCTGGGCCAGTCCAACACTGGTAACTACTTACCTTTGATCATATTTTTATATGCTGGTGCTTCCCTTCTTGATTGTATTTCTTGGAAAGCAGGTCTCCTGGCAAAAGCATTGGACTCACAGGCTGGTCCTCACCTCCTTTAGCTTTTATATTTGAGGGATATCCAAGAACAATATTTTTTTTTTTTAAAGCCAATTTTTAAAAGCTAGAGACTACTGAATGTCGGAGCACATTGTAGAGATAAATGATATTGTACTAAAACTTTGCATGTTTTATTCTTCCTAGGTCTGAAACTGAACACAGTATAGAGGAAGGATACCTACTAGCAAAATGTTTTGTTTTAACCTGCCTTATTACAATCCAGAACTATCTCTATGAGCATTGTATGTAATTGGCTTGAAAAATGGTGCTATACACGCTACCAGATGCACTGCTACGTGTGCCTAGTAAGGGAAAAGTTTATAAACTTGGTAATTTTGTTCTAATACCACTGATCTAACAGCACTAAAAAAAAAAAAATATATGAAACATCTTTTCCATAAAAAAAAAATTAAATAAAATTGCATTTTAAGCAGGTGAATATTCTGTTTACTAAATAAATGTAAAAAGAGCGAATACAAATGTCTACTGACTGGTCTGTTACTTTGAGTCCAATTGCTTGCAAATTCAGTAATGTGCTACAAGAATTATTAACCAAAACTGTACAGTTTTAACATATTCAACATAATGAGAAATGAATGAAAAAGTTGTATTTTGTTAGTCGCAAATTTCTTTTGTCGTGACATTTCTCTGCATCTTCTGAGACCCGTCTGATTGGACCCCGGCTACTACAGGTACTGTAGGTTAGACAGATCCATCACTCATGAATACAGAGGCAATAAGGGTTACTGCAGAGGTTAGTTTCCCATAGTCTCATCAATGTAGCCTATCAGCAGTTTCTAACAGGCAAAAACACTGATTGACATTAGTTAAGGAGTTGGTGATTTTTTACATTAGGAGATTTTAACCTGCTGCAGATTTATTTATTTACACCACATTGTAAACTACTACACTGCCATTATTCACCTATGTCCAGATTTATGTAACCGAACCTAACCCTGATTTTAAAAAAAATATTGACTTAAAAAACTTCATCCATCAATGTCCAGTCTGGGTGAAGCAGTTGGATAGGCAGTTGGACAGACCTTCTCAGATAAGCTCTACAGTGACATGGCTCCCAGAAATAGAAGAACGACAATCACATTTTTATTCAATGACAATGAGAAACAGGACACCAGTGTATATATAGTTCAGGAGGGCCCACAAGAGTAGCCAAGGTACATTGTACTCAGTTTACAAGATAAATTAGCTGGATGGCATCATAAAGTTTGTGCAGACAAGAGCAAAGTACACAAACTGTCAAACAACAGGAACCAAGTGGCGCATCTAGACTGATATTTCTCCGTCTGTATTGACTTTACTTGAATCTACACTATTTCATACTCATGTAGCGCTATAGTAAACTGGTGTGACTATAATCAGTTATAGCTACCAAATGGTATTTAAACCACGAAATGAAACTCTCTTTCTCAGGGGTGAGCCCTCGCAGTGGGGTGGAGGAAGGATATAGTTGAACTGTAACCATGTGCGATAAGCACAAATAAGTTGGGCGCCAGTGATTCTTTATGATGAACCAAAACAGCATTTATTGAACAGCAGAGCAATAATGACAATCACCATACATGGGTGTATAGTACAGTTACACAGCATGGATATTGAGCACACAGCATAGATACAGATACATTTAGCATAAAGGAGCAAATACTCACAGCACCATACATGGGCTGGATCCCTTCAGGCAAGGGGTCATGTCAGCAGTAGTTGAGCTTTGAATATGAATAGAAATACACCAGAATTCAGCAGTTGTACCAAGTGGAACCTGAGGGGAAACCCTATCCCTGAGGTCTGTACACTTAGTCCCTATTTCTGGGTTATGAGTACCCGAGGATCTTAATCCTTCTAAGTCTCCTGTCGGAGCGTGAGCTGCTCAACTAGCTACCTATCTATCACTCCTAGAGTGATCTATGACATAGTATAGCTGTACTTTACTAGGGCCTTTGCGCCTAGGGATCATGCCCATTCCCTTCCAGCCTGCAAGGTTGGACTAAAGCAATGAACACTGACCGCATGGTTCCCATGACCTTTATACTTTTACACAGTGCCACCTTGTGTACACTGTGAGAACTACAGGGGTTGCATAAGCACAAAAGGTCCCCATTAGGACCCATTAGGCGTCCATATTACTAGGGATGTGCCTGTCGGAAATATGTGAGGGTGTCTAATTTTCACATCCCTACATTCACAATCACATTGGTAATAAAAGGTATGTTTTTATATCACACACTTACTTGATTAGGCCTTACATTTTCTGCAGGTACACTATGTAGCCAAAAGTATGTGGACACCTGCCTATTTAACATCTCATTCCAAAGCCTGACCATTAATATGAACATGGTCCTTTCTTTGCTGCTAAAATAGCATTTACTCTTTACTCTTCTGAAAAGGCTTTCTACTATACGTTGGAACATTATTGGTTGCATTGGTGTCCACTGGACACTCAAGACTGCTTCATATCAGCATTCCTATTTCGCCCCCAAAATTCTTAGCCAGTGAATACCATTTAACACCTAAACCACCTATTTTGATCTAGCAAATCATCTGCATATATTTCCATTTTTTGCCTTTTTAATTGGCAGTATGTACAAATATTCTCCTTATTTAAGTTCTAAAGTGATGTCTTATATAGCAGAATAAACAGCTTCCAGGCAGTACTTTTAAACTGCACCTGCAAGACATCACTTTAATAAAAAAGTAGCTGGTCTCGGCGTATCTTCTTCCCCAAAGAGGTATTGCTGTAAATTCCAGGAGTCTGTACGGCACTCCCAAAGTGGTCAAATTTAAATAATTTGATCAAACAATTAAATCATTCACATCGAACGATTCAAACGCTTTTTAACCGTTCGATCAAATTTTTGTATTCTATCAAAAATAGCTAAAACCAATTCGGTAGGTTTAATCTGGCGAACTAGGCAGTCGAATAAAAATTTAAAGGGCAAGTTATTCGACTGTTGAATATTCAAATTTTCTAATAGAATTTTATTCGAATTATTCGAATCATTCGATTCGATCAAATTTTCAAAATTCGATGGTCGAAGTGGTCTTCAAAAATATTCAAAAATTCGAATTAGAATCTTTTTGAAAATTCTATCACATTTCGAATCATTCATGTGAATTTGATAAATCTGCCCCTTAAACTGCAATGCTATTCTTTATTAGCCGTGAAAAACACTACATGTTTTGGGTACAAGCCCTTTATCAAGTCTCAACACTAGATAAAGGGCTTGTACCCGAAACATGTAGTAGCTTTCACGGCTTTTCCATTGATGAATACACCTTGCAAAATCCCATAGAAACAAATTGAGAGCTGTGGAATTTCCCTCTAGTGGTGGAACTTCACTCTTTGATGAATCTACCCCCTGGAATTTACAGCAATACCTCTTTGAGGAAGAAGATATGCTGAGACCAGTGATGTCTTGCAGGTGCAGTTTAAAAGTACTGCCTGGAAACTGTTAATTCTGCTATACAATTCAATAAGACATCACTTAAGACTAATAAGGAGAATATTTGTACATACTGCCAATTAAAAAGACAAAAAATGGAAATGCAGTTTTGTATGCCTAGCACAGGTCAATCTCTCCTGCAAGACATCACTTTAGAATACCTTTTTGTACAGGTTAAAACTGCTTTTGTCAGACTTTTCTGTTCCCCTGGATATCCAAACATTGTTCAGGACCCCCATTATTTTATAACAAGGTTAGCGATTTTGTAAGACTGGTTTGTCGATCATCCATTTCAAGTGCCTAGGGTATAAATAAGTGTTCTCCCTAAATCCTACTCTAAAAGACCCTTAATGTTGGCTTTCTATGTAAAACTAAGAGAATTAACAATCTTCCAAATCACCACTGACACTGCTCCAGAAACCTATTGGAAACCTAGAGCGACATGATTTTCTCATTTTACGTTGTTCTATATTTGCGTCTTGAGACCGTGCTTGAAAGTTTTAGGTGGCAATAAGAAAAATTCTGGTATAAAGAGAGAAACAGTAACTATGAAAAGGCAAATACAAACTTGTAGTTTCTAGTGTAACATATATTACAGCAATACAAAACTATTCCACGTAATAACGGCCATAAATGTTTTAAATGATACTGGAGGCAACTGCAATAATCTAAATGCTCATGGGTACAAACCTAACAAGAAATCTTTCAATTACACCTGTAACTTAATATGGAAAGTAAGATTTTTCCAGATATTATGGCTGCTTTAAACCTCCATTGGACAATCCCAACTTTATTGGACAACGAAGAAGTAAAATATCATTGCCGTGTGAGTATTAAAATTTTATTTCATTGGCTGGATCTTCCAGACATTTCAGGAAATGACACAAGTGCTCCACAATAGGGAGCTCAAATAACAATGTGTGTTGTTAGATACAGACAATCAGTCTGGGGCTCTCCAGTTGATACTCATACTCTGGGTACCAAGACAAGGTGAGCTGACATCAAAAGAAAGTTCTTAAAACTTCATGGAGGGAGGAAAGAAAAACAAAGAGAAAGGGGGTGGTTGGAAAATGAGATGACTCTTGAATTAAAATGATCAGAAGAAGAATTGTCTACTTGCTCTGGGTTATTGGGGTGGACAGGAGAGGAACCTACTGCAAATTATATAGACATGCAAGCAGCACCTTTCTACGAACTGATATGGACCAGGTTTATTCTTATTGAAGGGATAGAAATTTGTATTTGAGTATGGATTAGCACCTATAATATGTTCATTCTAAGAAGATACAAGCACTTACTTTAGCTGAAGATAACTTCCTTGATGCAAAAGTGAAAGGTGAGTTGAATAGGCCAAAATAAGAGGCAATGTTTCAGCAGTATCTTGACTTTTCTTAAAGGGAAACAAAAGTCTAAAATAGAATAAGGCTAGAAATGCTGTATTTGTATATAAAAATAAACATGAACTGACTGCAGCAGAAGCCTAATCAAACAAATGATTTATGCCTTCAAACTTGACCACAGGGGGCCACCATCTTGAAAATTTGTTGAACATCTTTGCAAGACCAAGACTGTGCACATGCTCAGTGTGATCTGGGCTTCTTAGGGATCATCATACAGATCCAGTCACTTGGATTTGTAAGTTAAATGCGTCGTGACTCAGGGCTAATTGAAGAAACTGTGTTATCTAAAGTTATCTTAACTCATTTAATGCATTTAACCTTTTCATTAGCATACCAAAGCTCCATTGTTTTCCATGGTGAACTCTTTAATTGGATGGGATGCTGTGACACAATATTCTGTGATAAGTGAGATAAATGAGACAGATGAGTTAAGTCACGACGCATTAAACACACAATCCAAAGTGACTGCATCTGTAAATCATCAAAACAGCACAAATAATATCTGCCATAGAAGCAGAAGCTGTAAGACTGATTAATAATCAGAATAAACAGACTGCACTGGGTCCTGTGTTGTCATGTAATCTAATGTGGATTTTATAGTTTTTGTATTATTTAATACAAACTCTCTCCAACTCTCCAGAACCAGTGACTGCATCAAAATAATATATAGATAGAATCCCGGTTTATCTGTTTAAATATGGCTCCATAATCTTCGTCTCTGCAGCTGGAAGCTGGAAGCAGTTGGAAACATTTAAGAGGATGTAAAGGCAAATCTATACAGTTTTTATTAGAAACAGGTCTGTGTGCAGTGAAATTCCCCATTCATTTACTTGCTCTGACTGCTGCAGATATTAATCTCTACATGGTTGCTGGCTGTTCTACAGGGAAACAAACAAAGCTGCTGGAGTTCTGGGATTTCCCTCCCATCTGCTGTTTGTAAGTATGATCCTTTCCCTGTAGCGCAGTTAGGGACTGTCTGAAGGTTCCTATCCTCAGCAGTAAGAGCAAGTAAATGAAGGCATACCGTCAGGTTTTATAAAAACTATTGATGGGCGAATTTATTCGCCAGGGCCGAATTCGCGGCGAATTCCCGCGATTCGCCGCTGGCGAATAAATTCGCGAATCACCAGCGAAATTTCGCCAAACGTCGCATTGACGCGACGCATCGAAAACGACGCGACGCACGCCGAAAATGATGAGACGCGCGTCGGAAGCGACGCGACGAAAACGACGCGCCGCGTCGGAAACGACGCGACGCGCGTCAAAAGCGTCCCGCGACTCGTTTCACTAATTTTTCGCCGATTCGCGAATTTCTCTAGAAATTCGCGAATCTTTAGGTGAAGCGAATCGCGGGAGATTCGCCCATCACTAATAAAAACGTTTCTAATCAAAGTATATTCGTGATTGGTTTCTTTTTTAATAAAGAAAACAAACATTGGATTTTATTTTTCTGTCTTTACATTCCCTTTAAGCTAATATAAGGCCCAAAATGTTGCCTGTTATCTTGACCAATTAATTCACCTCTCACTTATGCAACAAGGAATTTCTGCAGCGCTGTATTATCTTTAAAGGGGTTGTTCACCTTTGAGTTAACTTTTAGTATAATGTAGAGAGTGATATTCTGAGACAATTTGCAATTGGTTTTCATTTTTTATTGTTTGTGGTTTTATAGTTATTTAGCTTTTTATTCAGCAGCTTTCTAGTTTGCAGTGTCAGCAATTTGGTTTCTAGGGTACATATTACCCTAGCAACCCTGCATTGATTTGAATAAGAGACTGGAATATGAATAGGAGATGGACTGAATAGAATGATAAGTAATAAAAAGTGGCAATAACAATACATTTGTAGCCTTACAGAGCATTTGTTTTTAGATAGTGTCAGTGACCCCCCTTTGAAAGCTGCAAAGAAACAGAAGAAAATTGCAAATCATAAAAAAACTATGAAAAATAAATAATGAAGACCAATTGAAAAGTTTCTTAGAATTGGCCCTTCTACAATATACTAAAAGTTGAACTTGAAGGTGAACCACCCCTTTAAATCTAACTAAATGGAGAGTTTCTTTTTTCACTTTTCCCCATTTAAATAAATGAGCCCTGGAAGGTTTATTTTATATCACTCTACGATTAATACTATACAAGTTTTCAGTTGTGTGCTGTCTCCATGAAAAATGTATCTGAGTGCTTAGATATCTTAGTAATTCAACTAATATTTCAGTGATCAGAAGATTTCAATAGCATTCCATCCTTGACCCTGGTACAAAATTATCTGATACAAACATCATGTCAAGGCAGAACATAAGTTCTGCAGCATCTTTTGTTCAAGTGCACATGAGGCTGTCTAATTGTGACAATACCCGGTGGACTAGGGGACCGTCGGGTAGCCCGCCAATTCCTCCCTCATCGTACGCTGATCCTAGTTCCGGGATCTTCTCTGAAAAAGTGACTGAATGTAGACTTAGCCAATGACTTTTAAAGGGTTAATCTCTCACTAAAGACGTTGCTCTGTGCAAGGGATGTAGTGTTTAACTTTGCACAAGAAACGCTATGGGCTTAAAAGGAGGTGACTATTTGGTGGCTTTGGTGAGATTCAGCAGGCCATTTGACAGTATAATTTCATTCTTACAGATCCCAGTCCTTCCACGTATTTATACACAAGCTTATACAGATTCTGAAGAAAAGCAGTGCTCAGCGTCCTGCCTACCCTTACTGGATCATTGCCAGAACTGCTTCTATATAACACACATTCCATAAAGTCGGATAGGTAGCATCTGTTTTCATCCAGTATCATCTCCACGCAACAATGCAATTCTCCAAGCAGAAAACACGGAAGGGGGATTTGCACCCGTGAAATAAGATTAATGCCAAGACAAATAACCTATAGAACAAAGTTCCAAAGCTGGAATATCTTCCTTGTTTAAAGGATCTTCACTAGAAATAATTCCAGGGTGCTTGGCCTTTTGACTGCCATGATGTTCTCAGGGGGAACTGTTGCAGTCAAAATGCCCATGATTGCTCTTCCCAATGAATAGCATGGGAAATGATCTGCTTACAGAAGGGCACAGCTCAGAAATACTGAGCTATTGCTTGGAGCATACCCTCTTGATTGAATATCTTTTAAAGGGCCTCCAACAATCATCTCCTGTTGGGGCATGCCCTTCACATTGCTATAAAGAAGTCTGAGTAACACTTGACCATAACTGCGATTAAATTCTAAAAAATTCTTATTATTTCTAAGGAAAAGGTAACATCAATCTTTCTTTTGTATATGGATTAGCTTGCACCCTACAAAGAAATTCTTTGGCTCACCTCTGGAGCAAATTTAGTTGCTTGTACTGCTCCATTCTAAAAAAAAATATAATGCATATAAAATCAATATGTACAATAACATATACTGTCACCTTTGAAACAGCGGCCCGGTACAAACAGTGTCAGAAAGTTGCTTACATATATACATATATATATATAGTCAATTAGCTGACGACGGCTCCATGTGGGCCGAAACGCGTTGATGCACTATGCATGAATAAACACACTTTTCTTCACCACTGATGGACTATGCCGTGAGTGCTTTCTTGGGATCCATATATATATATATATATATATATATATATATATATATATATATATATATATATATATATATAATCTATTTCTAATTATTTAGTAATAGTAATTCCTATTACTTTAACACTCTATAGGCCCCTGTTACCAATGGGGCCCCAATATTTTTAACTTGTAAGGGAGCCCTGGCACCAATGTTTTTTTTAAAAAAACATTCTCTGGGGCCCAAATTTTTTTTAATTTGTAAGGGGGGCCCTGGCACCAATGTTTTTTTTTTAAATATTCTCTGGGGCCTCAATTTTTATTTTACTTGTAAGGGTGCCCCAATGTTTTCTTTTTTTTTTAAACTTTATGGGGGGGGGGCTGGTGCCACCATTGTTTTTAACCTAAAAGGGGTCCCTGACCATCAATAGCTTTTTATAAGCACCCAGTCTACTAGTATTTGCTCAAAATGTGACTGGAAACCAGAGCCATATAGACAGATTTGGAGAACTGAACCCAGGAGCAAGCATCACTAATGACAACTCTGGTGTCACTGCTTATTAGGGTTTAGTAATTGTGGAAAATTAAGATTCATTTTACAATGGTTTTTAATCTTTTTTTTTTAAATATAACTATAGTATATTTACTCCATATAACAAATTTGAATTCCTCTATTATAGAATTTTTTTCTTACTGGACCTTTGCATTATCATGATCCTTTGTTTATATACTGTAGCCCAGTGATCCCCAACCAGTAGCTCGTGAGCAACATGTTGCTCTTCAACCTCTTGGATGTTGCTCCCAGAAGCCTAAAAGCAGGTGCATATTTTAGAATTCTAATTCTAGTTTTAATTGCATAAAAACAGGTGCACTACCAAACAGAGCCTCAATGTAAGTTGAAAATCCTCATAGGGGCTACCAAATGGCCAATCACAGAACTTATTTGGCACCTCAAGAAATTTTTCATGCTAGTGCTGCTCCCCAACTCCTTTTACTTTTGAATGTTGCTCACGGATTCAAAAGGTTGGGGATCCCTGCTGTAGCCCCAGCATATATAATCTAAGTTCCCTATCATACACTACACATAGCACATTCCTGTATATGTTTTGAGTGTGGGAGGAAACCTGAGGAATGTCACACAATGGGGAGCATAAAACTGCTTGCAGATACTGCCTTTTCTGAGACCCTAATGTAGAAAGAGTTGGACTGGGGCCCCAGGACCCACCAGACCTACAGCCCAAGGGGCCCCCCAACACCATCCCCCTGGCCCCCCAGCAGCAAAGTCCTCTCTATGCCACCAACCAACACCCCCCAAGTGTACACGCATAACTCTTTACGGGGTGCAAGTGCCTGTGTCTGGGCTAGGAGAGCGCTCGATTAGGAGAGTGCTGTCGGTGTCTGCGTTTGGAAAGCACTGAGTTAGGAGATCACTGCCGGTGCCTGTGTCTGGGTTAGAAGAAGAAGAAGTGCAGGGAGCTGGTCTGGGCCAGCGGGACCCAAAAGAGCTTTTTTTCCTGTGACCCTGAATGTAGAGTTGCCTACTTACAGAATGCATAATAATCACAGGACTGGTCCATGAGGGGGAAGGTTATGACAAACAGCGAATAGGGGCAGATTTGAGACAAACTGGGTGAGGTCCTAACATCATGGGCCAAATCAGAGTTGAATTTATTGAGCTGATGGAGGAGGAGCTGGGAGAGAGGATCAAATACATGCAAGGGCGTGCCAGGAGGGGAGTAGAAGTCATTACAAATATTCTGGCAAGTATATTGCTGGTAGATTTATAATACCCACCCAGTTATCGCTGGTATCTTAGTAGCTAAGCTAGTTAAATAGCATGCCACCCTACTCTAATGCTGCAAGGCACCAATGTGCCGCAATACATAAAAATAAGGTAAAAAGACAGTGCAAGAATTTTTACTCCACATCTGAATTTGATCCACCAGCGACACTATAAGAAATCTTAAACTGTTAAGTCCCCATCCCCAGTGTTGATGGCAGTGGGCCGTTAACTGTAATTGGGGCCACATATTGCCTTGTCTGTCTGTGTGTGGGAGGGTCTGGAGCCCAGATATTCATGGTCAAAAAAGGTAAAAAAGTTAAAGCCTAAAATGCATTAGGTAATATAGAGCAGAATCAGCCCCATGACAGTCCATTGATCAACGACATATATGATATTGCTTATTTCAAGGGTTTAACGAGCTCATGACAAGTTGACATCATTATCAGTGTTTACTGAATCAGAGCACCGTTTAGGCTGCTGTTTTCCCCAATGGCTTCCCTTTTATTATCAGAATCTTAGTTCCAAACAAACTTAAAATCTGGTTGCCGCAAGGACTTGAAAAGCTTGTGAATGGTTTGTCCATTACCAGTGACTAATGGATGTTGCTCATTGTCCACTGAAGAAGGAAGCCTTCCAGAGAACATCTGGAGATCCATTCACAAGGTAACCTCACACATCCGCACTAACATTACATGGATTCATGTCCATTGAACAGTGCGCTCTGTCAAATTGTTCTCTGAAGACAAAATATCATGCTGGGGCCTCAACAGGAGGCCTTCAACTTTTTGCAATATTAATTTGTCTTAAAGAGGAATTATGTGCGTGTGCAAAAGAAAGCATTATCCACATCAGACCTTGTCACAAGCAGAGCAAAAACGGTTGACTCTAGTAACCATGGCAATGTGACTGCTTAGGTCTCCGGGCTTCCTGCCCCCCATCCTGTATAAAACAGACTTCTACAATTCTTTAAAAGACACTCAAAGAAAACCTTACCCAATGGGTGCTGGCAAGTGGTTTCCTTGTAATAAGTCATGCAATGGATGACTTCATGTTAACTCTAGCCAGAATGTCATCAGATTAATGACACAACTGTGTAGAACAAAAACGTCCTTTTATTGCTCGCTAAACATATGATTTAAATACAAACAGCAGCCTCATTTTTCATAGCCGACATAGGATGTTGATACAGAAGAAAAAAATTGGTTTCTATCTGAATTTTAACGGTTTCAAGACAGAGAAAGACATTTTATTTCAGTGTAAAAACTAGGTTACACTGCATAATAGTGGGGGGGGGGGTTTATCCATTACAGGTATGGAATCCGTGATCCTGAAACCCGTTATCCAGAAAATTCCAAATTATAGAAGCCCATCTTCCATAAACTTAATGATAATGAAACAATTCTGATTTTTAAAAGTGGTTTCCTTTTTCTCTGTAATAATAGAAAACTTGATCCCAACTACAATATAATTCACTCCTTAGAGGAAAAATAATGCTATTGGAGTTATTTAGTTTCTAAATTATTTTCAAGTAGACTTAAGGCATAGAAATCCAAATTACAGAAAAATCTTTTATCTGGAAAAGTCCATATGCTCAGCATTATGAATAACAGGTCCCATACCTAAACCAAATACATCTGCCATCTGCAGCTCTTTATGCAATCCATATAACTGTCAGTAAACACTGCAAATGCAGGAATGTTGGGGTTCACATTAGAAATGGAAATACATAGATGATGAATGTCCAACAAGCAGGTCTCAAGCTGTATCTGCACTACAACCCCTCCTTGAAAATATTTAACAACTATTGCACAATATACTACAAGTTTTGGTATGTTTACTAATATCCATCCACGTCTAGGTAAATATGTCATGCTATAGATACTCCAGGTACCAGCTGTTCTGAAATGTATGTATGGCTACATGCAGCTCCCCACCTTAGCTGGGCCCTCACAGAAGTATTGGAGTTATATTTGTAGACATGATAATGGGCATGGGACCAATGGTTGCTAACCAAGAACACTATGTTTATTGAAGAAATAAAAAAAAGTACTTCCTTTGTACACCAAATATTTGTAGCATTGGTGTCTTCTCCCAGTGTATCAAAATCAAGAACAAAGCCGGATTTATATAGTTGGCACCCCTAGACCTCCTGACGTTCGCTATACCCGTTCCCTCCCTTTTATTTGCTCAAATTATCATCATCAGGACCAGAGCAATGGGGATTTGTGCACAGGAAATTAAAAAATATATTTTATCCCCAGTGTTCCTGAATTAATGTGGGTGTGGTTGGGCAGCATGCCTTGGTGACCTTTCCACTGATCCAGGCCTGCACAAGAGCATTCATGTGGTTGGGTGCTGATGTTGGGTTTGTGGTCACCTCTCCAATTCATCCAACAGGTGTGTAGTTTGGTTGCGGTCAAGTCTCAGTGCAGACCAATCAATCTGCCATCACAACAAATCATTTCTGTACAAACCTTGCTTTGTGCGTGGAGGACAGGGAAGCTTCACCAATGAGGTGAGTTGAGAAACTCGCCTCAGACGGCAGCACCCCACTAGGTACCAGAGGTGGCAAAAATGCAGCTCCTGGTACTTTAAGAGCCGAATTTCCAGTTTTCAAACCAGAAATTCGACTCTTCTAGTGCATAGAGCGCATTCATGCGCTCTGTGTTACCATCCTAGCCTTCTCCACCACCCTCGTGGACCCCCCGGACCCCCTCTGGCGCAAAAAGGTGAGTGCACGGGGAGGGGGGTGGCAGCAACACCAAGCTGCCCCAGGATCACCCCTGGTGGAGGAATTAGGGTACTGAAATTGGCGAGAGCCTTCCCCAAATTTTTGCTGCAAAATAGGAAGCTAGGAAGTGCCAAAAATGTCCTTGTACAATGTAGCCCAAAGGCTAGGGCCAGATGAGTTGGATCTCAGAAATACAGGCTGACAATCTACTTCTCCGCTGCTGCTCTATTGCATGATGCACCTGCACCTGGAAACATTGCTTCCACTCTGGGGCAAGCAGAAATGGCAAATTTCAACACTGAAATGTTTCCACGAAAATATGCTAAGTCTGCCCACATCTGAGTTTTCAGATGCAATTAGAACAGCAGCAAAGGAAGAGTGGAGAAGCAGATTCTCCCCCCTGTGTTTCTCCACTGTGTCCTCTTGGTCTTGCATTAGCTTCAGGTTTGCTTTCAGTGGTACTAGTGGAGTCCAATGTTGATGCCCTTTACACCACACCAGCCAATGCTGGCATTACTTATGGTGATGTTATATTTGTATTTAATTACCCATAAAACCCCCAGGCTCCCTATGAATATGTATTCTAGATATTGTTTCAGGAGGTAATTTGTAACTAATTGAGTATGTGCCATTTTAGATGGAGTGCCTGGATACATTTGGCTAAAAACATTCAAAGAATCATTTGATAAATAATCTGTCATGGTAAAAAATTCCAGGTGAAATGTGGTTGGCGTAATGTCTGCTTTTATTTATCCATTAGATAACAGAACAGTGGGAGCCATTGCCTTTGTCCTGAGAACAGTAGCCCAGTCTTTGATTCTCTTTTGATTTAGCTGGTACTGAGTGAATATCTTAACACTGGAAGTCTTATCTTTGCAGCACAGAGCAATTTTGGAGAGTGTGATCAGCTCTTTGCTCTGGTCTTTATCATTACTAAGTTAAGGAAACATGAGTCATTTCCTCAGATGTTAAACAATATTAATGAACCAGGGACAATGTATTTATGAAACAGTTCAGAACTAAGAACACTCACACAGAGTATGTTGTTGGTGGTTACATGGTATCACATGATAGATGGAACAATTATCCAGTGGTGTTAAAGATCTTTTTAAAGCTGTGTAAGGCTGCAACAGATGTTGCTCTAAATCAAGAAACAGAAAAATGTAGTGCTACTAGGCCTAGGTATGACTATTACGGCAATGAAGGAACTTCTCGAATTCCAATTAAAGCATATCACAGCAGCATTACTTGAGGTCCACGGGCCTAAGTGAGGCTCCCTTTTTCATTATCTCCAAACAAACTAAATCCAACCCTGTCTCTCTCCTTGCAATTTTGTCTATACCTGAATATTGAATATATGATTTTGTTCTGTTGTGGAGAATCATCTAGTTCTCTGTATTGAATTGGTTCTCTCAGTACTCGTCTATAACTACACTCCTGCTTTGAATCAATGTCTCCAGTGTCCACTTTGCTAAATGTGTTCTTCCATTTCTAGATTATTTTGATTATTCAGCATGAAGTTGATTCCTCAAAAGGAATGTCTGTGACTGGATTTTATTTTTGTTGATAATAGATTTAAAAAGAAGTGATACATTGGATGCATGATTGACTTTGATCAGCAGGCCAAGCATGACTTGGCAGCTAATGGATGACTGAGCCATTTAGCCAAAATTGTCCAATCCTGGGTCAATGATCAGACTTCATAAGGGGCCTTTGCAGACCTATTACTTCATGCCATCCTTCTCTAATGAATTTTTCAGTCAATTCAATCAACATCTGGCTAGATATATTGTTCAGTACACAATCATTTTGGCTACTTATATACATGATATATTATAAACTTACATACATAGGCCAATAAGCTTCTGACTTGGTAAGGGATTACCAATCAGCAGGCAATGTTGCCCTAATATGGCAGTTATATTTATTCTAATATACTTGTCTAATTTACTTCAAAACACAAATACATTCAAACTCACAAACAATTTCACAGAAAGCAGTTTTGCCTCCTCCCACAACCAAAACCCCACTAACCCTCTGACTACCTCTAGAACTGTCCTCCTTCATCTGCACCTTAGCATGGTGGAGTATCCATACGGACCAGGGCAGCAAATTATGTGCGCACTACAGAGCAGAAGAATAAAATGTTGAGGTCTATGCTGGAGGAACACATACAATAAGTTGGTAGTTTCACAGGGCTAGCAACCTAAGAGGCCTAGGCCTAACAGATGTCCCGAGCCTCGGCTTTCACTGTCATTTGAATCAAAGTAAGACTTAAAACGTTAACTGTTTTGGAAACAGTCTTGTGATCATTGGCTCTGCTTCTCATTTCTACAACAAACAGTGTTTTCCTGACCACAAAACAGATTCTGGAACCACATAAAAATAATTCCTGTAATGGCCTCAGCTTCCTGCTGCTCGGAATCACTAATTGCCTTCAAGGGAAAGCATTGCTGAAACACAATTGACTTTATGAGCCGGCTAAAATGTTTTTCTTTTCCTCCAGCCATTCTTTTAGATGTTTATAGCTGCATTATACTGGCATCTGTAAGGAAATGTATTTAATAAGTGCTCAGTATTCAGCCACAAAAGCCACCATCCTTTATCACATGACATATTCAATGCACATAGAGGCATGAAAAGGCAACCCACATACCAAACTCCACCCACACATGACGTAGAGGCTTGGATTGACTCCATGATGCTTAAGGAACCAGCATTGTAGTGTAACTGTCAACACACATTATATCATAAATGTAATATATTTTTGAAGATGGGTGTGCACACTCTAGAGCTTTGAATGCTGACCCTCAGCCCATGTTATATGTGGCTCCTTCTCCCAGGTAGGCCCTCCCTGTTTACAGTGTTGGACTGGCCCACAGGGGTACCAGGAAAACTCCCGGTGGCCCAAGGTGTCAGTGGGCCTCTTGCTTCTAACAATTTGGCCTATTTCATGTCCATTCCCTATTTATTTATGTGGAAAAAGAGGCTTAATAATGGAAGAAGAGTATAGTAATTAGATCTAAAAGAATAGGAGAATAAAAAGGTTAAGTGAGGAAAGAAGGAATAATAGTTTGGAAAGTTGGGCCCCTGGTCTAAGGTTTTCTGGTGGGCCCATGGCATCCCAGTCCGACACATACACAGAACTTGATATGTCAAATATCTTGGTTGGCACTGGTTATTGAAACAGAATAAGTTTATTTTCTGGATGCTACACAATCTCTTGGTAATGTTCTGATGGTATAAACATCAATCACTTCACAGTTACTACAGACACTTTCATCTGTTGGATGTTACAATCACAGGAATAGTGTTCACAACACCCCAAAAGAAGTATCATACTGTAGATGGGTAAACTAGACTCAGTGCTAGCAGATGCTCACAGTGCTCCCTTACTTAAGGTGGCCATAGATGTGCAGGTTTACCTTGATATTAAACGATTGTTCTGTGCAATCTCCCGACCAGCCACTAACCATTCAGATGAAATAAAACACTAAAAGAACAGATCAGAAGATGTTCTGCCCCTAACAGAAATCGTGCGAAAGTTAAGTCTGACGAAAGCTGGACACAGTTTCCCACTGGTATTGTCAGATCGGCAATACATGCAAAGATATTATTGGCAGCCAACAGAAATTTTCTGACCTGTGTCATCAACTGAACGGCCGACCTCATGAAAAATGTCGGGACACTCCACACACAGTCTGAAAATAGGAGATTTGTATGATCGAATCTTTGCGTCTATGCAGTGGCGTAACTACTCCCTGGTGGGCCCCGGTATAGGATGGGCACCTGGGCCCCCCTGTCAGGCCCTTACCTCTATAAATTGCATGCTGGAGTGTTGATGGCATGTGTGCTGTAAAATCTCCCCCTAGATAACCGCCTGCCATAATTATTTTTTGGCGCCGATGGGCCCCAAGGGGGTGGGGGCCCTGGTGCAATTGCATCCTCTGCACCCCTGGTAGTTACGCCACTGCGTCTATGGCCAGCTTTACAGTGCTCTCCTATTTCTGAGACGAAACACTTCAGTCCCTATAATGGTGGATGACACCCCAATATCCTGGCCGCATTGTTGAAGCATCTGGCTGGTCTGATTACAAACTAATCCCGCCTCTCATTCCAAGAGTGAACTACAATATTTCAAAACTTTCTATACCTTATTTAACCTCCACATCAGGCTCTCTAGCACACCATCTACTCCAGCAAGTGTGGACCAAAGAGACAGAACTTGTGGTGGCTTGCCTTTTTAAAGGGAATTCTGTCACCAGGACTGGACTGGGATTCAAAATAGGCCCTGCTATTCCTGATACAGCCCAAACAGCCCCCACCAACCCACTCAATAGTCACTTTCTATGGCAATTTACAGCAGCCCCTCTGGGATTTGCCAGAACCCACAGATTGCCAGTCCAGGCCTGCCTGTCACCCCCTGGGCAACTACTGAACTACCCTTGAAAAAATATTATGTGGATAGGGAAACCCTTCCTCTCCAAACTGTAAAACAAGACCTACATATACATTGAATTGGGTTTAACTATCGGTGTTTCCAGGCAGCTCCCAACATAGAAGTCTCAAATAATTCATATTTATGTGTATAAGCTTTGCTTCAATTGACAGTTTATATTTTACATTGATTTCTAAAGTGTCTCACAGATCTCAGCTCCTTGTGGTGGATTTTAAAAAGCTTCTCATTCATACACAATGGTTATAAATAGAGGGACAAGTGAAATCAATGAATGTGTAGGTATCCAGGAATCAGCACCACAGTGCAGTGCACTCAAAACCACCAGTAGGGATATACTGATCTGACCATACCTACTGTGAGGAAATGAGCCAGTGCTTTGGGGGAAGGATGTGTTTTTTCCATACATCAAGGCATAATTCCAATCTATATAAGGAATAAATCTCATGGTTCTTTCTGTTTGGACTCCACTCAATCAGGGCAGTGAATGTTACAGGACAGTATGTGATAGGAGGCCTCAGGAATAAAAATTGGTCACCCAAGCCTTAGTGAAATTTGGAGAATTTGTTAGATGCTCCTAAACTCTAGCAGAATCAGTAATAGTAGCTTTGTCTAAGGAGGCTTAATGCAAGGTAGAGCCCGAGGTGACACTCACCATGTTTTCCCATGGTTTCAGAAAGTGATGTTGAGGTACTAGGTACTTTTGGCTTAATGGTATGGGGTATTTTTGAAGTTTTGTTTGGGGAGAACAGTTATTTAAATAAATATATTTTCCATGTTGCAGACACCTTCCTACCCAATTTATTTGAACAGGATTGTTGATCCCTACCAGAAAGTGTCTGTCAAAGGCATACCAGTCAGTGAAGTGGGTGAGACAGGCAATTTCCATATTATCCACTGTAAAATCCAAGTGACTGCTCAACACATAATGATCTGGTAAGAAACAGCACTGCCTTGCCACTATTGAGGGAAATAGAGATGAAGATAGAAAGAAAGAAATATTGTCTCTATAGGAGAAAAACAGATCAATGTATTTCCACCACTAATCCCCCAGGTCCTTTGAGGGGCAACAAAAAACATATTAAAAAGATAATGAGGAAAATATCTGACCACTATTTATATTTTATTGCCCCATAACAGCAATAGCAAAAATGTATGATATTAAAACCAAAAAAAGCTGGATGGCCAACATACTGCAAGCATAGAATCAATACATGCATTGCACACATCCTGTACATTTGCATGTAGTGGGCCAGTTATTTCTCATATGTTATGTTTCAGGGCTGGATAATATTAAAACAATGATGCCATTTGCAGGCATCAAAGGCACAAGCCAAGCACCACCCACTGGCTGCATCACCACTGGTGACTGGGCTGGAAATTTTAAATGCCATTTGAAACTTTTGCCTGCCAGTCCGAAGTGGAAGTGAATGATGGTGTCTGAGCAGAAGGAGCTACGGTGCTGGGTGAGAGGGATAGTGAGTGGTGGAGAGGGGGTGCTGACCTGAGGGCAGGTCTTGGGGAAGTGATTAATCATGCTGAAGCAGAGTAAGTTCTAGCACTGGGTGAGAGGGGTTGTGAGTAGTGGGGAGGGGGAGCAAAGTGTGGTGTGAGTATCACAAAAGCTAGGGACTAGGGGCACAAAATCTTTAAATCTGACCCTGGCCATTTGAAAAAGTCAATAAATTCTTTAGCCGGACCATGGACCATAAAAATACCTTGGAGGGTCACATTCAATCTGCAGGCCTCCAGCAAGAAATTCCTATCTTATTATATAAATATTTCATGTTTATAGTCTCATCACTCACAATGAAAACATTTCTGTGTTTCCTTGCTATAACCAATAATCTGCAACTCTACTGAACCTCTGGGAGATGACTTGATGATTGGCACATGGAAGGGTTCCTCAGGCCTCAGTCATTATGTTAAAATTTGAATTTTATACAGAAAAGTAAGGCAGTGGCCAAACTCAAGGCCAAAAGAGAGAGATGCTCCCAGCCCTTGGGCACACCCTGAATTAAACTGGCTCACAAATTAATTCAGAGATTTAAAGGAGAATGAAATCTACTGAGGCATTTTATTGACAATAGATTAGCTGCAATAGTGTAAGCTAGAATGCTATATTTATTCTGTAGAATGTTTTACCATACCTGAGTAAAAAGCTCTAGAAGCTCTCTGTTTGTTGAGGATGGCAGCTGCAGTATTAGCTTGGTGTGACATCACTTCCTCCCTGAGTCTCTCCCTGCTCACTTATAGTTCTGGGCTCAGATTACAGCAGAGAATGGAGAGGGAGGGAGGAGCAAACTGAGCATGCTCACGCCCAGGGCAAGGAGGTTTAAGCTGAAGTCAGGAAGTCTGATACAGAAACCCATGTGTACACAATAGAAGGAAAGAAATACTGTGTTTCTTTTGACTCAGAGCACCACTGATATGAAGTTTTACATGACCCTGTGCTCCATCATTATTCAGTCCTTGCTTTTTACACTACTGGCCTTACCCACCCTTCATCATGTGACAGCCCCATGCCAACCTGGCCAACTTTGAAACAGTCAGTTGAATAATTATTGTTACTGTTATGATTCATATAAATTTATATTTGAATTTTCTTTTTCACCAGACAATAATTTGCTATGCACTAAACCCTGGAGACATTTTCTTTCTAAACTACAGCTTTCTGGCTGAAACTAAATACTAGCAAATGTCTATGTGCTGTAAAACAATATATACTCACACTATTTATAGGCATTCGCCTTGATTGCAAGCCAAGGGGTGGCATCTAGCCATAGCAGTTTGGGCGTACAGACAGAAAGCGAAATCTGATTTCAATTTCATTGTGGATAAGGCATGTAAAAGTAAACAACATTTTTACGGTGAAGATACCCACAGCAGAAGCATTTCAGAGGCTTACAAACAACAGGGGATGTCGTATCATTTACAGGGCATAAAGAAGCTCTGGCAGCTGGAGATGCCAAGATGGTTTTCAAAAAATGCATTATATTCTGTAATATGCTTTTGGATAAAAAGAGTTTCATTGTCAGGATTTACAACCATACTGATCTCATTATCAAATTTCAGCAGTAGAGACATATCTAGTCTAAAGAGGGAATGTTATAAAAATATGGGCAAATTAAACAATTAAAAAATATCAAAATATACAGGCAAATCAAAAATATTTGCATTGCACGAATTTAATATATCTTTTCAGGACCCTCAAAAGTATTTAGTGGCCCACCCGCTGATGGGAAAGAGATTGTGTTTTTTGTGTTTGCACCATTGCACATTTTATGTCACATAACTTCTAACTGAAAGAGTAAAATGCAAGTTATTTGAGCAATTCTTTTTTCATAGATGATGGAAATGAAACAGAACTTTTCCCTTGATCTTATGTTCAGATATTTCTGGTGAAAGCAGTTAGTTTGGAATCTATAAATGTGATCATTTCATACCCGTATACAGTATTCACATGTGTAGGTTACATTTCAGCATCCTGTGGCTCTGGGAAATTCAGGTTATTTTAGCTAGCTTTAAGATTAATGTAGGCGATGGAAAGAGTTGGCCTCCACTACTGTGTGGGAATTCCTCAAAAGTATATAACCTATGTCCAGTGGGAGGGATGTGTTCCCACTGTCATGGGGTGATATGGGTATTCTCTAGTGTAGGGGGATCCCATAGATCTTCCTCTTTGGTCTCCAGTGTGTGGGGGAGGGTGGATGTTGCTGAAGGGGCTGAGGCAAGATGCTTCAGTAGGAGAAGCCTGAGACCTTAGGGTAGGCCAGACCTTAGTGGAAATCAGTGCAAGGGACCAAGTAATAGAAAGTATTAAGTAGGTGACACTGTATATACTCTAGAAGTGTAAAATATCCTGATCTACTTGGACACCTGGTGATACTGCATGTCATACCTAGGGTAGCCACATTTTTCCCCCAGGCAGCATCGTGGGAGGGTGGTGGTGACATTCAGGCTTTTCAGGGTGGGGAGTAGGCGTGTTGGGAAATGGACATGTCGTGGTGGAAAATTTATGCAGCGGGGTCCATTGAGGAGGTCCTGGTCCTAGAGAGCAGGTTGGAGTGCTTAAATGTTATTGCAGCAGGGAAAAAATATTAGGGTACAAATTTATCAGCAATTATATTGCTATGAATGTCCAGTTAATCCACAGTTCAGCCATTTTTGGGTCTGAATTGAACCATCACTACAGGCAGTTTGAAGCTATTGCTCATTCCCCACTCCCTTCAGGGATGTATATACCATATCTACTGTCACCAGAGGGACTATATCTACTGTATGTTATATTTAGAAAGTTTGCAGGGTTAGGAGGGGTTGGGTTCTGGCCAGATCCTGACCCATACCTCACTACTGTCTAGAGTACTAAGTACTTTTTCATACTTACTTTATATTTGTTGATTCTGCCTATCAAGATTTCTTCTGAAAGTATCTAACATAAGATGCAGATCTCAGATATGGAAATTAAACTGTTCTCTGGCTGCTATAGAGTTTTTCCCATTAGCAATCAGTTTTGGATTAAAAAATTTACAGCAGAAAAAATAAAATAAAACAATAGTAACAATACTGAAATGTCATGATCAGTATTTTTTGTTTGTTGTATTTTTGTTTATATTTTTTGTCTGTTGGGTTCAGACAACCCCCCAACAGCATTAAAAAGCCTAAATAATGAAGACCAACTGAAAAGTTGCTTAGCATAAGTCCTTCTATAACATGTAAAGGTAACCTTCTCCTTTAAAGGCATTATAGCCCACTTGTTAAGTTTGGACAGTAAATCTAATTGTGAAACAGAATGCAGGCAAGCGATCACACTGCCAAATAACAGCGCGCAAACACTTTGTCCAGACACCACACACTTTCTTTGTATTCTTCTGTTTGGGAAGAGAAATGTTCCAGTGCTGCCCTTCTCTTTCCTTCTCTGAAGAGCCCTCAGTACAAAGTGGCCTATTTATTCCCTAGCCAAGTTCTGATTCAGCCTTCCTGGGCCGTCACAGCCTATGTACCCAAACCCAAGAATCTGAAATGGAAAGTGTGTTTCATAGAGGCTCTGAGTTTTAGATTAACTGTAATTATAACATGGCTGGTCAGGAAAATAATATACTTAAAATACTTAAAATCTGCACTTGGAATTAACTTGCCAATTGTTGGGCTGCTTCATTCATGGTATAGGTAAAATTGCAGCACGAGCTCTTGCTAGGAATTCCTGGGTAAATATTATTATTTGGTAACTCATAAATTGCTAACATGTTTTACTTAAATGAATACTGTGAAAACATGTTTTTTTCAAAATGTATCAGTTAATAGTAGTGATGGGCGAATTTATTCGCCAGGGGCGAATTCGCTGCGAATTCCCGCGATTCGCCGGTGGCGAATAAATTCGCGAATCGGCAGCGAAATTTCGCTTGGCGAAAATTCGCAGGAAAAACTAGTTGTGCGTCGTAGTTAATAGTGATGCTCCAGCAAAATTCTGCACTGAAATCCATTTACCAAAAGAGCAAACAGATTTTTTTATATTCAATTTTGAATAGTGATGGGCGAAACTCCCGCGTTTCGCCTCGCCGAAAAAATTGCGAATTTACAGAGAAATTCGCGAATTGGCGTAAAATTCGCGAAACGCGTCGCGTCAAACGCGGACGTCGTTTCCAACGCACGTCCCGTTGTTTCCGACGCGTTGCGTCGTTTTCGGCGCGCGTCGCGTCTTTTTTGTCGCGTCAAAAACGACGCGCGACGCGTTTTTGGCGGCGAATTTTTCGGTGCAAATTTTTGCTGCCGTTTCGCGAATTTATTCGCCAGCGGGCTAGACATATTGTCATTTTCCCAGCTGTCCCTGGTCATGTGACCTTTGCCAGCACTTTAGGATGGAACTGCTTTCTGGCAGGCTGTTGTTTTTCCTTCTCAATGTAACTGAAGGAGTCTCAGTGGGACATGGATTTTTACTACTGAGTGCTGTTCTAAGATCTACCACTCAGCTGTTATCTTGAGTTCGGGAGCTGTTATCTGGTTACCTTCCCATTGTTCTGTTGTTAGGCTGCTGGGGGGGGGTATATCACTACAAATTGCAGTACAGCAGTAAAGAGTGACTGAAGTTTATCAGAGCACAAGTCACATGACTTGGGGCAGCTGGGAAATTGACAATATGTTTAGCCCCATGCCAGATTTTTAAATTAAATATAAAAAAAATCTGTTTGCTCTTTTGAGAAATGGATTTCAGTGCAGAATTCTACTGGAGAAGCACTGTTAACTGATGCATTTTGACACATGACAGTATCCCTTTAAAGGTGAAGGAAAGGTAAAAGCACTGGGGGTGCTAGACACCACAGATTCTAGTGATTTACCAGGTACTTCAAGGCTGGCACTCCTCTTCTTTAACAAACACACCAACCGAGAGTACTGTTTGAGGAGCACCACAATATCATATTCCTCAAGTATCTCAGGAATGTCCGTGCCACCCTGTGAGTGGTTATATAACTCCAGAATTACTCTGAAAATGTACTTCAGTAGGCACATGGAATACCTTGTGTTGTGTTTGGTAGCCGAGGATGAGGAGAGTATAACAGGGCTTTATTAACAGGCTCATACAGGCCTTACACAACAACAGTAACTTCTTACTTTCACTTTCAAGCTGTACAGAAAGTTCTGTGTATGCACAGTACAAGTCCTGTGCACAGTGCCATTTGTATAATCACCACATATTCCCCCCTATAGTAGGAAAGCATTTGGGAAGATGTAATAAACAACAACAATGCATCTTAAAGCAATAATACACATTATTCACATCACAGAGTCCTGGGTCCATGCAGGTAGTTTTCTGATTCACTCAGTATACCTTATAGGTTCATTTTCTTCAGGCCTATTGCAGTTGGCATCAGTTGTAGGAAAATTCCCTTCATCTAATGGAGCTTCTCCAAAGTCATATGTAACAGGAGCAAGATGACTTGCATTCCATAGTATACAGTACAAGTCCTGTGCACAGTGACACCTGCAGGCTATTTGTATAAACACCACACCTTGGACACCAAAAACTTTCTGGCTTTCCTTCTCCTTTAATAAACAATTCTTCATTTTTTACTTATTTGTAGTTTCTCTCTGGAATAACCAAAATTGTAACTCAATGCTAAAGGGGCATCTAAAACCTCCATCAAAATGTCTCACTGCCCCTACCCCAGCTCACTAAAGGCCATTCCCAAAACATATTTCCAGATGCAATAGAAATCCCCTAGCAGTGGCGTAACTACTCGCTGGTGGGCCCTGGTGCAGGATTGGCACCTGGGCCCCCTATCGGGCTCTATCCCTATAAATTGCACATTGGAGTTCTCCTAGCCTCTCCGGCAGGGCCCCGAGAGGGAGTGGGCCCTGGTGCAATTGCACCCCCTGCTCCCCTGGTAGTTACGCCACTGTCCCCAAGTAGAATGTTCCTTGCCAGCAGAGTTAGAGTTTCCCCTTTACAATCTTGGATGCTCCAGATGGGATGGGGGGGTACGATGTCTGGTGATATCTACGGAACAGGGCCATGACATTGCAGCCCATGTCAGATGTAAGACATTATAAAAACTTACTTGAGAAGCAAGGACGATGCTCCTGTTTTCTAAAAACTGCACTGGCCCAGGGCAATTCTGTAGAAGCACCACACAATCTTCTTCCAATTCTTCTGTTCTTCTGTAGTAAACTTATCAAAGTTAATTTAAAGGGTTAGCTTGCCCTTTAACCCATATGAATCAATCATCAATTTTTCATACAGAATAAAATGTGCATCTCTTTTTCCCACATAGGTCCTCCTGTCTCTGCTCCATGTACGTGAGCCAGTGCAATTTCCTTTAAATAATATTGGGAACAGTGACAGGCATCCACGGGTGTGTATTCCCCATACGCCCCATGTGCCGTTATGTTTAAAGCTGAAACTCAGTGTTTTGCATTAGAGATGGACCATAGCAGGGCCATTGGCTTGTACAGATACAATGACAGATTGCTCCCGCTGTGTTAATTCCAACGAATAGAATCCATCCCTGCAGCTGAATAACTATCCCCATAGCTGTAGGACAGATGTGTTCCAATAAAATAACAAGTTGTTCTTTTGATTTGGCAGCAGTCTTAGTACTTCCAAAATATCCTGTATAGAGAAGAATTTAAAAAGGGCATGTTATAGCACACAAAGCCATTGTTTCACTCTTAAGAGTCGTGTGCCATCTGCAGAAGAGACATCTATTGCTTTCCTGGGGCTAAACACATAGGCCAGGTATTATGCCACTTCTCATCTATACTTGCCAACTTGCCAACTTGTGACTGCATACATATCTTTGCATATACGTATCTTCCTCTGGGAATGTTTGTTCCACCAAGTTATAGCCATGTCCAAAACCCTATGATCATTATAGCAAATAGCTGTGCCTGAATTTTGATTTTAACAGGAGGATTTCCGACACTGGTGATGTGCACCAATGTCTTTTTGTTGTTTATGAAACACTGTCTGCTAAATTTAAGCTGTGGGCCTGTTAAGTATATTAACCTTTTTTTCCTGACTGGCAATTCAGTGATGCCCATATGCTGCCAATTTAGAAAAGCAGGCGGACTATTGCTACTCAAAAAGGATAGCATCGAACATTAATCCAATATGCTCCCAGGGGCCCCAAAAGCAATGGTTTATTTTCCTGCTGTGAAGGCAAGTTTTGGTTGTATTAAAACCAGGGGTACTGCCAATAAGTCTCATGTAGGCTGCCAGTCCACATAGGGGCTACCCAGGCCCGGACTGGCAATCTGTGGGTTCTGGCAAATGCCAGAGGGGCTGTCCCATAGAAAGTCAGTATTTAGTGGGCTGGTGGGGGATGTTTGGGCCTCTTTGTGGGCTGATTGGGCCTCTGTGTACCTGAAATGCCAGGGACTATTTTAAGTCTCAGTCCAGACCTGGGGCTACTGATTAGAATTTGACAAGCCTTGATGATGACATGACGCTCGGCATCATAACGCAAGTGTCAAACCACTTAGTGTGCAACGCCAGCATCACTTGCAGCGAGAACCCATAAGTACTGCCCACCGCAATTCGGGGAGAGACACGCTGGGAGGTAGGAGACCGCAGCAATCTCCCGGCATGTCTTACAGTTGGTTGACGTCTCTGGATCAAGTAACCCCTATGGTTATAAATATTTGTGTTCCTGTGCGGTGGGTTTTTTATGACTTTCACTCATGAAAGTGAAAGTGAAATATTGGGCTCTGCATTCCCATGCACATGGTGTAATCTAATCCTTAGTTTTAGAATACTCACCTGTGAGAACCATTCTATCCAATGGGCTGCACCAGCATTTCTTCTGTTCAAGATTTCTGTGGACTGAAGTTGGCTTAGTAATTGCATTCAATCAAAGAGAAACATTTCTAATGGGTGAGAAAAATTAAGATATTTGTTCAATCTGCCCCCCAGAGTAAACTCAATCTCCATTAGCTTCTCCCAGTGTGAAGTCAAAAACTTGTAAGACTTTTCTATTATGGCCAAGTGCAAGTCTTAGGACACTATCTGCCCAATCTAGTATAGGAAATCTGAGAGAGGGAAGGTAACATCTCCTTCTTAGGCTGCATATACAGGTAGGGAACCCATTATCCAGAAAGCTCCATTATATTCAATATATTTACATATATATATATATATATATATATATATAGTCCACATTTTTAAAAGTATTCCCTTTTTCTCTGTAACAATAAAACAGTACCTTGTACTTGATCCCAACTAAGATATTATTAATCCTTACTGGAAGCAAAACCAGCTTTATGGGTTTATTTAATGTTTATTTGATTTTCTAGTAGACTTACGGTATGAAGATCCAAATTACAGAAAGATCCATTATCTGAAAAACCCATGGTCCTGAGCATTCTAAATAACAGGTCCAATTCCTGTAGTATCTGGAACTTAATTCCACCTAATTCATTCCACATAATTCATTGTTCACTTAATCCTTATTGGAAGCAGAACAATCCTATCAAGTTTATATAATGTTTTAATAATTTTAGTAGATTTATAGAAAGATTCCTTATCCAGGAAACCCCAGGTCCCAAGCATTCTGGATAATAGGCCCCATACCTATGTATCTTTGTTACGAGAGGTAAGCAATGATATTTTTCCAAGACATAACCCTAAACTGGTAAATTCCGAATTTAACAAAAGTTCTAACATGGTAGGTCTGCACATTCATTTGACACTAGACATGTTACGTTGGTTTCCTTTCAAAAGTCAATAGAAATGTAACCGCTCGAGACTCACCCTACCATATCAGTCTCCCCAATCAGCTCTATGTGCTCCGTGTGCTCAGCCAACATCGCTCAAATTGTAGTAAGTCCAAAAAAAGAAGAGGTTCCAGGCGGCACTCTGGATAAGTACAAAGAGGTATCTTTATTGAGGCACAATGGGTAACATCATCGCCTTACGCGTTTCGGGAAAGCATTCCCTTAATCATAGGCAGTTTCAAAAACTGAATATCCTAATTGTGGCAGCTATAGATATGCTGGGCCTCCTTGGGAAATTAATTGTGTAAGTAGAGCCAATAGCATACAAACATACAAAGATTTATTGTAGTGTTGAACTATTGGATGAAAATCAAAATTCCATCAGCTTGGCAAGATTTCCATAATATTCAAGGCACATGACCAATGCTTTGCTATCTTGCTCTCCTAATTGCCTTCTTCCTTTTAACCCACAGCAAGGCTGAGTAACTGGAGAACTTGTGTGAGATATTTAATTGGAAAGAGCTGAATAATTCAATTGAAAATATTACAGCATTATTCATTGACGTACATTTGTTCCTCGCATTAAACCTAAACATGTTCTAGTTTATGTAAGGCTGCTGTTTGTTTTTTTTTAAGGGAAAATATACCCCCCTTTTGATACAAGCTCATTCAGTAGAGCAAATGTAGAAAATGTGCATAAATACTACCTGGACTTCCAGAAATAAATATAATTATTTATTTTACTCCAACATACCTGATACCACAGATTGAAAGGAAGCCATGATAGTGTGTCTCTGTGCTTGCTGGGACCATTTTCCCAACCAACTCAGGCTCACAATATAAAGCAACCGCTCCTTCATCTTATTCTATTGTGATTATAGATTGACTTACCTTGGCATTCTGTAGTGGGCAGTGCATAGATTTTCTGTAAAGCCGTGGGATTTCCAGTCTCAGAATCCATTGCTTCACAATGGAAGAATGTATATTAGACAATTATATTTATACTTTCTCCTCTGCAAAGGACTAAGTTATAGGCCTCTGAAGGTGCTCAGTGATGTAAGCACAATTAAATTAACAATGTATGTACCACCTGTTATATATCATATACCTTGGAGTTCCATGAAGTTCCACAGTGATTGAACTCCTCAGTGGCTTCTAATACCCTTATATTTTACAAGGTAAAAAATTTCACAAGTAAACGACACATGAGCCGTTTACACTAGTGTGAATCTTGTTATAACACAGTGAGCACCAACAAGTCGCTCATCAACCCCTTGGCTGTTGGTCTTAGTGACCTCAAAGCTGGTGCTTATTTTTGAATTCCAAGCAATTTATGATTAAATAAAGAGTAAGTAGTGTCATGTAGAGTCTTGTGTAGGTTGTCAGTCCACATGGGGGCTAGCAAATAGCCAATCACAGCTCTTTTTGGGCATCCTCTGATTGTGCTCCAAGATGTGAGTTTAATTCTTTGCAGGTGTGGACCCAATTTAAGAGACACCTAGGTTGCTTTTATTAATATGAATGGGAACCACCACCACAACCCTCAACCTACTCTCATGGCAGTGCCATGCTCCAATTTGCCTTGTACATGTAAAAAGAAAATGTTATCTAATATAAAACAGGAAAAGAACATTCTAGGCCATGTTATGTGACAGAGGTATATTCAAGCACTAGATACAACTATGGGGTTCTCTAGTAGGTTCTATGATTGCTTTTGCTTGTTTCAGTTTCTATTGTATTTTGCAGTTTTGGTATTATTCCTATTTTACTTCTTCTTTCTCTGTGGCCACTGTTTGTAGCAACTCCCATGACCTGTTGTATGTGAAACAAAGGAGAAGCTGTGTTTTGCAGTGTTGGTAAAATTTCAGACTTTGATATACAGTAAGTGACAGGAAAAATCAGGATGTATTGTGTCATCATACTGCAAACACTCCAGGCTCTTACATAACCTGAAGAAATACAATCATAATGATATTTGTAATGATTAATGAGTAATAGAAGAAGTAAAATGCTTGTCTAATTTTATGATACAAGAGGTCCTGCCTGTCCATTTGTATGTAGGGAAAAACTCCCAAAAAAGATGGATTAACGGTAGTTCAAATCCAAGTAGACCCAAAGCAGAATCAATTTTAAACATTTGAATATTTTGATTAAAATAGAATCTATGTGTGACTGCCTTCCCATCATTTGGAGCTTTCTGGATAACAGGTTTCCAGATAACAGACCCTATACCTCTATACACAAAAGATTTAGGGATACGGTCGATGTACCACTGTAGCAATTTCTACTACAGTTAGAGGGGAGCACAAAGTCTAACCAAAACCAATCCTTGTCTGTATGCAAACATTAAGAATCCTGAAAAGTATTGTCAAATTCCGGTAATAGATATCCCCTTGCGATATTAAATTGTATAAATTTAGGACGTGGGTTTTTTTGAGACGTTTAGCTAACAAAGAGGTAGGTTTATTACTGAGAGAATAGTATTTTTTGGATCTCCATTGTAATGTGGAGGCTGATTTAGCTGATAGAATCAGATCTAGTTCCGTTCTAAGTTTGGTTAGTTCTGTTCTTAGAGCGGGAGTAGAGGCTTGTTTGTTTTGCTCTAGTTTATCTTGTAGAAATTTGAATTGTTGATTAGATTTTATTTTGTGAGTGATTTAGAAAGGTGTCATTTAATCTCCATTTCTTATGGGGAGGAGTTTCATTTATGTCTATAAGTATTAATGCTATGGGAGAATGATCTGACCATGGGGTAGAGAGTATTTTAGTTAAGATTGCTTTTGTCAGTAGGGCTTTTGTAATCCATATGTGGTCTATATGTGAGTATGAATTGTGTGGGTTGGAATAAAAGGTAAAATCTCTTTTCTTAGGGTTAAGTTCTTTCCAAATGTCCACCAGTTGCATGGACTGTAGGATGGTTTTAAGGTTTTTCATGTTTTTGCGCAAAGGATGGTTTTGTTGTAGCATAGTAGAGTTATATCTGTCTGTCTCTGGGTCCATACTAATATTTGAGTCCCCTGCCATCAGAAGAATACCTTCCCTGTGTTCGTTGACTTGGTGAAGTAACTGTGATAGGAATGTTATTTGACCTGTATTGGGACTGTAGTTGTTCAGCATTGTAATTCTCTGGTATTGGAGCTCTCCTGTCAAAATTGTATACCTTCCTTATGGGTGGTAAACCTTTGTGAATACATATTGCTACCCCTTAGTTTTTGTTGATCCATTTGCCATATAGACTGTAGGATAGTAGGCAACAAAAATTTTGGGAATTACTTTTTTGAAAAGCAGTTGAACGGTATGTACCGGAGGGGGAATTAAAACCTTGTGCATTATGAGAGATGCATTTCAAGTGATCTAATACCATTGATGTATATAGTAAGAGATTATGGAATTAGTCAATTTACAGTTTGCTGGGAGAAGGGAGAAGGTTGTTTTGTACCTTTTTAGAGATCTGATTAGCTTTTCCTATTCCCTTGCAGAGATTAGAATCATTTAAGCTGGAGGCACCAAATAAAAAAACATATAAAACAATTATAACATTTAACTTTGAAGATAACATTTCTTGCCTGTTATGGCCTAAATTAAAGATAGAGAAATGTAGATAAACAGAGGGCACATCTTACACAAATGTTAAGGAAAATACATATGCTGGAGGTGCAAAAAACCAAGGTCACCCCTACACAGAGCGAACAAACAATGAATATACAATACAATAGGTTATGCACACTCCAAAAAATAATTCAAATATAAACTCATGTGGCATCAAAATAAATTCTTTACTGTTTAAAACAATTTGGTAATACACAATTGTGTTGACAAATGAACTCTTTTATACAACAATAATATACATAGTAATAGTATACATTCCACCAAAGGTTTTTATGAAGCAGAAAAGGAGCAACAAGGAGTGGATACACCTGCCACAAATGAGAATAACCCCAACTTTTCGGCACAAAAGCCTATGTCAAGGATTATTTTTTTGAGTGTGCATAACCTATTGTATAGTATACTGAATTAAAGATAGTTTTGCTGATTATGTAGCTTAAATATATTCTTATAAGTCATCTTATTATAATGTCCAATATTCAATTATGTCCCCTGATCTTATTCAGAGATGGTTCCTTTGCTTTTTTGGGTATGGTGTTCTTTGGGCCATATTGGAGACAGAATCCCTGATAGAGTTGGGTTTTGAGAATGCTGGGGTGAATGTGACGTTGGAGCTACTGTATCTCTGGGCCAAAACGGCTGGTGGCAAGTGTTGTGCTTTTAGATTAGAAGAAACTACAATCCTACATTGAGGCATGTTTCATAGGAATTTCAGGATAGGTGTCTTCCCAGAATGTCTATATATCCCTTTGAATGTACTTCTGTGTCTGTAAGCATCTCGACTAAATTGAAGAACAAATATAATTATTTTTCCATCTATAATAATATGTTTAAAGGGATCCTGTCATGGGAAAAAAAAATTCAAAATGCATCAGTTAATAGTGCTGTTCCAGAAGAATTCTGATTTTTTTATATTTCATTTTGAAATCTGACATGGGGCTAGACATTTTGTCAATTTCCCAGCTGCCCCATGTCATGTGACTTGTGCTCTGATAAACTTCAATCACTCTTTACTGCTGTACTGCAAGTTGGAGTGATATCACCCCTCCCTTTCCCCCACCCAGAAGCCTAAAACACAAGATAACAGCTACCTGATGGATCTAAGAACAGAACTCAATAGTAAAACCCATGTCCCACTGCGTACTATTCAGTTACATTGAGAAGGAAAAACAACAGCCTGCCAGAAAGCAGTTGCCTCATGAAGTGCTGGCACAAGTCACATGACCAGGGGCAGCCCCATGTCAGATTTCAAAACTGAATATTAAAAAATCTGTTTTCTCTTTTGAGAAATGGATTTCAGTGCAGAAGTCTACTGGAGCAGCACTAGTTACTGATGCATTTAAAAAAAAAAACATGTTTTCCCATGACAGTTTCCCTTTAATACTATTTCAATATTACTTGATCTGCTAGTTCCTATGTCATAACAACACCACCTTCTTAATATCTGTGCTCCTCTTCTGGACTCATGTAGACATATACTGTAGGTGGGCCCTTCATGACCCATGTAAATTCTTCTCTTTGTTTTCATACACTTTTCTCCTCCCACACATCCCTAGATTTGATTTTCCTATTCCAATATCTTTTATTTGCTTTCCTACACACACCCTTCCACCCTACCCAATACAGTTCCTCAATCATCCCCCTACTATCATTTGTAGATAAACAAATTGGTGTTACTTGGTTGCACATGTGATAGAGTCTCGTCTAAATTGCCCAATCCTTTATAGCAATATCATTTAAATATCGATGCAAGAATTTATTTTAAACTATGTAAAGTTTTACAAGGAAGGATAGAGGGCTGGCAGTTGATAAGATACGTAATAAAAACAGACTTGTAAAAAAATATATATATATTATAGTAGAAACATGCATTCAAGTTCACTTGCATGATAAATAGGATGCTATCACAAGGTAAATTGATGTGAGCTTTGAAAGAGAAGAATGGTGGGAATGGGTGCTTGGAACCATCAATCAGTTTGCAGTGATCATCAAAAGGCCAGAGGGGGAAGAGGCCAATATGTCTATGTTCCGTTTGGAAGGGAGCCAGAGTTAGCTCCTCATTATCACTATTGGCTACATTTCTGTCTTTGGCCATGACAGATGGATAAGCTTGTTAGAAAGCTTGTATATCCTTTTAATCTCAATATCAGTGAGAATTTTCAAATATTTTTTATGACTTGTGGTTCTTTTTTCAGATATACTTCCTGAGCTAAACGACTTATTTTTATGCACACCATCTGGTATTACATTATTGCTGGGAGTTTTTACAATAATTGATCTGGGTCCTTGAATGTCAGGAAAGGAGCAGGCTAAAAAAGCAACACAAGCAGTCAGATAATATATTAGAACATATTTAACTTATTGACCCAGTAAAAGAATTAACTTGAATGATACTTTAGTTGAGTTTGAATTGCATGTCACTTCCAGAACTTTTGATTGAGGTTCTTATTTGTGTATGTAAAGCAATCATCAACCCTTTGCTCTCAAGTTAACTGAAAGGAAGGGACAAATACAGTGGAAGAACATTATGAAATATTGCTTTACAGAATGGATGTATACAATGATATACAAAGCTTGACAACATCAACTCTGTCTTAATAGATATGGAATGACGGATCACTTCTTCTGGCATCATTACAAAGCAGAGTCTTTCTTAGTAGAAAGATAGTAAACAATATATGTTTTATACAATGAGCAACATACTTTAACATAAGGCCAAGGGACTCTGAATAGGAACAGAAAGCATAGAACATTCTCACTTTCCATGAATGTTCAGGGCTAGAAGTGTAGAAGGGTATAGATGGTAAAGTATGCTGCCTGCCCTAAGCCAACTAGAGGCATTAGAGATCATTATTGAAATTATATGATTATTATTGATATTATTCCTCCTGAAAAAAAATATTAGATTTTAAGCTTCAAAGAGGGTTTTTCTTATGTTAAATATACTGTATGTTTATATGTTCAGAGGTTTATAGTTTCTCTGTAATGGATATACTTACTGTAGGTAAAAAATTGAAAAGTAATTTTCTTAACAAAAGTTTTGGCGAAATCAGATCAAGAGTCCAAACGCTTTTTTGCATATCAGAATTTGAGAAAAAAAATGTGTATAAAAAATGTTTGCGTTCAAATGTCTGGAGCTCTACAGCTACATCTTTAAGGGTTCAGATCCAGTTTGGCTAAAAACTTCAGATGGATCCAAATCCTCCCTAAAAAGCTAAGATTCAGCTGACTAACAATTTGAATCCTATATTCTATCATTTATCGTTTGAGTGTGTGTATTCCACAGACTCTTACACTGAGGAAAATTATCAATTTTCAATCCTCTGACGTATATCAGCACACATATTTATTTATATATATTTATTTTGGTTGAATGCTCAAAAGACCTATAAAGTTCTAGTAATTGATAGTCTATTGCAATATGAGCACAGCATTAGCATTTGTTTACACTTCACTGACTTCTCATGAAAGTCTATTTTATTAAGTTGGTTTTATAAGAGGTTGATGTGCCATCATATAAAAACTTGAAAACCACATCTTTGGGTATAAGGTTATAGAACATTGGATAAGGCAGGTTATAAGTAAAAAATAAGTCATCAATAAATCAAGGCGAACAACAAGGTGACTTCTAATATATTCTAAAATTAAGAAGCTGTGAGTAAGTTTTTACTATTTTAGAAAAGATTTTGAAAAATAGGTTTAACCCTTTACCTTTGTCAGAAGAAAGCTTTTAAACCATCGATCTATTAATCTAGAATGACATTTGCATCCGTAAAATAGCCCTGCTTCCGGTTAAAGCCTTTCCAAACTGCACAAAGTAGCAATTGTTCCAATTCAATGTGATATATTTCTCCATTAGAATGTAAGGGCAAGGTTCCTTGCAGAGTCAACGTCTTTGTCAAGGCTCGACCTTATTTCTGAGTCCCAATTATTTATAAAGAACATTGTTCTCCAATTTCTTTATTATTTTTTTTCCAATTTGTTATACAGAAATAAAGCTTGTTAGACGTTATTCTATAAGTGAGATTTTATACACCTTACTACACCTTCTCCTGTGCACTGGTTTAGGGAAGAATTAAATATACTGCATCCTATGCTTTACTATGGAGACAGAGTGGTAGACAAATATACATGATCTCACTGTTGTGACCTCTTTACAGACTCATTGTAATTGGCTGTGTGTGCATGCATGGTTGCTGAAGTGCAAGCAGTCAAAAGGATTGATTTTTTTGCTGCATAAAGGCCAAAAAGTAGAGACAACTCAGTGTAAATTCCCAGTGACTATGGGAGATTGTTTGGCGCCATTCTGCATGAGTTATGCTAGTGTGTTAGACTTTGTAGCATTAGTGTCACCCCCCATTATTTATCTGTTTGCATTGCCAGCCCTTTACCAATAATATACATTAACTGCCACCCTATGTGTTTTATTTTTCAGACATATTTGGGTTTGCTCATAACCTTAGTTTGATCTTCTTTGCAATACTTCTAAATGCTCAAGACCTATTGCACTTTCAGTCACCTAAATAACTGCATTCCATTTCACGTGACCCATCTCCACAGGGTCTTGTTGACAGCAATGTATGATTTACATGCTGCCTTGTAAAGCTCACAGAAAGACTGAAAATGATTCCACATTGAAATACACTACAAGATATATCCCAGGGACCCACACAACAAGATATGTCACAAGACCCCAATAACTTGACTTTCTGAAATTTAACCTTAGGAAAGGTTTTTTTTTATCAAACGTCATAGATGAGATAGTAACAACTCATACACTGACTATCATCTTAGTAATTTCTCCATTCTCACTTTGGCCAATTTTTTTATCACCCTAGTTGTTTCCATATTCAGGACCCTCTTGCATTTCAACACCAAAGTCTATAGTAGAATTACGTCTATATCAACTGGACTTTTCTGAAAGACTACTAGGTATGTTATGACAAGGATGAACAAATAACTTCACAGACACTCTAGCCAAGAAAATAATAAACATTGCTGAGTACTTCTGGAAAGGAAGGGTCTCTATATCATTCACTGAATTAAACTCATTGAATCTCTATTGAATCTCTAATCTCTAAAATATCCTTGCCCTTATCCACCTTTAAGTCATTTTGTGATTTACACTCAAGCATGTACATCTGTTTATTAAACGTAATTGTTATAATAAAGGGATGCAATAATATAAAAAGACAGCAATAAAAAATTAGTAACCACAAACTAACGCAAAGTTATAAATTGACATAATGACCTGCAACTTTGTAGACAGGATTTCTGTAGACAGATGCCTTATTTACTTTAGGAACAGTAATGCTACACAATCCTCACCACTTTTTGTAGCGTCGGGTGCCGACTGACTCTTTAGGAGATCCTACATAATTCTGCTTAAACCTACATATTCAGTATCTGATTCTGTCAAACCCTCCACAGATAAGACATCATAGTAACCAGTTGTTTGCTTGTTTCTTGGTTTCTACAGCAACAAACATTGGTCTGGCTCCAACAACTGCACCAAAGTTAATATCTAAACCATTGTTGTCACAACACATGCCTTTCTGTATAGGAAACAAGACAGTGGTTTCAGTGGAGAGGTTTGAAGGAAATGATGATTTTTTGGTGGCCTGTTATACAGCTCCTTCTGAAGACTCTTGTGACATTTTGTAAATTATATACTAGTTATTTTGGGTTTATGGTGGGAATATGTCTGCAGGTGCTTATAATGAAATGATATGCATGGCTAACACAAGTGCATGAAATAGGCACTTAATATGTCTAATTTCAAAGTGTATTATTTATAGTGTGCATATGTTTTGTAGACAGAGATTTAGCTACCTTCAATAAACCTTGGCCCTTATACATCTAATGGTCTAATTGCTCATGGACTAAATACTATTGGACTAATTATTCATTACCCTTTGTAAGAATCATTGGAATCCAAATATTGGCTTGCCTATCTCTAAGTATGGGTCCCTATATATAGAAATAGAAAGAAAATGTTGACCAACAGGTCACGCACCAGGTCTATGTTTTGGCCTGGTCCCCTACATCAGTCATGGTTGTCCTCCGCCCACAGTAAATCCTTTAACCACAGTAAAAATCACATACTTCACATGCTGAAGATACTTTTCTAAACACCATTATTTAAGGCTGGTGCAGGCATGCAGATGCCCATAATATATTAGCCATGAATGGAAAAAAGTTTTCTGCAAAAAATGAATATGCATTCAAAAGCCAAAAGAATTTTCTTTCATATCTAATATATTCTAGTGTGTGACAGGAGAACCACAACTATTTAAAGTTCAGAAGCCACCAATTATGAATGAAGGGAATGCCAAAAAAAACAAATACAGTTAACTCCAGTATTATATTTATTGGGAGCATCTACTGACTTAACAATTAGTAATGTCATTGACCTAAAACAAATAAATATTTTAGATGTTTATCACATTTAAACATTAGAACTTACTTTGCTGATTAAATTCACCCTACACTACACTAGAGGACAATAGCCTGTAATACAATATTTTTCAGAACTTAAAATAATTTAAAAAGGTAAAGGTTCCCTATAATTTGCCTTGATTCCATATGATCTGGGTCTATGGTTGTTAAGAGTCAAGCTAGATTTACACCAAGGTGATGTGAGATTATTGCATGGTAAAGTGTTGGAGACTGTGCTGTAAACGTATATCAGTGATTGCCCCAACCACCGTGGTGAGAGCCGCACCCAGTCACCACATTCCCATTTACATTAGTCTCTGTAAGAAGTAATGGAATCAAAAGGCAATAAAGGAAATAAGCTTGTGTTATAAGGGAAATCCAGTAGATCCTCCTCATGCATTGTCCTAACTATCTGGGGAAATTTTCTCACCTTGTATGTAACAGAGGTTTTACTTTAAGATTAATACAACAGTTCAACATATTTTAGTGCTGGTGGATTTGCATTTCAAATATTGACAGGTAAACAGTAAATGTGGAATGCTAGTCTATATATACTGATAGGGGCTACAATGAGCAAAAGCATGATTTCCAACACATCCTGGACAGTCATTAGGACATCAAAGTGGACTGTGTCATTAGTAAGCAGGAGGCCTGAAAACCCTTTAATAATAATGAAATAACACCTGAGCCTCCATCCAGGCAACACATTTTAAGTGTATTTAATTTCAGTGGCCATCACCTTCTTTTACCTTGGTCTGGCCATATATCTATACACATGCTGCCCTCCAGCTAAAGCTCTGCGACACTGAACTTAATATCCTAGCTGGGACTCCACAGGAGTAGTGTAAAAAGGGGCTTTCGAGATGAACAATAACTCCACAGTTTCAGCACCAGCCAGTGTTCCAGCTACTTTGATGGTTGTGTCCTAGGGACAATGAACCCAAATGAGTTCCTTTTCAATTGGGTTCAACACTGGCATGTGTCACCCTTGACCCCCACCCTTGGTAAAGCATATAACGGCTCATACTAACTAACCCTGCCTATATTACACTTCTAACACTTGTTCATAGCTAAAGCTCTCATTGGTGTTCCTGTCCTCCGTTACCAATAAGCCTTCTGAGGCAGGAGGCTTTAGTAAGGAAAAGCTTGAACTCTATGGAGGGTCAGTACCTTAGAGTTCAGGGTTCTCCTTACTGAAATAACTCACGTGTCCTCTACCTTTTGAACGAGATAATTTCAGTACCAATAGAAAACAATCTGCGATCATTAAACATGTCATGCAAGAACACAATGGAGATTTTGGATTTATTAAGTTCCAAGGTATCGAGAAAGTTAAGGTAGGAGAAAGGGGTGGAGATATACATAGATTGATTGATCAGAGAGAAGTCTATTGGATATTTACCCTTAAAACACGTTACCCACATGGGTTAAATAGTGATTGGGAGGTCTCTTGTTTTCTTTGACCTTAGAATAACTGTCTCCCACCTTGGCTAAATAGATACCATATAGGGAACTATATAAGGAATTATATATATATGTAAAATATACCACTGTGACCTGTTTGTATGTAACTTTTGCTTTTAAGTATAATAATGATCTTAATTGATATGACTATATATAATACCAATGCTAGTAGTGACATCACCTCTGATGAAGTGCCAGAACGAGGCATGAAACGCGTCAGGTGACCATCCTAACACAGACAGGATATGTAAGTCTTGTATAATCCCTGTGCATGTTTTAAATGTAACCTGGAATAAAGCTTTTGAATTTTAAATACCGCATGGACCTCCTCCCTAACTCAAAAATGTGCTACAAATGTTCTCCTTACTGAAGACTTTTGGTTTAGGCCCTCCAGCACATCCACCTGCCTACTTTGAGTGGAGTCCAAGTCCCTTCCGTTTTATAGACCAGGGAATAGTCATAGTACCTTTTGGTCAACAGGAACACATCCCACCCACAGGGAATAACTTCTTCACAAAGTAAAGTGAACATATACAGAACTGTAAATCATGAATGTTTTGTATTTATATATACATCATAATCTGACTTTGGAGGTGTCAGAAGAGTATAGCTCTAAGCATTCTGCAAAAGGATATAAGACTTTACATGTATTTATAAATACAGCATCAAATATGGGAAACTATGATGATCTGAGCAAGAAATGCATTCCTTGCTGTTAGTATAACAATGGCAATATAAACATATTATTACACAGTTTACATAGCTAGACTTGGCTTTTAGTTGAGCAATTTTGTTCTCTTGAAAGTCCATAAATAAATGTAGAAGTCTCTGAAAATGCCAGGAAGGCCTGTATAAACCAATTTAATTCCAATTCACCCTACACAGCAATGTCTGCAGTAAATAATCTGGAATATTTCACTGACACATAGTTTTGTGTGTCGTGATTTATAGGGCCTTGGTTATTCTTGCACTTCCTGAGCTTCAAAAGTAACATTTGGAGCCACAGCAACTGTATGAGATTCATGCAAAGCCAATTAAAACGATATAGTTCATCTTAAAACTGAAGGGGGAGAAGAACACTCAAATTTATGGCCAATGGTAGATCAGTAAATCAGGGAGCTCTTACAGTAGAAGTAGCCAAGTTTCGTGCTACCCAATCCCATGATGAAGGTTGTTCTGTACTGTAAGCACAGGGAGACAGGGCCGGGCCAAGGAATAGGCAGAGTAGGCACATGCGGTGCAAAGCTGGGGGGCGCCAGGCACGTACCTTCTCTGTTGCCTACCCCCCACTCAGGTCCCTTCTCTACCCAACTCTCTCTGCCCCTTCTTCTTTCTGCGCTCCTGAGGAGCGCAGAAATAAGAAAGGGGCAGAGAGAGTCGGGCAGAGAGGGGACAGCATGCAAACACCAATTTGTGCATGCGCACTCTCGCTAAACCGGCGCTGCGTTCGCCCAGCTTGCCTAGGATGCCCGTACGGTGCGTCCTGATCCTGCAGGGAGACCTCAGATTAGGCAGAATACAGACCTTAGGGACCAACAATTCAATGAACAAGACTTGTGTTGTATAAACCTTCTGCTTGTTGTATTAATTAAGGTATAATTAATAATAATAATAATAATAATAATTAATAATTTTTTGTGTTATTTATTCCACTAAACAGTGCCAAAAGTAAAACTGAAACTATTTTCCCATTTCATTACAAGTAAAGCTGGCCATATATGTAACAATTATGATCTTTCTTGGAAAACGATGTTTCCATGAAAGATTGTGCATTACAATATACACGTGTATTGCTGATTCGTCAGGTACACAGGTAGAAACAATAGAATTCTAGCCGCAGCTGCCGATTCAGCTCTAAACAGTGGCCAATGTTCAGGTGCCTTCAAAGGCACATAATCAACATTTTCTGTCCAGTCGGCTCGTTTCCCACCGTACACGCACCGAATATCATACAAACATATTTGTTTTGTACGATATTATCAGTGCGCCTATGGCCACCTTTAGTGTGAGTGAGAAGGCAGTTCATCCTTCTGAAGATAAAGCCCATGTATAATGCACTCATCCTTATCTGCAAGCCAGTGGTTGCAGCTGTGGGAAAGGAGGGGCACCTTGTTAGAGAACCTATTATTTCTATTTAAGAGAAAATATGGATTCTTTGGATAAAATGGAGTCTATGGGAGATGGCCTTGCCGTGATTCAGAGCTTTCTGTATAATGGGTTTCCATTTAATGGAACCCATACCTGTATAGGGAATGAACCTATAAATCATAAGCCCTGCAGCAATGATAGATGGTGATGTCACAGCGAATTACAATTTACAGTTTACGTTGCAACATATTTTGTTTGGTAAAGAACCTTTTTTCTTCAATTTCATTTTGGTCTTGACTTTTTTGTTTCAATATATTTTTTGTCCATAATTTGGACTAAGTCGTGGACTAGGGGTAAGCTCCACTCCATTTTGTACATGTATATATATATATATATATATATATATATATATCACTCATTGTTCTTTTTAAGATCTGTCTGCATCAATTAACCTGGAGATTAGGATGGGCAGATAACAGAGGTTTATTTAGCATGCAGGGAGATGTTCTCATGTGATACCAGTTGAGGTAGATGAATTGCAGCATTGTTAATTAACTGAGAAGACATGCAGTATCATCACTGTGGAGATGGAATTTGTAGGCTTAAGTTGACCTATTGGAATGGCAGCTAGTGGTTTGGATCCCCTCCAGCAGACACCTTAGAAAGAAGATTCTAGCCTAAGCCCCTTCTAAAATATAGTTTTAAAGAACTAAAGCCTAACTAAAGAAGTAGCTAGAAATGTTATACATTATGCTTTTTGCTTGTGTACCAGCCCAAGGCAACCACAGCCCTTTAGCAGAAAAGATCTGTGTCTCCCCAGTAGATGCCCCAGTAGCTCCCCATCTTCTTTTCTGCTGATTCTCTGATTCACATGCTCTGTACTGCTGTCACTTACTGAGCTTAGGGACCCACTCACAATATACACTACACATAGAATAGAAATATAGTCACAATATAAGGCTGATTAGTCATTAATACAGATAATTACTACATGACAGCACAGAAACCAGTGCAATTAGCATCAGAATTTAATAATCAGCCCTGTAGCATCAGTTTATATTACAGACCAACCTCATTTTCTGCTGGATAATTAGTGACGACCCCTAAGCTTAGCTTCTCAACAGCTGCTCAGAGCCCACTGAGCATGTGAGTGTCACAGACACTTTCCAAGATGGTGACCCTCTGTGACAAGTTTGAAGTTCTGGATCATTGCTGCTATTGAGAAGATGAAACTTTAGGCTGGTGTAATAAGTTCAATATATAAATTATGTCATTTTAAGCCATATTCATTTTTAGGGTTTAGTTCTCATTTAAGGCCAATATTTCCATGGCGGAGCTACCTCTAATCTAACAGATGCTAAGTTGGAGCTCAGTACTGTTATTTCTATCTTATGTTGTGCAGCTTACACACCTACAGCAGATTTATTATGTGGTGTACAAAAATGATGCAATAATTCACCACACATCAACGTCATAAAAATTACGTCATTTTTTAACACTCTTTTTCTAAGAGCAACTTCTGCCAGGAACTTACTTACATAGGTCTGTTTAACTTAAAAGGGACCCGTCACCCAAAAAAATTATTCAAAGTCCTATTTTATCACATTAGTTAAGCAAAATGAACTTTAATTACACTATATAAATGATTTGAACATTGTTTCCTTCCGTCTGGGAATTCATAATTATAGCAAGCAGGCAGGAGCCATTTTGTGGACACTGTTATTAAGACAAGCCTTGTATCATCTCAGAATCTTTTTTGTGCACCAGAATGGGGGACCCGATGTCCATCCCCATGTCCTGGCTACACAATTAAATGGTAAAGCGAATGGAGGATGTGGGGAGAGCAGTGGCATCTAGGAAGTGCTGAATGGAAAGTGAAAGTAATTGCCTGCCCCGCCTCTATGCCAAAGGCATAGAGGAGGAGCAGACAATATTTGATTGACAGCTGAGGTTTTTAAATGAGCTTACAGAAGCTATGAATGCTTTAATAAAAAACAGAATTTGGATTTCATGTTTGATTTGAAAAGGACTTTTATTATACAGATTTTTGTGTCTAGGTGACAGGTCCACTGTAAAAAAGGGATCCAATTGATTTTTGCCCTGCAGTTGACCTTTATACATACCAGCAAGTTCTATATCGTACAATGTTTACTGAACATAAATCACTATTGTTATTCAGTATTCTACGGGGGTCATTTATAAAGTTCGTGCAGCACATAATTGTTTTTTTCCTGAACGCTAAAATATTGCAGTGCCCGGTTTTTTCAAATTCGCGTTGTGAATACATTTTCACAAATGAGTTGAGTACAGGCACTTTGCGAGGTTGCTGTGGGCGAAAATACAGTTGACAGTAACTTAAATTCACAATGTGTGAACTGTTTTGTGAATATTTTCTCCACCACGAAAGTTGTGGCGTAATTCGGACAAAGAAAGTGCACATAAATATTCTCAGTTTTTGATCTTTGCCATATTTAAAAAGCTCTTATAGACATTTGCAATGTAAAAAAGAAATTCGCAAATCTGTTTGCACGCTCTTATTCAGCTTTATAAACATAACTGGGGCAGGGCAAATAAATTCACTTTGCAAACCAATCTGCGCAAAGTTTACAAATGAGCCCCTATGTCTTTTATACGTCATCAGCACAGAGGGCTCCATTTGTGCCCAAAATCGAACAGGTGAGCAAACACTTCCGTGACACTGTGTGCAAGTGCTAATGTAGAGCAGAATTAAGCTTGGTGTTGTCTGGGGCTGAGACTGTGACTATGGAAAGTAGAAACACACTTTTATTGCAACTCGTGTGTGGGCACTGCCACCTAGTGACCATCTCTGAAATTGGAGCGTCCTGGTTTTATAGGGATCAAAAGTTGGCATATCTGAAATGTTTCTGACTGTGTGCATTTATTATTATTGTTATTATTAACATTTATTTATATAGCGCCAACATGTAATGCTGCTTGCATACACTGCACTGTACATTTTATTTATGGAGAGTTTTTCAACTATAGTTCATACAAGCTATCACTCTCCTTAACAAATAGATTGAAATGAAGAATACAGTTAATTATCTGACTGAGGACTTTTCTGGCACAACAGGGCAGCACAAGGGAGCTGTGTCTAGCAGCTATTTGTCAATAGTCTAGTGGCATAAAATAATGCCTATGATTAAGTGCCTAAAGCCACGAAATGCATAAGGCTATGTATTTACTATTTACTTTTATAAGCCTGTCTGCGGGATCTGTGAGTGCCTGACATTTTCTCCTTTGGTTGGACACCTCCACCTTGAGCTGTAGGTCTGGGGCATGAGCACCCAGACCCCACGTACTACCTGTGAGATCATAAACCTATTGGTAGTGATGGGCGAATCTCCCCAGTTTCGCTTCGCAAGTCACGGCACGCTTTTGATGCGCGTCGCGTCGTTTTCGGCGCGCGTCGCATAATTTTTTTTTTTTTTAAAGCCATTAAATAATGCCCTGGACACAAGTATAAGACAAATAAAGGGGACAGACTTCTTCAGTGCTCATTAATCAACCACTTGAGTCCCCAGTGCATTATGATCTGCACCTTGCACTTTGCTTTTGCACTTTGCACCCAGCCCTGGGGAAGTAAATGAGCCCTATAGTCCTTGTCTATGCTGGGCAGCCAGTCGTGCCAGAATTCCTAGGGGAATGCAATTAAAAATGGCAAGCATTATTTAAAGTGGGGTTTTTGCAAATGTTTAGTGCTGCTCGCAATGTAAAATCATGCTGGTGGATATGACATCACTAAGCAAAGGTTAGCAAATGCTCTAAAATTTCACAGCAAAATACTCTTTGCAATTGCCAAATTTTATTATATACGATGCGAATGTTCACAAACGCCCTTTGGTCACAAACTTTGCGAGGAAGTTGTTGAGGTCTGTAATCGGTCAAAAAGGACACACATTCCCAATGGCCTTTGAACATTTTTTGCACAGATAAGTAGGGTCCTCATAAAAATGATGTAGGATGGGAATACAGAGTACAAGGAGGGGTAAATACTCGAAGCGGAACGTGATGTCAGGCAGCATTCTACCCTCCAGGACTTATGGTAGAATGGTTGGTTGATAGATACAGGGTGCTCACAGCTGTGGGTGCAGTGGAGTTTCCTTAGTGGGAAGCTGAAACGGGTGGGGAAACAAGTTTAGGGTGTAGGTGTTTTGTAAGGGGCAGACATGGGGCTAGGCTTAGGATGCAAATGGCCACAGCAGACAGAGGAGGCAGAGGTGAAAGGGGACACTTGAGGCCTGTTATTGCAGTCATCGCATGCTTTAGCATCCAGCAGCACAGGTTGCACATGTTTAGGCACATGTATGTTTGTAAAATGTAAATAGCACCATTTTGCCTCACATACCTGCCCTTCATTCATACACCTGTCCTTTATGTATATGCCTGTCCTACATTCACACACCTGTCCTTCATTCATACACCTGTACATTCACACACCTGTCATTCAGTCACATACTGGTCCTTCATTCATACACCTGTACATTTACACACCTGTCCTTAATTCACGCATGTCCATTCATACACCTGTCCTTCATTTATACACCTGTCCTTCATTTATACTCCTGTCTTTCATTCAAATGCCTGTCCTTCAGACACACACCTGTCCTTCATTCATATGCCTGTATTTTTACACACCTGTCCTTCATTCACACATGACCATTCATACACCTGCCCTTCATTTATACTCCTGTCCTTCATTCATACACCTGTCCTTCATTTGTACACCTGTCCTTCATTCATACATCTGTCCTTCATTCATACGCCTGTCCTTCATTCATGCACCTGTCCTTCATTCATACACCTGTCCTTCATTTGTACGCCTGTCCTTCATTCATGCATCTGTTCTTCATTCATACACCTGTCCTTCATTCATACACCTGTCCTTCATTCATACACCTGTCCATCATTCATACACCTGTCCATCATTCATACACCTGTCCTACCAATTGGTCTTCTGTCGCATGACAGAATGGCATGATAAGATGAAACTTATTCCATTTGAATTTTGTATCCAGGCCCTGTTTCTATCTTTGATTTTTTTATTCAAGTGTCAAAAAACATCAAACATGGGTTTTGGTTTAGCGTTTATTATAACATATCCAGGCAGGAGCCAAATCATTGTAATTCTCAGAATTCTAACATTGTCATACATGAATACAGTTCATTTTATCAGTGACCAGTATATTATAGGTTAATATGCAAGATCAATGATTCCTATACATGACATGACTAATAATCATCTTGGGTACAATTAGGAAACATGTACAGCAGAAGAGAAATAATACTGAGCATGACACATGGTGGCAAATTAAATTAACGGTGCCATCAACCAGCTTAAAAGTAAATACTAGAGAACATATATGTACAACAAATCTCTCAATGCCTTTAGGAGACTGCCAGCTCCAAGTCTTAACTGCTTTAACAATGCAGAATTGAAACATAATTCTGTGCACTAGAGAACTCATGAAATGCCTGACCACTGTGTGTTTATTATACTGTATTTTTTTTAATATTATGTTTTAAAAAAAATCATTGTAAATAGAAGGGATGCAGCAAAATGTGTGCTCCAGGCTTAGTAACCTACAGTAATCAACAGGGTCGGATTGGTCCACCAGAATTTTCCCTGTGTAACCCAACCCTGTTGGCCCATGCCACAAGTCAACTCCACTGTTGAACACAAGCCATGTTTATTTATTTTTTTCCCCTGAGGATGAGACTGAATTGAAATAGAAGTAAGTAGTGGTGGCTGGTTGGGAGCTTTGACACCCCTGGCAAAATGGAGTTGCACCAATGACAAAGAATACATAGAACTTCTCTAGCTACAACACCCCTGGTGAGGCATTGCTTCAAAAAACATCTGCTGAGAAAATGCACTGAATCATGGGTCACCAATATGGCACCAGTTTTATTTTTAAATGATTGAGTTCAGTATAATTCAGTATGGAATTGCAAGTAAATGTTTTGTAGGCATCACTGGTCATCTCTCTTATCTGTGAGTTGCCAATGATTAATAGAGAAGCAAACTCGCCAGGAGACACCATATCTAATTCAGATTGTACTAATGCCCATTATATTGTTAGTGTGGGGGCTGCGCATCACACGGATAGAAGAAGATGTGTTTGAGCTGAAGCTCCTATGTTATGGCATTTGAGAACTTTATGTATGGTTAGCCATGAAGATGGTGATGATACTGGTGAAAATGTTGATGTTCTGAGTACTCATTTCACATGTGCACATAACATTGTGTGTACCCTTGCCCATTGCCATAGTATGTAATTGTGCTGCTAACAGTTGCTGAGTTGCCTGTTTCAAAAAAAACAAAAGATCAACTTTATGGGGCTGATCACTGCCAATAACCAGACAGACAAACACATCCACTGAAATGTTCTTGCAGTGTCACCAAAAACTCTGGGTTCTCTAGGCTTGGATTCAATCAGCTTCTAATTGACACAGAAAACCCCCAGAGTGTTGTCATCGAGTGCCTTCTTTGGGGAAGCCACAAGGGCAAGTATTATCTGAGACTTTCACATGTAAACCTGGCACTTTCTGGTGACCATTGTCATTTAGTGGAGACTTCAGGCTGCCTTGTTGGCCAGAGGCCACAACATTAACAGCAACAGGGTAAGCAACCAAGAGCATAGATAGAATGTATGGGCTGCATCTGCTGTCCTGGTCACCAAATGCCTACATTCCATTGCCTGCAAGCAGCAGAAGTTTGATTGACCCTCTCCTTAATATAAAAACTTTTTATATGGAAGTATAAATAATTTTCAACACAGAAGTGGTTTATGCCAAATGCATCACATCACTCTAATGACCTACAAGAAACTGCCAAGGTCACAACTACTACTCTGAATAAATGCAGGTACACTGAGCAATGTTCCTTGTACTCAATTAACTATGTGCTTAGGGATTGACATACCATAAAAGGGACATTGGGGTATTCATTAAATGGGTATATTACCCCGTAAGGTAAAAACTGTGCAAGTAATAAAATACTCTTTTGTGTAGGATTTCCCTTCTCAGTAACACTGAACCCACCAGGAAGCAAATACTGTTCAATTTTTGATCGTATCACAAAATAAGTTGTTTTAGCTTATCATATATATAACATTTTTATATGATACACAAAATATCTTGTAAATTATATCCTTATAAACGGTGACTAGTGATGTCATCAGTTATAAATGGTGAGCAGTGATGTCATTTTTGTCACATAATTCACTAAAACTTGTGCATTTTAATAAAGTACCCTTGATAAGGAAATTAGAAGTATTTGGCCTTTTGCCTCGTGCTTTTATATGGTCATGTGGTTATAATATCCTTATATTTTACAATGGGGGTAATGTACTCACTTTATAAAGATACATTTACCAATAAGCTTATTTTGTTACTAGTGGCCATTTATGTGCATCATTATGTAATCTACAATGTAAATTTAGATTTTCTATTGTTGAATGGTTCCAGGCAGGAGGCCCGGCCAAACTAGGAATACAGTACATTCAATAATACTCAGGTGCAATAAAACTATTTGGGAACTGCACAGATATTGATCTCCCATTTAGCACAACACTACATTCATCAGATGTAGGGTCAAGTGTTTTATATTTTGATTTGAGGCATCCTATTGCACTAATTATGGCCATAAAACTCAACAATTTGCAACAAGACTGGACCAATAGGGAAAGTTTATCAGCAATCATCGCTGTGCCAATCAAACTGTAGCACAGAAATCCAACAGTCATTTAATAACAGCCATGGCAGTCATAGAAGGTTGCCGATCAGTATCAAAGTGTCATAATCCGTCCCTGCCGCAATTTTTAGTTGGTTAGTCCCCATATATTTATAAAGCCTATATATACTGTATATATATTATATAACTATTAAATTCTAATGAAAGTTGGAAGAAAATTTCCCAGTGGATAGGTAAATAGGTTTGGAAAATAATTATGTCTTTGTGAATAAGTCCATCTTATTCTAACCATGGATGAGTCCACAGTCTATCAATGTTCATTAGTTCATTTGTTCTCTGTATATGACTTGTAGTGGAAACATAAATACTATCTGGATTTTGATGGCACGAATGTCAACTAGTGGTACGTCCCCCATTCTAACAGTCAACACCTGTTACACCCAACATGTGCTGATCAAACCAGAGCTTCCAGAAGTGGGAGAGGAGATTTTGGAGAGGTATCAATAATCTCTGCTGGATGCCTTTTTGTGCAAACATATGGTCCTCCCAAAACGTCGGGTTCAATGGAGCAAGTTCATACATGAACTGCAAAGTACAAAATGGCTTTTATAGAAACAAAACTGCAAGTAAAATCAATATGTAATTACTAGGGAAGAAATGACCATAGTGTTTGAGTCAAGGAATATACTGTATGCTCTATGGGACTACATGTTGGGTGTGGACAATGGGATTGGCATGGTTCAGATTCTTCAGTCAGTGAATAACTCAAAAAACAACATTCCTGTTTCAGTGCAATGGAGCATCTTGAAGAATTATATTATGCTAACAAGTCATAAATACCGATAGCAGTGGTTTGTTGGGAACTCAAGCACCACCTCGAAGAACCCCTGAACTATGAGTATTTTAAATAAGAATAAAAGCAGTCTATGGGGGAAATTGTAAATAAAACACTGAGGAATTCTGGTAAAATCCATTCTAGTTTTGTGGATTTTCTAAAACAAAAACACAAAGTTGAAGAAGCATACTTGTACTTTATGCCATAGTTCCAGTTAAGCTTTCTGCAGTTACCCCTTTGGCATGATTTTAAGGTCAACATTTTAAAACATGCCACATGTAATCTTTTTATATGTAACTTCTAGTAATATTAGTGGCACTTAATGCAAACTATTATAAGGTACACAAAAGCTTGAGACTATTTTGAAACTAAGTCAATAGCATATTCTGTCCAGGAGAAGGAGCTCACAGGTCTTATACAAAAGACCAACACTTGCATTTTATAACCATGCACCCAATGGTTTCATAATCTAGTCTTTTGAAACCATTGTAAACAAAAAAACAATTATGATAAGGATTATAGGCCCTCACTAAAGTATCTGGAATTTTGTATGTTGGTTGCAAGAAGCTGGTGAAACCCCATTAGCCTTTCCTCTTTTTGAGCAGAAGCTGGAAGTAAAGAGTTTGTAGTTCGTATTTTTACAGCTATTGACGTAACACTTGCAAGTACAGCAAATCCAGTGTAGACATATTTTATGGATCCTGCCATTTTCATAAATGTGCTTAATTATATGGGAGCAGCCAGCTTTAGCTAGAATTTTCCTATAATAATCATTTGAGGCAGTGGTTGCTCCACTTATAGTAACTACTGAGTTTAGCCCATTAAAATTATCTTTCCAAACGCATCAGTTAATAGTGCTGTTCCAGCAGAATTCTGAACTGAAATCCATTTTTCAAAAAAGCAAACACATTTTTTATATTCAATTTTGACATATTGTCAGTTTCCCAGCTGCCCCCAGTCATGTGACTTGTGCTCTGATAAACTTCAGTGAATCTTTACTGCTTTACTGCAGTTGTAGTTATATCAACCCCCCTCCCTTCCCCCCCAGCAGCCTAACAAAACAACAATGGGAAGGTAACCTGATGACAGCTCCCTAAAACAATATAACAGCTCCCTGGAAGATCTAAGAACAACACTCAATAGTAAAAGCCAAGTCCTACTGAGACTGATTCAGTTACATTAAGTAGAAGAAATAACAGCCTGCCAGAAATTAGTTCCATCCTAAACTGCTGGCAAAAATCCCATGATTGGGGCAACTGGGAAACTGACAATATGGCTAGCCCCATGTCAGATTTCAAAACTGAATAAAAAAAACTTTGTTCTTTTGAGAATTGGATTTCAGTGCATAAGTCTACTGGAGTAACACTATTAACTAATGCGTTTTGAAATAAACATATTTTCCCATGACAGTATCCCTTTAAGCTCAAGCTTGGAAAGTTGTTCCTATGAAACACATGGCCAGGGACTGGCCATTTATCCATTTAAAGAGACATCTGCCTGTACTCAAATTGGTGGTGGTGTTGTTTAAAACATCAGTGCTTGGGAAGCTTGCTTGAGGTTCTCTGCTGCAATCTACATTTACGTAATAAATGAATGTGCATGCTCATGTGAATGAAGAGTAAAGTGAATTTGCAATCATACAGCTACAAACTGGGCAAGGGTTGTCATAGTGCAACTCCAACCAGCACTGAATGCAAGATACCACATCCCCATACAAGCATTGACTTCATGTGAATAGTACTGTAGTTCTACAGCAGCTGGTGACCTGTAAGTGTGATAACCCAAACCTAGAGCTTTAACATCAGGTACAGGACAACCCCTTACCCCTAATTCCGAACACAATAGCTTTCCTTAGCTACAGCACTGTGCCACTGACATTAAAAAGAACTTGTTCAGACTGCACCAAGGTAACTTGTCTACAGTATATCTCTAAATGACAATTAAGTAAGATCTACAAATAATGAGGAGGCAACGAGAAGAAAGGTCCAAAAGCTGCAGAAGGTGTCTGGTCTCTTTTATGGTTGAGCCTTGTTGACAGGCTCTTTGTCGTAGATGTAACTTCCAACGCCACCTGTGTTTACCCCTGCAATGAACAAAATAGTCCAGTTAGGTGGGACTCTATTCTACAAGTTCATTTCCTAGAGGAAGGCTTTCTTATGAACTTTCTTTTGGCTTTTTGCTGATTGGCACAGAACATGACAGAGAAAAGGATTGTGTTTCTAGACCTTTGAGCCATAGTGAAGGTGTCACTATGGGCCTACTGAAGTTATTATATGCGATTACATGTTACAGGGCCACTATACTAACGCTTCCACTTTTTCTGCTTACTAGAGAGAGACACATACATATGCTGACATGGCATTATAATAACCCTCTGCCTGTGAACAAAACAGAAGATGACTTTATTCCATGTTATTTGCCCCTCTGGGTTTCTGTAAAGGCATTATAAAAAATATCATAGGATTGCTGTGGATAATCTGCTGTTGAAGCAATGACCACTTAAGGAAGACCACAATGTCAGGTTGGGTTAATAATACTTTCGCAAAAGTTGGGGCCATACAGGAAATCTAAAATAATGAATGAATTGATGAGGATTCCAGCAGGCATAGCCAAAATGGGATATAATGAACAGAAACTCTTTGGGGCAGATTCACTAAAGTGCGAATCGTCTAACGCTAGCGCTAATTCTCCAACGTGACGTCATTTCGCAACTTTGCAAATTCACTAACACAGACTCTGGCGAATTTTCGCTAGCGAAGTAGATAGACTTGCGCAACTTTGCACCGTTACGCCAGGCGAAGTTGTGCACTGACAAAGGATCATAAATTAGCAAATTCACTAAGATGAACATTTTCCTGAACGTTAGCACTTACACTAGACGTTACTTCGCCTCATCAGCCCAGGCAAAGTTCAATACAATAGATAGGAGGTTGAAAAAAAAAAATTTCTAAGTCCAAAAAAAAACGCTGGCGTATTTTAGCATAGGAGGGTGATAGTCTGAAAAAGATCGATAAGTTTTTTGGGGGGGTTTACCCTTCTTCCCCCCTGCATTTCCTAACATATGGCAACACAACTATACAGGGGGCACATGTAGGGCAATAGGACAGCTTTATATACTTCTATTATAAGTTAAAGTTCCCGCCGTATGCAAATTAGTTTTCACTAGCGTAACAGCGTTCTGCCTAACGAAGTAAAACTAGCGCAACTACGCTACCATTCGCCGACCTGAGCGGAAATTCGCACTTTAGTGGATTTGCGTAGCGCTGGTGAAAATTCGCCTGGCGAAGTGTGGCGAATGCTAGCGAAGCCTACGCTGTCGAATTTTTCCGATCTTAGTGAATCTGCTTTGAGTCTTTTGAGGTCTTTTGAGGTCTACATAATGCATGCATATAGGGTTAAGTGCTTGGGGCTTTTTCCTGATTTCCTGCCCTTCAACTATTAGCGGGAGAGATCAGTGACCTTGCTAAATGCTAGATTAACTAAACATTCCAACATACAAGTAACTTCTAGATACAGCACACAGTTACTCCCAAGGCACAAGTGAAAAAACTCTATGCAGTTTATATTCATTTAAAAAAAAAATATATATATATATATATATTCACAACATTTCCCTGCAAAGAAGATACATTAACTTGCGCAGGCTCTGATTATTGTCTGATCCACTTTAAATATATACTGAACTGCTCTAGAGTGATGATTCCTGTAGTAGTAAAAAAAAGTAGTAGGTAAAATCTAACCTTTTGGTCCAAAAAGGATAGCATAGCAAGGCTTGTGGCAGTAGGGCTGTCCATCATGCTGTTGGCCAGAAAACATAGAAAAGAGCAGAAATGAGTAAAGAGTGCATGTAGAAAACCAAAGCAACACTTATTAACACGCAGTCTTATTAGGGGGAAGTTCAGCTATGAACCATATGTCGCCTTGAGAAGCAAAATATTTGTTCCATATTGTTGTTCCATGATTTTCTATCCTTAAATAGAAGAGCCATTTGATATGGCGACAAGCATTAATCATGCGTTTTATTCACAGGCGCTGTCTGAAGCTTTATATAATCCAACCACATAAAATCGTCAGCTTCCATTTCCCCTGGAAGAGCAGCTGCTGAGAGACTAAGGCACAAGTGTCTCCTCCATTAAAACCCATATTGCTGGTAACATCTTATACGTGAGCTCCCAGAATTGCCTTGTACCAGCCCTACTAATGTTACGGACATCATAACCCCAGCCTTTCCAGCCTGACCAGACCAGGTCCCAATTGGTGATGCACAGCCGTATTTAATGAGCCTTATTTGACATTTTTAGTGAGCAAAATGTTCATTCTCTGTAGAAATACAGGCATTTTAATGGGAACCTGCTGCTCCTGCTCTGGCTCCCCTCTTTATGGTGCTTGATAAAAGTTATAGCACCTGCTACACGGCAGGCCAAAAGAAATACAAGTTTTAAATTAAATCACTGCACATTATTCAACAACTGACATACGGCCAGGCTGCATAGGTGGGGTTTTATTTTTGACAGCTACTGCGTTTGCACTGGAAAGTCCTGATTTCTCTGCACTGAACTGGAAAATCCCTATTTCTCTTCACTGGACACCCAAAAAAGATGCAATGGTTATAACTTAATTGGCTCTTGGCAGAGAGCCCAGAACAGATTCTTAAAGGGGTGGTTCACCTTCACGTTAACTTTTAGTATATTGTAGAAGGGCCAATTCTAAGAAACTTTTGAATTGGTCTTCGTTATTTATTTTCCATAGTTTTTTAATGATTTGCAATTTTCTTTTGTTTCTTTGCAGCTTTCAAATGGGGGTCACTGACACCATCTAAAAACAAATGCTGTGTAAGGCTACAAATGTATTGTTATTGCTACTTTTTATTACTTATCATTCTATTCAGTCTCTTTCCTATTCATATTCCAGTGTCTTATTCAAATCAGTGCAGGGTTGCTAGGGTAATTTGTACCCTGGAAACCAAATTGCTGACACTGCAAAATAGAGAGCTGCTGAATAAAAAGCTAAATAACTATGTAGGGATGTGAAAATTAGACACCCTCACATATTTCTGTCAGGCACATCCCTAGTAATATGGACGCCTAATGGGTCCTAATGGGGACCTTTTGTGCTTATGTAACCCCTGTAGTTCTCACAGTGTACACAAGGTGGCACTGTGTAAAAGTATAAAGGTCATGGGAACCATGCGGTCAGTGTTCATTGCTTTAGCCCAACCTTGCAGGCTGGAAGGGAATGGGCATGATCCCTAGGCGCAGAGGCCCTAGTAAAGTACAGCTATACTCTGTCATAGATCACTCTAGGAGTGATAGATAGGTAGTTAGTTGAGCAGCTCACGCTCCGACAGGAGAAATAGAGGGATTAAGATCCTCGGGTACTCATAACCCAGAAATAGGGACTAAGTGTACAGACCTCAGGGATAGGGTTTCCCCTCAGGTTCCACTTGGTACAACTGCAGAATTCTGGTGTATATCTATTCGCATTCAAAGCTCAACTACTGCTGACATGACCCCTTGCCTGAAGGGATCCAGCCCATGTATGGTGTTGTGAGTATTTGCTCCTTTATGCTGTGTATGTATCAATATCCATGCTGTGTAACTGTATTATACTCCAATTTGGTGATTGTTTCTATTGCTCTGCTGTTTAATAAATGCTGTTTTGGTTCATCATAAAGAATCACTGGCGCCCAACTTATTGTGCTTATTGCACATGGTTACAGTTCAACTATATCCTTCCTCCACCTCGCTGCGAGGGCTCATCCCTGAGAAAGAGAGTTTCATTCGTGGTTTAATACCATTTGGTAGCTTTAACTGATTACTGTCACACCAGTTTACTATAGTGCTACAACTATAAAACCACAAACAATAAAAAGTAAAAAATCAGTCCTCATAGTGAAATCCTGACTCTAGCACCATCTTGTGGCCACAGCTCATAAACTGTTTTGGAATAACAGAATATAGTTGGGTGCAACTTTTACTCCCATATAGGTGAATATGGAACAACTCAACTGATCATTTGGCCAAGAGTGGGCACTTTATCGTTGGCTGTTTCCCTTGATATGAATAAAGATGAATGTGGAGATGACTCCCTGTGCAAAATAACCATGGAATGGGTCTCATTTGCTAATGTCATGGAAGCAAGTGCTGTGGCCTTAAGGGAACAAAATTTCCCTTGTGCCCATTGACTTGTGCAGCCTGCACTTTGTACTTTGTTCTGAATCCAGTGCAAGGTAACAAAGACAGTGTTGAAGGGATAAGGCAGCCCTGAACTGAATTCCAACCATAGGCAGATGGTAAGTGCAGGGCCCTGCTGTGTCTTTCCTACTGGTGCTGAATAACATGTAAACTAGTGCATGGCCAAAGGGAAGGCAACATAGCTCCCCCAGCCCATGCCTTGTGAATACAGAGCTGCCAAACACAGATGACGGTGTATTCACAGGAGAGAAGCTTGAACCTATGCATGGTAAGTATGGGGCAGGGTGCAAACTGCATTGTCTTTTGTGCCCATTTGTTGCACTCTGTACACACAAGCCACAATACTGTAAAATGAGGCTTAATGTGTTTTATTGGAAAAGTAGATCCTCCCATAACCAGGCTGAAATGTCCATACAATTCCTATTGATGAAAATGATTTAAAGCAAGGATGATATTTTGGCCTTTAGACAATGGGACAAATAATAATTAACACCAATGGGTTGGTATATTATAAGGATGCATGCTCTACTGGGAACTGTACAAATGATTGATATATTGCACACACGGGGGCAGAAAGTGGCGAATGGAAAGTGAATGGGAAGTGATCCGGGGTAACAATGATCCATATTTCCCCTAAAGGGAGACTGTACACTTTATGGAAGGTTGGAAAGTATAGTTTGTCTTTCACACGGAGTATTCCTTCTCTATATATTTGCTTTTTATTTAATGTGTAAGTAACCTTGTCAAAACAGGTATGGAATCAGTTATCTGGAAACCTGTTATCCAGAAAGCTCTGTAATAATAAAACAGTAGCTTGTACTTGATCCCAACTAAAATATAAGCAATACTTATTGGAAACAGAACCAGCCTTTTGGGTTTATTTGATGTTTACACAATTTCCTAGTAGACTTAAGGTATTAAGATCCAAATTACGGAAGGATCCATTATCTGAAAAACCTCAGGTCCCAAGCATTTTGCTACACAAAAATGCCTTGTGGTCACAAACAGATGGCGCTTTTGCTAAACATAAAATTTACATAAAGCAAAGTCCATAGGGAATCTCCCACACATTAGTAAGGGCCCTTACACACGGGCGTTTTAACCTGCGCTCCCCTGCGTTCCATTTTGCTGCATTCAGCTGCAGGGGAGCGCAGGAATAGACACACTCAATTCTTTTCAATGGGCCGATACTCACACAACATGTAGGCGCCAAACGCAGGTTCAGACGCAACATGATGCATTTTTCCTGCGTTCAGCTCCTACATGTGTTTGTGTGAGTATAGGCCCATTGAAAAGAATTAGTGCGCCCATTCCTGCGTTCCCCTGCGGCTGAACGCAGCAAAACCGACGCACGGGAGCGCAGGTTAAAACACCTGCGTGTAAGGGCCCTAATAAAGCAAATATTCCAAAAGGGGATCTAGGAAAAGTATATGTAAAGTAGAGCCAGGCACAAGCAGATTGGGATCTAGGAAAACCCTTTCTTTAGGGCCCTTACACACGGGCGTTTTTACCTGCGCTACCCTGCGTTCCGTTTTGCTGCGTTCAGCCGCAGGGGAGCGTAGGTATAGACGCACTCAATTATTTTCAATGGGCCTATACTCACACGAACGCATGTAGGCGCCAAACGCAGGAAAAATGCAGCATGTTGCGTCTGAATCTGCGTTCGGCGCTTACACGCGTCTCGTGGGTACAACCTCATTGAACAAAATGAGGTGTGTCTAGACCTGCGCTCCCCTGTGGCTGAGCGCAGCCAAACGCAACGCAGGGGAGCGCAGGTCCAAAACGCCCGTGTGTACCGGCCCTTATTGTGATATGATGAAAAGAACCGAAAAGAACTCCTGAGTGAGGAAAGCATAAATGAGTAATGATAGGCACCTGACTCCTATTAGTTCTGCCAGGTTTAACAGGCCACTAAGAATGTAAAAGGGCAGATAAGTTTTAATGAAAGGGTTGACTGCTCAAATGAGCACCTATCCATCCATCCCTAATAATACCTGTCTGCTTATTCCCAACCCACAGAGCAGTTATGTAATATGAGTTTATTAAGATGTATTACAGAATAATGGATTAGACCCAGGGCCACCATTAGAAATCACGGGGCCCCGTACAACAAAATTTTCTGGGGGACCCCTGGGCATCGCTCACCCTGGAACCCAAGCCCAACCCCTGATTCCACCCACTCCGCATCACAGTTAAAAGACCACACAGACATCAGTGCTAAAAAAGTAACACCCCACACACACAAGTTATAAAAAGCTATTGATTGGTCAGGACCCCCTTATAAAAAAAACATTGGCGCCAGGGCCCCCCATAAAAGTTTTTTTGTTTTTTAAAAAAGCATTAGCACCAGGGCCCCCATTACAAGTTAAAATTTGGGGCACCAAACAATATTTAAATAAAAAAACATTGGTGGCAGGCGCTGATAGAATATTAAAATAATACATTGGTGGCCAGGGGATTAAAAAAAAACAACAAATTGGCGTTCAGCAGAATTGAACGCGTGACTTCAGGACTTCAAATTCGCCTCCTTTCGTGACTTCGGTATTTTAGCCTCTTCAGGACTTCAATTTCGGCTGTTTTCATGGCTTTTCTCGGCTATACTGCTAACTCATATTGCTTTGCGATTGGTTGCAGTCACTCTGTTACTGATCAGTTGATCATTGTTTTATTTATGAATCACTGGCATGAGTTCCTAAAGTAGTTATATGTTGTACGTTACAGTTCAGCCTATCCCATCATGAGAGGGCCCAGCTGAGAGAAAGGGTTGGAATGTAACATTGTTCTGACTGGAGAGCAGCTGGAATAGGGTATTACTGGCAAGAAAGGGATGCAATTCATATGGTTCCTACCTCCGCATGACTTCCAGGAGTAAGGGTCTTCGAGCAGCGTTCGCACCGTAGGCAAGGCCGATGCCAGTCTTTGCCAAGGGAAGTTACTTTCTCAGCTGAGAATATGAAAAGAATATTGCTCAGTGGTGATTAAATGAGCATTTACTAGTCTTAAAGAGCATGTAAAGGCAAAAATAAAATCCAATTTTTACTTTCTTTAATGAAAAAGAAACCTATCTCCAGTATACTTTAATTTAAAAAGTCTACCGTTTTTATAAGAAACCTGACTATATGCAGTGAAATTCTCCCTTCATTTACTGCTGTGGATAGGAATTGTTGGACAATCCCTAGCTGCTGTGCAGGGAAACAATCAAACTTATGAACAGCAGGGGGAGTCCTTGCCTTAGTTCCCAGCCATGCAGAACTCAAGCAGCTTTGTTTATTTTGCTGTTTCTGATCATTTATGACGATCCCTAAGCAGCCCAGACCACACTGAGCATGTGCACAGTCTTGGTCTTGCAAAGATGTATAACAAAGTTACAAGATGACAGCCCCCTGTGGCCAACTTTGAAAGCATAAATCATTTGTTTGATTAGGCTTGTGGTGCAGTAAGTTCATGTTTATGTTTAGTATACAAAATACAGCATGTCTAGCCTTATTCTATTTTACACTTTCCATGCCCTTTAACTGTATGTAAAGGCATAGTGATTTATACAATATTATAGCCATGGTTTGTTGGAACCCTGTGCACAAAGAACAAGAAGAAGACACAAGGTGCAACAAATAAGGGGCCCAATATCTTTGCAATCAGAAGCATCCAATCATATGTAAGCTCTCATTATTCTACCAACTACCTACATGACTGGGTGATTGGTAGTTATGTTCCAGTTCCTGTAATGTGTAGGGTCTTCACCAGCAATGTAGATACCCATTTTGGAATAAGTATAACGTTAAAACAGGGGTCCCCAACCTTTTTTACCCGTGAGTCACATACAAATGTAAGAAGAGTTGAGGAGCAACACAAGTATGAATAAAGTTCCCAGGGGTGCCAAATAAGTACTGTCACTGGCTATTTGGTAGCACTTTGTGGACTGGCAGCCTACAGGTGACTCTATTTGATAATAAAACAGTTTTTATGCAACTAAAACTTGCCTCCAAAGCCAAGAATTTAAAAAATAAGCACTTGCTTTAAGGTGACTGGGAGCAACATGTTACTCATGAGCCCATGGTTGGGGAACACTGCTTTAACAAAATTATATTGTTGAATGAATAAAATTTTAATCTATACTAATGTAGGCGCTAAGTGCAATTGCCAGTATCAACCAATCAGCTCTTTGCTGATTGGCTGCCATTAACATCTGTGGTACAGGGGTCATACATGAGCCAACCAATGCAACTGATCAGGGGAGGTGTATATACTATAAGTAGCAGCTCCAACTATCTGTACAGCAGGAACTGAAGTCCAGTGGCTTGGGGAGCAGGGGGTGCAATTGCACCAGGGTCAGCTCCCTCTCGGGGGCCCATTGGAGAGGCTAGGAGAACTCCAATGTGCAATTCATAGGGGGAGAGCTCAATGGGACAATCCTGAACCAGGGCCCACCAGCAAGTAGTTACGCCACTGCTGAAGTCAAAACTGCCTACTGACTGTCTATATCAAACAAACCATCCCACCAAACCTGGGCATCTATAGGCAGCTTTACTAAATGATCCCTTTAAACGCAGTATAGTTACTGATCCATCTATCCTTGTGAGGGATCAAGGCATAATATCATAATCCAGCATCTGGTAATGAACTGCCAATCTAAAAGTGTAAGTGTCTTCTTACCGAAATACACTTTCTTTTCACAACGAGGGCACAAGTTGGGTTCTCCGGTGAAAGTTGTAATGCTGGAAGCTGAAACAGAAGAAAAATTCTTGTTAGACGATAAACTCAACCCCGGCAATAAAGTCCCATTGTTTCCATTCAAACAGTTACCCTTATTCCACTGAAAGAACAAGAGAAATAGAGAAAACTTCAGGCACCATACAGATGTGCTAGCCACTGCCCTGAAGTCATTCTCTCTGCACATTCTAATAGAAATCCCTAATGAGCTAAAGATAAATATAGAATTTATGTATGTTCAAGTATAAGTGCTGAGAACTAAAGGGAGCTTACAATCTAAATGCTAAGGGGTACACAATCTCCAATAGTCATTTAGAAAGCACTTGCCTTCAAGTCTCTGCATCTCACACTATAGAACCCTAACTCAATAAAAAGTCATCAAGTTAATCATTGATTAGCAATGCATAAATACAGGATAAATTAATGAATGTATTAGTTCACTTCTGTTAGTGGGGTTAATGAGTGGCACCCAACACCGTGCTGTGTGCTCGATCTATTACAAATGTTCAATCTTTGGGAAATTTTAAAAATGATTAGTTGGGAAAAGGTATCACAGGGGTATCTTACCAGTTGTGACTGCAGGTGGGGACCCCTCTGCGCCTGTGGGGGGTGACAGAGGGGGAACAGATGAATTTATAGCAGGAGGCAGATGGCCACAGTGGTGGAGCTACCAGGGGGGCAGGGGGTGTCATTGAGCCAGGGCCTGCACCCCCTCAGGGCCCCCCCGACAACTCAGGCGCCACTCATTCCGGCAGAAAAGATTGCGAAGGAGGGGGGCACGTACTGCACATACCGCACCAGGGCCCGCCCTCCTCTAGTTATGTTGCTGGATGGCCAGATGGACCTGCACATGGTTAGGGGGTTATTTATCAGAATGAAAGTTTTTCTGATTTTTTAAAGTAAAAAAGTCAGATCAAAATAGAATCCAAATAGGATAGGGACCTCTTATACGTACAGGCATGTTTTCCAGAATGCTCGAGACCTATGGTTTTCCATAATTTTTCTGTAATTTTGGATCTTCATACCTTAAGTATACTAGAAAATCATGTAAACATTAAATAAACTTTAAATAAACCTAATAAGATGGTTTTGCTTCCAGTAAGGATTAATTATTTCCTAGTTTGGATCAAGTCCGGTGGATTTGAATTTAGGCCAGAGAGCGTGACAGGATTAGGGTATAAATGTATATACATACACCATACACCATATAGTCCAGCTCAGACTAAACAGAAGGTATTAAGCCTTTTGTGTAGTAAGTTTTATTACAGATATTGGTCAGTAGAGGGCACTACTTGAAATGGTTTATGAAAGTCAGGTGCATTTTTTTTCCAGATGTATGTATGTATATATATCTGAGAAGGGTTGCAGAGATTTGCCTGAGGGTTGCTTTTTATTTTTAAGAAACAAGTGATTGCATGTACAGGAGTGTGGCTAGTTCTGCATGTACATGAGTGTGGCTAGTTCTGCATGTACAGGAGTGTGGCTAGTTCTGCATGTACAGGAGTGTGGCTACACAGTTAAGCTGCTTTTTGTCCTCTGCCAAAGATTCCTCAAGTAGCTTCCCATCTTCGTTCTCTGCTTTTTCAGCCCTGTTCTGCTGTCAGTCGCCCATATATATGATAACATTCAGGATACTTATTAATTGTCATTCACATTACATGGTGTAAATCATAGATATACCCCTAGGATTAGCTTTTCAACAGCAGCCCACAGCAAACTGAGCATGTGCGACTGAAACTCAAAAGATCACCTTAAAAGATCCTCTGTACTAGTTCAATAAATGCAGTATGTAAAATGGTTAGCCATATTGTTTGTATTTTACTCCATTTCATTAAACTTGAGGTTATAAGCTCTGAATTCCCGTTATATCAAAGCTTATACTATTCACATGCTCGAGGGAGAGAATTATACACAATCACCCTGATCCCTTTATAAATGTTACAGCCATATAATTAACAAGCAATACGCCTAAAGGATTATCAGTTATTTAGACATATCTCACCCCTCCAATAAAAACGTTGTTTAAAAAAAATATCAAGTCCCAATTTTTAAACAAGGAAGTTAATGTAAAAGTTTTAACTGTTCCATAGGAAACTCTGTACAATATAATTTTAAAATGGTAGATTAAAAGCAAACACCTTTAAAATAATTTATGTATTGATGTTGGCTTGGGCTGCAGTAATAAATCATCCCATTGGTTTCATGGGCCCATGTTAATCTCCTGCACTGAGGTCCTATGGTTCTACATTAATAGGCTGCAAATGTTTTTTTTTTTTTATTTCATTTCAGCAGAGAAGCCTGGAAAGGGAAAAGGGTATAAAAATAGCAGAATCTGACAGCATTTCATTACATATGACTTAATTCTTCCATCTGAAATTGCTCAAACCTCAGTTTATAATTCTCATTCAGGTTGGTCCATACCAATCACTCAGTGAAGGCTCCTGTCATTTAAGGATATAATTATACATAACATGTTGCTTTGGGAAAGACGCAGGTACATTTTGATATGTTTTGGCAAGACTTAACCTGTGCTTAGTGTAACTATTGAGGAAGCAGACCCTGCAAATTCTTAGAGACCCAGGGGGTATGGGGTTTCCAATAGGCTATTAACTGATGACAAATACTGCACAAAATTGGGGGGGCTAAATATTTTTTCTGTGGGCCTCTGAATAATCTTTACTGATGTACAATTAGAAGAAAACTCTGCATACATACTGTAGATCCTTTTTCATTTGCTTTACTGTGGAACCTCACTTAGCTAGATGACTAATAATGTGTATACTCTCCACCAGCGTCCGTTCATGTGCTCCACTCAGCAAAGGCTGTGATGCTTCCTGGGTCCAAGTGTGCTAGATTGCCTGAGCGCTTTGCATGCGTATTGATGCCAGGGTCTTTGCCCCTGTGCCTCGTCTATTTAGACACCAAATCTAAGATTCATTGCTAAGCATTCTTTCTATTAGCTAGACACCAACCCCCTGTTATTGATCGCTATTTACTTCTGCCTGTTCCTGGGTACTGAGCTTTTGCTGCCAATCCCAACCTCGGCGTGATACCGACTTACGCCTCTTGTTGCCTGTCCTGACCTCGGCCTGATCTTGACCTATGATTCTTTCTGCCTGTCCCGAACTCTGGCTTGATCCCAACTTCTGCTACTCTCCACTGCTGTGACCTTGGTCTGTCTCAAGTTTTTGAGCCAAACTATTTTGGCACTCCTGCCGGTTCGTACTACACCTCCCCTTTTCCTAACTCCTGTGGTGCTTTGAGACAGAATCTGAAGGTGTTGCTTAGTCATCTGATTCTGGATTCCACCCAAGTATGTGACAGTAACACCATAGATAAATACATGAAAAAAAATACATGTGCCAGATGCACAGATAATATTGTACAAAACAAATTTTCATGAATGGTGGGAAATGAGCTGACTAATATCGGCAAAAGACTTGGATATCGGCCGGCTGGTCAATCAGGCTGGCCGAAAAATTTGGATTGGCGCCTTTGAAGGCACCCGCACATTGTCCATTGTTAGTGCTGAATTGTCAGATACAGGTAGAATTCTATTGTTTCTATCTGTATATCTGACGATTCAGCTCTACACATGTATATTTCTTAGAAAGATGTTTTCCAAGAAATATTGTAACTGTTACGTCTATGGCCACCTTTAGCCACAAGATAGATTCCAACAATGATGATGCTCTTCTTGATATTTGTTTTCCATAAATCACTGCACTCACCCAAGCAGTTAGAGAATCTCAACGCATGTGAGCAACCTAACGCAATTGGACCCAGGTAGCATCAATGTGCATGTGCCTGCAACAGCATCTGATGAGCAGTGCACATGAATGGACACTTGAGGACGGTACTGCTTCACCGAGGACACACAGGTAAATGAGAATCATGACAGAATCTCCAAAGAGGAATTGCCTGCATCTTGCTATTCTACCAAGTGGTTCCCAAACTGTTGGGCTGACCTTACAGTACATAGAAATCTAGCCTGTTATAAGCTTGGGTGGTCCAAAAGGACACCTGGACCCTGGATATCTTATCCACTCATCCATCTCATTCCTCAGATATTCTATTCAGTGTACCTGATAGATGCATTCTTCAAGAGCTTAACCAAACAATATTGACTCACCTTTGCTGAGACTCCTCGTGGGTGCTGGAGCACTAACTTTCCTCTCTTCTGGCTTTGGCTGCACCTCAGTTGGAGAAGAGGGTTTGTCTTCACTTGGTTTTTTATCATAGATGTAAGATCCTGCTCCTCCAATATTTACTCCTTAGAGAAACAAATAAGGGAAGCTCTCAGTCTTTGATATTTTATCCTAAAGCATAATAGATATTTCTACACACTTGACTGGAAACACCACTAAGATTGAGAATTAGGACATCATCCTGCATGTTATAATGAATTGATCTTACAGTCTGTTAAGTGATGGGGTTTATTAAGACATTATACATTTGTCTTACAGAAAAATGCCATATGCAGCTTAGTAGGCCACTTCTGACTGTGTAAGTAAGCATGAGCATGGGTTGATGTCAATGCAATGTGAACAAGACATGGAACCAGATTGGGAAAAAAATTATACTGCAAGATTAAGCTGTACAGTAGACTTTCCTTTAGAAAGATAATACCCAGTGCTAAGGGCGGTTTATCAAATAATATTTGTGCAGTTTTAATTAGCAAACATGTTGATATTCACGAGCCAAATAGCACTGCAGAAACAAGGCTTTGTTGGTCAAAAGAAATAAACAACAAATAAATCTTGGTTTAGTCAATGGGCCTCAATCGCTCTTCACTTCAGAAACGTTACTGCACATTGAAAGCAAGTCCATACCTTGAGGTCCATATAAAGCAGCATAACATGGTTTGTGGCAGTAGGGCTTCCCATCATGCTGAAAGGTAAAACCAAAAATAAATGTTAATATATTGGTTAACTAATGGTGTATTGTAAGCTAATGTGTTGTAAGCTGCTCTTACAACACATTATTCAAGCCAGTGAGCTGCTTCCATGTAGTGAAATGGACTAAATAAAAAGCAGAAGACATTGAAAAAAACGAATATATGAGGAAGCTTACCGCTTTCCACAGGGGGCCCGGGTGCTCACGCTCCAAACCCTCAGCAAAGGGGGAAAAAATGTATGCACAATACCAAAAAGTAGAGCTGGCACTAATCCGGAGCCCCAAACAATATGATCAAGTCAAATAGAATCCAGGAGTCACGAAGTGTTGATAAAGTAGTAAAAAATTATTTTATTGTTACATCTTGTATAAAAAATAAAAGCCTGACGCGTTTCGTGTCTACATGACTTGATCATATTGTTTGGGGCTCCGGATTAGTGCCAGCTCTACTTTTTGGTATTGTGCTTCCATGTAGTGAGCAACAGTCAAAATGGCAAAATCAGCCAGTGATAGAGGAAGGGCAGAAGACTGGTATACTGTACAACAGAACTCTTTGGAGATGGCAGTTATTGTACTTTGTACCTTCTGAGTAGGACCATCCTCTTCTAAAGAATATTTGCAGACTTTTTCAGGAAGGCTTGTTGTCTGGATTGCTAAAGCGTGGCCTTAATGAGTCTACCTGCTGCCTCACCCACCACTTTCCAACACATCAAATACAAAAACGGAGTATTACTAGAGTGAAAAAATTCTGCATGCCTACAAATTCAACTGGTTTTGGCTGAGCTGCTGATTGTATAGATGAGCTCTATATTTTGTTCAAAGACAAAAAGGTGGGTATAAAACTGGTCTGTGATTGGCTGACTAATCAGTCCCTTCTCCTGGGACATTTTACTCATTGGTGAGGTTTATTGTTCTATTTTTGAGGCCTAGCTTTACCTTAAAACAAAGAAATTATTTAAAAAGGATAGATTACTTAGCTCATTATGCAAAAATAGATCTTATTACAGGTTTAGACTGTGCTTTTCAATAAGAAATCATCTTCACCAACTCGTTCTACAGGAATGGGATCCGTTACCCAGAAAGATCAGAATTATGGAAAGGCCTTCTCCCATTGAGCCCATTTTATCTAAATAATTTAAAAAAAAATTCAAAATGATTTCCTTTTTCTCTGTGATAAAACAGTAGCTTGTATTTGATCCAAACTAAAATATAGTTAATACTTATTGGAAGCAGAACCAGCATATTGAGTTTATATAATGTCTACATGATTTTCTAGTAGACTTACTAGATGAAGATACAAATTACAGAAAGATCTATTATCTGGAAAACCCCAGGTTCCAAGCATTCTGGATAACAGATCCCATACCTGTATTTGTTTGTATTTGGGTTTTTTTTTGTTTTAAAAGTTATACATTTCAATAATATTTAAATTAAATGTTTTATATCAGAAATACAGGGCTGTATCTACAGTCTTTGCAAAATCCTAGTGTGTTTTGTCTTCAGTAACTCATACAGTGATACAGTATATTCCAGTAGAATTATTATAAGGATTTTTTTAGTAAAGCCAAATGTTAAAAACTCAAACGTTTTGAGATTAATTATACCCTGAGGCTGCAAAGACTCAGAATAAAACAATCTGGCATCTCAGACCTACCAAGGTTGTATATAAGTCAATGGGAGAAGGCCCTGTACTATTTGGAAGTTTTTGTGGTCCCTGCTGGAATAAGACTGAAAATCTGACAATATGTGGCTTTTCAAGCAAAAATCCAAAATGTCCAGGCTTTTAGGGAGGAAGACCGAAAAATAGAGCAATTCGAGGGAAAAAACAAAAAAAAAGTTGTACCATTTGGATTTTCTCTCTATTTTATCGAGGTATTCACCAATTTTTTACTAATAATTACGTCTATTTAGGGTAGACTTTTTTTAATGAAATATTAAGAGAAATTTGGATTTTGGTAAATAACTTCCCCCCCCCCCCAAGTGTGCTAAGGCTGATATTAGAAACAGACAGACGTTTGTGAAGGCATTAGGCAGATCTATTCATAAATCAAAGTTTAAAAGAGTCTATTTGCAGGATCTAGGCATTATATGAAAAGGTGTGCTTCTGTTTCATATCATGGAGTCGAAATTACAAATAAAGCAGGATATCAAAGTTGTAAACTATTTTTAAAAAGTGAACAAGAAAAGAGGCGTAAGGCTGTATCCCTATGTACTAGAATAAATGCTATTGATGTTTTCACAAAGTCTGCCTTGAAGATTGGTCTATGCGAGTGGCTAACTCTTTTCTTTTTCACTGTTATCTGCTCCCCAAGCTGAGGGTTCAGGGAGTTGCATCTGGAGCACCTTTCAATACTGGTGAGTTACTATCGAAACCAGTGTTTTTTTTCTACATACAGAATGATGTGGCTCAACAAATATTTGAAGTATTAGAATTCTAACTTTTCACTCGGGTCTATAAAGAGAGGCCAATACATAAACCTGTGAGTCTCACATGAGACAGATGTATATTCAGTGAAAACTGTTAGGGTTTTGGCTATTGGATGGATATGGATATGGATATTTTCAGCATTGTTTTTTTGTTTTTTTTTGGTGGCTTTATTGGTACCAAATTAAAAAAGTGCAGAAAAATACATTTGTGGAGCTGATGTTGGGGTAAAGCAGAGAGGGCACTGACCCTTGGCTTCCAGCAATATAGTCCTTTTGGGGGTGGAGTACAAAAACATACAAAAGTAGGAATCATGGGAGATCTAATTCAAGGCTGGACATATTTAATTGATGTAATGTTCCCCTCTCCTCTAACAGAGGTAATGACATCCTTCCTACATTACTTGGGATTTGGAACCTTCCTTGAAATCATTTCTTAATCCATCGCCCTGTAGTTACAGTTATGCCTGATTTTTAAAATGCTGTGGTTGACGTATCTTATCACTCTATCAGGGGCGTAACTACAGTGGGGGGCCTCTTTAAAGTGGACCCATCACCCAGACACAAAAATCTGTATAATAAAAGTCCTTTTCAAATTAAACATAAAATCCAAATTCTAATTTTCATAAAAGCATTCATAGCTGTTTTAGGCTCATTTAAAGATCGGGGCATCAAATATTGTCCGCCACTCCTCTATGCCTTTGGCATAGAGGTGGGGCAGATAATTACTTACACTTTCCATTCAGCACTTCCTAGATGCCACTGCTCCCCACACATTCCCCCAGTTCTCTTAACCATTTAATTGTGTAGCCAGGACATGGGGATAGACATTGGGTCCCCCATTCAGGTGCACAAACAAGATTCTGAGATGATGTAAGACTTGTCTTAATAACAGTGTCCACAAAATGGCTCCTGCCTGCTTGCTATAATTATGAATTCCCAGACTGAAGAAAACAAGATTAAAATAATTTATATAGAGTAATTAATGTTCATTTTGCTTGACTAATGTGATAAAATAAGATTTTAAATATTTTTTTGGGGTCCACTTTAATGCAACGTCTTTTCACTGCTTACAGCCATCAATGAGAACAAGAGAATATGACCAAACTAAATAGCATCTCTGCTCAGAAGAACATGACTGATTGCAACGTGAATAAGAAAACGTGACTGGCTCCATTAGAGCAGAAAATCAGAAATATCCTCCCAATAAAAGTAGATGTGCACAAGCGATGAAATATTAATTCACCTCTGTATCTCCAGTATTAATGGCAATTCGAAATGCTTTTTCAGTAAATTTACCTTCCGACTCATATGTGTATCCAATTTAATGTGAATTTTTAGAGATTTATTTTACCCCAAGGATGCAAAAAGTCAGAATCTGAAAATACTTCATCTTCAACCTGTGGAGGTCCTGTAGAAGTCAGTGGCAGAGGTCCTGTTTGGAATTTTAAGATATTATTGTCTGAGTTGGGTTTCATTCTATAATCCAAACATTTTGGCCTTTTCTGCAGATCTCACTGATTTCATGACAAATTTGGATTTTTCACTCAACAATCCAAAAAAGGTTGCTATTTTTCACTATCTGATCTTTTTGTGGATTTTTAAAGATAAATAATGGTAAACGGTGGATTCTAGTTTCGTCTGACTTTTTTAATCTAAAATAAATAACCCCCATTCTGTTCATTAATATTTTATTAAAGAGTAATTTTTTTTTAGTGTCACATAATGTTTATTTCATCATAAATATTCAGCTATCTAAGGAGAATCAAACAGTAAATTTAAAAAGCCTTCCCCTTCTCCCCCCAGCCTATGTGTTACCCGGGCAAATGCCCCTAACATTTTACTACCTCTTGGTGTAGATTCAGGCATCGGACTTTACGGGCGCCATCTTCAGCCACTTCGGTAATCTTCGGAATGGGACCAGCGATTCGCCAATTTTCGTGAGTTTCGGTGCATGCACAGTTGTAGCAAAACTGAAAATTCCTCCAACTACGCATGCCCCGCTATGCCAGTCTTATTCCTAAGATTAACTAAGAGAAGAAGATGGTTCACATGAACTCCAATGCCTAAGTCTACACTGAGTGGTAAGTAAAAGGTAAGGGGCATTTTCCCAGGGTAACACAGGCTGAAGGGAGGGGGGGTGGGATGGGGGTAGGGTTTTTTTAATGTTAGGGTTGAATTCTGCTTTAAATAAACATTCCACATAGTGTTTAGGAAGATAAATTCATATACAAAGTAGATATGGCAGGAACAATGGCAAACAATCCTGCAACGATGTCTGGCTTTCACAAAGAACATCTACAGATGCAGTCACTTTGGATGGTGAGTTTAATGCGTCGCGACTTAACTCATTTATCTCATTTATCCCACTTACAACAGAATATTGTGTCACAGCATCCCATCCAATTAAAGAGTTCACTATTGAAAACAATGGAGCTTTGGTATGCTAATGAAAAGGTTAAATGCATTAAATGAGTTAAGATAACTTTAGATAACACAGTTTCTTCAATTAATGCTGAGTCACGACGCATTTAACTTACAAATCCCAGTGACTCTATCTGTAATCGTAAGCCCCTTTTATCAGGAACCAGTTTGTAACAAATACTTGTTCTATTTAATGAACCCTCCCCTTTCTCACCAGCATATTCCCTTGGTTCTATTGGCCTTCACTGATTGTCCCTCTGCGGATGTACATGGACAATGTCCAGCAGCAAATCCTTAATAGCTCTCCCTGTAATAAGTTCCTTGACAAAGATACCAACTAATGGTTCTTTCTAGCTTCTCACTAGGTCATCCAGTTATCTCTACGAATATGACATGCTGACTACTGTGCGTCAGCTTGAGCTGTCAGGAGAATATAATCCAGACACAGAAAGTGCCAAAGATAATATTTTCTCCAGTCCTACCTCACACAGAAGCCCTTCCGAGCCAAAGCAACTATATAAGCCTCATATTATTTCCTCCTTGACATCAGAACTCATTACCCTGTTGACAAAACCAGACTTAGATGCAATAAAGGAACTGCTGTAATCACCTCAAGATGCAACGCTGCTGATTTTGTTACTTTATTATAAAATAAAGTCCTTGAGTGAGAAATGTTTCATTGAGACATAAGCTCAAGATGTTTTTACAGCTATAAAAGAAAAAATCTGGAGACTTTATCCAATTACTTTGATATCAATTGAGTCATTCATTGTTTTCAAATACAAAATATTCTTTTATGTGTACAAAACGGATGTGTCCATTGTGGCATATGATAGAGTGTCCTTCAGATTTTCAAGAATATTATTATCTGCTTCAAAAAGTTTACACCTTAAAAACTGTGTTAAGTGGATTTGTGTTGGAAATGAGTGAATTTTCAAAAAAAAGATATATTAAAAGTTTCAGCTTGGTCTTATTTCTTTAATAGAAACATTTTTTATGGCTGTGATTCTTAGGGGGTTATTTAAGAAAATCCAAATTTTTCTGATAATTTTATTTAAAAAATTTGAGCAAACTAGAATCCACAATTTGACCTTATTTATTATTTAAAATGTAGGATTTCATCTGATCAGGAAATCCTGAATTGTACTATATTTTACAATTTTTTTTATAAAAAAAATTAAATCTCAAATCGCTCTATATTCTTGGGCTTTTTACCAAAAAAATTAAAAAATTTTCAGATTTTTGCATAAAAAGCCTGACATCAGCAGATTTTCAGGCTAATTCCAACGAAGACCACATAAACTTTCAAAAAGTATAGGGACTTCTCCCATTGACTTATATACAACCTCATCAGGTCTGAGATGGATGATTTTCAGATTCAGACTATTTCAATCCTCAGAGTTTTTTGCATTCAGACTTTAATAAATAAATCCCTTACTGTATTTGAAACAGAATAATTGTCTCAAATACTCATGAGAAGATCATGAAGGAGAAGCAAACATTATTCTACAGAGAAAGCTGTTGCACTCTACCCAAATCGCCTTGTATATTAATGACTTACAGCAGATTGTAGGTATATATTTGAACAAGTGCCTTTTGTCTTTGTTTAATGTAAATATTAAGCGGTGCATTTATAATTATTTTCCTTGAACATGAAGTTAGTGTCATTATTCAGCTTTCCACTGTCTCAGATGGGATATAATTGTGTATCATAGCCTACAAGCAGGGACAATAGATGGGGGGGGGGGGTCAGTCAGTTACAACTGATGTGTGATCAACTGAAATATAGCTTCTAAATATATAGCTTACATAGTTACAAAGTTAAATTGGGTTGAAAAAAGACAAGTCCATCAAGTTCAACCCCTCCAGATTAAAACCCAGCATACACACACACACATCTCCACTCTTTCACACAAACCATATATGCCCATAGCTATACTAACTGTAGAGTTTAGTATCACAATAGCCTTTGATATTATGTCTGTCCAAAAAATCATCCAAGCCCCTTTTGAAAGCATCAACAGAATCAGCATCACAACATCACTCGGCAGTGCATTCCACAACCTCACTGTCCTCACTGTGAAGAACCACCTACGCTGCTTCAAATGAAAGTCCTTTTCTTCTAGTCTGAAGGGGTGACCTCTGGTGATCCTCTTTATGGGTAAAAAGGTCCCCTGATATTTGTCTATAATGTCCTCGAATATATTTGTAAAGTGTAATCATGTCCCCTCGCAAGCGCCTTTTTTCCAGAGAAAACAACCCCAACCTGGACAGTCTCCCCTCATAATTTAAGTCTTCCATCCCTCTAACCAGTTTAGTTGCACTTAGTCTCTGCACTCTCTCCAGCTCATTTACATCCCTCCTAAGGACTGGAGTCCAAAACTGCACTGCATACTCCAGATGAGGCCTTACTAGGGATCTATAAAGAGGTATAATTATGTTTTCATCCCTTGAGTTTATGCCCTTTTTTATGCAAGACAGAACTTTATTTGCTTTAGTAGCTACAGAATGACACTGCCCAGAATTAGACAACTTGTTATCTATAAAAACCCCAAGATCCTTCTCATTTAAGGAAACTCCCAACACACTGCCATTTAGTGTATAACTTGCATTTATATTATTTTTGCCAAAGTGCATAACCTTGCATTTATCAACATTGAACCTCATTTTCCAGTTTGCTGCCCAGTTTCCCAACTTAGACAAATCACTCTGCAAAGTGTCAGCATCCTGCAAGGAACCTTTAGTTCTGCACAATTTAGTATCATCTGCAAAAATAGAAACCGTACTTTCAATGCCCACATCCAGGTCATTAATAAACAAGTTGAAAAGGGACCCAGTATAGAGCCCTGCGGTACCCCACTAACAACACTGGTCCAATTTTAGGAAGCTTAGGAATGTATACATTAGGAATAACTCACCATAGTACAATTCAGTGTTGTGGCTCCCAAAATGTGAATACTAAAGTAGGGACCCATAAGTAGCATGGCCCTTATGGCTTCTTCCCTTGCCCTTACACTAGCTGCCTTCTATTGGACTAAAGTCCAGGTAGCTATAATGTAGCATATTATTTGTGGCAGGTTGTGACCCACCCCCTGCAGTGCTGTATTAAAAGTACTTGCAGGGAGGGGCACTTCCTCTCTGGCCTGCAGCAGCTACCATCACTCACAAGATCCATTGAGCCTGGAGTTAAGGCCCCAGAAGTTATACTCTAAAGGTACTACTACAGTATTAAGTCGGGGAACAGGGCCCCGTGAATGAGGAATAGTCAGAGTTAGGATATTCCTGTAATAGCACTCTCTAGGAGAGGTGAGATAGAGAGGAAAGAGAGAAAGGGCAGCTCAAAGCCCCATCAAGGAGGATAGTAGGGAGTAGCTCTCCCCCAGGCTCTACCTTGCCTGAAGTGAAGGGACCTCAGACATAGGGACTGCAGGAAGAGTATTTAACCCCTGAGTCACCTGAACCTGCTGGTGGGATCCGGACCACATGGGCATTGATAACCTGGTTGGTGCAACTACAACTCCCATCCTTGTATCCTACCTGAGGGCATAAGCTACGCTGTACCTGTGCTAAGCATTGCTGCTTTATTACCACTGTATGTGAGTATATGATACCCTGTGGATCTACATGTAAATAAACTGTTCTACTTGTTTGCACAAAGAACCCCTGGCGTCCAACAACCTTTATTACACACTATATGCAGTATCGAGTTGTAGTTCAACTACCTCACTACCTCACACTCTACCTGAGAGTGAAAGAGTCGCGTGTAACCAATGCTCTACCTATGCTAGTTGGTTTGGTTATTTATAGCCAAGAAAGGGTTACACTCACATATTGGAAAGTCAGTTAGGGTGAGATATGAGGATAATTTTTATTTGTTCATATAAATACACCTGAAAGGAAAGCTTGAATGTAATTGCTTCCCTGGATATTCTTGGAATATTGCTGGTTGCAAATGTTTGCATATATCTGTAACCTGGTGTGGGGTGGGGGTGTAATCGAAAGGTTGTTTTTCAAAACTGAAAAAGGCAGAAAGCCACTGGCTAGGGGTATGGTAACCCTTAATTCATTAATAAAAGTATCCCATAAACAGGCATTGTTAAATGAATAGGGTGCTACAGTTGAGTGCTGAACTCTGACACCTGATAGACAAGAACTAAATATAACTGTTAAAAGCAGTGAAAAGAATTGTGATAAGCTGGCTCATTGATATGGGGGAGCTGAGTGGAAATGAGCACAAAAAAGAGCTGACCCTATATAAGCTGTCAGTAGCTCATCTTTTTCCTTCTTCCACCATTACCCAACTTTCCATTGTCTTGGGTGGGTTTTGTTTTTTAGTTTGGCCCAAAAATGATTTCTTCATCAAGGAGATATTTTATAGTATATATTATGTACTGTGCACTGGTGCAATTATAAAGCATACACAGACCACTTAGCATTTATATAATGTAATTTTTGTAATCTATATTGTTTGAACTTTTTACCTAGAAGTAACCATGATTCCTTTGCACAGCAAAATCTGTAGCATGAGCATTGGCCAAGCTCTATCTTGTCCAGAAAGTCAAGCCTATGAGCATTGGTTTTTTCGTGTAAAATAAGGGAAAGTTTAAAATATTATCTATGGCCTAATTTATCTCTAATGCTCAGAGAGTTTGATAGATTTGCAATAGACAGGGTAGACTTTATTACCAGGAGTGCAGGTGCAGATGGTGTAGGTAAGTGAAGGCTAGTCAGTTGTTCTGAAATATTCTGAATATTTTCTAGAATTTTTTATGAAATAATAACATTGTAATGTGACCCAGCACTACACATCCTATAGACATTCAAAACATTCCAATGCAGCCGAATATACACTGAATGAATAATGTTTTTTTCATAATGTCAGCCATCATCCTCATCACAACTAGAACTAAAACTTTTTCTAAGTCACCCAGTGATTCCTCTAAATGGCACTTTCTCATAGTGGCTATGGACTGTCTCAGACTGCCCACTTGTTCAAATGACCAGATAGTGATCTCATTGTGAGTGCAGCCATACCTGTCCCACCCTTTGTGACGTTATGGAAATATATACAGTATCCATAATTCCACTGGGTGAAGCATTTTGTCATATATTGAGTTTAATTAGATGACACTGCTTATTTTCTTGATGGAGAAAAACACAGGTTCAAGAAAAAATAACCATTTTTAACTGGTAAAGGGCTTTAAGCTTTATCACAACCATGTGTATGATACAAGACATCTTAATAGGAAAAAAAAGCATAAAATAAATATTCTCTTCTTCGATAGCCTCAATATTTCAGGCCACTGAAATATACCAAAGAATTAAGAAGAGGAAGAAACTGAAAGATTCATTTCTGAAAGGCATGAAGTAAGTATAACATTTTCATGATTATAATTTATAAGAACTGCAAATGACATAATAACAATATATAATCACTTTGAAACTTTGGTTGAGCAAGTTTTTTAGCTTTGTCTTTCCAAATGTTCCATTGGTTTTGTAGCGTGTGGTGTTTATACAAATGGCCTGCAGGTGTCACTGTGCATACATAGGACTTTCTGTACAACTTGAAAGGGAAAGTAAGACTTACTGCTGTTATGTAATGGCTGCAAGAACCTGCTAATAAAGCATTGTTATACCCTCCTCTTCCTCGGCTACCAAACACAACATAATGGACATTTGGTTTTGAATTCCAAGGACTACACAAGGCAGTGGTGAGCTGAAAATAATCTCACCAAAAAAATATATATATTTTCTATTTTGTTAAATTGAATCTATTTTTTTTTAAGAATCTCAGCAAATATATTATAATTTCAGTAATTTTCATACGATATCAAAAGTTATTTTTTATTTTAAAGATTTGTCGGCGGTGCCACTGGCTGAACTGATTTAAGATTTATTTCTGAATATTTCTAACTGATTGAACATCACATTGAGTGAGGATTGTATGTTGAAAATATCTCAGATACCTACTCAAATCCCTCATTTGGTTTTTGTTTTTTGTTTTTTATTTTTTTAAATATGATGGAAACTCTTGGGAACCACCTGTTCCCAAGCTGAAACAATCTTCTTATTGTCAGGGAGATGGAAATATAGAGTTTCTATGGCAACTAAACACGACATGGAGCAGGGGATTTTTTTTTTTGTAACCACACAAGGGATTAAGATGGTAATGTCTCAGCATCCACAGCAACGCAGCTGAACATTCATAGCCGCGACTGAATGGTCCAAGGCAGCAATAAATATTGTAATACAGCTTAACCAACACAGGTGGTAATTATGGCTTTTATCTAAATTATTAGGTTCTAAGGCCAGAATCACTTTGCTATACTGAAAGAAAGCAGTGCAAGTATAAAATATTATATATATAGGTAAACATGATATTTTATACTTATTCTAATATTTAACTGATTTTTTAGTAGACTTGTGATACACAAATGTATGCAATAAAAGTAATTCACTGACAATTTGGAGTGCCTTGCATCACTGTGGTCAATAACTGGATTCCAACCAGGGCACCACCTGCAAGGAGTTTATATCTGCTCCTTCTGCTTGTATGGGTTTCCTTCAGCACTCCAAAAAGTTATATGAAAGTTAAAGGGATACTGTCAAGGCAAAACATTTTCTTTTTTTTCAAAATGCATCAGTTAATAGTGCAGGAAAATTCTACACTGAAATTGAAACAGTGACATAAGGCTAGACATATTGTCAGTTTCCCAGCTGCCCCAATCATGTGACACATTCAGTTACATTAAGTAGGAGAAACAACAGCCTGCCAGAAAGCAGTTCCCTCCTAAAGTGCTGGCTCTTTTTGAAAGCATATGACCGGGCAAAATTACCTGAGATGCACCTACACTCCAATATTACAACTAAAACATTACACTTGCTGGTTCAGGAATTAAATTTTATATTGTAGAGTGAATTATTTTCAGTGTAAACAGTGTAATTTAGAAATAAAAACTATATCATAAAAATCATGACAGAATCCTTTAAGGGGCTCCTGATAGTATTGATCTGTGTGTAACAGCTTTAGGGCAAGGACTGATGTGAATGTGATCTCTATGGAACATGACAACACTATGGGGCAGATTTACTAAAGGTCGAATTCGAGGGGTTTTAGCGCAATTCGATTTATCGAACGATCGAATATGAAAAATTCAATCGATCGATAAAATTGCTCGAATCGAACCATTTTAACCATTCGATCAAATGTCTTATATTCGATCAAAAAAACTTGGGAAAATCCTATGGGAGCTTCCCATAGGGTTATATAGAAATTTGGTAGGTTTAATCTGCTGAATTTTTGTATCGTTTTTATTTTTTTTTTTTTTAAAGGGCCAGTACTTCGACAATCGAATTCGAATTTTCGAATTTGGCCAATTTTAATCAAATTTTGGGATATACGATAGTCAAATTTTGCAAATTCAATGGTCGAAGTAGGCCTTTACACAAATTTAGTAAATCTGCCCCTAAGTGAATAAAGGCTAATAATGCTAATTATCAGTTGGAAGGTCAGATTTGTAGTTGATGATAGCTTTAACTCCACAGGAGACCTTGTAAATGGTCTCCAGGAAAGTAGATATTAAGATACGAGGTACATAGGGTGCTGTTGAATGTAGAAAGGACCAGGCAATACATTTCTCAATTGTTGAAGAACTCAGTGGAAAGCACCTCCCATGGATGAAAAATTTCAACTTCCCTTGAATATTCATTTCTAAAGTTGTTCTCTCAAAACAGTTGGGAAATGGATTTTGAAGCTGTGATTCCGTGTGTGATCATAGACTTACCTCAGCGTGGCCGCCTGGATTAAGGGTCTTATTACAACGCTCACACTTCAGACAAAATTTATGCCAGTCCTTGCCCAGCGATGTGACTTTTTCGGCTGCAGGAGAGAAAAGAAAGATTTAATGGAACAGACAGTCCAGTGTTAGATAGATCATGCCTATAAGGTTACTGCAGCGGGGGCTGAACAAAACACATTCTCATTAGTTAAATATTTCACATTATTCTTACAAACTAATGAGAACAGCAAATTTTAAATGGCAAAATATGGGCATTCTGAAACAATATAAAGAACAGGGGGATATGCACAGGGACAATGATTCCATTCAGTTCAGTTCTGTATTAAAGCAGTGATCCTTTTAAGGAGAATTACAGAAAATAAAGGCCACTCTTTTCATAAAAAGGTAAACTTTGATGGAGACTTCAGAATTTAAACACCCTTTATTTAACTTGATGAACTTTGAGGCTATACAGCACTGGCAATTTGTTTATACCAATACAGTCTTCATAGAACTGTGATTGAATCCTTATCTACTGTAGCATTCCCATATAATCCTAGAAAAGTCTTCTCAGAGGAGTGAACCTGTTCTCCCTAAATGCCTAGGACACTCACACAGGCATTGATAAAAGACTAGAAATTGTTTCAGATAATTCCCTTTAGGAATTGATATCTTCCACATCGAAGAAAGTTTGCTCCAAGTTAATAAAGATGATATCGGTGTCAGTACAGCAGAATGAGCTTCACTGCTTTGAGCATCACCGAGTATTATCACCCATCCGGATCCTCACTTCCCGATGCAAATCACAGGTAGGAAGAAAAGATTCAGACAGGCTGAAAACAAATCCAAGGACACGGAATTGTTGAATCTGAAAGGTCTATTAAGGGTTTATGAAGTGGAAACTATTGTTACGTCTTGTTAATATTTACTGCCATATTAAATCAGTCCAATAGATTTGTATTGCGATACAGGTATGGGATACGTTATCCAGAAACCAGTTACGCAGAAAGCTGTGAATTACAAAGTCCCGTAGACTTAATTCTATCCAAAAATCTCATTTTGGGTAAGAAGGCAGTGCTATGTGTGTAGTTTAAGGTATGTAAATACCGTCTGTTTCCAGAAGGCTTTCTGCAAGAAGTTTTTTCTTTTTACAGCCGCCAGCTGGAGCCTTACCAAGGCAATCAATGGCAATGCACCCGCACACTTTACCACCTTTTTTGTGTTTGATTTGTGCATGACTGGATGGGTGTCATAAGGGCAAATTCACTAATGTGCGAAGCGTCTAACGATAGTGCTAATTCGCCAGCGTGATGTCGATTTGTAACTTCGGAAATTCACTAACACCGGCTCTGGCGAATTTACGCTGGCGAAGTAGATAGACTTGCGCAACCTCGCACCCTTACGCCAGGCAAAGTTGCGCACCGACGAAAGATTGTAAATTCGCAAATTCACTAAGATGAACATTTTCCTGAACGTTAGCACTGGTCAGACCAGGCAAAGTTCAATACAATAGATAGGAGGTTGAAAAAAAAATTTAAAAAATTTTCTAAGTCCCATAAAAACGCTGGCGTGTTTTAGCATTGGAGGGTGACAGTCTGAAAAAGATCGATATTTTTTTGGGGGGTTACCCTCCTTCCCCCCCTACATTTCCTAACATATGGCAACACAACTATACAGGGGGCACATGTTTAGGGCAATAGGACAACTTTATTTTATTTACTAAAGGTTTCCTGGGCTTGTGTAGTGGAATGTAGTGGCTGTAACATATACTTCTATACTAAGGTAAAGTTCCCGCCGTATGCAAATTAGGCTTCGCTAGCGTAATTGCATTCTTCCTAGCGAAGAAACACTAGCGCAACTACTCTACTGTTCACCAACCTGATCGTAAATTCGTAATTTAGTGAATTTGCATGGTGCTGCCGAAAATTCGCCTGGCGAAGTGCGGCGAACACTAGTGAAGCCAACGCTATTGAATTTTCGGAAGTTAGTGAATTTGCCCCAGAGTCCTTTGGGCTTCACACCAGGCCAAGACTTACACCCTGGGGGAAGCTTTGGCAGAACCCAGTGTAAATCAGACTCTGACTATCTGCAAGTTGAAAGGGAGCCCAAATGACCCCAAACACCCTTGGGGGCGGGGATGGTGGGGCTCCCCCCAGCTTTGGCGAAGATGGACCAAACCACTAATGAAGTCCTATGGCCGGGCCTGGGACACTTGAGCATTGTAGCCCATGCCTTCAGTAAGACTCATGAAGGATGATTCAATATCATCAAGGATGTGGAAGAACCAAGGAGAGAGTTCTGCAAGGAACCAAGCAAGGAACAAAAATCCAGGCTGGGTCGGTATATAACCTCTGGATATAGCTGGAAATTGTGTGTGAAACCCAGAAGAATCACACAGAGCCGAAGAAGACGGACGCGGTGGGCTTCCCCGCTGCACTCCCACTAGACCACCATGCAAGTTTCTCACAGCTGCCTTCAACAATTTCTATTTGTCAACATGAGTCAGTGTTGCATTTAGCCATCCCATGTATTTTATAACATCTACTACCTACAATTCTCTGCTGCATCTGAAGATTGCAGCTCTGTATTCTATTGAAATATTTTTCCACTCTTTAAATATTTTCATATACAGATATAATCTGTTTGCAGAATGTGTTTTGTACTCCTGTCGAGCTTGGTGGATTTTTTAAGGCTGGTTCAAGTGGATGCTTTCAAACATTGTGTCCAATATTCACATTTTCCATGAATTGTACTTAGCCACAGCTTCCAGACACTCCAGGCTGACACATACACACAGGGTGTAACCTTGGCTACATCTGGCAGCCTCCTTTCTTCATTGTCTGTTGACGTTCTATAAAAAGTCTTTTTATGGAAAAAATTACCATATTTCCTGCAAAGTCTATAAATATTTCCCAAAGTTCCTGCTCATGTAAAATGTGCTTTATTCTAATTGTGCTTCAATGCCCTGTTTCAGATCTTGCAGCAAAGCACAAAGATCTCAGGTCAAAAGGGTTTCTAACTTCTAACTCTAGGGAGACATCATTCTCCATTTGACAACTCAATAGACTTCTCCAATCATTTTACACGGAGCACTGCAAGGTTCTGGGGCTGGTCTCAGCTGACAGGGTTTCTGTGGGCTGGATTATTGTGTTTTGCACAGAAAAGTCATTTCATTGTTCACCAAGGTGCAACAGATCTTGCATTATTTGGAGCAGACAAATAGTTAGGGAGACAATTAGTTGCACTACGCTCCATGGGGATTTCATAATTTAGCATTTCAGTTACAGGGAACAATAATAATCTCTGGGGTAATGTTTGGTATATTATAGAATGGCCAATTCTAAGCAACTTTTCAGTTGATCTTCATTATCTTTTTTATATATATATATACACTTTTATAATCATTTGTCTTTTCTCCTAACTCTTTGCAGCTTTCAAATGCTCTTTAAGGCTACACATTTATTGTTATTGCTACATGGTATTCCTCATCTTTCGTTTCACACTTCTCCTAATCATATTCCAGCTTGTTATGTAAATCAGTGAATGATTGCTAGGGGAATTAGCAAAATGAAAAAACGAAAACCAACTGCAAATTGTCTCAGAATGTCTACGTCATACTAAAAGTTATCTGAAAAGTGAACAACCCCTTTAACATCATAATACACTAGATTACTGATGTGTTGAAGCTAGGGATTTCATAGAATAATGCAAGAATTGGTTATGCCCCAAATAAATAAAATCGGGACATTCATTTGCCACTTTGTGGCCACATTCTCTCCTCCTAGTGCCTGTGGAATTGCTTGCTTATAAGGACAATAAATACACTCAAAGACCACGAGGCCTGGAATAAGAGTCAAAATAGTGTCACTAGCGCCGGACGGCACATCTGTCTCCCTCGGCGCTGCATCCAACATGGCGGCACCCAGTGCGAAATTTGAATATTTAAGGATTTCCAGGTCACGGGTTCGATGTCCGATTCTAGCATTTGTTTGAGACATTCCTGGGTATTTGATAATTCCTGTTTTCTGGACTTCTAACCCTGCCTGGACTTGGACTTGATATTATTCTGCCTGCCTTTGAACTCCTGCCTGGACTTTGATTACAATTTTGCCCGAACTCTTGCCTGTAGCTTAAATCTGGACTTTATCCCTAAAGCTTCCTCCTTGGTCCTGAGAACTCCCATTGGGAGCCGCTGGGAGGAAGTTGCACTTGCCTCCACTTCATTTATTTTCAACTGTTTATAGAAAGTAAAGGAACTGCAGGCTTTATTTCAAGCAAGGAGTGAATAACGGGTGCCATGTTCAGCCTCTTTGGTAATCTTCGGAATAAGACTGACATATCAGCGCATGCGCATGTTCGAGCAATTTTCTGCCTCGTGACAACTGTGCATGCCCTAAACTCCTGAAAATTGCCGAAGCGCCAGTCTCATTCCGAAGATTACTGAAGCGGCTGAAGATGGCGTCCGTGAAGTCCAATGTCTGAATCTGCACCAAGGGGTAAGTAAAACATTATGGGCATTTGCCAGGGGTAACACTGAGGCTGGGTGGAGGAGGGAGGGGGATGTGGGGTAGGGTTTTTTATATTTAGGGTTGAATTCTCCTTTGCTCCTTTTGCTGCAAGTCCCAGTTTCCCCAAGAGACCTGCTTATCTTAAATTGTTACAATTGCTTCTTTGCTTATTTAAAATTGTTCCAAAAATACCCAGTATCTAATCTGGGCTCTCTGCCAAAAGCCAATTAAGTTTGTAAACTTTGTATCTTTTTCTGGCTGCTCAGTGATGGAGATCAAAGAGAAAGTCAGGACATTTCAGTAACAACCCAGAACTGCAGGTTGAGCTGTCAAAATCAGGAATGTATGCTTAAGTATTGTGTGCATGAAAGTGTATTATAATCAATAGGGTGGGGCCAGTGGCATAACTAGATGATACTGGGCCCTAGAGCAAAATCATTTTAGGGCACCAAAATATACCAGTATATGTTGATATTGCTCATTATTTAGGGCCCCATATACCTCCTGGGCCTCCCTGCAGCCATAGGATCTGCTTCCTCTATATTTACGCCCTGGGTGGGGCTATGTGAGACACAAGTTATAAAGCACCATGTAATATAGCTTCTGGGTGTGATTTACGCTGGCGAAATATGATATTTTATCACCATTATCTCTCTTGTTGCTTCTGTGACCTTTAAAGAAAAATTTGCTCTGCAACATTGTGCCTTTATGTGTTTACAAAATGATTTAGTGACCTTAATACTCTTAAATTTTACAAAAGAGGCTTAAATATTCCTTAGCAACGGGTCCAACTACCCAAAGGACCTTCAGGTTCTATCAATCGTCCCTTCATGCCTGTGACTCTGGCCTACTTTGGGCAGCCGTGATTACATGGACTTACACAGCGGATTCCTAAATTCTCCCTATCAGTGGGATTTAGGTCACAAAAGAACTATAAATAACTAGAGGCAAGACAAATGAAAACCAGACCTGGGAAATTTAGATATTTTTCATTTCTACTGGAGAAATACTTAGAAAGGCTGTACACAACTATATTTTCTTGGCTATAGATATGTCATCACATCAGTCTGTGCAAACGTTCAAATGCACAAATGAATATCGAGGGGCAGATTTATCAAATTCGTGTGTAGGATTCGAAAATTTGCTCGAATAGTCCGATTGTGCGAATATTCGGATATGCAAATTAAGTATTTTCGACCATCGAATATGGAATATTCAGTCACATCGATTAGATCAAATAAATATATATTCGAGCGCTCCACTATTCATCAGTCGAAGAACTTGCCCTTTAAATTTTTATTCGACTGCCTACTTCACCAAATTGAACCTACCGAATTGCAATAGAAGCCTATGGGAAGCGCCCAAAAGTTCTTTTTTTTAAGTATTTTTCCGAACAGCAATCATACAATGGAATGCTTCAAATCATTCGATTCATACGATTTTTTCAAACAATCGAATGCTTTTTAAAGATTTTCTCGTAAAATCATTCGATCGTACGATTTTGGGGAATATTTCAAAAGCGCTCAAAACCGGTGAATATTTTATTCGATTTTGGCCAAATATTTATTCACCAATTATTCGACGCTCGAATTCGAGGGCCCTCAGCTATTCGAGCCTTAGTAAATCTGCCCCTAACTGTGCGAGGGCTGACGTGGCGTGCATCTTTCTGCCAGCTGATCAGACATTCTATCTGCTAAAATACAGGAAATACATAAAGGATGTGGAAAGGAAACATGAGTTTGTTTGTGGGTTAAGAAATGACATCTGCCATTGGGAATTCTGCCTGGAACAGAGTGAAAGGGGCTTAAATGACCAGCTGTGTGACACAGTATCATTTGGATCAGCTGTATTAAAAGATAACATCTGTAACCCTCCCCTGAAACGTCTGGGGAGCGGGTTAGGGGTTAACTAAAGAGTAAGGAGACCCCACAAGTGCTGTAACTATGGGATAGCAGACACTTTGACTGCTGGGGAGCCAGGAGCTATAAGAACCCAGTTGTCCATTATATAATTTATACAGTTATGGGACCTGTTATCCAGAATGCTCGGGAGCTTGGGTTTTTCCAGTTAACAGATCTTTCTGTAATTTGAATCTTCATACCTTAATGTCTTCTAGAATATCATGTAAACATTAAATAAACCCAATAGGCTGGTTTTGCTTCCAATAAGGATTCATCATATCTTAGTTGGGATCAAGTTTCTTTCTGTAATTTGGATTTTCATTCCTTAAAGGGATACTGAAAGAAAATGTTTTTTTTTTTTTCAAAATGTATCAGTTAATAGTGCTGCTCTTGCAGAATTCGGCACTGAAATCCATTTCTCAAAAGAGCAAACATATTTTTTTATATTTCATTTTGAAATCTGACATGGGGCTAGACATATTGTCAATTTCCCAGCTGCCCCTGGTCATGTGACTTGTGCTCTGATAAACTTCAATCACTCTTTACTGCTGTACTGCAAGTTGGAGTGATATCACCTCCTCCCTTTCTCCCCCCCCCCCCAGCAGCCCAATAACAGAACAATGGGAAGGTAACCAGATAACAACTCCCTAACACAAGATAACAGCTGCCTGGTAGATATAAGAACACCACTCAATAGTAAAACTCATGCCCCACTGTGACTCCTTGAGTTACATGGAGAAGGAAAAACAACATAATGCGAGAAAACAGTTCCCTCCTAAAGTGCTGGCACATGTCACATGACCAGGGGCAACTGGGAAATTGACAGTATGTCTAGTCCCATGTCAGATTTGAAAATTGAATATAAAAAAATCTGTTTGCTCTTTTGAGAAATGGATTTCAGTACAGATTTCTGCTGGAGTAGCAATATTAACTGATGCTTTTTGAAAAAAAACTGTTTTGTCATGACAGTATCCATTTAAGTCTACTAGAAAATCATGTAAACATTTAATAAACCCAATAGGCTGGTTTTGCTTCCAATAAGGATTAATTTTATCTTAGTTGGGATCAAGTACAGTATCTTTCTGTAATTTGTAATTCATACCTTAAGTCTACTACTAGAAAATCATGTAAACATAAAATTGCAGATTTTTCAAGGTTTGAATAGTAAATTCGAATTTAAATTTTTAAAGTTTTTTGGTTAAAACTCACAAATTCAAATTGGGAAGCATCCAAACTCAAATTTCAAATTTGAAATTCTAGATTTATCAACCTTTACCCTTGGAAAAATTTGAATTTGACTATTCGTTCATGTAGAAGTCAATGGGAGAGGTGCAGTGACCAATTCAAAGATGTTAATAGCCTTCCTGACATTTAAGTTTTTTCGTTTGAGTTTTAGACGTTCAAAGGAAAGTCATCCTGCACTTGGGATTGCCAAATCTTAGGCACCCCCAAGTGAATGTATTGACTTACCTGAAACCCCGGGCCGGTGCTCCTATCAGCAGAAAACTGCACCAACCTGAGGTTATACCAGTGAGCACCATGGAGTGCTTCTCTTCCGTCTTCCACTTTCCTCGTGTGGCTGTGCAAGCCGAACTTTAACTAGAAAGTCGGCTATTTCATTCAATGGGAAATTTGAAGCAAGAAGAAGCTGGAATTGGATTTCTCCATGGTGCTCAATGGTGTAAACCCGGGCGGGTGCAGTTTTCTGCTGATAGGAGAACTGACCCGGGGTTTCAGGTAAGTCAATACAATCACTTGGGGTGCCTAACATTTGGCACCCCCAAGTGCAGAGTGACTTTCCTTCTCCTTTAAATAACCTCCCAATTGAATTTCAAATATATTCAAATTTAAAGTAAATTTAGAGTAAAAAAATTCACATGCCCAATTTGAAATTCAACCTTTGATAATTGGGCCTCCAATTAAACCCAAAAAGCTGATTTTGCTTCCAATATGGATTAATTATATCTTTGTTTGGATCAAATCCAAGCTACTGTTTTATTATTACAGAGAAAAGGGTCATCTGTTTTAAAAATTTGGATTGTTTAATAAAATGGATTCTATGGGAAATGACCTTTCCGTAATTGAGATCTGAATAATGGGATTCTGAATAACGGATCCCATTCCTGTGTATATAAATTATATGGACAAAAATATTGGGACACTTTATATGCCTAAAGGTGGCCATACATGGGGAGGCCATACATGACGTTGGCAAACGAGCAGATCTCCCCTCAGTGGTCAATATCAGGGAGAGATCTGCTCGTTTGGCAATGGACAGATGCAGCCGCGATCCAATGGGATTTTAAGTCAGCAAGATATCGATCAGGGAAGCCCATCGAAGGGCCCCATACACAGGCCAATAAGCTTCCGACTCGGCCCTTGTATGGCCACATTAAGGAGCCGATTTACTAAATTCACGTGAAGAATTTGAAGTTCAAACGAATTCGATCGGATTTATTCGTTTGGTCGAATATGTGAATATGTGAATTTTGGCATATTTGATCATTGAATAGGGAATGGCCGAATGATCGAATACATTCGACTAGAGTTGAATTGACGAATATTCAGTCATTCAATCAGCGAAGGATTTTATTTTTTAAGTTTCTTCGATTGCCTACTTCAGCAGATTGGACCTACCGAATTGCAATAGAAGCCTATGGGAGCACTCCCATAGGCTTCTGAGACTAAGTCCTGATCGAATAGGATTCCTACGATCGAAGTGTTCGATCGTTCGAATCGTACAAATCATTCAAACGATCGAATAGGTTTGTATTCGATCGTCGAATGATCGAATATCGAATAAAAGGTAGCCTAGAACTATTCGATTAACATTCCCCCAAAGTAAGCTTATAAGCTTTATGGCAGGGGTCCCTAACTATTTTTACCCATGAGCCACATTCAAATGTAAAAGAAGTTGAAGAGCAACATAAGCATACAAAAAGTTCCTGGGGGTGCAAAATAAGGACTATGATTGGTTTTTCGATATCCCCTATATGGACTGGAAGCCTACAGGAGGCAGTAACCCGGTTTTTATGCAACTAAAATTTGCCTTCAAGCCTGGAATTCAAAAATAAGAACCTGCTTTGAGCCCACTGGGAGCAACATCTAGCTTATTAAAGTCTGAATGCTAAAAACTAGTGGGGGAAAAAAGCTTAAAAGTCCAAATAAAAAAGTACTCCAACTAAGACCTGCTGAGTTCATGTAGAAGTCAATGTACAGTAATATATTAAACTTCTGGTATAAATAACAGCAAAAAAACCTGTTCATTGTTGACATGCCAAGGATTGTATCCAAGCTGAATATAGGTCAGGCCCTCTGTTTGAACAAATAGTGCTACTAATGAAGCATAAATTACAAGATATTATTTTACTTTTATGTTCATTGTCTCACAATTTTGGCTACTTAAAGGATAATGGCGGGATGTCCTGTGTAGCCAGAGCAAAACAATGCAGAGCAGTTGCCGAGCTTCCATGGGGGGGGGGGGGGGGGGATATTCAAAAAGGCTGTCTAAGAATGGCCAGAACAATAAAACTAATTATAGAACTAAATTCAGTTTCACAAAATTGAGACAAATGAGACTTAAAAGTGAATAGTTCTCTATGTCAAATCACAACAGGTGTCATCTGTGGTTTCTTGATCTACATGTTTATATATAATATGCACCAATATGGCAGCCTGCTGGCAAAACAACTGAAAGGGGAAGGTAAATAAAGGAAAAGTTCAAAGTAGGTGAAAAGATTCTCAATCAATAAATGCAGTAGCAAGGTAATAGTAACATTTTAAGAAGTATTTATAGGGACACGTATAGCCTAACGCGTTTCATGCCAAATGGGCAGTTACATTTGTTTGCTTATTTAAAAGGTAAATAGAGGGGAAAATTTGGGAAAAAGCTATCACTGTCCATGGCTGCTTTACTAACAAACAGTAGCATCCAATCAGATGTATTTTGTTTTCATTGTGTAAACTACAGTAAGCCAACAAATGCGAGCTGATGATTGGCTGCTGTCATTCATTCACTCCTAGTTTGTGACAGACCTGTATATTTTGTTCTTTAATTATATGTGGCTGTGCTGCGTTTAGGTCAGAATAGTGAGCTTGGCACTCGTCCCACTCCCTCAAATAGTCTCTTTTTTTAATGAAAATATCCTTGTTACCAGTATACATTTGATAGTATTACTGTGTGGAAATAGTTCTTAAAGAAGAAGGAAAGCTACAGAGACAGTTTATTGCCAATAGATTAGTCACAATGGTGCAAGCTATATAACTATATTTATTGTTTAGAATGCTTTACCACACCCAAGTAAACTGCTCTAGACTCTCTCCATTTGCTTAGGATAGCAGCTGCCATATTAGCTTGGTGTGACAGCACTTCCTGCCTTAGTCTCTCCCTGCTCACTCCTAGCTCTGGGCTCAGATTACAGGAGGGATGGGAGGAGGGAGAGAGGAACAAACTGAGCATCTATTTATGCAATGCATGGACTTTCCCACCTTTACACAGTGGAAAGGTCCTTCAAATTAGTGTCGTACATGACTTTTCTCATGTGCTACTGAGCAATGCAGGTGCAGAGATCATGGAGCAGGATTTTTAGAAGATGTGCATTCACAGCCCCCAATATTAATAATAAACAGGCCCCTGGGGTATATAGAGATCACAAGAATGGCAGGGCACAGGTCATCAGTTTGTGTAGGGTTCTGTTAGATACAAGACATCATGGTGGCAGTATCTAAACTCAGTTTGAAATATGTAAGTACACTATCGTGACTGCCCAAGTCAACAAAAGGCTTGTAGCAGATAGATCGTGTGCCCATTATATAAAGAGATGAGAGGCCAAAAGGATTCCGATAACTCTAGGAATAAATAATTTCCTAAATCTTATTAGAACACAGCAACTCTACAATTTCCTCTTCAAAAGATAATTAGATGTCACGACTGATTTTCCTAATGAGTTTGTGACCTGGGCAGTAGAGATGCTCTGGCTATTTTGATTCTAAATATAAACATATGAATGTTGACATAAGCGCTTGCTTGGAATATTGAAAAAAGGAATAGAGTTTTGTAGATATACTGTATACGAGTTTAAAGCTCCTCTGGAGTCATGAAGCTCCCTAGCTGTAAAGATACAGAAAATATTTTCATTATAGTCACTGTGCTTTTATATATACAGGTATAGGACATGTTATCCAGAATGCTTTAGAACTGGGGTTTTCCATATAACAGGTCTTTCCAGAATTTGGATCATCAGACCTGTGGTCTACTAGAAGTGTTAACATTAAATAAAGCCAATAGCCTGTTTTTGCTTCCATTAAAGGGGTGGTTCACCTTCAAGTTAACTTTTAGTATATTGTAGAAGGGCCAATTCTAAGAAACTTTTCAATTGGTCTTCATTATTTATTTTTCATAGTTTTTTAATGATTTGCAATTTTCTTCTTTTTATTTGCAGCTTTCAAATGGGGGTCACTGACACCATCTAAAAACAAATGCTCTGTAAGGCTACAAATGTATTGTTATTGACACTTTTTATTACTTATCATTCTATTCAGTCCATCTCCTATTCATATTTCAGTCTCTTATTCAAATCAATGCAGGGTTGCTAGGGTAATTTCTACCATAAAAACCAAATTGCTGACACTGCAAACTAAAGAGGTGCTGAATAAAAAGCTAAATAACTATAAAACTACAAACAATAAAAAATGAAAACCAATTGGAAATTGTCTCAGAATATCACTCTCTACATTATACTAAAAGTTAAATCAAAGGTGAACAACCCCTTTAAGGATTAATATCTTAGTTGGGATCAAGTACAAGGAATAAATACAAAAAATTTCATTCATTTGCGAGCAAAAAATGTGTGTTTATTTCATGAGATCCTGGTTTGACACCAATTCACACCCATCACAATGTTTCAGAGAGGTTTGTTACCCAATACCTTCCTCAGGTGTTAACTCTCCTAAACGTTGTGATTGGTGTGAATTGGTGCCAAACAAGAATCTCAAGAAATAAACACACATTTCTGCTTTTTGAAGCTTTTTTGTATTTATTCATTGGATACTGGATGGAAGGTACCAGATAATCCACGACTAATCCACTGTTTCTTTTTCTTATTGTGGAGCAGATTCCCTAAACGGGGAATTGTCGCCAGCGACCACTTCGCCAGACACAAATTCATTACCACTACGAAAATTCACTAAAATTCAAAGTTGCGTCCTGGGCGCCGAACGTTGGTGACTTTTCACTAGTGATACTTCTTCAGATGTTGGTGTAAATGCTTGAAGTGGCCACTTTTTATTACAAATGTCCATGGAAGCTTAATAAAGACATAAACGCTACTCTAATTATTAACATGTATTTCTATAGCGCCAACTTGTTGCTGTACTCTAATGCCCTAGACATGAGCCCACCCTAAAATATATATGGCAGGACCATCAAATAAGATTGTGGAAGATGTAGCTTTGTTTCAGCAGTTTGCCTGGTCTAAGGTGGCGAAGGAAACTGGCGAACGTTCAGTAAAATCCGCAATTTAGTGAATTTGTAATGCAATGACCATTTGCCTTAGCGGAATGTCGCCTAGCGATAGAGTGCATACGAACACTAGTGAATTGTTGTCTGTACCTTTTAGTGAATTGACAATGTTCCTGCAGATTGAATTTCCAGCGAATTTTCGCCCAAAAAGGTATTTGAGGACAGATTAGAGTGTACCAGTTGTATGGGATTTATATATATATATATATATATATATATAACAACAAACATACATATATTTACTGCAAGCACACTATCCATTGCTATAGGATGCCCCCTAAGAAGGCCAGTAGCCCAAATATCTGGGGACCTTTGCTTAAAAGAAGGGAGGACATGCTAACATACAGACCGATGTACAGTAGAAGAAAATTAGAGCTCAGGTGAGAGAATACGCAAGTGAATGCAGCTATGTATGGACGTTTGAGCTACGTGATAATTATGAATGGCACTAGTGGTTTCAAACCTTAAACTAATATTTGGACCATGGATGATGTGCATGCAGCAATTTCAACCAAACATTACACATACTCACAAAGTGCATTACATAAAAGCCTGCTTTCTTTCTAATAATAGTTAATGAATAAACAATTTTGAATGACTCTTGTTGGAAGGCCCAACAGACACACAGCTATTGTAATAATGGTGCTAGTGTGACCTTTGTTCCACAAAGTGCCAGACCCTGAGACAATGAACATGAAAATGTCAGCTCAACAGAGAACCCTTCTACAGTGTGAATTCCTACTCTATCTCCCTGCCCAGAAATGGAACATTTTATCATCCCAGTGGGTGTGCACACGTCATGCCTTTTATCACTCACACAGAGAGGGGGAAGATCCATGAACTCTGCAATAATGTGTGCCGTTAGAGGCCTTATCATGCAGTTTTTGTAAAGGCTGGCGAGAGTTCTTTGGCTTGGAATGTTGAGTTTATCTGTAGAATGTTTAAATGGTTTAATATCTATGGGTAACTCTGCTTTGCTCAAAAGAAAATCGTCTCAAATACTGCTTCTAGCAAATACGGCCTTTGTCTTGGATAGGCAGAAGAACAGAGTAGGCTTTGCACATAGACATTCAGCAACATGGCAGTTGGAAACATAATACTTACAGTATTCCTGCCTGATAGAAAGTAGATTTTGGGTATGGAAAGCTGGAGTACAGATATATAATTGTGCCGAGCCAATAGGCTTACAGCAGTGATGCCCAACCAGTGACTTGTTACTCACCAAACCCTTACATTTTGCTCCAAGTGTCCTCAAAGTGATGCTTATTTTTTAGTTGCCAATTTACTAAATTCACATGAATAGATCGAAGTTCGATCGAATTCCAATCATAGGATTAATTCGATTGGTCGAATATGCAAATTAGGCTTATTCGATCATCGAATAGCAAACGATCGAATGATCGAATATTCGATCATTTGATCATCGAAGGATTTAAAATTTTACATTTATTCAATTGCCTACTTCGCCAGATTGGACCTACCGAATTGTAATAGAAGCCTATGGGAGCCCTGAGGCTTCTGAGGCTAAGTCCTGATCAAATAGGATTCGTACGATCGAAGTCTTCGATCGTTCAAATCGTACGAATTATTCAAATGATCGTATAATTCATTCGAATGATTGAATGATCTTTATTTGATCGTTATTCGATCATCGAATGATCGAAGATCGAATAACAGAGTAGCCTAAAACAATTTTCGAATGCTAATCGAATATCGTGCAAAATCAAATTTTTTGGGGGGAATAATAGTAAATCTGCCCCTTAGTGTCTGGCTTAGAATGCAAGTTCTGGTTGCATAAAAAAACAAGGGTGCTGTCAAATATAGCCTCCTGTAGGCTGCCATTACACGTACGGACTAACAAATAGCCAATCACAGCCCTTATTTCGCACGACTGGGACTTTGATACATGCTTGTGTTGCTCCCCAACTCTTTTTACATTTGACAGTGGCTGTCAAGTTGGTAGAAAAATACCTTTTCTTTATATAGAACATATTAGGTAGTGGTACAAGCCAAAATCCAAAGTAGTACACAATAGCATTATTACACCCAAGCATTGGCATTGCAAAGGATTTGCTTTAACCATCACCAAATACAGTTTATAAGGATGTATTTGTGGCATTTTTGAACTCTCACTATCCAAATTTCATCAGCTTATGACATTTTCAGTTTGCCAAGATTAACTGTGACTTGATTGCATCACGCCTATCATAACCCAGATGGTTAGACAATAAGGTCAAGACAAAATCAGATATAGAACAGAGATCCTCTGCACTCACCCATTACATTAAAGACACTAAGGGGCCAATTTACGAAATTCACGTGAAATGATCGAAGTTCGATCGAATCGTATATGCAAATTTGGCCTCTTTGATCATCGAATATCGAATAGATTGAATAGATCAAATGATCGGATATTGGATAATTCGATCATTCGATGATCAAAGGATTAAAAATTTTACATTTATTCTACTGCCTACTTCGCCAGATTGAACCTACCGAATTGTAATAGAAGTCCCCATTGTAATGGAAGCTCCCCATAGGCTTCTGAGGCTAAGTCCTGCTCGAATACCATTCGTACGATTGCAGCGTTCGATCATTCGAATCGTACAAATTTTTCGGACGCTCAAATGAAATTTCATGATTTTTCGTGAAATCGAATAATCGCTATCCCATCGTACCAATTCATTGAGAAATCGGATATCAAGCAAAATTATAGCCTAAAACAATTCCATAAGCATTCGATGGTCGAATGCTTATCGAATTTCGAATTTGGTCGAATTTATTTTGGGGAATAATACTAAATTTGCCCCTAAGACATTTTGTGCATAAAGCCATTCAAAAACTTTTGTACAATATCTCAATGTCCTTAATAGAATGAGGAGCAAATCTATTTAGAGAGTGATAAATAACTGTGAACACCTTTGTATAAACCTATATAATCCTATATAAACTGAGCAGGGGCTTGGAGCAGGGGGCTTAAATGAAGGCCAGTTAGCTCTTCTAGATACACCTGAAAGCCCAGACTGGAGATCAGTAAGAGCAAGATTTAAGGGCAAAACCTATATGATATTCTAAATATACATGGAATTTGAGCAAAATGACTGATGCATCAATATTTTGTGTAAGGGGGTAAAGGCTGAATTGCAACAGGAGCTTGAACTGATAATGTTTGATAGCCACTGCTGTAATGTACTCTAGCAATCTGTGTAAATTATACTATTCATTTCATGTTAATGTTTCTATAATCATAGAAATATGTCCTCTTCCCTACATTTGCTACTGGTTTCCCATTCATTAAGATGTTATGAGAATGAAAGGTCACAAGTATCAGGTCACTTAAAGTGAATGGAAAATCCATTAAGGAATCTCTTCTCTAGCTTCTCTGCTACTCTATATTGCTATATTACTATACTGTTGCATCACAAATAGGAACACTTAAGGGAAAATTACATTTATTTAAACTATAACATCTGAATTTTTAGTGGAAAAATAAAAACTTGAATTTTTCGCAATTTATTAAACCCCAAGGGTGTTAGAAGTCAGAATAAAACATTACTCTAACTCAGACCTGCCAAGTTCATGTAGAAGTAAAGCTCCCCATAGACGCAAAGATCTTTCCCTGCCGAACGACTGATCTTAGGGAAGTCCGACCAATCTGTCAAATTATCGTGCGGTTAGTGGGATCCAAACGATCGTACATCTTACGATTTTTCGTCCGACATCGGTCTGAAGATTGATCGGCCAGGTTAGAAAATCTTTATCGGTCCCCATGCAATCTACCTATGTTTGCAGGGCCAAGCAGGCTGCGATCCTTCAGTTTTGCTGGCAATATCACCTGAAATGGTCTTTTTAGTTGATGGACACATCGGACATTTAAACGAACGTTTTGAGACGATCGTGGTCTCACGATAACCATTGGATATTTTACAAATCTTTATGTCTATGGCCAGCATAAGTCAATGGGAGACGTCCCGAACATATACAGTTCTGCCCCGGGATCTGAAGATTGTGTGGTTTTCGGGGCATAATCCAAAAAAATCTGTGTTTCCGGGCGTCAAATGTGAAATATTTGTAGGATTCAAACTTTTTCATGATTTTATCAAGTTTTTTCCGACAAAGAACAGGAGAATTTTGGAGTGTTTGAAAACTAAAGTGATATCCAAAAAAAATAATATATGAACAATATAGTTTTCTCACTTGAATGTTACTCTAATAGCAAGCAGATGATTGGTACAGTAGTTGTTGCTTTGGGTTTCTAGACCTCATTTAAACTTTTAGCACCCAATTTTTATGTTCATGTTCTTGCCTCCCAGATCTCATTTGTATCTCTTTTCTGTTTCATGTTTATTGGAAAACCATGCACATCTTACTATTTTGCTAAATTCTGCAATCCTGCCAAGCTTTAGACCCAGCACCTCTGCTCATACGCCCACATCCAAGTACAATGAACTGTTTTATTATTAAATATGGATTATTTGATTAAAATAGAGTCTATGGGATATGTCCTCCCAGTAATTCGGAGCTTCCTGGATAATGGCCTTCTAGAAGTCTATCACCTGTCTGACGTGTCAGTCCAGCCCTTATCTATTCTACTTTAAACTATAGGTATGGGACCTGTTATCCAGAATGCTCAGGACCAGGGGTTTTCTGGATAACGGATATTTCATTTTTTGGATAATCGGGCTCTTCATCCCATAAGTCTACTAGAAAATCACATAAACATTAAATAAACCCAATAGGTTGGTTTTGCTTCCAATAAGGATTCATTATATCAATCATTTGGGATCAAGTACAATGTCCTGTTTTATTATTACAAAGAAAATTAAATCATTTATAAAATTTGGATTATTTGATTATAATGGAATATATGGGAGTCAACCTTTCTGTGATTCAGAGCTTTCTGGATAATGTGTGTGTGCTTTTTGTTTGCTTTTGATGTTTTCTTCAGTGTTTTTCCAGTTTCAACAGTTTGACTTTCAATTAAAAAAACAAAGGAAACTGAATTTTGGAAGATTAACCTGAAAAGAATAGAGTCGGATACGGACAGGAAATAAACACTTGAGTGTCCTTCATTAGACCCGAATTGTATCCAAGCAGGGAAAAGTAGATTTCCACAGCCTATTGTGTAAATAAATAAATAATTACACACAATATATACTATATATATATATATATATATATATATATATATATATACATGCATGTCATTTAAAAGGAATACGTTGATAGCTTTCAGAAATGTATTTCAAAGTGTTTTAATAGTAGTTTATCTTCTTCACCCTCTATGCACATGGGGCTTTGACTAGGGCACAAGTTAGGGCTTTTTCGTGTGGGGTTCTTTGGGATGAAATGCAGCAGCCCTGGCACGGTCAATGTTTTACCATTATAGTGAAAGGGATGCAGAAGGGGGATTTCAGGCACAGTTAAGGGCAGATTTATCATTGGTCAAATTTCGAATTAAAAAAAATTAGAAATTCGATCATATGAATAAAAGGGAAGTAAAATCCTTCAAATTCGACTATCGAATTCGAAGGATTTTACCACAATTCCATTAATCAAACGCTCGAATAAAAAAGATTTGATCGATTCGAACGATTTAATCGATCTAATTTTTTAAATTTGATCAAAACTAATGATTCCCAATTCGGTAGCTTGGTTCTGGCGAAGTAGGTGATAAAAATTTAAAGGGGAAGTAATTCGACCATCGAATATTCAAATACAAATTTGACTAATATGCATATTCGAAGATTCAAATCTATTTTAAATTTGATCGAACTTCGAATTATTCATGTGAATTTTGTAAATCTGTCCCTTAATATACAGGTGCACAATTTATTTACGAGACATTGGGAGCAGTTACAAGAAAAGGGAATAAGCAGAAGAGAAAAGGGACAAGAAAAAGAGAATGAAGGGAAAGTATAAATATGATATATGCCAATAAAGAAAAACATGCAGGGATAGTATGGCTAAAGAGAACGGAAAAACACAAGATTGAGATGAGAAGACAAAATAGAAGGGTGAGAAAAAAGAGCAGAAAATGGAGAAAGATACCAAGAAAAGTTATAGAAGGAAAGGGGAATGAAAATAAGAATATGCTTATGGAAGAACAGAAAAGACAGGAGGACATGGAGAAAATCAGAGAATAGAGACAAGAAAGCCCACCAGAGAGTAAATTGAACTGGTAAATACAGGACAGCAAAGAGGATTAGTGATGTTGATACTGGGAGAAGAGACCACCAGTGGAAATATAATAAAATTCAAAAGCAAAAGAAACAAAGGGAAGAAAATAGAAGGAACAAAGGAGAACGGAATGTGGAAGGAAACAGAGCTTGAGTGAACTAAGTGGAACTAAGAAACAAAACAAAAAGGCAACAACTAATGAAAAGGAATATTAATGACAACTGAGCAACATGCTACTGCTGAATTTATACTATTAGGAAACAATTTACTATTTATTCAAACTTTTGGGTCACGTGGCTTCTGTGATTGTATTGCTATGGCTTAAAATACACAAGGGGAGGATTTTTACACAGCAATAAAAAAAAGTGCAACTCCAGTGCCAACAACATTAAATAAGGACCCAAAAAAAAACACATACACACACAGCAGGGCATGGGGCAACTTGCAAATCGCTTTATGGTGTTACTAAATTTGGATTCACATTTCCAAACTCTTTAGTCAAACTGACGATCAAAAGTGTACCAATACTTTAAACCAGAGCATGATAGACGGCAGTGTGTACGTAGAGGGTTTATCGTGCTAGAAATGCAACACAGAACAAGAAACAAGAAATACAGCAAATACTGGGACTATTATTATCTTAAAAAATCAACTCCGCACTTTCTATTGTTATGCAATTCCTATATTTTATTTTCCTTTAGCACTGAGCTTGTTGCCTTCAACAGGTCTGTTGTCTATTTTTTATTCCTTTTTTTGGGGGCTTCATTTCTTGTGAGGACACATCAGTGTAATTGCATATTTTCAAAAGAAAACAGAAAAACCCTGAATATACAACACTGTCTTTGTGAAAGGGCAAGTTCACCACGGTGCTGAATTCTTGACCCTGGCTGCTTCTGTTCTGCAGATTTGCCTGTCTGACAATGGAACTGTAACTGGCTGAATCTGATACCGGGTAACTGTAACTACAAGAGATAAAGGTAATAGAGTCAGCTATGCACATAGGTCAACAGGCCAGTTTTAATGAATGACTGCAGGTGATCTCAGTAGCATGCAAAGGCGACACGTTAATGCAACTCAATGAATAATTTTTGCTCATTTTTTTATTTTTCCTCATTTATATACACTCATATGCACACGTCAACTCATTATATTATAAAATCCTCCTCTTGGAGATTGGTGAATGTACAGACGGTCCCACTGTCCTATGTATGTATAATTGCTGAAACTCCAAGTACCTGCCACCCACCACATTTTTACCTTATTACCATATAGGCACACAAGGGCTGCCCCTATAATGCTGACACCCTAGGCACAGGCTCTCAGATGAATACATAAGGCCCTGCATATTGAGTTGCCACCTGTCTGGTTTTGACCCGGACACTCATTTTTTGTAGGGGAGAATTTCCTGGGATTGATATATCGATCACCCAATCACCAGTCACAATGTTATAGCCCTGCCTGATGTTACAGTCACGCCTCCACAACATCATGGCCCTGTTCCTCTATATCACAGCCCAGAACTCCCATGGTCCTGCCTCCACCAGAGTTCATCAAGGTGGGAAAGGTGGCAACCCTACCTGCATATACATTCACACACAGGAAACAGTACATATATTTAGGTACAAAACAGAAACCCAAGCCATTTACATGGAGTACATGGGACTATATAAGCTTCCAGAACAAAGAGGCAATTACTTAGGGCCCATTTATTTCAATTATTTATTTTATTATTTATGCGACTGGCGCGCACTTCATCCAATGCATCTTAGCGAGCTTGGGAACATGCCACACATGTGTCTTCTCCCAGTAAGTACTGACCATAAACCTGTCCCAAACAGACCCAAGCCCAGTAGTAAAATGTAAAAAAAAAAAAAGAAAATACATACAATCATTGAAAAAGCCAGATCGTTGACCCCTGGTGTCTCCAGGTGCATCTATGATTCTGATTAATTGTTGTATATGTCTAAACTTTTAGAATTGGTATTAGTCTTGAAGGGGGGTGGGGCTGTGCAGAGCCATCTTTCCTATTATTCATCCTGGTCTATGAGGTCATGGCAATGTTGGCAAATGGCAAAGCCCTATGTCATGAGTGTGCATGGGTGGGCGCTTATGTCATTTTCCACAGGCCATTTCAGCATTGTGATGTCATTATAGGCCAATTTATTAATCAAATTCAAGATAAAAGGATGTCCACCCAATTGTACTGTAGGTCTTAGTTTGTCTGTTCCTTCTTAGACTCTACTGCTTGCTCCATATATGTGGATAAAAACAGCAACCCGGAAATGTCATTATGCAGTCAAATACCTGTAGTAGCAGCAGAACCCAGAAAATCAACATAACCCATTCAGTGAGACCACTTGTGTACCCGTTGTCACGGTCGGCACCCAATACCAGAACAAGTGCCAAGCACCCTGATCCCGGCTCGTGCTTCACCAGTAGTGTGGCCGCCTTTGGCTTCGGGAGGAGCCCTCAGCTACTCAGATGCCACCTGGACTTATACGAGAGGTGCAAAGCAGGAGTTCTGGCTGGCAGTGGGGCACGACTGTAAATAGAGTCTATAAGGCCAATGGTCACGGTACAGACAGGAGTTGGCAGATTCGTAGTCAGACAGGCCAGGTCGAGGCAGGTAGATAGCTAGGGTAGTCAGGCAGGCAAGGGTCAAACCGGGTAATCAATCAGAGGGGTGAGACGGAATTGGAGTCGAAGTACAGGCAGGGGTCAGAATACGGATTTCAGAATAGTCAGGAACAAGCCGGGTCAAACACAGGAGATAATACAAACAGGATACAATTCAGACGCACAAGGCTCAGAAGCACCAGGAAACAAATCCTATCACGGGCAGTTTGCTACTGAAGGAGCTGGCCTTTTAAACCCTAATTTTCCCGCCAAAGGAGCGTCAATTACGTGCTTGTGTCAACTTCGACGCGCGTCAATAAATGGCGACGAGTCGCGAGCGCGCGCCCCTAAGATGGCGGAGAAAAACCACGAGGCGGGCGTCCCCGCCGATGGCGGCGCAACAGGCGTCCCTGTTGCCCACCAGGTAAACTGTTTTTCCTTACACCCGTGTAAACTGTATCAGAGCATGAAAATGTTTCATGGGATGGGGAAGTGTCTCTCTGGTGCCCTATATAATCTTTCTGCTTGGGTAATCATTTCTGAACTGCTGACCTACAGTACTGGCTCTCAGAGCTATAGACAGCCCACAGGGACTGAGCAATTGGTTATTTCAGCTCCAGTTAACATTATCTGCCTTTATCCTTCACTAGAAAAAAAAAAGCAATTTGTAAAAAGACCACATAACATGTCAAGCCTTCTGTTGACTGGGAAATGAAATGAATTTGTACTGCTGTGCCCTTTAATGTGAGACATAAGTATTTCACGCAGGGAGTGCTAAGGCACGGCTTTTCATTCAAAGTAACAAAAATGATGTTGAAATCTCTGTATTTCACGTGTTAATGCAGTTAAACAAAAATCAGTGGGGGATTGTATGTCAAAAAGCCCTTGGCGCTGCCCTCGTGTTTTAAGGAAAGCCCAATTCCCTTGTAGCATTGTATCAAAGTATCTACAAAAATACTTAAAACCCAACAAAAATATTAAAAATGGAGGCTCTCAAATATATTTTAAGAGTTTTTCTTCCCACTTGTGCTCAACTACAATCCAATATGAAACTTGTTTTGATAGGAGTATTCCTGCAATGCCCCAAGTGACATCTGATCCATGGAAGTCTACCAGTAAAGGACATTTAAAGACTTGGAGACAAGTAGTCAGCATGACAATTACAAATTCTTTTCTGCACTTCCCACCGGCAAACCATATGCAGGATGGTTGGAACGGCACCACAAGTTGATTTCACGTAAAATGCCTTTATTACACACTTAGGGGTATATTTATCAAAGAGTGAAGTTAAGGGTGAAGTTCCACCACTAGAGTGAAATTCCGCCACTCTCAATTCATTTCTATGGGATTTTGAAAGGCGTATTTATCAAAGGGTGAAATTTCACTTTCACCCATTGATAAATACGCCTTTCAAAATCCCATAGAAATGAATTGAGAGTGGCGGAATTTCACTCTAGTGGCGGAACTTCACTCTTTCATAAATTTACCCCTTAGGGTGTTGTTTCAATTCCTGCATAAAGATAATTTAATACAGAGCTTCCCTGACAATTATTGAAGATCTGATTGAATATCCTGCACCCTTTGTAAGATAGCTGATAGAGAGTACAGTTATTAGGGGAAGGCCCCCATAAGGAACCCACAGGCCAGGAAATGTCCTCGGCAGATGTGCAAAACCACAATCTACAAAGGTATTATGTAACAATAGCTGAATATATTTAGTACTTACATTAGGGATGTCCAACAAGTTAAGTTCCTGCTATTGTTTGGCTGCTCTAGTGCTGTAGGTTGGGCTTTTCTGATTTACAATATTTTTTCCTATGTAAACTGGAGGGTCACTTTTACCCAGAAGTGACTTAACCTTCTTTTATTGTTTCAGACTGTGGGGCAACCCACTGCTACGCACTGTGCCATGGAGCAGAGTTTCCGAATAATTTATCAGTATAATAAGTGAGAAGTAGTGATGGGCGAATTTATTCGACCAGGCATGAATTCACAGCGCCATTCACCGCCAGCAAAAATTCTCCTGCCGAAAAATTTGCTTGCGTCCAAAAAAACGAGATGTGTGTCGAAAATGACCAGACGCACGTCGAAAATGATGCGACGTGCCGAAAATGAGCCGAAAATGGTATAGATTCGCCCATCACTAGTGAGAAGTCCAGTCTGTAATAAAATGAAGCATCCAATAGGAATCAGAACAAATTTGCGAAACTTTGCTTTTCCCAGAAGACTATCATAAATGACATCCTGAGGTTCTCCATTCATTTGCTTCTTGGCATATCCAGTTGCTCAGTTATGCAACCGGTACAGATACATACCAGGGCCCAAAAATCAAATCTGACAACTGTTTTCTTTTTCCCCAGAATGTGATTTAGCAGTCATTTAAAAAGAGTTCATATTTCAGGCTTTTAGTCCTTTTTGAGGGGTGTGAATCTTTGCTGCATTACATAATATGAGATTTATTCTCTTAACAGGGAAATGGACAGATTAGAATAATCAACCGTAGCTGCATTCCTCTAATGAATAAACAGACAGAATACATAAAATTAAGTTTGTTTGAAAACTGTTGCATCTGTTCACATATGTAATCCTAGAGAAGTAAAATATACAGCAATACTCTAGATTCTCTTCTGGGAAAGAGAGATCAGTGCTCCAAAATATGGAGAAACATACATATATAATAAAAACTAATGCTGATAGCTCTTTTTTCTTTTATTTTATGCATTTGAACGAAACTGAAGACAAACCCTACCCAGGTTGTGCCTCCATTCCAGACTCCTTTAATTCACATCCCCAGCTGCCATAGTAATTTATATACAGGTGTGGGACCTATTAATCAGAATCATCAGGACCTGGGGCTTTCCGGATAACTGGTCTTTCCATAATTTGGATCTTCACACCTTATAACTATTAGAAAATTATATAAACATAAATAAATAAACCCAATAAGCTTTTTGCTTCCAATAAGGATTAATTATATCTTAGGTTGGATCAAGTACAAGCTACTGTTTTATTATTAGAGAGAGAAAGGAAATAATTTAAAAAAAATGTGGATTATTTGATTATAATGGAGTCTATGGGAGATGGCCTTTCCGTAATTCTGAACCTTCTGGATAATGGGTTTCTGGATAACGGATCCCATACCTGTACTGGTGCGATATGAGTAGGGATGCACCGAATCCACTATTTTGGATTAGGCTGAACCCCAGAATCCTTTGCAAAAGATTTGGCCGAATACTGAACCGAATCCTAATTTGCATATGTAAATTAGGCGTGGGAAGGGGAAATTTTTTTTACTTGTTTTGTAACAAAAAGTCATGCGATTTCCCTCCCCGCTCCTAATTTGCATATAAGGATTTGGACTTGGTTCGGTCGAATTCGAATCCTGCTAAAAAGGGCCAACCCTGGAAGAATCCCGAACCGAATCCTGGATTCGGTGCATCCCTAGATATGAGATCCGTTATCCAAAAACTCGTTAACCAGAAAGCTCCACATTATGCTGCGGTAGACTCCATTATATTCAACAACTTAATTATTTTTTTATTTTTTTTAAATATTGCCTTTTTCTATGTAAAAATTAAACTTCACCTTGTACTTGAGCCAAATTACGATATAATTAATCCTTATTAGATGCAAAACAATCCTATGGGGTGTATTTACTGTTTGAATTACTTTCTACTAGACTTCAAGGGGTTATTCAACTTTGAGTTAATTTTTAGGGGCAAATTTACTATTATTCCCCAAAATTAGCTCGATCCTACTCAAAATTCGATAAGCATTCTAATTGTTTTAGGCTATCATTTTGCTCGATATTCTATTTCTTGATGAATTCGTACGATCGGATACCGATCGTTCAATTTCATGAAAAAACCATACATTTCTTTTAAGCATCCGAAAAATTTGTACAATTCGAACAATCGAATGGTATTCGATCGTACGAATGGTATTTGAGCAGGACTTAGGGGCAGATTTACTAAATTCACCCAAAAAATATTTGTTTTTCCTCGTTATTCGATTAGTTTTAGGCTACCCTTTTCTTTGATATTCGATCATTCGACGATCGAATAACGATCGTTCGATCAGTCGAATGAATTATTCGATCATTCGTACGATTCAAACGATCAAAGACTTCGATTGTACGAATCCTATTCGATCAGGAGGGTTCCCATAGGCTTCTATTACAATTCGGTAGGTTCAATCTGGCGAAGTAGGCAGTCGAACAATTTTAAAATTATGATTCTTTCAGTCATTGAATGATCGAATGATCGAATATCCGATCATTCGATCTATTCGATAATTCGGTATTCGATGATCGAAGAGGCTAAATTAGAATTTACGAATATACCAAAAATTAATACGATCGTTATTCGATCGTATTCGATCGAACTTCGATAATTTCACATGAATTTTGTAAATTTGTCCCTTAATATGAGTTAGATATATATATATTCCGAGAAAATGTGCAATTGAGTTAAATTTTTTATTATTTGTGGTTTTTGAGTTATTTCGCTTTTTATTCAGAAGTTTATTCAGCTCAAATTACCCTAGCAACCATGCATTGATTTCAACAAGAGACTGGGATATAAATAGGAGAGGGCATCCTATTCATATCTCATATATATATATATATATATATATA
>CM044446.1:92060638-92097978 GCA_024363595.1 Xenopus borealis | reverse complement strand
ACAGAGCATGGGAATCAGTGAATCAGCAGAAAAGAAGATGGGGAGCTACTGGGGCATCTTATGTACAACATTTCTAGCTACTTCTTTGGTTAAGCTTTAGTTCTCCTTTAAAGTATGAAGATCCGAATTATGGAAAGAACCATTCTCCTAACCCCAGGTTTCGTACTCCTGCCCATACTGCCCTGGTGATGTAACTGCTGGATGGATAACAAGGGGGTAACACAGGGGTATATAAGATATGGCAGCACAGTGGGTCAGGCTGGGTTCAGGTTGGAAGAGGGCAGATTTTTGTCGGTGTAGGTTGATGAATTGAGGACCTGCAGATCACTACTTATTCATCCACAATATGTTGCCAATTCCATTAGCTACTCTTATCTTCCTCTGCAATCATCATGGCAGTCATAGGATTGACACTGAGTTTTGTGCTCATTAGGTTACATTATATTCCCTCATTTAGTTGTTTTGTTATTAGTTGTTAGCAGAGTAACTGGGTAATCTGGAGTTGCAGTGACAGTCAGGACTCTTACCAGTATGATGCTGCAAGCATGGTTGAGACTTTATTCTCCTCACAACATGCAGAAGAAGACAGGATATAACATCACCTCATGGAGATTATTCCCAGAATGCACATGTTAATAAAACTTTATGAACACACAACAATATGAACACTGACACCTACTGGCAGAAACAAACAACAGTATAACACAGTATATGAGAAGGTTTTTGTTGCTAACTGATAGTGTACACACACTAGTCTAACATTAGTAAAACCCAATAAAGTCCACAGACAACAGAATTTAATATCACCTGCTACTAATATTATCTGTTATAGTATGTATTACGTTACCAGGTATACACAGAACCTAAGTTGCCACACTCACAATGGTACAAGAAAGCCTTATCTGACACAGAAAGTTACCCCGTGGCTAATATTCATGTTCCCGAGACAAGAGCCTCAGATGTGCAATGTGCAATTCAGTTAATATAAAGTAACATTGCATCTGCTTGTCAATAATTTCTCTTTCGCTGTCACTGCTGCCCTGATTTATCGTGGAGGAAAAATTGAATACTTATATAACAAAGCGTCGTGAAAAAAAAAAAACACTTGCCTAATTCACTTGCATCATTCATTTTGCAATAAATTACAGAGAACAATCAATATAAATGTCAACTCCATTAGGCAGAAAAAAGGCCCGCTCTAGAAAGAGCACAAATTAAATGTACAGCTACAGACTTATAGGGATGATCTATGGAACTGTTGACGTTTTGAAACGATGCTCTCAAACTTAACCTATTCTATCATTAAACCCATAAATATTTCCAGCATTCTATGTCAAAAATAATTACTTTCCGTGTTGCAAATATAATAGGCAAATGTCCCAGACCTTTTAGATTCTTGTTGCAGTGAAGTTTTATATCCAAAGGAAAGTGTCATCTACATTAAGGTTGTCCGTAAGAAGGGATTCTGTCATGGTTTTTATGGTTTAGTTTTTATTTCTAAATGACACTGTTTACACTGCAAATAATTCACTCTACGATATAAAATTTAATTCCTGAACCAGCAAGTGTATTTTATTTTAGTTGTGATATTGGTGTGTAGGTGCATCTCAGGTCATTTTGCCTGATCATGTGCTTTCAGAAAGAGCCAGCACTTTTGGATGGAACTGCTGTCATTTATCCTGCTCAATGTAACTGAAGGAGTCTCAGTGGGACCTGGATTTTACTATTGAGTGCTGTTCTTAGATCTACCAGGCAGCTGTTTACTTGTGTCAGGAGGCTGCTATAGGGTTAGATTCCCATTGTTCTGTTGGGGTTGGAAGGGAGAGGTGATATCACTCCAACTTGCAGTACCGCAGTAAAGTGACTTGAAGTTTATCAGGGCACAAGTCACATGACTAGGGGCAGCTGAGAAATTTACAATATATGTCTAGCCCCATGACAGATTTCAAAATTAAATATAAAAAAAGATCTGTTTGCACTTTTGATAAATGGATTTCAAAGCAGAATTCTGCTGGAGCAGCTCTATTACATTACAAAGCACTAAAACATGCTTGCCCATGACAGTATCCCTTTAAATATCACTGGCAAATGTTATATCACTTATAGAACACACAGCAGCAATCTTTTAACTCCACTTGGCAGCTCCGCCCCATATTTCAGTTGTTTTATTTCCATATGATCTTGGTTATTTTGTTTGCTTAGCTGAGAATTGTCATCTGTCCACACCACCTTCTTAGTCTCAATTGTTACCTCTCCACTTTTCAATGTTAGTGGACTTGCAAGAAATGTTGTCTCTGTGTAAGGCCACAAAGTGGCCGGAATTACCTGTCCATTACATTAATTGGAATTGCCACATATAAAACACTTTGCATGTGACAATCCTGGGAAATTGCCCAGGAGAAAAATGTATTAGAGGGGATGTAATGTCCTTTACATGCAGAAATTCCACTGAATATAAACTGGCAGGTCCTCCATACATGGCAATAAAACGCCCTGTCTGTCAGGGCCTTTAGTCTAAGAACTGTTGTCTTTCCACACCACCTTCTTAGTCTGCTCTGGCAGAGATATGGAACATGCAGCATTTTCATCTTTGCAACTTGTGGCAATCAAAATACCACTACCTCCCATAGGTCAATTCCCATTCACTTGAATATGAAGAACCACAACTGGTCCTACAGGGACTGGCATACTTTTAAGCAGTAATCATGGGTGCTTATTTTGTGAAATGGGATTTGATCTATTTCTTTTGGGAATAATAATGCTGTTCAGGCCAAATGATGAGTGAACAAAATATCCAGATGAGTGAAGCAAAGGTGTATTTTGTCATGTTCTTGTGAATTTTGTTCACTTAGTTCAGAACTGGTGTCTCTCCACACCACCTTTCACTGGTCTTATAAAGCTATGGAATATCTTAGTCTTACAACTGTTGTCTGTCCACCCCATCTTCTTAAGTCTGTTTTAGAGCTATGGAACATCTTAGTCTCAAGGTTGTTGTCTGTCCACACCACTTTCTTCGACTGGTTTTGTAGGGCTATAGAATATCTTAGTCTCATGGTTGTGGTGTGTCCACACCACCTGCTTAGTCTCTTCTAGTAGAGCTATGGAACATGCAACATCTTGATCTCTACTACTTGTGGTGGCAATCAAAATACCACTCCCTGCCGTGGGTCACTTTCCTATTCACTTGAATGTGAAGGATCACAAGTCTTCATGTAGGGAATGGCAAACATTTAAAGGACAAGGAAAGTCTAGAAATGTTGTATTTTGTATACTAAACATAAACATGAACTTACTGCACCACAAGCCTAATCAAACAAATGATTTATGCTTTCAAAGTTGGCCACAGGGGGCTGTCATCTTGTAACTTTGTTATACATCTTTGCAAGACCAAGACTGTGCACATGCTCAGTGTGGTCTGGGCTGCTTAGGGATCATTATAAATGATCAAAACAGCACAAGTCAAATAATATCTGCCAGAAACCGATACAGCAAGACTGATTAATAATCAGAATATACAGACTGCACTGGGTCCTGTGTTATCATGTAATCTAATGTGGATTTTATAGTTTTTGTATTGTTTAATACAAACTTTCTCCAACTCTGCAGAACCAGTGGCTGCAGCAAAATAATCCTCCAAATAGAATCCCAGTTTATCTTTTTAAATCTGGCTCCATTATCTTTGTCCCTGCAGCTGGAGTTGGAAACATTAAAGGGGATGTAAAGGCAAAATAAAATACAATACAAATCTCTACAAGCTGCTGGAGTTCGGCTGGGAAGTAAGGTGGGGGCTCCCCCTGCTGTTTATAAGTATGATTGTTTCCCTGCCCAGCAGTTAGGGACTGTCTGACAATTCCTATCCACAGCAGTAAATGAAGGGAGAATGTCACTGCATACAGTCAGATTTCTTATAAAAATGGTACACATTTTGTATATTGGAGATAGATTTATTTTTATTAAAGAAAGTAAAAATGGGATTTTATTGTTTGTCTTTCCTTGTCCTTTATGTATTAATCATGGGAGCTTCCCTTGTGAAATTTCCTAGTGGGAATTAAATGTTGTGTAGGCCATTGCTTCAGAACTACAGAGAGTTGGGAAAAAGGATGAGCGAACAAGCGAACAAAACATCTAAGTGGAAGGGAAGCATACGGTGGTAAGGCCCATAGACTTCACAAACATAACTGGTTAAATGAATTCTCATTGTTTCTTGTCCTGATGTAACTTTAAGCCCATAGAAATTCATCAACCTATAATTCATCTTCAACTATACTTTCTATGAATTTCTATGTTATTATGTTCAATGGGGCTTAAAATAGCTCTCTGGGATTTAGCTGTGGGATTCAGGATGTGGGAATATTGGCAAAACATTTGCACACTGAGCTACTTTAACATCCCCACTGTTTGCATCTGTGTGTTTAACTCTATAACACAATTTACTGTTCACCTTTAGGAATGTTACGATGAGTTGTTAGAATGAGACTGGAAGTGTGAAACGAGTCACTGTCTGGCAATAGAATAACTTTCAAATATTCACTCTCTCTCTCTTGTTATGTCAGTCTGTATCTTTCCAGTAATATCCAAACGCTAGGTCTCCAGCTATTCTTTAAAGATCATTTGAATTGGCTGATATACATTACATAACTGTGTTGTTTTCAAAGGCGTTTTAAATTGAAATATTGAACTTATTTGATAAGGAAGGAAATGCAAACACAACAATGGAACATTAAGATAGACATCAGATAACTATTGGGACAATAATGATTCCACCTGGTATATTAAACCCATAATCCACTTTATGCCAAACAACATGTAACATGGGCTTGTAAATGACAGGAGTGTTACATTATCTGCCTAATGACATGAAGTTAGTTGGCATCCCTATCATTGGATAGCCAGGTTGGTATAAGCATCAGTAGTATACAGCAGATGCTGTTATAATTTAAGGGCCAACTGTATCATCCTCAATTCTGAGTTGGCTAGAGATACTCAATATTATGTAAGGCAGGTGATGGAACCATTCCATTTTATCAAGGAAAAGTGGGTAGGCAAAGGTCATAAAAATCCAAAATCTTTATTGAAGCACAAAATGCGTAAGGCAATTGAGATGTTGTATCAATAAAGCTGTTTGTTTTAAATATATATTTTGCTGACCTATGTGATCTTTTGAACGCTTAACCTATGTTTTTTTTGCTAATGATCTGGAACCCGTTCCACATTTGACGAGTTACTGTTGTTTTTCAGATAATCAATTGTTAGTTACATATTGTTATATTTGGAGCCATTAGTTTCCCACTATTTAGCGCACATGCAGTTAACTTGTTTTTCATACCTGCGATATATATATGATAGGGGTTATTTTTAGAGACCCTGCATGAAAGTGCAAGAGCACTAAGAGAAGCAACAGTACACCCCTAAGTGCTCAGTCTTAAAGCAATTGAGTCCACAGTCTATCTGAAAAAACTAGAACAGACAAAAGAGCGTACAGCTATCATTTTTAAGAGGGGGTACAGGTCCTTGTCCACAGGCAGTCTGCAAAGTATAACAATATGTTGAATTGTGTCTATTTTTTTGCACTTTGCAGCAAGCTCTGCACATGATGAACAGATAAAGGAATAGCTTTAACAAGTCAATCTACTTCAATGAGTGTTTATCTACAGACTTATATAACATGCTCACATGGCAAGGGAGCAATTTGCCAATATGTTTGAATGGTGGGCCTAGTTAATTATGAATATGTACTACAATTTAGTGGGAAGCTTGTGCAATTACATTTGTAGTAATCCAAACAGTACTTGTCTTCTTCTTTTCCTGAAGCTAATATTTACTTTTTTATTTACATTTCTGTCTCTTTTCTCTCTACTAAATGAGTAGCATGTCTACTATCTGGTTCATTCTGCCAAACAGACAGAAGATGGGTGTGTTCTATGAAAACTACATCACATCTAAAGCAAAAGTAAAAAAAAAATGTTAGCACAAATGATTTGCTGGTTTGGAACCAATCTCCACCAAGCTCAAGACTAAAGTTCTGCTCATGCTGATCCACTAAATGCAGAAAAGTAAAACTAAAGCAAAAGTTAAATTGTTAGCACTGTTTTTATGTCTTAGGTGCCGCCAACTGCATCCATGCTACTGCTTGATCTAAGTGATCACTAAAAGTGCCCATTACAAGTTGTCCTCACAGCTCAATCAAAGAAGTTAGGGATTTCAAAGCGTCAGTACAATCACCGTAACATCCGTCTAGCGAAGCCAAGTTTAATCAAAGATAGTGGTGATGAACTTCAATCAAGTGCAAAAGATTGCTGCTGCTGCTGCTGCTGCTGCAACAATAATACTATTCATTAAATAGTATTATTGTTGTAGCAATATTTTGCGCTTGATTGAAGTTCATCACCACTATCTATTCTTTGATTGTCCTCACAGCTCTTGACGTTACCCATTAAGTGATTGAGACATGAGAACAAGAGCTTATAACCCCTGCTAAAAATATGTCTACTAAGTACAACCATTTGATCAAATAATTCTTTCTTACCTCACCTGATCCAGGAAATGGCTTAAACGATTCCAAGGCTCTTCCAGTTTCAGTTTCTGTATTTATGAGGGCACAAAATACAATAGAACCCTGGTACTTTCTGTCCTACTAGGGTGAGAGGTGCAGAGTGCAGCTATGACCTTGAAAAATGAGCACTATAATGTTACTCCCCCAATGTTTTTTGCCTATAATGCACCTCCTAGAATTCAACCTCTGGTATCAGGTACAAATCTTTGGCACACAGGCATTTACTTGTACGCCTTCTTATTCTATTCCATAACCAAAGCTGGGTGCTTTTGGGAAGAAAGCCAGTTGCGTAACTACCAGGGGTGCAGACAGTGCAATTGCACCAGGGCTCCCACCCCCTTGGGGCCCATCAGAGCCACAATAATGGTTATGGCAAGGGGAAATTCTACAGCACACATGTTATCAACACTCCAGAATGGGATTTATAGAGGTAAGGGTGTGACAGGGGGGCCCAGGTGCCCATCCTGTACCGGGGGCCCATCAGGGAGTAGTTACGCCACTGAAGAAAGCTCACTGAAACCCCAATACTTACAGCCTACTCAAGGTACACATTAAGTACAGGGCTACATTACACCCCTGATGCACTAATCAAAGCACAAGGACTTCCACTGAATACAGTAGGTGCAGGCACTACCTAAACTGCACTCTTGCACTTTGCACATTGTGCCAACCAAACCATTAGCACCATTGTTTTCTTAAAATCAGATCACTAATATATGTGTAACCCTTTCTTGGCTATAATTAACCAAACCAAACTAGCATAGGTAGAGCATTGGTTACACGCGACTCTTTCACTCTCAGGTAGGGCTTTCGCCAAGTGGAAAATCACGTGTGAGGTAGTTGAACTACAACTCGATACTGCATATAGTGTGTAATAAAGGTTGTTGGACGCCAGGGGTTCTTTGTGCAAACAAGTAGAACAGTTTATTTACATGTAGATCCACAGGGTATCATATACTCACATACAGTGGTAATAAAGCAGCAATGCTTAGCACGGGTACAGCGTAGCTTATGCCCTCAGGTAGGATACAAGGATGGGAGTTGTAGTTGCACCAACCAGGTTATCAATGCCCATGTGGTCCGGATCCCACCAGCAGGTTCAGGTGACTCAGGGGTTAAATACTTTTCCTGCAGTCCCTATGTCTGAGGTCCCTTCACTTCAGGCAAGGTAGAGCCTGGGGGAGAGCTACTCCCTACTATCCTCCTTGATGGGGCTTTGAGCTGCCCTTTCTCTCTTCCCTCTCTTTCTCACCTCTCCTAGAGAGTGCTATTACAGGAATATCCTAACTCTGACTATTCCTCGTTCACGGGGCCCTGTTCCCCGACTTAATACTTGTAGTACCTCTAAAGGTGTGCTGTCCCTTTAGGGTAGAGCTCCTCTGGGGCCCGGTTGGCACCCAGGCTCAATGGAGCACTGCCCCTCTCCTCTGCTGCAGGCCAAAGAGGAAGTGCCACTCCCTGCAAGCACTTTTATTACAGCACTGCAGGGGGGGTGGTCACTACCTATAACCAATAAGTGGATACAATCTAGCCACCTGGACCTTAGTCCAATAGAAGGCAGCTAAGGTAAGGGCAAGGGAGGAAGCCATAAGGGCCATGCTACTTATGGGTCCCTACATATGTAACCTACTAAATTAGACAAGGAGGATCAGATAGGTTCTTATTACCATGGTAGCTCCCTACATTCTAATGCTGAAGGGAAACATACACCACACACTGATCAAATTGGGCACCAGATCAGGCTTGATATAACTCACTTCTAAAAAAAGACAGGTTCATAGAATGAGAGAGGTCAAATAATGAAGCACTATAATCATGAGATTTATAACTTAAGTGGCTGTATCAGAAGGCAGATTTGAGCAGAATAATGACTCTTGCCAGCCAGGTCAGATTAGGATAACAATGTAATCAAAGGTAGGGACATTGCTTAAGTAGAGGATGTGCTTAACGCATGCAATAAATCAAATGCTAACAAAAATATTAGCACTGCATAGTTGAATAAATAATATATATAATTATTACATATCATTTTTTTATTATTTTCTCTGTTTTATGTGTCAAGACTAAAATGAATATAATTTATGATAATTGCTCTGTGGGACTGGGCCCCTATTGGGTATTTCGTCAAGTGAAAACCTAAGCAAAAAGTAATCTCCTGATCCCAGACAGACAGACAGAAGTCCTGGGGGAATCAGGGCCCACCAAGACCAGGGTTTCCATCCCACCAGTCTAGTTTAACCCTGTACAGATTTTTCATGATATGGACAACAAGAGCCAATGCCAAGATGTGAAATTCTGTAGCCTTTCTACTTCCAACAGTTCTCCCATTTTCGAACTGAAATGCAAAAAAGTTATTTTCTTTATATATTGTCTATTTTACATTAATTGGGCCAATTTTAAAAAGAAAACATATTCTTTTCTATATTCTATTGATAGGAGCGATGTCAATATCATTTAGAACCCCTGACCCCCATTGCCAGCATTTTCCAGGAGTTAAAGATGCTCTAACATGTTTCCCAGGAACACTGACTTTGTGCTTCATGCTGGGATGGGAGTGACATGGTCGGTCAATAGAATATAGTGCAATATAGTACAGTTTTGCTAATGAAGGTGCATTGTCCTTTAAGTTGCAAGTCACAGTTTCCCCAAGAGACCTGCTCATCTTAAATTGTTACAATTACTTCTTTGCGTATCTTAAATTGTTATAAAAGTATCTAAGTGCACCATGGCACCTGTCACGTATTCTGGGCTCTCTGCCAAAAGTCAATTAACTTAATTGGAGATAAATAGCTGGAGAGATTTCTGAAGATGTTGCTCATGGGAACCAATCAGCAATTAGATTTAAACAGCCACCAATAAGTTAGAAGTCAAAAGGAAAGATCTTATTGGTTGCTACGGGCAACATTTCCAGAATTATCTCCAGATATTTAAGACCCAACGATTGGATCACAACGGAGGAGATAAGGGCGGTCGGATTGCAGAACTGCATCAACGAACATCTGGACAACTTTCAGCCAGATATGGATCGGGGAAGCCCATCGGAGGGCCCCACACCCGGGCTGACTCAGTCTGTCAGCAGCTTTTATCGGCCCATGTACGGCCACCTTAACTGTTAGTGGATAGACTTGCAAATGGTAATTAATCAGAACTTCAGATCCATGTAGGACACGTGTCTTTTCTCAATAAATTTATCAAAGTATTGTCTATAAAAGGATACTAGTAAAGAATGGCAGAATTCTGTGGAATTTCTTTAGACCCATCCAAGAGTCCTAGACAGTAAAGATCTTCCCATTGGCACCATTCTTAACAGCTGGAATAAATCTCAGTAGGGCCGTTTAAGGTTTCCAGTTGGGACAGCTGCCCTGATACCCAAAGCCAACATGCAAACTTAGCCTGTGATAATGCTGAACTACAGTTTGCTGTGAAGGTCCAGTTATTTCCAGGTATCCCACTGACTCAGTGTCCCTCTTAGGATTTACATTGTGAGAATTACTCACCCTGGTGGTCTAGTGGTGAGGCCCGCCACGCCACTCTTGCTCCCGGCTTCTTAGTGCCTGCCTCGACCCAGCCTGTCTGACCACAAATCTGCCTACTCCTGCCTGTTCCATGACCTTTGGCCTTACTGACTTTAACAACAGTCGTGCCCCTCTGTCTATCCAGAACCTTTCCCTTGCACCTCTAGTTTAAGTCCAGGTGGCATCTGAGTAGCTGAGGGTTCCTCCCGAAGCCAAAGGCGGTCACACTATTGGTGAAGCACAAGCCTAGACCAGGGTGCTTAGTATTGGTTCTGGTGTTGGGTGCCGACCGTGACATACATTTCCCCCAAACAACTTGAGGAACACAAAGCAGTGACACATCCACAGATCCACTGCTTCTCCTACTGCCAGTGGTGGAGCAGTGCATGCATGTAACCAGTGTGGAACACTTTAGGAGAGAATTAGAATTGCCTAATACTGCCCCTTACAGAGGCGTTGAGTAATCAATTACTCTATTATTGTATTAAAATACAGGCATCTAGTTAGATGTTATTATTCTTTTTTTATGATGCACCTTCCATTAAGGCTCAAGGGAAATGTATGCTAAAGCACTTTATCAGTTCAGAGATGCAATTGTTACTATGTGATGTGTGTATGCAATTAGATATAAGGATATGCCTCACTTTATTTATACCTAAATCAAATACTTATATTTTCTTGGCTGGACTGGTTTATATTGTAGGTGCTGGTACAGTTATCAGTGGCAGCTATCCGTATGGCTGCACTCCGTTTCAGCCTAAGTATACGAGATTCACTAGAAAATGGATAAACGGAAGCTTAATAGCCACGGGTAAAAAAGCTTAGGCATCTTACGTGAGACCTAATGCTGAACTGTCACATGTTTAGTCACCTGACGCGTTTCGTGCCTCACTCTGGCACTTCATCAGAGGCGGAGTCTAGCTCTGGTTCTCTGTCTTATATATAGTGCTAAAAATTTTAAACATATGTGCAATAAAAATTTACATATCACAGTTGTAATTTGTTACAGGTAATTAGTAAACTTATTTAATTAATTTAATTATTTTGTGTTTTTACGAGTTTTTAGAGTGAATATCCAATATACTTCCCTCTGGTTTATCTACCTTTGCAAGTCTCCTCCCCTTACTCCCAATTTTATTTGCTCAATGCCCTGGTTACAGGTATATCAACTATTATCCATAATGCTCGGGACCTGCGGCTTTTCAGATAACAGATCTTTCCGTATTTTGGATCTTCATATATTAAGTCTACTAGAAAATCATCTAAACATTAAATAGACCCAATTGACCGATCTTGCTTCTTAATTATATCTTAGTTTTGGATACACAAGCTACGGTTTTATTATTACAGAGAAAAAGGAAATCATTTTTTAAAAGCTGGATTCTTTGGATAAAATGGAGTCTATGGGAGGCAGGCTTTCCTTAATTTAGAGCTGTCTGGATAATGTGTTTGAAGATAACGGATCACTTCTTTTACATTAGGTAGTAGAACAGTTACTTGGTTTGTTCAGTGTATGAAAGTTTTTCGGTAGCCATAAGGTACAGTGATCAATATCACAGAAAAAATTTATTTTTAACCCCCAGGTCCCAGGCATTCCAGAGACTAAACCCCATACATGTGCTTGCTACAGAAATCACTAGATACCAGTTACACCCTGGATAATCATATTTCAGCTTGTAGACTTATATAAATTAGTACAGCTTCAAGCGGCAGTAATTATACATAATTGCTGTTATTCTAATTATTAGCATTTATTTGCAATATAACCGGACACTCACTGTTATTTATCCAGCCCTATAGACTCATATCAGCAGCATTCTTGCACTCATCACTTGCCCCTCTATAGTGGGATAAACACTTTACATATCTGACATACCATTTCCAGCAAGGGGAGAGACTTTCTACTTATTTCCCAAATTTTTACATTTTACTATCTTTATCATTTTTACCCTTGATTCATTCTGCAAGAACTCATTCAGCAATATTCCACTTTCTTGTATCACTTAGGGGCAAATTTATTTTTCACCCAAAATCCTACAAATCCATTAGAAATTCGATAAGCATTCGACTATCAAATGCTTATCGAATAGTTTTAGGCTATCATTTTGCCCGATATTCGATTTCTCGATGAATTCGTACGATTGGATACCGATCGTTCGATTTCCCCAAAAAATCGTACATTTTCCTTTGAGCCTCCGAAAAATTCGTACAATTCGAACGATTGAAGAATTCGATCGTACGAATGGTATTCGAGCAGGACTTAGCAAAAGAAGCCTATGGGGGGGGTTCGATAATTCAGTATTTGATGCACGAAGAGACCAAATTTGTATATTCGAATATCCCAAAAAATCGTATTCAATCGAACTACGATCCATTCACGTGAATTTTGTAAATTTGCCCCTTACTCTCTCTGGTATTCAATGGGACCAGGCATAGGTGAATTTTATTTGAACTTATATATTGGCAAGTGGGATGCTATAATAAGTTATGTTTAAACTATTTTTTTTTTTATATCTGAACACAGAATATAGTATAAGGCCAGCTGTGCCTTTCCATGCACAAGGAGGAGTTCAGTATCATTTTATGTGATCGAATATCTCGTATAACATAAGGCTGTGGGAGAGCAGGTGCCTATTAGTTTTATACTGTACAACCATGAAGGCAGGGGCTCCATTTCTACATTGTAAAATAAGACTAATTGCATGGGGGCTCAGTTATTGCATCTCAGTTAAGCGGGAATAACCACGTGTGATACTAAATCAGAAGTGCACCCTCCCACTTTCCCTTCATACTTGTGACAGATGTCTAGTTATTTCCCTCTTACATCGCAGCTGCCCATAATATACAAGTCAGTGTGATTCTAGAGGCAATAATGTAGCCCTGCTGTTTATATTCAGATTACAGTTCTGGCAAATGCAGTCAGTCAACCTATTGGTGCGTTGGGCACAACAAGCCCATAGAGCGGCGGCAGCAGAAGTCCTGGGCAGACAATGTGGTGTCTGTGAGTCTGTCACTTCTCTGTGCCTGTCTCCAGGGATGCTGCGGCATAGCCCAGATTGCTGACACAGAATAAGCATGGGAATATGAGCATCCATCTTTATTCCATGCTTTGTGTGTAGTTATCAGACATGGGGGGGACTGGGTGCTGCAGGTATATATACACTGTATAGAGAGATGCAGGGTGCTAAATCAGGTGCATGGGCAGTGCACACTCACACACACACACACACACATATATATATATATATATATATATATATATATATATATATATATATATATAGACAGAGCAAGGAGCAGGGAGAATTGCACTTACCGAAATACACAGTCTTGTCGCACTTGGGGCACTTGGAAGCCATGCTGCAGAAAAAGCTCTTTGTGTCCCTGTGAGTGAGTGTTGGTGCTGCTGTCCCCTCTCTCCCACGTTCTGTAGACAGAACTCCTGTGTGTTGGTCCAGGCACACCCCCAGCCTACAATTTCAGCCTACTCTGCACTGTCAGTCCTCCCATTGGACTTCAGAGCAAAATTAGCTGGAAGGAGGCATAGTAAGAGCAGCCCTCCCCCTGTATCCTCACCAACAGCAGCAGCAGCAGTAGCAGCAATAATCACTATCTTCTCTTGCACGGAATGTCATATTCCTCCCTGGAATCTCACTGCCCTTTCTATTCCGCCTCAGTGGGATGCCTTGGGAGACATAGCCAACAATGCATGCAAGAGCACACAATTCCCAAGCATTACATTCTGGTTATATAACTAGTCCCACAATCATATTAAACACACACACCTGTCTCTTTACACAATGAAATATTCAGTGTGTTGTGTGTGTGTGTGTGTGTGTGTGTGTGTGTGTGTGTGTGTAAATAACTGTATCTCATATTTACATGGTATTCTGAACTGGTGTTCATTTTATTTTGTGTTTAGCATAAACAGAAACATTTTGCAATGGCTGATGCTTCAAGTTGATCTTTGACAAAATTACAGCCAGAGAGCAGCTGGAGCTACAGACTGGATTTCCCTGGAGAGATCGAGATTGAAAAAGATATAGATAAATGGGTGGGGGGGGGAGATCAAAATACTGCTGATACATAGATAGATAGACAGACAGACAGACGAACGGACAGACAAGATAGAAAGACAGACAAATAATAGATAGATAAATAGATGGATAGATAGATAGATAGATAGATAGATAGATAGATAGATAGATGATAGATAGATAGATAGATAGATAGATAGATAGATAGATAGATAGATAGATAGACCGGTAACAGATAAAAGGAGAGAGGGAGAGATAGATAGACAGACAGACAGATAATTTAGAAAGACAGACAGAAAATTGATAGTTAGATAAAAGGAGAGAGGGAGAGATAGATAGACAGACAGACAGACTGATAATATAGAAAGACAGACAGATAATTGATAGTTAGATAAAAGGAGAGAGGGAGAGATAGATAGACAGGCAGACAGATAATAGATAGATAGATAGATAGATAGATAGATAGATAGATAGATAGATAGATAGATAGATAGATAGATAGATAGATAGATACTGTAGATAGATAGATAGATAGATAGATAGATAGATAGATAGATAGATAGATAGATAGATAGATAGATAGATAGATAGATAGATAGATATACAAATACATGATTAATAGATACTGTAGATAGAGAGAGTGATAAATAGACAGACAGATAAATGATGATGGATAGATAAACGATAGATAAATAATTAATAGATGGATAGACAGACCAACAGAAAGACAGAGAGATAGACAGACTCCCTGTCCCCTGGTCTTTGTTGGAAAGTTAGCTTCTTTGCATAATGTGATTCTACAAAAATAACAGGATACAAAAGGAATCCCCAGTTACTGTGGCCATGTACTGCCATATTCAGTTTATTTAGAACCTGTTCAGCATGGGGCTACTGTAACCTCACACTCTTGGGGGGATGTGAGAAAGAGTGTGCCAGGGTCTTTTATAGGTTTATTAGGGACCTTGGAATTGAAAAAAGTGTCCAACAGCATTTCTATTTAAGGGATGTAGTTGAACTATAAGTGATCACAGTAAGTCACTGAGAAATGCATCTGACTATAGACCTCTTTTTTATGTTTAAATGAACATTTGAACTGTGTGGCCAAACAACAAAACTATGTCAGACCCAGCTTTATTGGTATATTTATATATTGGTAACAATTTACTGCTCACTGACAAATTGAGCCCTATTAGTTCAAAAACTCTTCAGGCTGATTAAAGGGAAAGCTTTTCCAACCCTGCCCTTAAAGTTGTTCAATTTCTTACACCAATGTCTCGTGGGTCGTTAACATTCTTTTCTACCTCTTGTTATGCTATAGTCGTACAGCATGCAATGGGCTGCTGCTAATTGGGGAGCTGAGTAAACCCAGAGACAGGCTGGCCCTCTGCCCCCAAAGCCAGCCCTTAGATTATAGAGGGACAGCGTAAATTCTACTATACATTACCATTTCCTGATGAGACTTATGAGACTTATGAAACTGATCTTACTGCTATAAAGAACTTTTTCATGCCAAGAGTAAATGTGGTTGCTGAAAGATATAAATTCCGCCAACGTGGACAGCGTAATGGTGAATCCACAGAACATTTTGTAGCAACTTTGAGAGAGCTGGTTGTTACCTGTGAGTTTGGGAATCTAACAGATGAAATGCTAAGAGACCAAATAGTGGAAAAAACAAAACTCACCACGCATTAGAGAAAGAGCAAGATTTAACCATTGCAAAGGCTATTACAGTTGCTAGCCAAATTGAAACAGCAGTGGCAGAAGCTAAAACTCTTACTCAGGAAACTGCTGGGAATGTACAGATTGTGAATCAAGTACTGTAGCCTAATAATGCACAGGCAAAATACAGTTCTAAATAAAAAGATTCACTGAAAAACCGTGCAGAAAATACAAATAAAAAATATTGTTTCCGCTGTAGTTCAACACAACGAACTGCAAATTATGCTACATGTCCTGCAAAAGCTGTACAGTGCTGCAAATGCAGAAAGATAGTACACTTTGCTAAAACCTCCCGTTAATCTGCTAAACATGTTCATGAAGTTACCACTTACTACTACAAATGTTACAGCATTAAGTGTGGATAAAGATGATACATTAACCCGAGGGACACTTCATTAACCTGATGCTTGATACAGGTTCAGCTGTTTCTATACTACTGTAGGGATGTGAAAAGTAGACACCCTCACATATTTCTTACAGGCACATTCCTAATAATATGGACGCCTAATGGGTCCTAATGGGGACCTTGTGCTTATGTAACCCCTGTAGTTCTCACAGTGTACACTAGATGGCACTGTGTTAAAGTATAAAGGTCTTGGGAACCATGCGGTCAGTGTTCATTGCTTTAGCCCAACCCTGCAGGCTGGAAGGGAATGGGCATGATCCCTAGGCGCAAAGGCCCTATTAAAGTACAGCTATACTCTGTCATAGATCACTCTAGGAGTTATAGAAAGGTAGCTAGTTGAGCAGCTCACGCTCCGACAGGAGAAATAGAGGGATTAAGATCCCGGTACTAATAACCCAGAAGTAGGGACTAAGTGTACAGACCTAGGGATAGGGTTTCCCCTCAGGTTCCACTTAGGGCAAAGGCTGAAACCTGGTGCGTACCTTTCCACATTCAAAGCTCAACTACTGCTGACATGACCCCTTGCCTGAAGGGATCCAGCCCATGTGTGGTGCTGTGAGTATATGCTCCTTTATGCTGTGTGCTCTGTACTTATGCCGTGTAACTGTATAAGCATGCTCTTTACTCCACTGTGGTGGAGCAATTGCTATGCTGTTCAATAAATGCTGTTTTGGTTAAGCATAAAGAATCACTGGTGCCCAACTTATTGTGCTTATAGCACCTGGTTACAGTTCAACTATATCCTTCCTCCACCCCGCTGCGAGGGCTCATCTCTGAGAAAGAGAGTTTAATTTGTGGTGTAATACCATTTGAAAGTAGCTATAACTGATCCCTGTCACATTAGTTTACTATAGCGCTACACTACCAAAGGATATTTTCTAGAAATAAGATACGATTGTTGAGACTGGTCAGTTACTCAACATCCAATCCCTGTGCTTGGTTTCTAGTCAGTGACTGTACAATTTGAATCAAATACAGCAAAATGTGACTTTTACATTGTGAATAAGGGTACTGCTATACTTGTAAGGGTTCTCTTTTCTGCATTAAACCTACAATTAGTTGATGGTCTCATTACTACAGCAACATTGCCTACAGCTTGTGTCTAAAATTTCACCACAAAGCAACACTTCACTGGACTGTGCAAAGAACTTTGTGCACAAAGTTAAGTTGAGGCCAGATGTAAAACCAGTAGCCAGAAATTGAGGGGGTCATATAATTTCCCAAGATTACTGCCTGACCCTGACCATGTCAACGCTCTAACACAAGCACCTACTTCATCTGATTTTCAGACCTAACAAGCTATCTTAGGTCTTACTTCATGGTATTCTAAATTTACTCCCAACTATGCTTCAGTTGTGGAGCCACTTAGAGCACTACTATGTGGAACTTCAAGTCTGGTTTGGTCAGAGACTGCTCAACATAGTTTTGAAATAGTGAAACAGTTAATTGTGAACAGTCCAGCACTAGCTTTATTTGATCCTGCACTACCCACAATGGTTACTACAGACCCTTCAGACTATAGCGTTGGTGCAGTTCTCACTCAGATCCATGCTGATTATTCAGAGAAAACTGTTGCATTTGCATCTAGAACACTTACAGAGACAGAGCATAAGAATTTGCCTGTTGAAAAAGAAGCTCTAGCATGTGATTGGGCAACAGAAAAATGGAGAACCTACCTATGGGTAGAGAATTTACCTTATGCACTGATCACAGCCCTTTAACTACACTGCTTGCAACAAAGGGACGAGGAAGAGCTGGAATGTGTATAGCTAGATGGTCAGCAAGGCTACTGAATTTCAACTACATGCAATACAAACCAGGTTTGAAAAATGTTACTGCAGATTGTTTGTCACGTTTACCTTTACCTGCAGCTTCTGATACACTGGGTGAGGACATAGAAGTTGTAGCACTCACTGATTTACTATCATCTACAGATACAGCTGCTGTTTTTAAGCAAGCTTGCCTCACATGTCCAATCCAAGTAAAACTACAGGACATCTTACAAAGCAAAGGCCAAATCCTGAGAAGAAACTCAGTCCTGATCTTCAACCTTACTACATGATTAGACTTGAACTGTCATTTGTAGATGACTTTGTTGTCCGTGGAGCTCACTGATTACTGTTACCAGAGACCTTGAGAGAAAAGGTCATACAACTTGCACATGAGAGTCATCAAGGAATTGTACATACGTAACAAAGACTATACTGGTGGCCAGCAATGGATGCCAATGTGGTAACTGCCATTCATTCTTGTGTTACTTGTCAGAATCATGACAAAACAGCTATCACACATACATTATTACTACTTGGGAGTGCTGCAATTATCTATGGATTCTGGGTACCTGAGAAACTGACAATATGTCTAGCCTCATGCCAGAAGGCATATATAAAGAAATCTGTGTGCTGTTTTGAAAAACTGATTTCAGTGTAGGAGACTGCTGGATCAGCATTATTAACTGATGCATTTGGAAAAAAACATGTTTTCTCATGACTGTATCACTTTAAGTCTTCCATCCCTCTAGCTCATATATATCCTTCTTAAGGACTTAAGCCTAAAACTGCACTGCATACTCCAGGTGAGTAATACCTTGGCATCTCTACTGTGCTTACATAAGGATGGGTGAGTTTTAGTATCCATCTATATTTGTGGTAATACTTTAATTGTCCCAGAATACCATATTTCATGATATTTCCAAGGGCATACAGAGATCTTGCAGTGAGTCCAGGTTTAAATACTATTAGATCATGTCCTGCCTTCAAAAGGATCCATTAATTCCCCTGGCAGATGTTCATGAGCTTATGTGCCAAACAATTTATACCCAGATCACGAAAAACCATTTAATTCAATTTGAGAAAAGTCATCGTCTTCTGATGCTTGCAGCTATATTTAACCAGGCTTTTTGGATGCAGGATATTTATTTTACATTGTTGGCAAAAAACTATGATTGCTAACAAGAATCTGCTAACTCCTCTGTGTTCATCCAGTTACTTCTTCCTCCTAAATATCAGTCGGCAGGCCTTTTATATTCATGTTTGTGTCATATTCTGCTATTTCATTTAGACATACTACAGGTTTATTTGGACAAAATGTACTAATGTCCTGCCTGATCATTAGTCCTGCTGTTTTGTGGTTATTAGTCTGTACTATAAAGCCTTGTACCTGCTGTGAGTGGATGAGTCACTTATTCACAAAAGCTTCGTATGTGTATTTTAAAGAAAACATGTATTTTGCTTTAATGCAGCTGTCTGCAGGGACAGAGGTACCATTAGTGCCAGGGTTCCATCTGTGTATTGTTCTCTCTCTCTTGGTGGAAAAAAGGTCTTCCCTTCCCATCCTCTTTTTTTAACCTGTGAGCCACATTCAAATGTAAAAAGAGTTGGGGAGCAACACATGAAAATGTCGCTGGGGATGCCAAAAGTGACTTTTTTTTTTACTATAGATTAGAGTCTATGGGTGTTTTTTCTGGAGAAACCTGGTAAAAAAAAATCTACCATCACTACTGTTTAGATGCCATACTGTATATTCTAATGCATAATTCTTGTGTAAGTTAGTAGGGATGTGTCTCTAAGGTAGAGGTCCCCAATCTATTTTTTACTCATAAGCAACATTCAAATGTAAAAAAGAGTTGGGGAGAACCACAAACAAAAAACATCATAAAAAAGACTCTATGGGGATTGGCAGTGTACAGGAGGCTTTATTTGGCAGCACACATGGTTTTTATGAAACCAGAACTTGCCTCCAAGACTGAAATTAAAATATAAGCACCTGCTTTGAAGCCACTGAGCGCAACATCCAAGAGGTTGGTGAGCAACATGCTGCTTGCGAGCAACTGGTTGGGGATCGCTGCTCTAAGGTATAACTCAAGATCTGGGGTGATTCTGTCAGGAGGTGTATGACTCTAATGTATATATATTTGGGGAGTGCCATTTTAGGACCTTTGACTGACAGAGATAGGTTAATGGACAATCAAGGCATCCCTGTAGAGTAGAGGACCCTGGGGTAAGAGGGTGTGGAAGATGGATAAGGGTAGTTATCAGAGCAGTCAGAGGCTCCTCCAAGAGAAGCAGAAGTGTTGTTACCCCAGGCGTGGCAAAAATTTTATTTAAGTTTTTTTTAGTCACCCTGTTAATTTTCTAAACAAGGTTTCTTGTAGAGTAGAGGACCCTGGAGTTAGAGGGTATGAAAGATATATAAGGTCAGTTAGCAGAGCATTCAGAGGCTTCACCAAGGAAAGCAGAAGGGTTAGAACCCTAGCATACCAGCCAGTGTATGGACTTAAGTGGAAAGATCAGGGTAAGAGTCTTAGGGGCAAATTCACTAAGATGCACAAATTCGCTAGCGTTCGCCTAACTTCGCTTTAATACATTTAATAAAGTTGTCCTATTGCCCTACATGTGCCTCCTATATAGTTGTGTTGCCATATGTTAGGAAATGTAGGGGGGGAGGAGGAGAAAAAATCAATCTTTTTCAGACTATCACCCTTCAATGGTAAAACAGGCCAGCGTTTTTTTGGGACTTAGAAAAATGTTACTATTTTTTTTTTTCAACCTTCTATCTATTGTATTGAACTTTGCCTGGTTAGACTTTACTTCGCTAGCGAAAATTCGCCAGAGCTGGTGTTAGTGAATTTCCGAAGTTACGAAATGACGTCACGCTGGCAAATTAGCGCTAACGTTACACGCTTCGCGCTTTAGTGAATTTGCCCCTTAAAGAGAAGTACCTACCACCCTATCTATGTTCTTTTCAATTAATTTTTAAACATTCTATGGTACTTAATTTTATAAATACACAGTTGTATATTTAAAAAATACAAGTGTGATACCAGTTATCTAGAATGCTCAGGACCTGGGGTTTTCCAGATACTTTCCGTAATTTGGATCCTAATAACTTATTAAGCCAATAGGATTGCTTTGCTTCCAATAAGGATTAATTTTATATTAGTCTGGACCAAGTACAAGGTACTGTTTTATTATTACAGAGAAAATTTTTAAAAATTTTAAATTTTTTGGATAAATGGAGTCTGTGGAGATGACCTTTTCATAATTTGGAGCTTTCTGGATAATGGTTTTTTGGATAACAGATCCTATACCTGTACAGTGTTTTTGCCTGCCCTTTTTAAACCAATATTTAATGTCCCAGTCTATTCGATGGACCCAACTCCTTCAGCCAGTCAGTGAAATAACTGAGGATGTTCTGAATCATTGCGCAGGAGTTACTGTACAGTAAATGGCTGTTATGCTTCTAGTTATAGATCACTTTTAATAAAGAGTTCTTCGTAATGTTATGCTGCAGTCATTAGCAGAGCATTTACACAATTCAATTGTGATGGCACTGCAGTAATTATGTAAATGTGAATGTGTCAGGAAGGACAGATTTGGGTGCAATTGTGTTTCATAATAAACAGCAGTCTGTACTTCATTGCTGGAGCTGCAAATACCAAAATGTAATATGGTTCCATATGGTTTGGGGGCCCTTAAAGTTACACTTTTATGGGGTATCAGAAAATGAAGGAGGGAAGTCTATGATGGTGACCCTGTAATTACAACAGTGAAAGCTAAAAATCACTGAGACCCTACCACCATGGCACACAAGTCAAATTTAGGTGTCCCTAATTTATTGATACAATATATATTAACATAAAAATCACTATATTTCTGTATATATTAATTTATTTTCATACATTACATCAAATTAAATTCAAATTAACTCAAAGTGTATGTCTTTGTCAATCCTGGTAGGCAAAAGTAGGCCAACGTGAGATTGTTCTTCAGGAACCTCTCAGATCTCATAAACTGAGACCAAAACTATTACAAGGAACCTTCATAGCAAATTCAGTAGTAGTGTTAGTGAGTCCACAGAGGAGATCCTGCTTTATATCCACGTATGCTAGAGCCAGAATTATTTAATCTCTAACGTTGACCTCACTCGAGGGGAATGAGTCCAGTAAAGACATCCTAATACCAAAGCCCATAATTGCTATTTTCCAAAATACAGAGCACTCGATGTCCAGGATTCATAAAATCTTCATTTATTGGGTATTATTTAAAATCAGTATATCAAACATTATGTGACAGTATACCCCACGATGCTTCTGAAGAAGTGGTGACACGCCACGAAACGCGTCAAGCGGGAATTTTTGGGAATTCGCCCATCACTAAAAATGATATGAGGTGCCACTGGAGATTGGAATATGAGGTTTAAATATTGGCAGGTTCTTTGCAGTAAATTGAAGCTGTCTCAGTTGAAGATGTTACATTTGCCTGACGGATAATAATAATTGTAAAAATAGAATTTCTTTCCTACTGACACTTTTATGGAAACTTTTGTAGAGATATTAAAGAGCTTATTAAAAACATTTGTATTTGTAGAACAATTTCGTTTGAGTCTATTTTTTACCCTCTGTTGATTTCCCTAGAGAGCACCCTGGGACCACTGAGATTACACTTAGGTCACTGTACGTTTATCTTTTTTATCCTGTTTTACAGAATGAAACATGGATGGTAAATTTGTAAGGTTCAGCTTAATTAATTAATATCTTCAGCTACAATTATGTTACTATGTTCAGGGTTGATGAAGGGGCATCATATGGATTTTTAAAAAACGATTTTTTTTCTGCAATATATAGTCTACTCATCTGAGGAATGCCATTGGATGATATTTCAATTTAGATTCAAGCATAAGGTTAGCTCTCTCTCTAATTGAAACACATATTCCAATGTCTGCTGATGCTCATACCATAATGTGAAATGTATGTGTTTAAATTGTCTCTCAACAACCTAAAATATGGAATTACTTTGGACAAGTCCATCACCAACACCTTCCATTAACCCATAATTAAAAATATGAGAGCTGTAGAGCTAGTTATTTAGGAGTGTGACTGGTCATACAGAAGACTATATCTGGAGTTTGATGGATGTAACTGGCAGAATTCTCTATATAGACTGAGTATAAATGATTCCACATGGAATAGCCATTGCAGTAGGCACAGGGTCCACTGCAGCTAGAGGTGCATGAACCCTGGGAGGTCTTGGATACAACTTTGCCACCTCCCATATATCCATGCCTCAAATTACAACCCATAACATTGGCATAGATTGTGTGTGGTCCTCTTTAAGCTGAAGCTTTCATTTCTGTGATGAAGCATCTAATTTGGCATGACTTCTGAAGCCAAGACCCAGGTTTGGGCTGTGACCCCTAAAAGCCAAGGTGTTACACTATGTGATGATTGATAGGTTTATGTGAAACTGGTCTACATAGGAAATCTACTAATCATCATTTTAAATGAGCCTTAAGAACATCAAAATATTTTTGGTCAATTCTGTCTCATCCTCAGTTTTATGTTCTCTTCTTTTTGTAGGACAGGAGTAAATTGATTGGGTACAGCTGTCTCCCATTTGCTTATCCAGTCCCATTCCCATTTTCTGGTTTTTGCTTCACAGACTACACTCAATAGACAATTTCCTTTGTTATGCTAAAAGTACAGCAAGTTCAGTTGATTTGACTTATTACTATAGATAAACCATGCCTTGGATGAATGAGAAACGTCACAGACAAATATACTGTAATAAAAAGTGACTTGCCCTGGTGGTCTACTGGTGCAGCTGGGGTGCCTGCCACACCATCAGCGAAGACCCCCACCATGCTGCATTCCTCTTCTGTGCCGGCTTCTGAGTGCACGCGGCCCGCACTTCCGGCTTTTAAAGTCTCTTGCGCGCTGATGTCAGTGGTGCCAAATTCAAATGTTTAAAAGAGGATTTTGTGCTCTGAGCCCTTGCTCGTTATAGGTTTCCTCCTAGGGAGTTACTCGTGCTTTGTATTCGGTGCTGTTTTGCTTCTGATTTATTCTGATACCTGTTTTGACCCTTACCTGTCTGACTACGTTTGCCTTCTGTGTTCCTGGCCCTGGCCTGTTCCTGACTACTCTACACTCCGTAATTCGATCCAGCCTGCCTGACCATTCTGATTTGATCTCCCTGTTTTGACCACTGCCTGTTATCTGACTCTGAACCTTGCCGATCCCTCTGCTAGTCTTCCTGGTTTTGACCTTGGCCTGTCTGACTCCGTCTCTGTTCCGCCTGTCCCGACCCAGCCTGATCCATCTGTCCTGTGACCTTCTGCCCAAAGACTTTGCTTAACCATCGTGTTTCTTGCTAGCAAGAACTTTTCGCCTTGCACCTCTCTTTAAGTCCAGGTGGCATCTGAGTAGCTGAAGGCTCCTCACGAGGCCAAAGGCGGTCACACTACTGATGAAGCACGAGCCGAGACCAGGGTGCTTGGCATCTGTTCTGGTTTGGGTGCTGACCGTGACATATACTGATAGGATTTCAACATAAAACCAAGACAAACAGAGGGGCATTGCTAAGGATAAGAGATTAAGATAGGGACAATGGCTCCTCATGGGAAGACAAAATCTGTAGTTTTGAGTTAATCTTCAACAAAAATGGCATGGTCAAGCTACTGCCCAAGTATGGTTCAGTTTGGTACATCAAATGAAGTATAATAAAATTCTATATTATTATTATTACTATAGGTCTCATCAGAAAATTGCTGCTTCACAGTTGGCAAAGAAAAACATCATTACTAATAATGTTCTGCATTTGCCAATTGCCAGGCCACTAAAAGCTTTTACTGATTGCTGAATCTCTCAGTTATTAACATTTATAGAGCCGTAATAGATGCCAGGCAATTGTGTTGTCCTTCTGGGATAAGAGGGGTCACTGCAGTGTAATCAGCGCGCATGGTGCTTTATTTCAGTAGCAGAACTCTGCAAAGTTTGATTGTTGCTATTATTTCTTCTGTGGATAGGAGATGGAGAGCCCAAGCTTCCTGCTCTGTAGTAATGACAGGATGGAAATGACAGGGTACAAGAACGAGCTTGAGCTTTGGCCCAAGGACATTGCCAATTGTCTTACACTCCAGAACTGTATATTTAAAAAATACATCTTCTATGGGAGGGAGCCAGCAATACATAACCAACCCCTGGTTAAAGCAGAGATGCCAATATGGCCGTCCAGCTGTTACATGGGGCGTTGTATAAATGCAAATGATGCCATTTTGGTTTCTTGTAAGAAATACCCACAATGCCCAGGGTTTGTAGCCACTTTGTGGATGTTGATGCAGCTAGATTACTTTTTAGAATCACATTGTATGGAACACGAACTGCACTAGTCCAAGGCAGTGGGATGAAGTGAAACCGGGGTGATTTAAATGCCGCCCTGGCCGGGGTTGTTTTATTGAAGAAAAATAAGCTTTAATGACCAACTGGTTTTATTCTATGCTGTAATTACTAATAATATCCCCAGCTTGTTGCAGTTATAAACGAGGGATTTTATTTTTTAAGTTTATTCGATTGCCTACTTCGGCAGATTGGACCTACCGAATTGCAATAGAAGCCTATGGGAGCACTGATCGAATAGGATTTGTAGGACCGAATGATTTATTCGACTGATCGAATAAATTATTCGACTGATCGAATAAACTTGTATTCGATCGTCGAATGATCGAATATCGAATAAAAGGTAGCCTAAAACTATTCGTTTAGCATTCGACGATCGAATGCTAATCGAATATCGAATTTGGTCGAACTATTTTTGGGGAATAATAGTAAATTTGCCCTCCAATGTGCCTGGATATTTTCTTGCTTAAAGAGATACTGACACTTGAAATTAAACTCTTTTTTACATCTTTTATAATATTGGCTTTGAAAGCTACTTCTAACTTTGCCATAAAGTATTTGCATGATGCTTTTACATTACCTGTCTGATCCCCCATGTTCCTGTATGAGGGGGGGGGGCTGCCATATTTGTGCAGCAGGAGTCCGTTAGCATTAGAAACTGTAACTGACAGGCTGAGATGGGACAAAAACAAAGCTCTCAGCAAAAACTGATCAACATGACTTATAGGTAACATTTAGGGGCAAATTTACTAAAATTCTCCAAAAATCCTACGAATTCCCTCGATATTCGATAAGCATTCGACTATCGAATGCTTATCGAATAGTTTTAGGCTATCATTTTGCTCGAAATTCAATTTCTCGATGAAATCGTATGATCGGATACTGATCGTTCGATTTCACGAAAAAATCATACTTTTTCCTTTGAGCCTCCGAAAAATTCATACTATTCGAACGATCGAAGGGTTCGATCGTACGAATGGTATTCGAGCAGGACTAAGGGGGGGGGGTTCCCATAGGCTTCTATTGGAATTCGGTAGGTTCAATCTGGCGAAGTGGGCATTCGAAGGATTTTAAAATTTTAAATCCTTCGATCATCGAATGATCGATTTATTGAATATCCGATCATTCGATCTATTTGATAATTTGGTATTCCATGATCGAAGGGGCCAAATTTTGCATATTCGAATATCCGAAAAAATCGTACGATCATAATTCGATCATATTCGATCGAATTTCGATCCATTCACGTGAATTTTGTAAATTTGCCCCTTAATGTACATTCATTTGTTAAAATTAATTTTTCAATGTCAGTATCAATTTAAGATCCCAGGGAAATGCCATGTGTCCTGTACTAAAATTTAAAGCCAACCATGTACTGTACATATATTCAGAGGCAACAAAGATGTCAAACTCCACCGAAGGTTTTCAGTACACGTCCGTGGGAGTCTCACCCCAACCATATCAAGTTATTGCTCATGATGAGCGAATCTGTCCCATTTTGCCGAAAAATTTGCAAAACTGCAAAAGAATTTGCAAAATGGCAAACATTTTGTAAAACAATTTGAAGTCAATAGGTATCAACATTTTTTATGGCAACTTTTTTGTCTCAGCAACATTTTTGTCTCAGCAACATTTTTGTCCAAATACTTTAAAATCAATGGGCGTTTTTTCTTATGGCTACTTCTTTGACACGGCAAAAGAATCGTAGATGACGACATGCAGAATTTCGTGCAAATCCATGTCTGGCGAAAAAAAATCTGCTCATCACTAGTTATTACCCAATCATGCCCCTGACTCCACCACTTGCTAGTACAGGTATGGGACCTATTATGCAGAATACTTGGAACCTGGGGCTTTCCAGATAATGGGTCTTTCGGTAATTTAGATCTTCATACCTTAAAAATCATGTAAACATTAAATAACCCCAATGGGCTGGTTTTGCTTCCAATAAGGATTAATGGTATCTTAGTTGGGATCGATTACAAGCTACTGTTTAATTATTACAGAGAAAATGGATATCATTTTTAAACATTTGGATTATTTGATTATAATGGAGTCTATGGGAAATGGCCTTTCCCCACTACGGAACTTTCTGGATAATGGATCCCATACCTGCATATGAATCTGTGTGACCAGACCTGAAATTATATGTAGTAGCTTTTTACTAAACATTAACTAATATTGATCAATAGTAACTCAGCCCCACAGCTTCCCTGAGCCTCCTAAAATCAATATTTTACTGATGTGAATAAGGATGGAGAAGGACTGTTGGGCAAAGTACTGTATTATATCTCACTGGAAGTCCTAGCTGGATGTTTCCTATAATGGTAATTAAGTAACTGGCTATAATTACAAGTAGTCTTAAATAAAACAAAGCAGAAAGCGAGAGTGACAATCTGTCATTTCACAAAATGTAATAATATTGTTATTATACATATACTATACAATGGTTTCATTATTTCTGAAGTTTCCAGTAACTTAGGTATGTGTTTCAGTGCAAATAAAGAGCTCTTTCTCTCCGTAATCTCCCCATTTATAAATAGTCTTACGGTGGGAGTGGAAGCCCGACCTTGGTACAATTGCTTTGGGAGGTGAAATACATTCAGTTATCCAGTTATTCTGAACTTCCATCTTACTAGAGTTACACGATTATTTGGGCTGGAATGGTGGAGCTATTGCCTAGATATTTTGTGTTCATAGCTTTTATGTGCATTTACAAAATAAATTACCCAATTTTTTGTATTGATCCTAAGACTGAAGTTACAATAGACACTCAAATAAAAATAGTTTTTTATCATGGTATATATCAGCCTCTTCTAAACAACTTTTATGGTTTATGAGTTGTTAACCGGTCTATTTTCAGCCTGCAAATGTAAATGTTATCTGGCAACCAAAAAACACAAAAGGGGTAATATACATAGACCACTAGTTGTTTCTGGGGTCTAGTTGTGCTCTGCTCCTTGCACCAGTTGAATGTGCCTCCCCTTGCCAACTCCTGATGAAGGTATCTGCACATGGACCTGCATTTCCTCTATGAATGCAGTGCTGCTGAATGTAGGTAGCACTGTATTCATATGGAAACTGCAGGTCCATCTGCAGAAACCCTTCACCAATATAGAGAAGTGCAGGGTGTAAAGTGCAAAATGCAAACAAACCCCTATCCATAGCCCAATGTGTTCCTTTCTCAATGGTATTTTCCAGGTTTTCCTTACAATATCTGACCTTAAATAGGAGAAGAATCCATACCTAGACAAATAAGTTGTCAACTTAGTCAAGAGTAGCAGTGAATATTGGCTTATGTATGGCTTCTTTAGATTAAAAGGAAGCCCTTGTATACACAGGTGTATACACCCAAATTAAGTGGAAATAAAATTACAAAAATTTGAGATACTGTATTTACAGAACAAACTTCAATGATGTCCATTCATTGCACTTTCATTGTTGCTGAAATACAACTGTCAGCACCCGTACAAGAGCTGAATGCCATTAGGGGAAAATGGCAGTTGCAAGAGGATCACAAGTTGGAAATCAATGCCATACTGAGAATAAGTGACAGTTGTTACACAGTTTTGTCTGTCCTTCAATTTTAAACCTCATGGAAACCCACTGATCAGAGGATTAAGTAAATGGTTCCCTAGGGAACACATTCTGGCTAGAGAGTCCAAAGTTCTAGGAGAAAGGGACAGACCGTTATGAGAATGTCCATGAGTTCTGTAGCACTGATGATTTGTAAGCAATGTAAGCATGCACAACAACAAATATTTAATTTATTGTACCACACTCCCACTATTTTGCAAGCGTCAGGAAGGGTTTCCCATGTCACTTAAGGTAGCCATACATACAGAGAACCTTGATTAGATAATGGGCCCTAGGACCCAATGATCTGATCACAATGAGCAGAATACGGGCAATCTGATTAAGGACTGCATCTATGAACCGATTGAACAGGGTTTTTTAAACCCGCCCGATCAACATCTGACTGACATTCAGCCATATATCAATCAGGGAAGCCCTCGGAGGGCACCATACACTGCCCAATGAGCCGCTGAATTAATCTGTTGGCAGCTTATACCGTCTGGTGTTTGGGGAGCTTTACTCTGTCTAGGGCCATATCCATCTTTGCTGCCACGGACCTTCAATAATTGAAGAAGGAAATTCCCCCTGACAACAAGACTTTTTATTTAGATCAATAGATCAAAGGTTAATGAAACAACTTCATTTAAAAAGATCTATTAAATCTCTAGGGACTCCAGCCTGAGAATATACAGTGTGAGTAAACAGAAGCTACATATAACGTCTTATATCTATATACAGTACATAATAAGTCTCATAGAGTGCACTCTTGGTACAGGCATGGGATCTGACTAGTAGAAGAAGTTGGTCTATCAGTCAGTACCTGGCTGATCAATGAGAGAAAGAACACTGACACGGTCAGTAACAGAATACTTTAATCAAATAAAAAAGGAATCCCCTCTTGATCAGTTTGATCCGTACAATTGATTGAAATAGGAATCTATTAAGTGTTAATACCTCTATAATTCCCTTTAAATATGTGCTTACATTATTGTATTTCCCAATATATTATCCTTATAAATTAATTAATGATTATTGGCTCCTGGTTAATAAATCAATATCAATTCATTGCATAGTACCGTATTGTTTATATTAAACCTCAATCAGTAATTCAAATTAGTGATGAATTAAAATTTAAATCGCAGAGAATAAATCAGATCAATTAAAGTTGCTAAAATTCATGAATCAGCTCATCCATTTATCTTTACCATATATCTGATATCAATTAATTTAATTAAAAAAGTCTTTTTAATTAATTAGAAGAGAATTAATTAGAACAATTTAAATTACTAAAATTAATGAATTAATTCATCCAGTTCTCTTTCCCCGTATCATATATCAATTGAGTAAGTTAGGAAAAGGAAAAAATCAAGCAGGGTGGAGAAGTCCCGTAAGAACTATCTGATTTTTTGCTACCTTCAGGACCCCACAAGAGTTGAGAAGTCTGCCACTCAATGGCTGTGGTCTTGAAGTTTAACTGCCGCTTGCTGAGAAGGAAACTGACTATCCTAAAAAACCACAAACCAAGGAGCGCATATAAGAGAAATATAGAATTCAGATAAAGACAAAGTGCAGTTACGTTGGAGAGGAACCCCCAATAGGATTATTACGAAGGAGAACAATTAATTTTATTCCATAAAATCAACAAAACTCTCGATGTGCCTGACACGCGTTTCGCATGTAGCTTAATCATAGGCAATGCGATTGCTTCAAGTTTTGTTGATACACAGTAGATAACAGATAAGTACTACTATAGTTTAAATAAACAAGCTGTTGTGTAGTCATGGGGGCACCCATTCAAGCCCAGGATACACAGTAGATAACAGATAAGTACTACTATAGTTTTTTATAAACAAGCTGCTGTGCAGCCATGGGGGCAGCCATTTAAGCACAGCATACACAGCAGATAACAGATAAGTACTACTATAGTTTATATAAACAAGCTGTTGTGTAGTCATGGGGGCAGCCATTCAAGCACAGGATACACAGTAGATAACAGATAAGTACTACTATTGTTTATATAAACAAGCTGCTGTGTAGCCATGGGGGCAGCCATTCAAGCACAGGATACACAGTAGATAACAGATAAGTACTACTATAGTTTATATAAACAATCTTTTGTGTAGCCATGGAGGCAGCCATTCAAGCACAGGATACACAGTAGATAACAGATAAGTTCTGAAGAATCCCATTGTATACTACAGAGCTCATCTGTTGTGCATCCTGTGCATTTTTTCCTTTTTCAACTTTAAATGGCTGCCCCCATGGCTACACAGCAGCTTGTTTATATAAACAATAGTAGTACTTATCTTTTATCTACTTTTTCATTTACTGTATTTAAGGAATAATATATGCCCTATTGTAAAACATAAACCCCCATATGTAATAAAAGGCCCTAAGTTTGCCCTGTAGCAATAACCCATAGCAACCAATAAGATGTTTGCTTTTAAACAGGTGACTTGTTGATTCTACCTGCTGATTGGCTGCAAAGGGTAATTGCTCCTGGGCAAACTTAGTGCCTTTTATTACATCGCCCCCAAGATGTTAGAAGAATAAAATGATATTAGAAGTTGTGGAGCTCCATAATCATAATGCTCAAAAGACAAATGACTTTATAAAGATCAAAGTCTTCTAATATACCCATATTGTACTAGAGGGGGTACATTATATTTTATAATACATACGTTTATTGAGTCAAGTGACACAAAGTGCATCACTAAGCACCATTCATGCCCTATGAAATATATACACATACTATGAGTTAAGGGTCATATGGCCAAATGAAAGACCTCAAAGGACGGCGTTGAGTCAAAATTCTGCTAAAAAAAAACACTGCCCTAACCCTGTTTTTATGATTCTAGATTCAATTATGTCCCTATAGAGAAAATAAAAAAAGTTTCTGAGCCTAGAGAATACATTAAGAGGTACTAAGTGGCCAGATATACAATATGATACACATATAACGGATGAAGTTGGAATATGGTTACTCGGTGTTTCTAGTAACCAAAACCATGGAGAAGATCAAAATATTTTTCTCTGATTCCAAAGTGTTTAGTTATATTCCATTTGTATAAACATTTTTCTTTCCCACAGTTCAGTTTATCCTCCCACTTTAAATCTAGGCGAGAGGATAAATCCAGATGTATCCTTTTTGTTTTTCTGTTTTTGTTATGATAGAGAGGCCTGGAAAATGATACAGTATCATTGCCAACATGAGCACTGTGGATTCAACAGCTACCATCCTGGTTTTTGTTTTGCTTTCAATTTGTAAAACCAGCACTGCCTAATTTCACTAGGATAACGGAAACTTTCCCTTTCTAGACAATAAATAGATTTAGCAAGTTCAACTCAGGGTTTTGTTTCTTTTTCTAGAAATTGATGTAACCATCTGGCCAGTGTGGGTAGATAGAGGACGTTGAGAGATCAGCAAGTTCATGGCCGTTGAAGGGAGGTCTACGGTCTGCTCGGCATGATCTGGTGGGGTGTGCCACATTGCAGGAAGTACACATTGCTAATCTCACATCACACACTAGTGTGTAATATCCAGAACATATTTACACACACACATACACACATATATATGTATACAGTAAAAAGCGATGAAGAATCAGCACACTCTTTTGCTAGTGAACTAAAAGGCTTTTTATTGACAAAGCATCTTATCCAACATTTCGGTCCTGCCTGTGGACCTTCCTCAAGGTGGGACTGAAAGGTTGGATAAGATGATTTGGCAATAAAAAGCATATTGCTCACTAGCAAAAGAGTATGCTGATCTTTCATCGCTTTATACTACAACTATTCAGTGTCGGACTGGATCACCAGGGGCCCACCATGAAACCTTAGACCAGCGGCCCACTCTCAGTACTAATATTCTTCATCTCCTCACTCAACCTCTATTCTTCTAGTTTGTTTTCTTTACATACTATAATCAATTATTCCATCTATTTAGCCTCTTTGTTCTCATAGAAATAGGGAATGGCCATGAAACAGGCCAAAAGTTTAGCAGCATGAGGGCCCACTGATACCTTGGCCCACCAGGAGTTTTCCTGGTATTCTGATGGGCCAGTCTGACACTGCAACTATTGATCATGCACCTCTGATCTATTGAGGATATATATATATACAAAGACACCTTAGCACACTCACCAATCGTGTTGTGCACCGGTGCTCAGCCTCATTAGGAATGCCGGATCCCCATATTTGCATACACCGTCAATAAATGAAGAAGCTGCAACTGTGATGTAATTTTTAACACACTTTTTGCATAGATCCCGAGTGCCGCTTCTTCGTTTATTGACGGTATATATATATATATATATATATTATTCCTTCTGTTTAAAAATGAGGGACTTCCCTTTTCTATCAAGGCTGCTGCACTTTGTTTTTTTAGTTTTTTTTTTTTACGTGCACTGCAGTATCCTTGTTAGCAAGAGGCACCATCCCGTATTATTTGTGCTGCAGACGAAAAATAATTGAGATTGCCAGAGACTGGCACCAAGCTACCCTCTATAGTAGCTTTCTGACTGGAGAGGCTTCCTGCATAGGACATCTGAAGGTCCCATATTAAGCCTTGATTACTGCAGGTTCAGTCTGTGAGAAAAAGTCTTTCTTTAGAAGTGATGATTTAAATATAACATTTGACTGAAATTGTAAGGATGCACATGTTGTCCATGTACATTTTTTGAAGGCAAATAAATGGATCAGAAGTGTAATGTATAACTGGTGATTATCTTGTGAACAATATTCTCAAGGGAAAGAAATTCTGGATCTGAAGCCAATGCTCCTATCAAGTGGTTTACAAGTGTTAAATATTTGTTCTGCCATAAATATTGGTTATTATTCCTGCACATCTGCTGGACTTGTACAGTAGCCCAGGAATTCTGGAGGATGGTAGTGAATCTGCTCTTTGAGGTTCTACACTGCACTATACAAGTTGCCCCACATATATTCCTACTGGGAATGAAAATTAGAACCAAATACTCCAAACACTCCTGCAAACCAGCCACTCACATCCTCACAGAAGCAAGATCTCTATTAGCAGTACTTTGGAAACAACCCAAAATTCTGGGACTGCAATCATTGATAACTGGATCAGAGCAATGGAATCCATAAGAGACAAACTTCAAGACATAAGCTATGAAGGGGAGCTGGAGCGGTACCCGTGGGCCCAGTAAACAAATAAGGCACTTGGTATACCACGAATAGATCAGAGCAAAAGATAAATAAATATTGAAACCTTTATTGTACAAAGAACTGTTGCCTGTCGCATTTTGTTTCTCTAGGACACTTAGCCCAGTACCTGGAGAGCCTGCAATTTGGAATTGACAAAGCAACCTACGGTACCACACAGTGAATATGAGATGTTTTCACTTCCTATATGGTCAAGACCAAACAAATTGTCACGGTCGGCACCCAATACCAGAACAAATGCCAAGCACCCTGGTCTAGGCTTGTGCTTCACCAGTAGTGTGACCGCCTTTGGCTTCGGGAGGAGCCCTCAGCTACTCAGATGCCACCTGGACTTAAATGAGAGGTGCAGAGCAGGAGTGTTGGCCAGCAATGGGGCACGACTGTAATAAAAGTCTTAAAGGGCCGAAGGTCACGGTACATGTGGGATAAGCATATTCTTGGTCAGACAGGCTGGGTCGAGGCAGGCAGACAGCAAAGAACATCAGGCAGGCAATGGGTCAAACCGGGTAATCAATCAGGCGAGGATGAGGCAGAATCGATAGTCAAATAACAGGCACAGGTCAGGATACAGAATAATCAGGGTAGTCAAAGCCAGGCAGGGTCAAACAGGTATACAGGAACAAACAGAAGCTTAGTAGCACAAGTACAAGGCACCAGGATTAAACCTATCACGGGCAACAAGTAAATTCAGAATGCCCCTTTAAATATTTAAATTTTGGCGCACTAAGAAGACCGGCAGCAGGGGGAACGGAGCGGCGGGCATCCCCGGCCCACCACTAGACCACCAGTGTGAGTAACTCACACAAATATTTCCTATGGTGTCTCTGTCTTATAAACAGTTCCTTTGGTATAAACCATGCAGGCGCCAGGTTCCCACACACACTAGAATGTGCCCAAAAGCCATTCTTTTCAGTAGGATTATTGTGGCTCACAAACACTGACAGATGTTCTTTGGGAAGCAGTAATACTGGCCATACACTTGGTAGTTTCTTGGCCAGTGTATTAGGGTTAAAAAAATGTTATCCCAAATCAATGTTGGGGCATGGAGTCCCAAAACACCCTTGCTTAGAACATGCCATAGGGTACCATGTGCATCCCGCATCCATCCCTCATGAAAATGCCATACTATGTAGTATATGGTCCCCAATTTTCAAATGCATATATATATATAAATATATAGCATTTTCTACTTTTACTGACCTTTTAGACTGGACAAATTCTCAAGAAATAAAAAATTATAATCTCTATCAACCTTTCATTGTGGGAAAGCTGTTGTTTATTTTCAGAGGTTGACTTCTCTGCTATAAGTGTATAGATGTACACACGTCAAAGAAGTTGCTAAGTTATAAATTTGAGACTGGGTGGCTACTACAGCTGTGTCTGGAAATATGGGCCTCCTGCATTCAAATGAATGGTTTCTTGGACAGACCTTATATCAAAGGCCATTGTAAAACTCTATAGTTAGTATAGATATGGGCATATATGTATACTTTATGTGACATTATGGAGGGGTGTGTGTATGGATGTGGTTGGAGAGGTTGAACTTGATGGACTTTGTTTTTTGTTTTTCAACCCAATTTAACTAAGTAACTAAATGTAACTATAAGCTATAGAATGTGCGCAGAAAGCGAGTCCTAGTTATTTCCATGGGAATTTGGTTGTAAAATCCTGAAATGTGTTTTGGGTAAGGGAGAATGTTAATGTAACTCATGGTACCTTTTTCCTTCTGTATTATATATTATATGGCAAGTGGAATGCATATTCAATGGGCTATACAGTACTCTATGTACATTCTTAATATTGTGCTCAGCTATGGAGTCAACACAATGATGAAGAAATTGCATTCATAGTAATACTTAGGTCTTGGAATATGAAGGCCAATTATTCTTTGCCATTCTCACGTTGTGTCGTTCCCCTGCTGATAATCTTTATATTTTTTTTTTCTCTTCAACAAATGGTCTCCCTGTGGTTCTGAAAGCAGTTGCACATCACATGGCAAGTAAACCTGATCCTTTCACCCACCGTGCAGATAGCTAATTAATTTCCTCACATTAACAGTAACCTTTCCCAGCTGCTTTATGAGGTCACTGAAAAGCCATTGTCTAATGATGAATCAGATGCGGCTGGTGCAATATGGAGAGGAAACATATCTGGTGGATTTGTTGAGTTATAGATCATGGGTGGACAAACTATGGCCCTCCAGCCCAAATACAGTACAACTTCTACACTAAGAACTAAGACCCCATCTCTGTCTCAGAGCCAAATTTAGATCTAAATATAATTCATATATCTCATGCAAAGCCCCCAAACCAGCTTGTTCCAAAATGCAAAGCTGTCCAAACCTTCTAATAAAATGCAGCAGCATTGCTCAGTGAGTTGGTGGTTGCTTGAAATGCTTTTTCCCACTCAGGATTATTCACAGTTGAACCTGGTCTGGTCTTGCCATCACTGCATTTACTGTATGTTTCATTTGAATGATATTGTTGAATACACTTGATGCTCCCCAGGAACCATGCTGACACTGTACATGCTATGATAATAGATGGCCACATAAAAATTGACACTAAATGATTGCTGCGTTAGTTGCACTTCTGAGTCTGTTATAACCTTGAAACGTGATGCACATCAGGACAGTCACTCCTGCTCACCCCTTTGCCACATGGCAAACCACCCCCACATCCAACTGATTCCTTTTTCCATCATTTCTGTTACCTCAAAAGTAAAGTAAGAAGTTTGATTACAACACGTAATAAAGCTATTATTTAGTTTATTAGGCAGGCCCACCGTATAAAAACCAGTTCCACTATGGTTGGCATAGTTGGTGACTTATCCTGATAATGAGCCACAAGGGAGGTTATGGACTGTTCTCTTGCAGTTCCTAAGTGTGGTGGCACATGGGGGGATTAGTCACCAGGCAACAAATCTTCTCTACCGTGAGCGACTAATCTCCCCAAATGCCTTCCTGGCAGCAAGAATGTGAATTGCCGGCAGGATAGCATACGTATCTTTTGGTTTTTCCTAAGTCGCCCGAAGTTGGCTCATGAGGAAACTACAGGTGACTTCTGAAAATGAAGCGATATGTATGCCATCCCACAGGCAATTCGCATTCTTACCAGCGAGAAGGCATTTGGGGAGATTAGTCGCCTGCAGTAGAGAAGATTTGTCGCCTGGA
>CM044446.1:91995227-92005947 GCA_024363595.1 Xenopus borealis | reverse complement strand
TACTTCTTAAATGTTATGGTCACTATTTGAGCTTGAATGGGGAACTATGTAACTATGTAACTATGTATTATTTGGACACCACTGAACTACTATAAACTGTGTGTGTCAAAAGTGACCCAGTATACCATATTCCTAACTTCTAACAAAGAAAAGTAGAAATATACAATATAAAAATATTTCTTCTTCAGCTTAATTACAGCACCTATTAATAAGTATTTTAACTTGTGGCTAAAGATGGGCAAATTTATTCGCCAGGCGCGAATTTGTGGCGAATTCCCGCAATTCGCAAAGCGCCAGCTAAAAATTTGCTGGCGTCAAAAAAAAAAAGAAACGCTTAAAAAATGGGTCCAAAGTAAGAGACTAGTGATGGGCGAATTTATTCGCCAGGGGCTAATTCGCGGCGAATTCCCGCGATTTGCCGCTGGCGAATAAATTCACGAAACGGCAGCAAAAATTTGCGCCGAAAAATTCACCGCCAAAAACGAGTCGCGCGTCGTTTTTGACGCGACGCGCGTCGGAAACGACGTGACGCATTTGACGCGACGCACGTCAAAAAACGACGCGCGACTCGTTTCACGAATTTTTCGGCGAAACGCGCCAGTTTCGCCCATCACTATTAGAGACTAAGATGTCTCTGGAAGGAGCAGTTCTATGTAAAGAAAACTGGGGATATAGGCTATCCACTAATGTTAGGGGTGTTATAATTGAGGCAACAGTGTAGGGAGTGTAGAGATTGACTGTGTGTGGGTTGTCCACTTAGTTCCCTAAATCAATGACTGAAGAAGGGGGCATTTACAAAGAGCCCAGGCAGAAATGTACAGTCCTTAGTGCTCAATAAAAAAGCACTTTGGTCCAGGGTCTGGTTGTGGTCTGCACCTCATGTCGGATAACAAAAATCAGTACAAGGATTCAATGCACCCTTGTGGTTACTACCTGCCATAGGGCGGTGTTTCTAGTTTCCACCACCTCAAAAAATATCATATCATATAAATCTATAAAAAATACAGAATCAGTAAAATTATGCACGTGCTAAAGTGTCAAAGTGACTACTGCACAGATCATTACTCACATTGCTCTCTCAGCAGCAGGGATAATGGGTAGATTATAGATGTTTACATTACGTGAGGTCAGTTGGCTTTTGTGGTTAATTCTGAGGGAAGTGACAGTTGCTTGTAGATTTTATTTCATTTAGAAAAAAGGCAGTTTTTGGGTGGACATCCCTTGAACATGCAAACTGTATTATTAATAAATACATTGGCACTAGAAGCCACAGTTGCAGTAGCAAACAGGCTGCCTTTAGAAGTGGTGGTGCCCATGGAAAATCAGATCCCAACCTAAAGTCCTCCAGCTATGGATGCTGGGCACACCAACAGAAGGTCCTCAGGTTGGGCAACACTAATATGAGACTTATGAGTGCCATTTTGTCATTCTGTTACTAACTTGCCCTACTTCAGAATTCTTTCTTTCATTATGGTAGTCTAGTAATACAGAGCTGGTAAATCCTATAAAGCAAAGGGCAAGGCCGATTAACTAAATAAAGTATCTAAAAAGATCTATGTAAAGGGAAAGGGACACAGCTAGAGAGTCACTGCTCATCATCAGCACCAGGCCAGGTCCAGGGAAGCTGGTGGAAGCCTGAAGAATGTGACCTCATGACTGACAGGATCCTTCTGCTCTCTCCTAAAAGAGAATCTGCTCAACCCCAACTAGAACCCTTAGCCTGGCTGCTTGTTAAATAAAGGATCGCATATAAAGTCCTTCTAGTAACATTTAAAGTCCTTCACTCCTCTGCTCCTCACTAAATTTCTTCTCTTGTCTCGCTATATGTTCCTGGTCTTCTTCTCTGCTCATCTCAGAGCCATCTTCTCTTCACATCCAGGGCAGATCCTGATGAAGGAGCAGCCTGAGGTGCCGCCTCCCCTAGCCGGCTTACCTGTCGGGGATTGGAGGCAGAAACACTAGTTCGGTGAGCGCAATTGCATTCTCTCGCACTAGTAAAGCCAAATTTCCCATTTAAAAACCAGAAATTTGTCTCTTAAAGGTACCAGGAGCTGCTTTTTGCCACCCCTGGAAACCCCTCTGGCCCTGCCGCCTGAGGTGAGTTTATCAACTCGCCCCTTTTTAGATCATCCACTGCCAACTCTCGTCTCAAACCCTTCTATCTTGCTTCTCTTTACCTCTGGAATTCCATCCTTGAATTACTCTTTAAGGAATCCTCTCTCAATCTCCTCAAGAAACAACCAAGAGCTTACCTTTTGGAACACTAGAACATTAGCCTATGCACTGACTTACCATGTGCACTTTTTCATTTTCCACTTTGTACCTTTATGTTAGCCTCCCATCCACTTAGATTGTAAGCTCTATGGGGCAGGGAACGCCTTCCTACTATATCTCTTACCACATAGCTCTTTGTCCTATAATTCTGCATATATTTATTATGTGATTTGTCTCCCCTCAATATATATTGTACTTTTATGCACTGTACTTTTATGCATTGTACAGCGCTGCAGCTCCTTAACAGCATTTTTCAAATAAAGTTATACATACATACTGTAGAACTGGAAACTACATGGTACCTCAAGATATTTGAGTATTTGGAGGACGTCCATAGTTAACTAGAGAGTGTCTTCTACGTCTACTATAATTTTAGATATTTGATAGTTCTTGATTGTCTTGATGGTATCTATAAACATGGTTCGAGTGGCCCCTCTTCTCTTCTAGAATTACATTTCTAGTTTTCTCTCCCCAAGTTCAGGGGGCTGGGAGAGGCCATTTTCTAAATGGTGAAAAATACAGATTTTTGGAAAATCTCCCCATCCGCTTTTTGATTTATATAGTAGTATGGAGTACGGGCTGAGTGGAGGTTAAGCTCCTTTTCTTAGGTTGGATAATTATTACATAACATGTAAATGGGCACTCCACAAAGCCAGCACTCCATTATATATGACCAATGGTCAGACTCATCTTGCTCCTAATTTGGGTAATTAATTATAATCTGTCATATTTTGCCTGAAAATTTGCAAAACCATGGACAAATTAACAAATGTATATAAGTCAATGGTATTTGTTATTTTTGCACAAAATAAAAAAAAAGTAAAAAAACTTTTGTGGTAGGAGGGTTGGCCATCTGCACTAACATCTTCTTCACGATGATGTGAAACATAAGGGACATCTAAAATGATGGGAAGTATGGGGTGGGGGCATCTTTAAGTGAGTTTAATCTTTTTTTTTTAAAGATACAGTAACACCAAAAAATGTAAGTGTTTTAAAGTAAAGAAAATATCACATAGTGTTGCCGTGCGCTGTTAAAACGGATGTGTTTGCTTCAGAAACACTACTATAGTTCATATAAACAAGCTGCTAGGTAGCAATGGCGGAAATTGAAAAAATGCTACATGTCACAGGATAAGTAATGGATAACAGATAACATTATGTTCTACAGAGCTTATCTGCTGTCTGTTGTGTAACTTGAGCCTTTTCTCCTTTGAATGGCTGCCCCCATGGCTACACAGCAGCTTATTTATGTAAACAATAGTAGTGCTTCTGAAGCAAACACTGCAGTTTTACCAGTGCAGGGCAACCCTGCATTATATTTTTATTACTTTAAAACAATTAAACTTTTTGATGTTACTGGTCCTTTAAGGCGATCATTTCTATTTAATGGCTGATTTGTTCAATTTCCTTGTTCTCTGCATAACTATAATTAGGAACAAATATCATCATATTTTGATACAAATTGATAAAAAAAAAATTCTACCCTACAGCAAGTCTTGATCTTCCTTCACAAACTCTGGATATCTCCTTTTCAGATCACTCCAGATCCTTTGCAAGATAAAAAGAGAACCTCTTTTCCAGTCCCCTTCCCAGTCTCTCCATTATGCCTCTTTTCTCTTGTTGTACCAATTTGCTCTCCGAGGTGAAATCAGCAGGAGTCTGATGAGTTAGCCACTGTAACTTGGTGCAGATACAATTTCTTTGATGCAATTTTGTGAAAGTTTTCACCTGTGTGATGAAACCATACCTGTCTAAATACTTTGCTCACCACCACTCACCATAGATGTTATCCTCCAGCGTACCAGATTGTCCAGTGGTGCTCCAGGATGATACACACTACCCTGAGCCTTACCACGCGGCAGTTCCTACTCCACTACCCTACACCCTAGGATGTACTATAACTGGAGTTATATTGTCATTAACTAGTCCTTATTCATGGGGTACCAGCAGCCATGTCCTTTCTAAGACTCCTTGCCTCAGGCTCTCCAGCAACAGCCACTCCCTTCTGAAGTCCAAAGACACAGAACATGTGATTCTTCTTCTTCTTCTTCTCCAGTATATATAAAGAAGAAGAATCACAGAACATGTGATTCTTCTTCTTCTTTATATATACTGGAGAATCCTGACACACCTGGCAAACTACAGAACTGCCAGGGAAACACTTTGACCTGGAAAAGAGAAAAAAGCTCCTTCTCTCAACTGTAAAACACACCCAGCACTTAGTTGGCTTCAGGGCTGGACTGGGAGAAAAAAACAGCCCTGGCAAAAGTATTGAAGCAGCCCATGTATTCACGCGCATGCAAAGCATGATATATATTTCCAATCACAAGGTTAACTAGAACTAGTGTTTATTAATAGATATTTTAAGAGACTGGAACTGGTCGTTCCAACAAATATCTCACCCTAGTTTCTATCACAACTATTCTATCTGCTGGATTAGTGACCCTATAATTACAGTATATTCTACATTTTACTTTGTGTACCCCCAGTTAGACCATGTACCCTGGCAGATAAGTGGACTATAATTACCATGTGTATCACAGGGCCAAGGTGTGACATACTTGAATAGACCACTAGTCTGTCTCAATTCGAAAGAGGAAACTTGACCCCCAAATGGCATATATCAGAGCTGTAAACTTGACTTTTTACATGCAGCCAAGCTTCTGAAAGTTTATCCCCGTGTAATAATTCACAATGGGCACACATGTTCTACCAACGCCTTTTTACTAAAACCCCCATCATTTTAGATCCTAAGTTATAACTAGAAATGATATTGAATCGGCAATATTCTGTATGTGGATTATCATAGTGACCTCTGTTTAAAAACAGAGGAAATCAGTGTTTCCTCTCCCTGCTTCTTTAGTGTACGATGCAATGGGCCAGGGGCAGAACAGGAAGTGGTTACCCGCACTTTAGTTAAAGGGAAACTGTCATGGGAAAACATGTTTTTTTTTAATGCATCGGTTAATAGTGCTGCTCCAGTAAACTTCTGCATTGAAATCCATTTCTCAAAAGAGCAAACAGATTTTTTTATGTTCAGTTTTGAAATCTGACATGAGGATAGCCATTTTGTTAATTTCCCAGCTGCCCCAGTCATGTGACTTGTGCCAGCACTTCAGGAGGGAACTGCTTTCTGGCAGGCTGTTGTTTTTCCTTCTCAATGTAACTGAATAGTACGCAGTGGGACATGGATTTTACTATTGAGTGTTGTTCTTACATCTACCAGGCAGCTGTTATCTTGTGTTAGGGAGCTGTTATCTGGTTACCTTCCCATTGTTCTTTTATTAGGCTGCTGGGGGGGGGGGAAAGGGAGGGGGTGATATCACTCCAACTTGCAGTACAGCAGTAAAGAGTGATTAAAGTTTATCAGAGCACAAGTCACATGACCAGGGGCAGCTGGGAAATATGTCTGACAATATGTCTAGCCCCATGTCAGATTTCAAAATGAAATATAAAAAAATCTGTTTGTTCTTTTGAGAAATGGATTTCAATGCAGAATTCTTCTGGAACAGCACTATTAATGGATGCATTTTGAAAAAATTTTTTTTCCCATGACAGGATCCCTTTAATGCTACATAAAACAGTTTTCCATATACAGGCTGAAGTGACTGTCCTGAGCGCGGATCCTTCTGTTGCCAACATATCTATTATAAGAACAAGGGATTGGGTATATAGCAAGCAACTCGAATATTATTAACTGAAGTTGCTCACAATTCCTGGTTCCACCAATATACCAGTACTGGCATGAGCAATAACAAATAAAGGCATTGGCTTAGCTGTGGCTGGCTTTTATGGACATCTCATTTGCATTTCTAAAGTGATTGGTTCATTTATATATTAAAGATGTACCTAATGTGCATTTTTATGTGAGAAGCTCATTTACATTATAAAGCAAGCGGCCCATTGGGCATTTGCCCAAACCCACAGATTGCCAGTCTGGGCCTGATTGGCTTTACCCTGCCTGAAGTAAAGGTAAGCAAAGCCTTTACCATGCCACATAATCAAAGCTTAACCCTGCCACGGAATGAAGTAAATCAGTTAAATAATTAGATGAATGCCTTTGCCAATTTCAATATTACTTTGTTTGATGCTGGATGAGAATTGGGTTTTTATACCTCTGTGAAGAAGAGATAAATACATGGAAAATCTCCAAACCAAAACTATTTTTCTCTTTTCTTTTCTTCTTTTTTTAGCTTTAACATTCATTTTAACTTGTTTTTGAATGTTGTACAATCCAAATGTTTGTGGACTCATTACTTTAAGTGCTTTGCAGAGACTACAAATAGATAGTGATGGTCGAATTTATTCGCCAGGGGCGAATTCGCGGCGAATTCCCGCGATTCGCTGCTGGCGAATAAATTTGCGAAACGCCACTGGCGAATAAATTTGCGAAACGCCAGCAAAAATTTGCCAGCGAAAATTCGCCCAAAAAAACGAGTTGCACATCGTTTTTGTCGCGACGTGTCAAAAATGTCACGCGCCGAAAATGACACAACGTGCGTCGGAAACGACGCGCGACTCGTTTCGCAAATTGTTTCGCCAATTTGCGAATTTCGCTGGAAATTCGCGAATTTTTCAGCGAAACGGGTGAGTTTCGCCCATCACTACAAATAGATTCTTCGTGACCCAGAGAAACATTTCAATTCGAAAGAGGAAACTTGACCCCCAAATGGCATATATCAGAGCTGTAACCTTGACTTTTTACATGCAGCCAAGCTTCTTATTTGTTGAAACTGAAGGTTTATCCCCATGTAATAATTCACAATGGGCACACATGTTCTACCAACGCCTTTTTACTAAAACCCCCATCATTTTTAGATCCTTAGTTATAACTAGAAATTTTATTGAATAGGCAATATTCTGTATGTGGATTATCATAGTGACCTCTGTTTAAAACAGAGGAAATCAGTGTTTCCTCTCCCTGCTTCTTTAGTGTACGATACAATGGGCCAGGGGCAGAACAGGAAGTGGTTACCCGCACTTTAGTTGCCATTGACTGTTTTTTTATGAGAATCCTGCAGTTTATATGCAATTGCCCCTGAAGTGGTTGCCAGTACAAATCTCTATTTATCTTAATTAAAGAAAATCAACTTTTAAATAAATCTAAATTTAATGATTTTGAAAAGTATATACTTTGCTGTTGGGCTTTAATTTGTTTGATGTGAACCAGCGCAAAGAAATATGTTGGCGCTAAAGAAACACGTTAATAATAACTTTAAAATCTTTGTAATTTTGCCATATATTTGGCAATTATCATTGGTCACACGGTTTAAAGAAAGCCTGTTTACTATTCCCTTAGACAAAAGTGGAGTTTAAGGCCCCAAAAACATTTAACATTATAGGACACTTAGGGGCAGATTTACTAAGGGTCGAATTCGAGGGTTAAAAAACCCTCAAATTCGACCATCGAATTTTAAGTTAATTAAAATCCTTCAAATTCGAAAATCGAATTCAAAGGATTTTACCACAATTCAAACTACAGTTGAAGAGTAAATATTCGATTGATAAAATCATTCGAATCGAATGATTCAAACCATTTTAACCGTTCGATCAAATTTTTTTATTTGATCAAAAATAATTAAAACTAATTCGGTAAATTTAATCTGGTGAACTTGGCAGTCGAATAAAAAATGAAAGGGAAAGTAATTTGACTGTCGAATGTTAGAATAGAATTGTATTCAAATTATTCAAATCATTCAATTCGATCGAACTTTCAAAATTCAATGGTTGAAGTGGCTTTCAAAAATATTTGAAAATTCAATCTTTTTGAAAATTCGATCGAATTTTAAATCATTTGTGTGAATTTGATAAATCTGCCCCTTACTCTTTGGCACTACCTTTAACTACAATTAGCCAGATATGCTGTATGATCACGACAGAAAATGGTCAATGAGCAAATTAACCCCAGACATGCCATTAAGATTATTGCAGAACATGAATAATGAACATACTAACCACCGATATGCCATTATGATCACCACAAACAAAGATCATGTGCACATTATTCAGAGACATGCCAGTAAAATCACTGTACAAAATAGCCATGCAATTACCGAGTTCTAAAAAATAACAGTATGGGTTAATGTTCTAAGCAAAATTCCACATTAAATGAAATGACTAACTGCACTGTGACTAAACAAGAAACATTTTGTAACTGTTTCAGGACTTGACTTCTAAAAAAAGTTTTCTTTCAGCATCTTATTTTTCAAAGAAGAATATTGTGAGTATTTCAACAAGTCCATATTAATATTCTTTATGGTTTATATGTGAACACACCAGCACATGTGAGCATGATTAATAGTATTCTTTGGAGCCTGGTTGGTTGAGGCCAATATTTCTTTTGAGGCCCATTTTAGTATTATAAATTTACAGTTGATTTATCTAAATATTCAGTTCAATAGGGAGGGCTCTGTACAACAGCTTCTTTAGAAACTTTAGAAGAACGCTTTAAAAATATCATTTACCACTAAAAAAAGTAGAAACTTTTCATCAAATCAAGAACATCAGAGCAGCCTCTTTTTTTCTCCTGACAACTTCCTTGACTTTTTAGGTGGTCAGACTAGTGGGAAATTGACCAGCAGATGGCGCTGTTGGAACTAAATTCATTCATATTAACAATACATGTATATATGTAAATAAATAAATAATGAATGTAAATGACAAAATGCCTAGAATAGCCCCTCATCAATTTTTCATTCACTTGTTTTAAAGGTTTACTTATCTTCTAAATTACAATATATTCAGAGATGCTGAGACAAAAATATTGAGCACTACTGTGTCTAAATCGTGCTGTAAAGAAAACCTCAATCTTGCACATTTTGACAAATCGGATGCATCTCTCCATCACAGAGAGATTACAATGGAATTAGCACTTTGCATGTTGCACTTGTAAATAAACTCTTTGTGTTCAGTTCTTGGTGGTTTAGCTAAGTTTAAAATTTGGATTAATGAGACAGATATAACCTCACTGTGATCATGTTGCTTTAATCTCTACTCATAAAGCAGAGAACACAGAGGATGGTAAATGTCATTAATGTTAACTGTACATAGTGTCTATGATCATCAGGATTTTTCAGTTGATGTTAGATGATAATGGTTCCTAATTTCACCAGTGAAAGCTCCTTTATTGTTAAAATTCAGAGTAAAGTTGCAAGGTTATGGATCCCATTGGCTGAAGGCAATTATAACTGCTACTTGGTGCCAAGCCAAGTGACTGTTAACTTAGCAACAATAATATTATCAGCCCCACAGAGGAGATCTTACTTTGACTCTAAGGGGGAATTCATAAAAGTAGAGAGAGACAGTTTTGGAGTAAAAGTGGTGGTAAACTGGAGTAAAATACCTTCACCATATTCTCAAACAGAAATCCACCTAAATTCTTGCTAAACTGGCACTTTTCACATTTTAGTGAAAGAAAGACAGTTTACAGACACTTCTATGAGTTTATCTTTCAAATGAATTATATAATGGTGAATAAATATTTAGGAAATACATAAACGGAATTAAATTTGTGACAATGTATCCAAATCCAAAATGTGTGCTAACCAGAGAATATAATTAATAATTTCACATAATCAAAATATATAATCAAACATATATATCAGATTATCTGATCATATTTTTTTATTTAAATTTTGGCGCCATTTTTCAAGCAATGTCTACAAAGAGGAATGCTCTGCAACGGACACATAGCAATAATACAGAAACCAGATCTTGCTTTCCTGGACATATCATTTTAAAAAAGAAATAGAACACCATAGAAGGGTGGGAACAAACTGTGGTACTGTTATGAGACCTGTTATCCAGAATGCTTGGGACCTGGGGTTTTCTAGATCTTTCTATAATTCAGATCTTCAAACCTAAAGTCTACTAGAAACTCGTTTAAACCACCAATAGGCTGGTTTTGCTTCCCATAAGGATTAATTATATCTTACAAGGTACTGTTTTATTATTACACAGAAAAAGGAAATCATTTTTAAAAATGTAGATTATTTGGATAAAATTGAGTCTATGAGAGTCTCTGTAATTTGGAGCTTTCTTTATAATGCGTTTCCAGATATCGGATCCCATACCTGTACCTTGTCTCTGTGTGGCCTTTCAGTAGGGAGACTCAGTGGGCGCATAATGTTTGCAATACCTCCATATATCAAGTATCATTAGCTGCAGGGCTGCCATCAGGGGAACACAGGGGGTACATCTGTACCAGGCCCAGGCCTAAAGTGTGACCTTGCTGTGCTGCACATCAAATTAGCCAGGCCTCCTTGACAGCACTGAACTGCCGAAGTCTGATAGAGCTGAAATCCTGAAGTCCCGAAGAACCAAAGTAGTCCAGAAGAGCTGTAGAAGTCCCGAAGAGCCAAAGAAATCCCCAAGTGCTGAAGAAATCCCCAAGTATCCCAAAGAAGTCCACAAAGCCAAAGAAGTCATGGAGAGCAGAAGTTCAGAA
>CM044446.1:91969406-91995127 GCA_024363595.1 Xenopus borealis | reverse complement strand
AAATAAGTCATAATTAGGATTTGCAATATGACTATGAAGATTTTGCATTCATATCTCATATAAGTAATTCAAAAACAACTGGACTTGTTGAGTAATCATTGAAGATGTTTCACTGCTCATCTGAACAGCTTCTTCAGTTGAATGTTGAAAATACACCTCCCAGCAATGATAGCATGCCAGATTTTAGTTATTTTATTTTTCCATTCAAATTTCCAAGCTTTTTTTGGTTGATATCAGAGCCTCTAATTCCTAATGCTCTCATTTTCTTTCCATTATTTCCGAGAATTTCTGAAGTTTAAATTATAATAACGTTGCCCCTAGTAACCAGACTATATTGACAAGCAAAAAGAAGATAAAATCTATTTTAAACAGAAAGTACCCACTTAAAGTGAAATTCTGAATTACAGCATAGGGGAAGCCAGACAATTATCCCTTTTGAGTTATCGTGTTTCTTAAAAAAGTACCATACTGAGTCTGTGTTGCTAAGGGCAGCAATGGCATTGTGCCAGGTATGCCAGTTATTATACTGGCCAGATGCAAAGACGCAGTAAGGCAGGCACCCTGCATAGGCTGGGTTTCGGCATGTGAGATGTAATTTTATTGCACTGCACAGAAAAATGTGGGAACATCTTACCCTTTGAGAAGGTCATGTCTCGTAGACTCAATTTTATCCAAATAATTCAAATTTTTGTAACCCATTTTTGGCCACCCCCCTGGTGCCTAAGTGGTACATCACCAACTTACAGGTCCGGAGTCCCCTTTGCTAGGTGAAAGGGTACTGGTAATTCTTCTTCTCTGGCAGTGCCTCCACCCAATGGGATTCCGGGAATACACCTAAGGATAATACCATTAGGAATAACATGACCCACATACTTTATTATATAAAAACCACAACTTTATATAAAAAAGTGATGCAACTGCATAAAAACAATAGCCTTTATTTGCACTTTGCACACTGCATTTCTGTTCCTAATGAACCAATCTTTAATGTGATCCTTTAATTACCTTTCAAATAACTTGATGTAAAAATGATGGTCCTGTAATTACCAGTCTGAGATTGTAATCCCTCTTTAAATATTGCAACAACGTCATCTTTCCCCCAAACTGTAGCCGATGTGAGTCTGAAAAAATCAGAAAAAGTGGCCCAGTTAAGCTTTCTAAGGCTAGGGACAGACAGGGAAATTCGGGGAGATTCTGTCGCCTGCTATTAAACGCCAGTCGACAGAATCTCCCCGCATCTCCCTGTCTGTCCCCAGCCTAAGGCTTAGTCCAGACGGGGAGATTCGGGGGCGATCCGTCGCCTGGCGACTTCTCGCCACGACGGATTGCCCCCGAATCTCCCCGAATAGCTAGGCACCGGCATAGCTTGAAAACGCCGGCGCGTGATCACACGGAGCGGCGCGATTTTTAAAATCGCTCCAAATTGCCTGGCGAGGCAATTTGGAGCGATTTTAAAAATCGCGCCGCTCCGTGTGAATAAGCGCAGGCATTTTTAAGCTATGCTGGTGCCTAGCTATTCGGGGAGATTCGGGGGCGATCCGTCGCGGTGAGAAGTCGCCAGGAGACGGATCGCCCCCGAATCTCCCCGTCTGGACTAAGCCTAAAGGTGGCCATAGATGTGCAGATTTTACCCTTGTATCCAAGGAACAATCAGATGTCCCAATCTTCCATTCTGAAGCTAAACATTTAGATTAAAGTAGCAAAGGCAGAACAAGACAAAATCTATTGATTGAAGGTTTTTTTTCTGAATAGTGTTTTTGTTTTTTTGTTTTCCAGAATGTGAGGGTGTTGTCCAACTCTGCCAAAGCCAAGAAGGAGTGATGGAAAAAATTTTATTTTACAGATATTCTGTTATTTTCTTCCCTTTGTCTGCCAAAATTGTGTATCGTGGTGCAGATCTCTTGCAACGTGTTTTGATGCATGAATGATTAAAAAAGTCTAATTTGAGGATGATCATTTTTAAAGGATCAACCTTTAGCCACTCTTCCTGTCCATAGTTTTATATTTTGGGGTTGGTGTTTTTGCACCAAACCAAAGAAGACCAAAGGTGACAAAAATATATATTCTGGAAATAGTATAAATACAGCAAGACTGTTTTCTCCCTGAAAAAAAAATGCTTGTTGATAACTAATCACGTCAGGAAAGCTTTTCCCCTTTTCTAATAAAAAACCCTACCCCCTACCCTCCATAGTCCCCCCTCCCTGATCCCCCCCACACAGGAATTACCACAAGTAAATACCCCTAAACCGGTAATTACCCCTTTTTGCAGAGTCAGTGCAGTGGAGCTCACAGCGGCCATCTTCAGCCACTTCGATAATCTCAGTAAGGAAGCGACATGTCAGCGCAGTTGGTGCATTTCCCCGTTTGCCACAAATACGCATGCGCTGAAAGTGACAAAAATTACCGACGTGCTGAAAGAAGACCCAAAGATTACCAAAGCGGCAGAACATGGCCCCCGTGAGCTCCACTGACTCTGCAACAAGGGGTAATTACTGGCTTAGGGGTATTTACTTGATGTAACTCCTGTGTGGAGGGTAGCAGGGAGGGGACTATGGAGGGTAGGGGGGCAGGGTTTTTTATTAGAAAAAATTATATGTTAGATTGGATCCAGTACAAATTACTGTTTTATTTTAAGGGAGAAATCGTTTTTAAAAACTTAAATCATTTGGATAAAAAGGAGTCTATGGGAGATGGCCATTCTGTAATGCAGAGCTTTCTGGAAAATTGGTTTCTGGATAACAGATCCTATACCTGTACCTTTTTATATTTTACCTTTAAGACAAGCCATAGAGTGCTTCATAGACTGTAACATAGATTGGTGTGCATGTAAATAATTGCATGTGCTGAATGAATGTAAGAAATCCACCTGAGTTCTTGAATTTCTTCCTTTACAGGCAAAATGCATGATGCTCCGTATGCAAGATCATGGCTTAACCTTAACAAATATCAGTCATTGACATAACTTTTACATTGTACTCACAGTTCAACCTGTAATCCTGTATTGTTAGTGTGAAGACACACAGAGATATGTACTAGTAATAGTAGTTCCTACCTTCTGTAGGACCTTGACAACTTTTACTTGGAAAAGTTTTGCATTAGAGGTTTTTGTGGTTTTTACAATTAATAAATTTAGATTTTTTTTTTGAGCTTTTAAGAAAAATAGGAATTCTTTGTGATTTGTGGGGCGGCTCAGAATAAGTACAAATGTCATTGTAGATGCCAGAATGTACTGCGTGCGTTGACCTCTACATTTTTTGAGTGCACAGCTTAGCGGAAACTTTGAATTCCCCCAGGCTTTTTCAGGGGGAATTCCTATCAATATGAAAATATGGTTAATGCAAGAATAAACACAGGACGGGTTCAAGTCACTAAGCTGAGAATCTTGCCTGTACCTGGAATCACTGTGCAGGCCTGTGTGCAGCACCTCATGGTGGATTTCAGCACCAATACTGGGCCAAAGCAATGGTTCCGGGAGCAAGCAAGGAAGGGACTGATTCTGGGCCTACGTTTATTCGCAGGCCTGGTATATGCCTTAACATATGATTCATTTTTCAACTTTAGTTTTAGCTAACACCTGCCTGAAAAAATGTCTATGTGACCATTGTGACTGGAATATGGTGATTAGATTGCCTTTAAAGGAGAATTCAACCTGTACTAGAAAAAACCCTACCCTGCATAGACAAACCTCCCAACCCCCCCAGCCTAGCTGCTGTTTTACTTACCCCTTCGTGCAGATTCTGGCCTCGCGAGTTCACGGGTGCCATCTTCTTTTTTCGGTCTTCTTCGGAATCTGAGGAGAGTTTCGGTGCATGCACAGTTGGAGTAAATTTCTAGTCCTGAACAAATGCGCATGCACTGTTTCATGACTTTCGGAGCATGCGCAGTCGTTCGGGACCGGAAGTTTACTCCAACTGCCCATGCGCCGAAAACACAGGGCTGCTTCCGAAGAAGAGCGAAGGAAAGAAGATGGCGCCCGTAAACTCCAGAGGCCAGAATCTGCACGGAGGGGTAAGTATAAAATTAGGGCCATTTGCCTAGGGAGACAGCTAGGCTGGGGGGGAGGGAGGTTGGTCTACACAGGGCGGAAATAGGGGGTAGGGTTTTTTTCTAGTAAGAGTTGAATTCTCCTTCCAAGGGCATAACTACAAAGGAAGCAGACCCTGAATTTGTAGGGGGGCCTAAGAGAGTATAGGGTTCAGTAATGCCCTTATTAATGAGTAGACCTGGTCAACTTAGTAATGTTTTGGGGCCCTAATTGAATTTGCTGCCGGGTCAAGTAACATCTTGTTATGCCACTGAGGAGAACTAAAACAATGAAGAATACAAATTTGTTGGGCATCTCCACTGAGAACCAGTTTGCTAATCTGTACCCTTTCCATAAAAATTTCACCTGTCCTGGGCACTTTATTGTAGATCATTGTACCTGGGAACATGGGCAATACAATAAACAGAAGAGTAAGAGATAACAGAACATCTCGATGCAGCAGTCTCAGATAAACTTCAAGAGTCCTATGTTTTTTTTCAAGAGACTCAGCGTCTCCGGGCAGAAGGTTAGAGGTCTGGTTCAATGGGTGGGGATGCCTAACATATTTGAAAACCCCAGTGTTTTCATGTTTAAAATGCCAGGGAATTCCCTACCAGTTGAACTGGAAAAGCCACTGGGTGGAGTATTAAAATGTAAGTTGCTTTAGCATTACTGCTACTAGGTTCATTATGTCATGTCATGGATGAATGAACACATTCTCAAACTATTATTATCCATTATTCCTATATCTATTACAGTTTATACAATACATATAACAGAGGTTGTTCATGAGTTATGAGTTCCTACCCTAGAAAATTATGAATTCATTTCCCTACCAGATAAACTGTCAGTTTAATCAGAAGCTAATTAACCTACCAGAATGTGTTTGTTCAGTGGGAGGAAACCAGAGTGCTTTGAAGAAACCAACACACACATAGTATTTTTATAGGCATGGGACTCGTTATCCTGAAAGCTCTGAATTACGGGAAGGCCATCTCCTGCAATTTAACCAAATAATTCAGTATTCAAATAAAAATTTCCTTTTTGTCTGTAATAATAAAACAGTACCTTGTACCTGATCCAAACTAAGATATAATTAATCCTTATTGGAGGCACACCAATCCTGGGTTTATTTAGGAGGTTAATTACCCAGCGCAGACAATAATATCAGAAAAATATTCAACTTCCAAATAGGACCTCTGCCATTGACTTCTACAGGACCTCAACAGGTTGAATATGTAAAATTTTCAGATTCTGACTTTTTGCAGCCTCGGGGTATAATAAACCTTGAAAAATGTAAGTTTTTTTCCCACTAAAAATTTGAGTATCATAGTAAATAGTATAGTTTTTAGCATTCAGACTTTGATAAATAGCCCCCTTAATGTTTAAATAATTTTTAAGGTTTGAAGATCCAAATTAAGGAAATATCCCTTATCTGGGATACTGTCATGGGAATTTTTTTTTTCATGCATCAGTTAATATTGCTGCTCCAGAAGAATACTTCATTGAAATCCATTTCTCAAAATAGCAAACAGATTTTTTTATATTTCATTTTGAAATCGGACATGGGGCTAGACATAGTCAATTTCCCAGCTGCTAGTACTAGTACTTTTTTTTTTTTTTTTAAATGCCCCCCACCAGCGCCAGAAACAACAGTGACCAATTTCCTTAATGCGCATGCGCGTGAAGTCACAAGCTCGCAAATGCGCATGCACTTCTACTGTCATGGCGGCTGGCATTTAAAAAAAAAAAGTACCCCCAACTGGAATGCGGGCTCTATCAGTCTGTGCAATTTGTTGTGGGTAACTTTTTTATACAATAGGTGCCCTTTAACAAACAAATTAATCTCTCTATGCATGGACAGCTTAAATGCTATCTAATAATTGATTGCTATGTGTGACCAGACCTGCACCAAAATGTGCATGTATTTCTATGTTACCCTTACTAAACAAAACTAAAAACAAATGGCTAATAGGAATATTTTTTAGATTGTTAACCATTTAAAGGAAAACTATACCCCCTGAACAATGTAGGTTTCTATAAACAGATATTGCATAAAACAGCTCATATGTAAAACCCTGCTTCATGCAAATAAAACATTTTCACTTTTTTAGTAGCATGTGCCATTGGGTAATCATTAATAGAAAATAGCCATTTTAAAAAATAAGGACAGCCTCCTGGGATCCTAGGATACAACGGTGCACACAAACATACCAAATAAACTATAAAGTTAGGTCACATGAGCCAATTAACAGACAGAGTTGTGTCTTTTGCTTCAACACTTCTTCCTGTTACAGTTAGAGTTGAAATATTTCTGGTCAGGTGATCTCTGAGGCAGCACACAGACCATCATGAAATGGGGGTTCAAGGCAAGAGATGTAAAAGGGCAATATTTACTTAAAATATATATACCAGGTAGGTAAGATTCTTTAATATGTCACTTTGATATAAATCTGTTGCTCAAAAATTCATTTTCGGGGTATAGTTTTCCTTTAAAAAAAAAAATAAACACGAAGAATATGCCTTTTAAAGCTATGCAGCCACAGTAGTAACCAAACACATCAAAATATATGAACCAGTATATTCTGGCACCAACAAGCGAAAGTCAGCACAAATCAGCAGGCAGATGGGACACATCTGGAGTGAGCTAGTGTGGTCAGAGTATATATTAGATTTCTCAAGAACTTTAAACAAAATGGGTCAAAGCAAAGAAACAGCAGAAATAATTTATCAGACATTATATTTTATAGATATTAATATGAACTGGTATACAGGATGCTTTAAAAACGGTTGCTCTTCCACCACCGTGCCAACAATCCAGCAATCTTTGCAAGGTTCCATTACTTATATAAATTAGTGTTGTCTTACCTACAGTACATCAACTGTTGTAGAAGCACAGTGCTACGTAATATGCTGGTGCTATATAAATACGTGTTAATAATAAGTACAACTCCTACCCATTCTGACATCTAAAGGGCTATGGATAGCACAACACTTATATGAAGGATGTCCCTTCTGTTAAAATGTTGTTCTCTTACACATGCTATCAATCATTATTCCTACCTACCAACAACTATTGCTTTGTGGTGGCCCACTAGGTGTGGAGTCCACAGCAGTCACTCCTTTCTGCACCAAGGGGTTCACCTTTACCTTAAGGGATTCTATCATGATTTTTATGATGTAGTTTTTATTTTTAAACCACATTGTTTACTCTACAAATAATTCACTCAACTATGTAAAATTTCATTCCTAACCCAAGTGTATTTTTTTAGTTGTAATATTGGTGTGTAGGTGCATCTCAGGTCATTTTGCCTGGTCATGTGTTTTCAGAAAGAACAAGCACTTTAGGATGGAACTGCTTTCAAGCAGGCTGTTGTTTCTCCTACTCAATGTAACTGAAGGTATTGCAGTGGGACATGGATTTTTACTATTGAGTGCTGTTCTTATATCTACCAGGGAGCTGTTATCTGGTTTCCTTCCCATTGTTCTGTTGATGGGCTGCTGGGGCTTGAAGGGACGGGGTGATATCACTCCAACTTGTAGTGCAGAAGTAAAGAGCAACTGAAGTTTATAAAAGCACATGTCACATGACTGGGGGCACCTGGGAAACTGACAATATGTCTAGCCCCATGTCAGATTTCAAAATTAAATATATATATTAAAAAAATGCTCTTTTGAAAAACTGATTTCATTGCAGAAGTCTGCTGGAGCAGCATTATTAGCTGATGCGTTACAAAAAAAAAAAAGTTTTCCTATGACAGTATCACTTTAACTTTTAATGTGTTGTAGGGAGTGGTATTCTCAGATGATTTGCAATTGGTTTTCATTTTTTATTATTTGCGTTTTTTGGATTATTTAGCTTTTTATTCGGTTGCAGTAGTTGCAATTTCAGCAATCTGGCTGCAAGGGCCCAAATTACACTAGCAACCATGCATTGATTTGAATAAGAAACTGGAATATTAATAGGAGAGGTGTGACAATTTTTAGGGTCTCCAATAATAAAGTAATTACTCACCACAAAAAGGGAAGAGGCCCAGGTGCACCGCCCTGAGTCCTCAGCACGGGGTGTGGACAAACTGAAAAAACTTTTGAAGCAGGCACTCAATGAAGGCATACTTCTGCCGGACAATAAGTAGTAAGTGAAAATAGTTTATTGTGTCCACAGCCATACGCGCAGGAGACAGGAAATAGACAGGCAGGGGCTGAGTGGAGTTCACTGGGCCCGCTCTGGAATTTTTTCTGCAGCGGGCCCGTTGCACACTAGTTATGTCTCTGGCAAGAGCATACCATTTAGTGCTTATACTGGAATGCTTGCACAAGCACAGCATCAGGACGCACAGCTAACCCTGTCCTTACCATCTGCCTTGGGACAGGCAGTAAGGACAGAGAGCAGATGCAGGTTACAAGTCCTGCTACTCCTCCATTGCTTTTCGAATGATTCGCTAGATAGGGGCAGGGAACAGGATCTCTATGTACTTCCGCTGCCTACCACTTTTGAATCAAGAAACACCTAATGCAGGCTGCACTTGATTCAAAGCACAGGCCTCCGACTATTTGCGCAGTGCCCCATAAAATGGGCAAAATGCAAAAAAAGGGCCAATTGTTTGTATTTTGCACACTTTGTGGGGTTTTGTAAATGAGCCCTAAGATCAGCCTGGATTTGTGGAGAGGCCACCTTGGCCCGGGCCTAGGGCAGCAGGATTTTAGGGGGAGGCATGCTGCCCAACCACACCCACATTGGTTCAGAAATTTAAATTTCCGTGTGCCAATGCCCATTGCTCCATCCCGATGATGAAAATTTGAGCAAATAAAAGGGAGGGGACAGGGTCGACAAACAACATCGGGCCTAAGGGTGCCCACTGTGTAAATCCGGCCCTGCCTAAGATGTTTCTGTGTTGGCCAAGAAGAAGAGCATGAAGCTATAAATGCAATTTAGAAATATGCAGAGAATGTCCCTGGCAAGGTATAGCTTGCCCAATAATAAGTCAGTAGTAGTTCGTATTATTAGTAAAAATAATGAATTAATGTGCAAATAAAAGTAAGACTTTCATGCTGGTATGTGTAATTTACCTTAGGTTTTATTATTCATTTAATTTATTGAAGGTCAGAGGACTGTGTCCTAACTTTAAAGAGGTAGTACACCTTTAAATTAACTTTTATTATAATGTAGACACTGATATTCTAAGACAGTTTGCATCTCAGATTATTCTGGATAATAGGTCCCATACCTGAACAGTTACTTGGCAGCCATTTCTCTGGTCAGCCCCTGGCACTCCGGTTCAACAATAAACATATTAGACCAGACTAATTTGCTTGCAACCATGTGGTTGTACTGCAACAACATATACTATTAGCCACCAACTACAACCAGACATAGCCGAAAGTTAGTGTAAGCTAGGCCTGAGTCTAATGATGGCTGGAAGAACAAAATTCCTGAATCGGGCTGCCCTACAAAATATGCCATTGAGTGGGATAATACAGTTATTTATTGCATATGGAAATGAGTGCAGTTGCCATACATCGGTACTGGTTACTTACCAGTCATGCAGCATGTGGTTTTTTTCTGACCAACCAATGTTTTAACAGATGACAGGGCAACCCCCAAGATAGGAAGTTTCAAGTAATTTCATTATGATTGTTTATTTAGCATCAGAGTCTCCTGAAGATAGGGTTGCCTCCTTTTCTGGAAAAAACACACCGGCTTTCCTATATATTTATGTTTTTTCCCCTATTAATAACATTGGAATCAACGATAACTTTTACCAGCCAGGCTGGTAAAATACCAGCCAGGCTGGTAAAATACCAGCCAGGTGGTAAACCCTATGTACAAACCATATAAATATATAGGAAGGCTGGTATTTTTTAAGAGAAAAGGTGGCAACCCTATTTGTACAGAATACCAGAGATGATAAAGCCAGTGTCGGACTGGCCCACAGGAATACCAGGAAAACTCACGGTGGGCCCAGGTGTCACAGGGCCCTCATGCTGCTAAACATTTGGCCTATTTCATGGCCATTACTTATTTCTATGAGAACAAAAAGGCTAAATTGATAGGAATAATAAATTATAGTGTGTAAAAAAAATAGACTAGGAGAATAGAGGTTGAGTGAGTAGAGTAAGAATAATAGTACTGAGAGTGGACCCTGGTCTAAGGTTTTTTGGTGGGCCCCTGGTGTCCCAGTCCAACAATGTAAAGACACCATAGAGGGAGGGCCCTTTACACAAGAGCTTACAGTCTAAAGGGGAGAGGTAGGGTTGCCACCTAGCTGGTAAAAATGATGGTTGTGCCTAGGGTTGCCATCTGGCAGGTATTTTACCAGCCTGGCCGGCATTTTTGATGGTGGATCCCAATGTTATTAATAGGAAAAAAGCTAAATATATAGGAAGGCCGGTATTTTTTTCAAGAAAATGTGGCAACCCAAGTTGAGCCTGATGTTATTAATAGGGAAAAAAGATAAATATGCAGGCTGGTATTTTTTTTTTCCAGAAAAGTTGGCAACCCTAGGGAGAGGAGACATAACGGCAGGGGGGGGTGGTTTTGCACATAACCATCACAAGCTATGGCAGTTCGGGTTGCCACCTTTTCTTGAAAAAAATACTGGCCTTCCTATATATTTATCTTTTTTTCCTATTAATAACATTGGGATCAACCATCAAAAATACCGGCCAGGCCGGTAAAATACCGCCGGCCAGGTGGCAACCCTAATGGCAGTCAGTGAAGCAATTGTGAAGTGTGGTTTTTGTTGTCCATGAACTGGGAGGCTGATTTCCTGGTAATGCAGACAAATGAGACGTCCTGGGGAGACACACAACAGTTGCAGTTTGGATGGGGGGAGGAAAGAGAAAAGAGTTGCACTGAATGTTGCACTGTTGTGACTTCCTCCACCCCTCCCCTTGTTTAGGACTGTTGCTAGTATTGCTCCTTCTCTCTCCTCTTCTTCCTCTGAGCACATTGCCACCAGGAGGCAAGGCACTGCCCCCCTTCAAATGCATCCTTTTCCCCTCCTCCTCGGCTGATCCACCATTTTCCAAAAAGGAGCTCTGCAGTCCCACCTGGAGTAGGATTTATTTGGCTTCCCCCCCCCCCTCTCATATGGATTGTGACTGGAAATCTATGCTGAGGAGACAAGAGCGGGAGTTCCAGACTCGCTAAAGCAGAAGGCACCGAGGGGGGGAGTGCCATTGGGATCCCCCCTCCCTCGCTGAGAGACATGGCTGCAAACATGTACAGGGTTGGAGGTAAGCGAGGTCCTCGTTAGTGAATGCACGAGCAGCTGTACCCATTCAGGGCCTTGTGGGATCAGCCTTGGTGATGATTTCTTTATATACGGCTGCATTGTGTTTCTACTGGCGCTGGGACGCGGGTTTGATGGTCGAGGTGCCAGTGTGGAAGTGCTACCGGCATACTGCACTTATACCATTGCTATTTGGGGCTTTATGTATATAAACATGGGGGGGCAGAAGAGAATGGCACGGTCCTGGGGCATTGGAATGTGCCGCTGCTGGAAACTGAGTTGCCCCCATTTTGTCCCCGGTCACGTGGTGGTCCCTGGATCACCCCACGGTCCACACTTTTTAGGGGGGCGGTTTAATACTGAATACGTATCGGTCACCACCAGTAGTGTTGGTAACTGTTTCTCCCCACAGAACTATAGTCGCAAATGGACAGTGTTTTCTCTTCCCTAAACTATATTTGCAAAGGTTGCACATTCTCACGTTGGCATAAGGGGTAGAAGTAGTAGGATGACCCCCTTACAAAATAAAAAATACATAAAAAGCGGAGTTTGTTGTCCCTCTGTGGTGGCGGGGTTGTATAACAAACATGCTGGGCTTTATATGTGTTTAGAACTACACTACCCACAATGCCTTGTTACCGACTACAAGGTTCTACAGGAGATTAGAGTTGGTTATTTCGGCAATAGCCAAACTGCTGCCTTCCAGGTGTTTATCTGTCAGTGGGAGTTGTAGTAGGGCAATCACAGCTGGGGAGGTGGGGTACACAGACAAACTGGATATAGGTTGCCCTGTACCACTGGACAATGCCAATGCTAGTGTATAACAGTCGCATGCGACTTTGCCTTCCTTGTTCCCAACTCCTGTCGTGAGGTAACATATTTGCTGGCGCGCCATGTTGACGTTTTTTTTCACATTTCTAACATTCCCTCCTCCTCCGTTGCCCCGTGGTTATTAACGTTATTTCTATCAAAATATTGCTCAATTCTCAGACAAACAACAATCCCGTTGTGTTCGGGGTGGGGGACTGGTTTCCCGGGGGTGCCATGTTCTAGACAAGGCGGGCGGCAGTAGATCTGTCCCCTCCCGCCATATAGTAAGCGCGCCCTTGGTTGACAGCGGAGAGACTGTAAAATAGTTTTTAGTGCAGCTGTACGGACAATAGGAGAGAGGAATGCGATGCGGTGTGAATGAAAGGACTTTTTGGCGCTAAATGGGCTGGTAATGGCCTAGCGTAGAGCGGTAGGCGCGGGAGCCAATATGGCGGGGGGATGGGGTTAATGGGACACAAAAGAGGCCGAACGCCGCCATAGGCGGCAGGTAGAGCTGAGGGAGCCAGTGATGAGTATTGCGTGAACGTGCATTTCCTAGTAACCATGCAGCACCGACTAGTACGTCATTTATAAAGAATATACACAGACTAGAGCAGGGGTGTCCAAACTTTTGGCTTCCCTGGGCCACAGTGGAAAAAGAAAACTTGTCTGGGGCCACTCATGAAATACACAAACACTTTTGATTTGTAAAAGTAAAGACAATGCACAGAAAAGAACTACAATACCAGTTGGATAACCAGATAGAGCTATACACTGGAATATGGGACACCTGGATATTAAATAGACATTATTATTATTACTAAATGGGCAGAGTCCCCCCTCCTGTCTACTCCTATATCTAGGGTTGCCACCTTTTCTTGAAAAAAATACCGGCCTTCCTATATATTTACTTTTTTTCCCTATTAATAACATTGGGATCAACCATCAAAAATACCTGTCAGGCAGTAAAATACCAGCCAGGTGGCAACCCTACCTATATCCTTTGCAGCATAACATTTCCTTGGGAACCAAACATTTCCAGCTGGGCAGCATTCATATCCATCCTGGGTAGGGTTGCCATCTGGCCGGTATTTTACTGGCCTGGACGGGTTTTTTTAGTGGTGGATACAAATGTTATTAATAGGAAAAAAAAATAAATATATAGGAAGGCCGGTATTTTTTTTCAAGAAAAGGTGGCAACCCTAATCCTGGGTAGGGTTGCCATCTGGCCGGTGTTTTACTGGCCTGGCCGGGTTTTTTTAGTGGTGGATCCAAATGTTATTAATAGGAAAAAAAAGAAATATATAGGAAGGCCGGTATTTTTTTCCAGAAAAAGTGGCAGCCCTAATCCTGGGCCACATGTGGCAGGCCAACATGTTGGACATCCCTGGACTAGAGTGTGCTAGGCTGCCTACTATCCTCTGGGCTTCATTTCCTTCAACACATACTCTGTGGCTGTTTAGTGCTTGCTCCTGTCCTGTGTAACAATTGTATTCTGTCTTATTCACACCTTGTAAAAGTACTGCTTGCCCTTTTAGTGTTTTATTCATAACAAAACACCTCTAAACCGTTTTTTTTATATGATGGAGGTGCATTGATTTAGCGAGTGCACAGTTCATACAGACCTATATTTACATAGACAGACTGACCAAAACCCAGAAAACAAATAAATAAAAAAAAAAAAATCACTTTTCTGCCCCAATTGCACTAATGCCATGCTTGCACTGACAACGTTGGTTACTTCTCTGCCAGCTGGAATACGCCCTGTGTACCAGAGGCCCAAAGGCGGCCATAGAGGTTACATTTACGATCTTTCCTGGAAAAAGATATTTCCAAACAAGATCGTTTGTTTCAATACACACGTGTAGAGCTGACTCGTCCGGTATATACAGGTAGAAACAATAGAATTCTACCTGTATGTGACAGTTCAGCACTAACAATGGCCGATGTTTGGGTGCCTTTAAATGAGTCCAAACAACATTTTCCATACAGCCCTATCAATGAGCCGACCGATATCCCAAGTCTTCTGCTGGTATCAGCCGGGTCATCTCATCTTTTGTAATATTATTGGTGTGTCTATGGCCACCTTTAATGCCCACTTTGCCCTTGTGTATTCTGCCCTTGTACATCCAACTATAAGTGCATTCTAGGAACTTTAATAAACATACATTTTACTATTTAATAAGTGAGGCACCTGTGTGTAATAACATACTAGCAGAGGTTAGAAAAAAAATTAAATCTCCAGCAATTTCTAGCTTTTGACTAGACAAAATAATTAGAAAAATATTTTCTGTCTTTTGAGTAACAAAAATATTAGAGAAGGGCAAGCTGTACTTTTAAGCCAACTCTCCACGTGCCATTAGTCTTGGGGCCCTTTTCCAGCAAAACCCCTCACAGCTTGGTGCTGCCACCACCATGCTTCTCAGTTGGGATTGTGTCTTCAGCTTTCAACCTTTACGCTGCTTCCTCTATACATATTAGTGATCGTTATAGCCATGCAGTTCTTTTTGTTTTTTTCATATGACCAGAGAACCATACTCCTGGAGATGATCTGCAATCCCCACACCACGTTTTCTGGTAATGGAAGAGGCTCTAATAATGGTGAATTTTCTTCACCTTTTCTTTTGTCGTTGTCCTTGGGTTTATTTGAACCTTTCCGAGTAAACTACGCCTTTACTCTGGGTCTCCTTAAACAGTATAGTGTCTGTCCGATCCCAAGATTTTTATATATGTTTGCACAGATTCTTGTGGGACCTTCAAATTTTTGGTAATCCCTTATTTAAATATAGCTGTCCTCCAATCCATAGGTGCTGTACCAGATGAAAACAAAGAGAACACCAGTAACTATGATATGGCAACTAAAAGGTGAAATAAATCCGTCTCTAAGCTGCTACCTTGATATGATCTGATTCAGCTTTCAGGCTGAACACTCTCTTTGTTGTACTGGATAGTCTAGACCAGGGGTCCCCAACCTTTTTTGCTCGTGAGCCACATCTAAATTTAAAAAAGAGTTGGAGAGCAACACAAGAATGAAAAAGCCCATGGGGATGTCAAATAAGAGTCTAGACCAATGATCCCCAACCAGTAGCTCGCAAGCAACATGTTGCTCTCCAACCCCTTGGATGTTGCTTCCAGTGGCCTCAAAGCAGGTGCTTATTTTTGAATTACTGGCTTAGAGGCAAGTTTTGGTTGCATAAAAAAACAGATGTCCTGCCAAACATTCTCTCCTGTAGGCTACCAGTCCATATAGGGGCTGCCAGTCCATATAGGGGCTACCAAAAAGCCAATCAGAGCTCTTATTTGACACCCCCATAGACTTTTTCATGCTTGTGTTGCTCTCCAACTTTTAAATTTAAATGTGGCTCACGAGCAAAAAAGGTTGGGGACCCCTGCTCTAGACTATTTTCGAAATGACTTGTAAAGAAATGTTTTCATGTATTTGAGTTCTTTACAAATATTGCACACCATAGGTGAGATTGAGCAAAAAATGTCGGAATACCACAGTCCTAGATAAAAGTCTACAAATTCTTCTAGCAAGTTTCTCAAATGTCTGCAAGTGCTTTCACTAGAAAGTAGGCCTCTGCATTTCTTACAGTAAAATATCCTTTCATACCAGGGGGTTTACATAGGGTTTATTTTAATCGAAAGCTGTACTGTGGATCAGGTACTGAACTGAATATAGGAAATAATCCACCCCCTTCCCCCGACTAAAATATAAAGATATTCTAGGTCACAGAGGCGCTCCATGGTGATATGTAGACATGAAGCAGAAGGTTAAAGGAACAGTTACACCAAATAGTTTTTTTTTTTTTAAAGAAACAACGTTTAATGTACTGTTCTACACTGGTAAAACTGGTGTATTTGCTTCAGAAACACGACTATAGTTTATATAAACAAGTTGCTGTGTTGCCATGGGGGCAGCCATTCAAGCACATGATTCACAGTAGATAACAGATAAGTTCTGAAAACTCCTGCTTTATACTACAGAGCTTATCTGTGATCTGCTTTGTATCCTGTGCATTTTCTTCAGCTTGAATGGCTGCCCCCATGGCTAAGCAATAGCTTGTTTATATAAAATATAGTACTTTTTCTACAGCAATCACACCAGTTGTACCAGTGCAGTCCGACAGTAAATTATATTTTTATAACTTTAGAACTGCAATTTATATTTCATTTTTGGTGCTACTGTTCCTTTAAGTGCTTTTACAAAGGACATGGAACTCCAAGGTGACTTTTTTTAATATCCTCTTATTTTACAGCAGGGCATACAAATAGGGATAAATTGGACGCAATTCATAGCTCTGCTTATGTAATGTGTATTGTACAGATATGGCACCTGTTATCCAGACTGCTCAGGGCCTGGGGCTTTCCAGATAACTGATATTTCCATAATTTGGAACTTCATAGCTTAATTCTACTAGAAAATCATTTAAAAGTTAAATAAATCTGATAGGCTGCTTCCAGTAAGGATTAATTATATTTTAGTTTGGATCAAGTACAAGCTACTGTTTTATTAATACATAGAAAAAGGAGAACATTTTTAAAAATATGTATTATTTGGATAAAATCGGGTCTATGAGAGATGGCATTTCTGTAATTTTCTGGATAACGGATAACTGTACAAAATTATTGTTGCATAATTACTATAAATTGATAAACTCTACTGACCGTTGTAGTATTTATCATGGTGTATGGAATGTTTGAGACCTGGAGTTGTCTGGATAAGAGCTGTATATGTAATATACCTTAAGTCTGCTATAAATAATTTAAATAAACCTAGTATCGTTATTTTGTCACCAATAAATAGTGCTCCTCCAATAGAATTCTGCACTGAATCCATTTCTCAAAAGAGCAAACAGATTTTTTCAATATTTCATTTTGAAATCTGACATGGGGCTAGACATATTGTCAATTTCACAGCTGCCCCACTTCATGTGACTTGTACTCTAATAACCTTCAATCATGCTTTACTGCTGTACTGCAAGTTGGAGTGACATCACCCCCTCCCTTTTACTCCCAGCAGCCTAACAACAGAACAATGGGACCAGATAACCACTCCCTCACACAAGATAAGAGCTGCCTGGTAGATCTAAGAGCAGCACTCAATAGTAAAAACCCATGTCCGACTCTGACTCCTTCAGTTACATTGAGAAGGAAAAACAACAGCCTGCCAGAAAGCAGTTCCATCCTAAAGTGCTGGCACAATTCACATGACTTGGAGCAGCTGAGAAACTGACAATATGTCTAGCCCCGTGTCAGATTTCAAAATGAAATATTAAAAAAAGTTGTTAGCTCTTTTGAGAAATGGATTTCAGTGCATAATTCTGCTGGAGTAGCACTATTAATTGGTGTATTTTGAAAAAAGCATGTTTTCCCATTACAGTGTTAAGTGCTTTTATGGAACAGAATGCTAACAATGCTTTTATGGAGGGTTGGACTGGGGGGCAGTGGCAACTGCTCCATCGTACTGCACCGCGTTCATGTGCATGGCGCGCCTATGTGCAAGTTTTTTCTACCGCAACCCCTGACAGCAGGTCTGGGTGCGGATCTGGCCCGGCTGTGCCCATAGGAGCTGGGCCCCCACCGTTTTTATGGATGTAGATCATAATGGGACATCATCACTAAAAGTAGACCTCACATTAGCAAAGCCCTGCTGTAAACTGTTCTAAATACGTTTTACTTGATTCATTTTTGTCCCTGCTGAGCTGAATCCCTGAGTTTCATTACAGGCAGCTGTTAGAACTGATACAATAGTTGCTAATACTACAGAGATGCTGCGGGAAAATGAATGTTGCAAACTTTGTAACAGTTTAGAATATGCACCTGGATTACTGAGCTGGCAGACTCCATCACCTGAGACAGGAACTAAGATTTTGGAAAAACGGGAAAAAATGGAAAGTAATTGGAAAAGTTCTTTATTTCTGGTAAACTATCTGAAAACAAGCTGGGATGTGAACAACCACTTTAAAAGACTTAAACTTCATAATTCATCTGTGTATGTATTTCACTTGTGTTTGGCACCAGGGTAGCAGCTTGTGGATACCTTTTCTCCGATGCTGGGTTGCTTGGTGTGTGCATCATTAGCCTGTAGTGTGAAGTTAAAGGGGCGGCCCTGAAAAAAATAAAACATTCCTGAGGATTTGCTCAGTTGCAAATCAGTGCTGCTGCAGGGAAAGGTTACTGTTTTTAAGGCCTTTGAATCGTGACCTCTAAAAATTCAACTGTAAGTGTAATTTTTCGCCTTTTTAAAGGAAGTCAGTAACACCAAAAAATGAAAGTGTTTTAAAGTAATGAAAATATCATGTAGTGTTGCCCTGCGCTGTTAAAACTGATCTGTTCGCTTCAGAAACACTACTATAGTTCATAATAAACAAGCTGCTAAGTAGCAATGGTGGAAATTGAAAAAGAGTTACATGGAACAGGATAAGTAATGGATAACAGATAACATTATGTTCTACAGAGCTTATCTGCTGTCTAACTTGAGCCTTTTCTCCTTTGAATGGCTGCCCCCATTGCTACAATACAGCTTATTTATATAAACAATAGTAGTGCATCCTGAAGGAAACGCTACAGTTTTACCAGTGCAGGGCAACAGTGCATTATATTTTTATTACTTTAAAACAATTACATTTTTTGATGTTCTGGTCTTTTAAAGCAGCTCGGGGGGGGGGGGTCACTGACTCACTAAACTGTTCTAAACTGTTATATTTCGTATATGTTTCTTTTCCTGTCCCTGCTAAGAATCCCTGGGTTTCATTAAGGGCAAGGCCAGACATTACGTTGCGTTTTTATAAAAGCTCAGTCAGGCCGTAAATACTCATAAACTGCACCACCGCTGAAACTAATGGAAAACTCTCTATGGAAATTCTCACAGGTTGCTTGCAAGCCGCAATCCACCACGGGACACCATTATTGGCGTTTTCCAGCAGAAACTACCAGATCAATAGACTTTGGGATCTGCATGTTTGAAACGACACTCTACGTAAATGCTCAGCGTATTTTAAATGTGGCTTCCAAATTATCGCAAGATAAATGACACGTATACATTTTTACTGTGTATTAGGCCGGTGATGTAATTATGTTGCGTATTGACGATCATTCCTGCTCTATTTTGCATGTAAATAGCTTTTCTATTTCTAGCCAGCTGAATTATGAGAAGTGCATGTTGGGAAAATAAACCTACGTGCTGAAAAACGCTTGTTCACAGTCGTGTGTGGTTTCAGTGGCATATTTATGCCCGACTGAGCTTTTTTAAAAACGCAACATAAAAACGCCACATCTGGCCTTGCCCTAAAGGAAGCGGTTAGAATTGATACAATAGTTGCTAATACTCCAGAGACGCTGCTGAGAAATGTATCGACTAAATGTTGCAACATTTTAACAGTTTAGAGTCTGCACCTGAATTACTGAGCTGCCAGACTCAACACCAGAGACACCAACATTCAATTTTACACTTATGGGCAAATTTACAAAATTCGTGTGAAGGATTCGAAGTTCGATCAAATTCGTTTTTTCGGATATTCAATTATGCAAATTTGGCCTCTTCGATCATCGAATATAGACTTATCGATGATTGAAGGATTTAAAGTTTTAAAATCCTTCAAAGGCCTACTTCGCCAGATTGAACCTACCGAGTACCAATAAAAGCCTATGGGAACCCCCCATAGGCTTCTTTTGCTAAGTCCTGCTCGAATACCATTCGTATGATCGAACGCCTTGATCATTCAAATCGTACAAATTTTTCAAAGGAAAAAGTACGATTATTTCATGAAATCGAACGATCGGTATCCGATCGTACGATTTCATAGAGAAATCTAATATCAAGCAAAAAGACAGTGGAAGGTGAACCACCCCTTTAATCCTCAGAGAAGTGTATTTAGATACAATTTATGTACTAAAATTAAATAAAAAAAGAAACCAACTAATAATCGCTTTACCTTCTCTGAACTTGGCCCCCATACAGGCGATCAGCCATCTTTATTTCCCCTTTATTCCTCGGTTCATCATATGCAGTAGCTGTTAGAAACTGGGTTCTTTGTTAAATCGCTTGAGGGACCGTTTACTGAAGTGCGATAAATTTGACTTTAAGTCTCCGCATGTCATCGCTGAGAATATTTTTCCGCCAGAATATTCGGAGCAACTAGGTTTACTAAAAAGCGATGCTCTCAGAAGTCATTGCGATCACTTGCGGTAACTACGTTAGCGAACCTGCTTACGTTGGCTGTAATTTTAGCGAGTTGTGAATTTTCTGGCGACAAATTACGTTTGCAAACATTTATTCTAGGAAATTGTTTTATGGTGTTAATAATGGCGTTAATTATGGCAATTTTTACTGTGACATTTATGGCCAGAAATGCATCTTCAAAACTCATAAACTTTACTGACTGATGATTATACCATCCAACAACATTACCAGAGTGACACCAATCAAACGTGTGCATCATATAAACCAATACCAATAGAATCATATGAACAAGAAATCATACCAGTTATCTCTTTGCATCATTTAAAGGCACAGTTTAATGAGAATTAAACTCCCATTGAGAATTTTCTGGCCAAAAAAATAAGTTAACGCCACTATATATAGATGGCGGTAAAATGTTGTGAATATTCTGGCGTTAATTTTGTCTTTCACACATTTTGCTGTTTAGTAAACCAAGAGTTAATGTGTATGTAGCGTTATTTCCAGCGAGTGCGATAACTGGCGAACACATATTCTTGCGCAAGAAAATCCCCAAATTTATATTTACCGCAGGTTAATAAACTCGTGATATTCTGCGTAAAATTTGTCTATATTTTGTGTGCAAATTTTTACCGCACTTTAGTAAAAGGACCCCTTAGTCTGAATCAATTCTTTGAATGTCACAATTCTAACGACAGTTGAAACATTTCAATTCAGAAATGGCAACCTACTGTTACTTGGCTTTTTGAAATGGCAAATGTGTTTCTAAAGCTAGCCATCATTTTGTTGCCGATGTGTGAACGCTCTTATAGGCTAAACAATCTTTTTAAGAAAAGATTGAACCATACATGGTTAATGATATGTGAGGAGACTTAAAGGAGAAGGTAAGGTTAAAACTATAGAAGCTTTATCAGAAAGGTTTTTATATATATATATATATATATATATATATATATATATATATATATATATATAACTACAAGGTAGAGTCGGCACTCTCGACACTAAGAGCAAATATGCCTGGGTGCAGTGTCCACAAAAAAGTAATTTGTATCCAAGGAAGAAGGTCCGCACTCTCAGGTCTTATATGAAGATAAAAATGTGTTTATTGTATACGACTAACGTTTCGGCCTCCTCCAAGGCCTTTCTCAAAGTATTGAATGGTACAAGGTGCATGCATTAAATACTTTAGGTGGCGGGAAAAGGTTGGTCAGCTGACGTGGCAATTACATCATCAAAATGCATCAAAACAATTCAACATCAAATAAGCACATGTTTCTGAAAACACATAACAAAGGACTCATAAAAAATATATAATAAACACACGCTCGAAAGGTGATAATATATCCACATTACAACACCCCTCAGGTCACTATTTAAAATCTGGTTAAAATCAAATACTATGTAACAAATGTGAACTCTGTATTGTAAATTACCCATCGATAGAAACTATCAATTCATAGGTATACATTGTTACTAGATTAACAAATGAGTCAGGATGGAAGGTCTGATCAGGGGCTGATCTCCATTACTGGTGAGCTGAATAAGTTGTGGAATTGTGAGAGCTATAATAGCTTTTCATAATTTTTTAATAATTTTCATAATAATATACTTTTTTAGTAGCATGTGCCATTGGGTAATCATAAATAGAAAATTGCCATTTAAAAAAATAAGGACAGCCTCCTGGGATCGTATGATTCAACGGTGCACACAAACATACCAAACAAACTATAAAGTTAGGTCACATGAGCCAATTAACAGACAGAGTTGTGTCTTTTGCTTCCACACTTCTTCCTGTTACAGTTAGAGTTGAAATATTTCTGGTCAGGTGATCTCTGAGGCAGCACACAGACCAACATGAAATGGTGGTTCAAGGCAAGATATGTAAAAGAGCAATATTTACTTAAATATATATTCCAGTTTGGTAAGATTCTTTAATATGTCACTTAATTTGATATAAACTATCTGTAGCTCAAGTATTCATTTTGGGGGTATAGTTTCCCTTTAAACTTCGGCTTTGCCCATAAACGTCATGTTCAGACATACATACACGCCTGTTCTGTAACTCACCAGCGTTGTATTTATTTTTTATAGAGTGTAATATAGAATGAAAAATACAAAGAAATGGCTGTTGATCTAGTATAAGACCTTACTTTTTGAAGGATGCGGCCGATTCTTTTTGGATTTGATTCCGAAAAATGGTTATGCAGTTAAATATGAAAGTTTGGTGAAAATGTTTTGTGGAAATAATCAACCTAATGCCTCTCTGATCAGATTGTTGTAAAGATTTTTTTCTACTTTTTAAACCTATGGTGTTTGTCTGATCTATTCGGGGTTTCCCAGAGTGCCTTTAAGCCTTTCTTTTTGTTCTATATCTGTTGGGCAGACCCTTTACAAGGCCCAATACATGGGGCCAATAAGTTACCTTTAAAGAGGCAAAAATCCCTCCCCTGCTTAGGTCCCCCTCCCTCCTCTCTCCGCCCTACCTCCCCCCCCTGGGGGCAAATGCCCCGAACTTGTTACTTACCCCTCCTATAGGTCCTCTCCAGCTCACGGCAGCCATCTTTGCCCTAGTTATCTTCTTCCTGTAGGCATCTGCGTCTTCTGGAGGCATTTGCTGGTTCGGATCTACTGCGCATGCGCCCGAATTTCACGCTGTGTGGAGTGGGGCCTATGCAGGGAGGGAGGAATTTTTTCCCCTAGGGGGGTTGAATTCTCCTTGAAATTAACTTTTAGTATGTTATGACTATGAAGATCCAGGTCATGGAATATCTAATATAAGTAATTCTAAAACAACTGGCTGAGTAATACAATTCCAAGCAACTTTTGTAATAAAATTCCAAGCAACTTTTCAACTGACATTCATTTTTTATTTTGTATAGTTTTTATTTGCCTTCTTCTGACTCTTTCCAGCTTTCACTGACTTCATCTAAAAACTTTGTAAGGTTACACATTTATTGTTATTGCTGCCTTTAAGGGAAGATTCGGGAAGATTAGTTGCCCTGCGACAAAGCTCCTCTTCTTCGGGGCGAAACTGCCTTCTCCCGAAACTGCCTTCCCGCCGGCTAAAATGTAAATCACCAGCGGGGTTTGCACTCTGAGGGCTTCTTTTCTGAAGTTGTTCTCAAGAGGAAACTTCGGGCGACTTTGGAAAGCGAATCGCTCCCAAGTGCCATCCCGCCAGCAATTTACATTGGGGAAGGCAGTGTGGGGAGATTAGTTGCCCCGAAGAAGAGGTTATTGTCATTGGGCGACTAATCACCCCAAATCTACTAGTGTGCCTCTGCCCTAATAAACCATCTTTATATTCACCTCCCCTATTCATAGTCCAGTCTCTCATTCAAATCTGTGCATGGTTGCTATGGTAATTTGAACCCTAGCAACCAGATAACCAGCTAAAATTGCAAACCAAAGAGCTGCTAAATAACTCAAAGACCACAAATAATAATAAAAAGAAAAAAAATTAAAACCCTTTGCAAATTGTCTCAGAATATCACTCTCAACATCATACTAAAAGTTAATTTAAAGGTGAAGAACCCCTTTAACTAAAATTAATTTACATGCTTAAGGGCCGTGTACCCAGTGAGTTTTCTGCCTCATTATTCTCACCAGATACCCATACTAGTGCTTTTAAAATGTTCTAGCCTATCTCAAAACTATAACAACATAACGTAAAAATGCTATTTACCTTTGTAATTTGTATTTGTCATCTTTTGTAGATTATGTCTACTTTGAAAATTCATCCAGTAACCCTTACTTGGTACGACGGATAGAAGAGCTTAACAAGGTATTTATTTTTTGTTTTTTCATATGTGCCTTACTTTTAAAACTGTACTGTTCTATAATCTGCACCATGTTGCCGAGAGATGTTTGTGTAAAACACAACCCATAATCTTTGGAATACTATGATTCAACACAGCAAAACATGTCCATAGAAGTACTCCTTAGAGGCAATGCCGTATATTACCACTAGCACTTAATTAATGGATGACGACAGCCAGAGCCATTATCAATTAAAAAGACCAAATAATTACACACCTAGCACTAAACATACAAGTTTTAAAGGATATTTCAACTCTTTAGAAAAAAAAACCCCTACCCCCACCTCACATGGACCCTCCTCCCCCCCAGCCTCACTGACCCCCCCCCTGGAAATACCCCACCCCAAGTAGACCCTCCCTCCTCCCCAAGCCAAACTACCCCCCCAGGAAATGCCCCTAACTTTTTACTTACCCCTCAGCACAGATTCAGGTATTGGAGTTCCACGCAGCCATCTTCCGTTTCTACTTCCGGTGCTTCAGCAATTTCTGTCCATTTCGACACATGTGCAGTTGTCGCAAACCGGTAGATTGCTCCAACTGCGCTTAAGCCAATACCGGTCTCCGTCTCAGCTTGGAAGACCTGGAAGATGGCTGTGTGGAACTCAGTTGCCTGAATCTGCACTGAGGAGTAAGTCACTCACTAGTCCATGGATATTGGTCTGGATTGACAGGCCACCATACATACTTAACGCGGAAATGTATGCTGCCATTTATATTGGTAAGTACTTGGCCAGCTTTAGTATGCATTAAAGATAACCCTAACCCTAATACATTAAAGATAAGATCCATTATCTGGAAACTAGTTTTCCGGAAAGTTCTGCATTACGGGGAGGCTGTCTCCCACAGACTCATTTTTTCCTTTTTGTACTTGATCCCACTAAGATATAATTAATCCTTACTGGAAGCAAAACCAGCCTATTGGGTGTATTAAGGGCAAGGCCAGACGGGGAGATTCGGGGGAGATCTGGCGACGAATCTCCCGGAATAGCTAACTAGCGCTGCTCACCCGATCTGCGTAAAGTCGCCTGCGCTTGTTCACACGCATCGGGGCGATTTTAAAAGTCGCTCAAAATTGCCTGGCGAGGCAACTTTGAGTGAATCGCGCCGCTGCGTGTGAACAAGCGCATGCGACTTTACGCAGAGGGTGAGCAGCGCGAGTTAGCTATTGGGGAGATTCGTCGCGGTGAGAAGTCGCCAGGCGACAGATCTCCCCCGAATCTCCCCGTCTGACATTGCCCTTAATGTTTAAATGATTTTCTAGTAGACTTAAAGGGTTCCTGTCACTTAAAAAAAAAATATTCCAAATCCTATTTTATCACATTAGTAAAGCAAAATTAACTTTAATTACACTATATGAATTACTTAAAACTTGCTGTCACGGTACTCCCAACCACACATGACTTTAGGTGTGACTGTCAGGGGTCACTCACTCAGTCTCTCACCCACCTTGCACACAGGTTAGACTAGCAGAACAGCACCCCAAACACCAACCAACACCCACAAACACACACAACTTGCTGCCACCACTTTCAACTTCACACTGGTGTTGAGAGAAACCAGGTACTCTAGTAGTAATGGGGTTAATTCAAACACTTCCTACCAGCACTCAAATGGTTAACTAGCATACAGACAGACTAGCATTCCCATTC
>CM044446.1:91866138-91926373 GCA_024363595.1 Xenopus borealis | reverse complement strand
TTTTTTTTTTTTTTTTTGTCTCTAGGGTAAATATATGTTTTAAAGTACAGATACGGGATCTATTATCCAGAATGTCTTCATACCTTAAAGGGATACGGTCAAGGGAAAACGTGTTTTTTTCAAAACACATCAGTTAATAGTGCTGCTCCAGCTGAAATAAAGTGCAAACAGATTTTTTTATATTCAATTTTGAAATCTGACATGGGGCTAGACATATTGTTAGTTTCCCAGCTGCCCCAGTCATGTGACTTGCATCAGACGATGCATTTTGAAAAAACACATTTCCCATGACAGTATCCCTTTAAGTCTACTAGAAAATCTTACAAACAATAAATAGGCTGGTTTTGCTTCCAATAAGGATTAATTATATCTTAGTTGGGATCAAGTACAAGATACTTTTTAATTACTACAGCGAAAAAAGGAAATCATTTTTAAAAATCTGGATTATTTGGCTAAAATGTAGTCTATGGGAGACGGCCTTTCCGTAATTCTGAGCTTTCTGGATAACAAACTTGCAGATAATGGATCCCATACTGTACCTGTACAAAGATTTCTATGCTTGTGTTTGGGTTTATAACATCAAACCTGTGTTGCAGACTGCTATAGGGACAGATCAGCAAACAGAGACGTTCGACGTATGGACGAAAGCAGAACCTCGCCTTACCTTGCATGTAGGAAAGAGAACCTAATGAAGCAGATAAAACAGGACGGGGAGAGAAAATGGAGCACCTTCTAAGTGACATCAAAAGTTTCCAATGGCTGATGGTCCAAGCGCAATAACTGTTTGGACTGGCGTTCTCTTTTTCTCTCCCCTTCTCAGCTCCTGTTTTCCCCTGACGTGTAATAACCTTACAAAACCTCACAAGCGTAATGTTATCCACTCTCAAGTGATCTCTCATTGTCCTGCTTTTGCTGCTATCCAGTATGAATGTCCTTTAGGCTAAGGCCAGACGGGGAGATCTGTCGCCTGGCGACTTCTCGCCGCGAGTTCTCGTCCCTGAATAGCTAGGCACCGCTGCGCACCGGCGAGGCTTAAAAACGCCTGCGCTTGTTCACACGGAGCGGCGTGATTGCCAATTTTGAGCGATTTAAAAAATCACGCCGCTCCGTGTGAACAAGCGCAGGCGTTTTTAAGCCTCGCCGGTGCGCAGCGGTGCCTAGCTATTCGGGGACGAGAACTCGCGGCGAGAAGTCGCCAGGCGACAGATCTCCCCTGAATCTCCCCGTCTGGCCTTAGCCTTACCGGCAAACAAAAAGTTGCTTCCATGAAGAGTGTAGTGCCTTGCTATGAAAAACACCTTTATTTAAACTTGCTGATCATGTTTAATTTGTGCCCCCTGATCATGTACAGCAGCATACTATTGTTCATAGCACTCCACATTCCACTTTTCTTTCTTTTTGCCTTAACGCAAAATACTTTGAAACTAAAAACTTTTACTGCCAAAGGAGTTGACGGCAAATATGGCAAGAGAAAGATTTAGGGTAAGGCCAGATGGGAAATACGTTGCCTGGCGACTAATCTCCCCGAACCGCTTTACAGCTAATTAATGAATAATCACCTGCGCCTATTCACATGCGGCACTGCGTTTTATCGAAATTGCCTAAGGAAGCAACTTCGAGCGACTTCAGAAAAGCCAGCGCCGCGTGTGAATAGGCGCAGGCGATTATTCATCAATCAGCTGGAAGGCAGGGGGAAACGGTTAGGGGAGATTAGTCGCCCCAAAGAAGAGGCAATTAGTCGCCAGGCGACGAAATTCCCTGAATCTTCCCGTCTGGCCTTACCCTAACTATATACAGGGCCCCACAACAAATTTATTTTAGGGCCCCCTCATATCCAGAGATTGCCTTGTTTTACCAATAAATGTTAAAATTGCTCATTATTTGGGCCTCATGGGCAGCCGCAGGGTCTGCTTCCTCGATAGTTACCCCCCTCCCCATGGTTTAATTCTTTACTATTTTCCAACAAATCGGCAGGGATCAAACTCCTTTTGGCTAATAAACTGTGAACTGAGACAACACTGGTATTATACGGACACTTTTTTGTTTTGATCCTGTTTTATAGCTTCTTTTTTTTTTGGAGTAGCATGAAACACAAATGAATTTTTTTTTTAGATAGTACAAATATGTTTACAAGCTGGCAGGATCCAATAGATCTATTCCAATTAGATGCTTTATTAGTTTTCAAATGTTTGGAGAATGGAGCCTAGACATTTTGGTTTCATGAATTTGGAGTCTGCAATAAACATGATGCTCAATTAGTGTGGTTCTCTACCCTTTAAAGGAACAGCAACGCCAAAAAAATCAGTAAAGTATTGAAAATATCATGTAGTGTTGCCCTGCACTGGTAAAACTGTTTGCTTCAGAAACACTAGTATAGTTCAAATAAACAAGCTGCTGTTTATTTGCGTAGGTCCCTTACGTAGCCCCTCCCCCGGGGAAATGCTCCTAATTTGTTATTTTACCCTCCTTCTAGGTCTTCTCCAGCGGACTTTACGGCAGCCATCTTCTCCCAATCGTTCTTCTTCCTGTAGTCATCATCGTTTGGTGGCGCATGCACAGTAGGAGGCATTTGCCGGTCGAATCTAGTGCGCGTGCGCCGAAAGTCACAAAGTTTCTGGAAAAAGAAATCAGAAACGTGACTTTCAGGCACATGCGCAGTAGCTCCTTGCCCGCAAAATGCCTCCTACTGCACTTGTGCCCGAAATTCCAAAAAAAATGTTGAAAGGGGTTGATTTCTTGTTTAAGGCCTAGGTTAGATAGTGGTAAACGGATTACACCATTATGTTCTACAGAGCTTATCTGCTGTGTAACTTGAGCCTTTTCTTCTTGGAATGGCTGCCCCCATTGCTACACAGCAGCTTATTTATATAAACTATAGTAGTGTTTCTGAAGCAAAAGCTGCAGTTTTACCAGTGCAGGGCAACACTGCATTATATTCACTTTAAAACAGGGGTCCCCAACCAACAGGCCCGCAATTAACAAGGTGTGCCAAAATGGACGCTTGTGCGCTGAATTAGACGCCGGAGCCCCCTCCCCCCGGTCCTTGAAAATTTTTTTGCCTTGACACCGGTCCCTGAACCAAAAAAGGGGACCCCCTGCTTTAAAACACTTAATTATTTTTATGTTACTGTTCCTTTAACTAAAATTTTAGGGGTAAGTGAACAAAGGTCTTCTTAACCAAAAACTGTTTTGTTTTTTTTACAGCGCACAGTGTTTCTGGTGTAAATAGAAGTGTATTTGTCCCCTTTTTGTTTTAAATATTGAAAATGCCATTTTTTTTTTTTTTAAATGTCACTTCTATGTGTATTTGTTTTCTATTTAATTAAACTTAACGTGAAATTGACAATTTGGATTGTTGATGTGGTATTTTTCTTTCTTTCTCTTTTATTTATTTGCGCTCGGACAGGCAACATGAAGAAACGCCTGTTGATGCCTAGCAGGGGTAAGGCTTGTAAACTGCCACCAGCAACTGCTAGGAGAATGTGCCTTAATGTTGCTTCTGTAGGCAATGTCTTTTTTGTGTGTGTGTGTGCTGTCTGGCTTTATAGTGCTGTGTCTTTGTGTTATTTTGTGTCTTATATGGACAATATATTTCTGCCCCTACATTCCAAAAAGACAGATGCCATATGAAAATGAATTATTCCCCTTAGTTTATCTCCTGCTTGGATGCTGCCTCCCCACACTTTGCTCTCGGTTGCTTTCAGAAGAGGGTCTAATGCCATAAGTCACTGTATGAGAGTACAGGTATAGGACCTGTTATCCAGAATGCTCAGGGCCTGGGGTTTTCCGTATAATTGATCATTCTGTAATTTGGATTTTCATACCTTAAGTCTACTAGAAAATCATGTTATCATTAAATAAACCCAATAGGCTGGTTTTGCTTCCAATAAGGATTCATTATATCTTAGTTGGGATCAAGTACAAGGAACTGTTTTATTATTACAGACAAAAAAAGACCTAATTTTAAAAAATTTGAATAAAACATCCTTTCCACAATTCGCAGCTTTCTGGATAATGGATCCCATACCTGTACCAGGGAGGTAGAATTAAAGGAAAGGGAAAGCTACTAGGGATGCACCGAATCCAGGATTCAGCCTTTTTCAGCAGGATTCAGATTCAGCTGAATGCTTCTTCCCGGGCCGAACCAAATTTTAATTTGCATATGCAAATTAGGGGCAGGGAGATAAATCACATGACTTTTTGTTACACCTAATTTGTGTATGCAAATTATGATTTGGCTTCGGTTCCGCATTCGGCGGAATCTTTTGCAAAGGATTCGGGGGTTTGGGCGAATCCGAAATAGGGGATTTGGTGCATCCCTAAAAGCTACAGATTTTATTGGCAATTCATTAGCTGCAATAGTGCAAGCTAGAATGCTATTCTTTAGAATGTTTTACCATACCTGAGTAAAAAGCTCTAGAAGCTCTCTGTTTGTTTAGGATAGCAGCTGCCATATTAGTTTGGTGTGAAATCACTTCCTGTCTGAGTCTCTCCCTGTTCACTTTTAGCTCTGGGCTCAGATTACAACAGTGAAGGGATGGGGGAGAGGAGCAAACTGAGCATGCTCACGCCCAGGGCAAGGGGGTTTAAACTGAAGGCAGGAAGTCTGATACAGAAGCCCATGTGTACACAATAGAAGGAAAGAAATGTGGTGTTTCTTTTGACAGAGGACTCAGAGCAGCATTACTTTTGAGGGTTTACTGGTGTATTTATATAGACCTTTCTGATAAAGCCTTTCCTTCTCCTTTATGGTCTTTTGTGGCAGAGCTTCCATGGCTTGTGCCTGGACCCACCCCTACCACCTCCACCACCAAATAAGTCAAGCAAATAAACTTAGTCTAGATTTGCTGTAAATAAACTCAGATGATCAGTGTCTCAAAGGTGATCCAGAATCTACCATTTACACACTGAGGGAGCTCACACACGGGTGTGACTTGTTACATAGGAGAGGATTCCTTAAACACTGGAAGGGGTCGTTGTCTATTCTCCTTTCAAGAACATTGAGGAATATTTAGAAATCAGAATATGGTCAGACCTCTTAATTTTTCTAAAATGACCTTTTTTTATTTTAAAAAAAAAAATAATAATAAATATATATATATATATATATATATATATATATATACACACACAAACACACACACACACACCAACTATTAACTTTGAAGCTGCATTATTCAATGTTTAAAGGAAAAGGAAAGGTCTTTTTACTTGGGATGGCAAAAGTTAGGCACCCCGAGTGATTACATATACTTACCTGACACCCTGAAGGATTCTTCCAGCAAGCACCACAGAGTAATTGTGTTCCGGCTTCTCCTTTTTTTTACTTCAAATTTCCTGGGGCAGACGCACAGTAGAAGGAAATAGCGGCTTTTTCATTAAAGTTTAGCTTTTCGCTCTACTGTGGATACCGTAAGAAAAGAAGAAGAAACCAGAAGCCAATCTCTCCATGGTGCCTGCTGGAAAAATCCTGGGCTGGAGCAGTTTTCTGCTGATAGGAGCACCAGCCCTGGGTTTCAGGTAAGTCAATACAATCACTTGGGGATGCCTAACTTTTGGCACCCCCAAGTAAACTCAGCCTTTTCTTCTCCTTTAAGTTGCATTAAGTTACATTTTTATCAAAGACATTGGAATGTTCTTGTACCTAGAGGTGATTTTTGCAAGATCACTTTTTCATTCTAGATACGTTTGCTTTGCTACTGCCAGGCCTAGGTTTTTATACAGGGTTATGTAACCCAAAGGTTTATTTTTTAGATCTGCTAAGGGTCATGAGGCTTTCATGAGACAATTAATGGCCAGTACTCAAGTGTGGCGCTCATCGCTGTGTATAATTGGCCTTTAGGCTGAGCTATAGATTAACATGGCTGGATGAAGCAAGAAAAGGTCAGAACTAGGGTGTGTGTGGTTCTCGCAAGTCATGAATCAGCCAGAGCAATCCACTCCTATCTTTTGTGTGTGACTAATCTCACCAAGCACTATGCAGCGCTTTACTGGAGCATACCTACACCCACCTACACTTTAAAGCAAAGAACCTCCACGTAAAATAAAAAAATGAAGTCTTGTTTTTTTGCTCTCAGATGGAACACGTGCATAACCAAGTTTCATTTACACGTAACAAGAAAGTTATTGTCCATATAAATCCGCTTTAGCAATTTTTGTTTGTGCATGTCTGTTCTTGCTGCTTTATTCGTGCTACCTGCTCTGCTGTGTATAGTATTAGTGAATGCATTCATGTAATCACAGCCTGAAAATCTTCTCGTACAATATTCTTGCTTCTCACAAAAAACAAATATATACTTCTGGCTCATTTCATTGTTTAATTGCTCGTAGCAATCCATAAATCAGTAGTCAGATCTTATCCCTCCAAACCCCCTAAATCTTTTCCATTACTTTTATACAACATGAAGGTTCACACAATAGGAAAGATCGGGCTCATTGCTTTATCTTTTGCAACCCTCCAGGCAACATATTTCATAGCTTAAGGGCTGTAGCACACAGGCAGATTCGGGGAGATTTAGTCGTCTGGCGATTAATCACCTCTTCTTCTGGGCGACAATCTCTCCGAACTACCTTCCCGCTGGCTACAGTGAAAAATCGCCTGGCGGGATCGCACACATGGTGCTTCATTTTCTGAAGTCGCCAGAAGTTGCCTCACGAGGAAACTTCGGAAATCAAAGCGCCACAAGTGCCTTGCCACAGGCAGTTTTTCATTTTAGCAGGGGAAAGGCAGTTCAGGGAGATTGTTGCCCCGAAGAATAGGCAAATAGTCGCCAGGCAACGAAATCTCCCCAAATCTGCCTGTGTGCTAAAGCCCTAAAGGAGAATTCAACCCTAAATTTAAAAAAACCCTACCCCCAATCCCGACCAAGAACCCCTCCCTCCAGCCTAGGTGTTACCCCAGAAAATGCCCCCAACGTTTTACTTTCCCCCCCGGTGCAGATTCAGGCATTGGACTTCACGGTCGCCATCTTCAGCCACTTCGGTAATCTTCGGAACGAGAGAGGCATGGTGGTGCTCTCATTCCACAATTTCCTATTTTGCAACAACTACACATGCGCCAAAACTCACGAAAAATGCCAGTCTCATTATGATTACCAAAGTGGCTGAAGATGGCACCCATGAAGTCCAATGCCTGAATCTGCACCAAGGGGAAAGTAAAATGTTTGGGGCATTTTCTCGGGGTATCACTTAGGCAGGGGTAGGGGGGTCATGGTGTGGATTGGGGGTAGGGTTTTTTTTAATGTTGAATTCTCTTTTAAAGAACATGTAACACCAAAACGTATTAATGTAACTTGCTTTATTTCTAGCATAAGTCCAGCAGTGTGCTTGCTATTGGTTCTACTATGTTCAGCCATCTATCTGTCTAAACAAAGCCCCACCTGCTCTATTAGTTGAGCCTTGGATAATACATATTTATGAACTGCACCCAACTGCCCTGCCAGAAAAACTAAAGATGTTTTCAAAGAGAAACTCTGGGTTTTATGGAAATGCAACCAGAAAGCACAAACCATGTAATTATTATGGAAATGAAAACAATTTTAGGACTTTCATTTCATTTCCAGGTATTGGTGGTCCTTTGAAACACTATCCATATTCATTTATGTAAGCATGGTGTATAATGTTCCCATACATTTAAAATGGGAATAAAAAAATCACACAAGGCTTTCAGTATAAAGGAGAAGGAAAGTCTGTTTGCACTTGGGGGTACCAAATGTTAGGAACCCCCAAGTGATTGTGTTGACTTACCTGAAACCCCGGGCCAGTGTTCCTATCAGCAGAAAACTACACCGGCCTTGGTTTTTCTTGCAAGCACCACGGAAAGGTCTTCTTCTTTCTTCAAATTTCTCCGGGCATGCACAGTAGAACGAAATAGACAACTTTTTAGTTAAAGTTCAGCTTTTTGTTCTACTGCACATGTGCAAAGAAAGAGGAAGCAGGAAGAGGATCGCTCCATGATGCTCACAGGGCCGGTGCAGTTTTCTGCTGATAGGAGCACCGGCCCGGGGTTTCAGGTAAGTCAATACAATCACTTGGGGGTGTCTAACATTTGGCACCCCCAAGTGCAAACAGACTTTCCTTCGCCTTTAAAGGGATCCTGTCGTGGGAAAAAAATGTACCAGTTAATAGTGCTGTTCCAGAAGAATTCTGCATTGAAATCCATTTCTCAAAAGAGCAAACAGATTTTTTTTATATTTCATTTTGAAATCTGACATGGGGCTAGACATATTGTCAATTTTCCAGCTGCCCCAAGTCCCAGTGGCCTCAAAGCAGGAGCTTATTTTTGAATTCCAGGCTTGGAGGCAAGTTTTGGTTTTATAAAAACCAAGCGTACTGTTAAACAGAGCCTCAATGTAGGTTGACATTCCACATAGGGGCTACCAAATGGCCAATCACAGCCCGTATTTGGCACCCCAAGAAAATTTTTCATCCTTGTGTTGCTCCCCAACTCCTTTTACTTCTGAATGTTGCTCATGGTTTCAAAAGGTTGGGGATCCCTGTCTTAAATGAACCCAATAGGCAGAGTTTGCCTCCAATAAGTTTGAATTATATCTTAGTTTGGATCAAGGTAATGTTTTATTATTACAGAAAAAAAAGGAAATAAAAAAAAAAAAAAAAAGTTGGACCTTGTTAAGATTTTCTCATTCTTTCTGGATACTTTGAGGCAAATTCACTAAAGCGTGAAGCATCTTACGCTAACGCTAATTCGCCAATGTGACGTAACTTCGCCGATTTACTAAACGTGTCCCTGGCGATAGTTTCCCTAGTGAAGTAGATAGACTAGCGCAACTTCACAGCCTTACGCCAGGCAAAAGTGCGCACTGACGAAGGGACGTAACTACACTAATTCACTTAGATTCCCATTTTACTGAACGTTACCTCTTGCGCTAGACTTTACAGGTCAGACCTGGTGAAGTTCAATACAATAGATAGGAGTTTGAAAAAAAAAAACTGAAAAATAGTCCCGAAAAAACGCTGGCATCTTTTACTTTTTTTTTTAGGGTGATAATCTGAAAAATAGCGTAGGTTTTTGTTGGGGTTACCCTCCTTCCCCCCTACATTTCCTAACATATGGCAACACAACTATACAGTGGGCACATGTTTAGGGCAATAGGACAACTTTATTTTATTTATTAAAGGTTTCCTGGGCTTGTGTAGTGGAATGTAGTGGCTGTAACATATACTTCTATTATACTTTCAACTTTGCTTCGTATGCAAACTAGGCATCGCTAGCGTAAATGCACTTTGTAACAGTAGCGCAACTTCGATACTCTTCGGCTCCCTGAGCGCAAATTTAGTGAATTTCCGGTGGACTGGCGAAAATTCCCCTGGCAAAGTGCAGTGAAAGCGTCGCTAGTGAATTTGCCCCTTTGGGTGCATGTGATCTATATTTATGAATATGATGTGTTGATGTGTGAGGCTGCTGCTACAGTGAGGAAGTGCCACATCCCGCATTGCTCCTCCTACAGTTTCTAATTACCCTTCATCTCACTGGGGCTTGTCTGATTTGCTGTAGTGGAAAAGCCCATAGGAACCTATTGGCTTTGATCAGACTATTACAGGTAGAAACATGAAGGTTTTAATTAATTTGAATTTAATAATTTGGGCTCATATTCCACCCAGTGGAGGTATCCGAGTGCCTTTGTGCATAACTTTCTTTATATCTTCTCCCTTGTGTATCTTTGTAGCTGTTATACAATGATATTGATGAATAAGGCGTGTGGCGTTTAATGCTGATTGGAGCAACATTACAGGCTATTTATTCTGGACAGATCTTTTTTACATTCTGAATTGAGAAAGCCAGGTGTATGACTGGTGAAACATCTTCAAGGAAAAACACACAGCAAGTTTTATTTAGCCGTTTCTGAGATATCGGCAGTTTTATACTGCTAGGCAGGCTTCAGCCCAATAGCTCTGTAGGCTAGGGCCAAATACATAGGATGCCAAATACAACCATAAGTTACGAAAACAAGTGTAGGCTCTGTTGCTCTCAGCCTGCATATTTTTATCAGATAAGCTCCTTAAAGGGAAACTGTCATGGAAAAAGATTTTTTTTTAAACGCATCAGTTAATAGTGCTTCTCCAGTAGACTGAAATCCATTTCTCAAAAGAACAAACATGACTTGGGGCAGCTGGGAAATCGACAATATGTCTAGTCCCATGTCAGATTTCAAAATGAAATATAAAAAAATAAATAACCCACTAGGTGTAAATGCCAGGGAAGAACTTTTCCACCATTTGTCTTCATTCCTAGCACTTCTTTGTGTGATAATGGACACATGTGCACTAAAGGAGGGATCACTAGAATTGCTGTGCCAATCCAATGCAAGGAATAGCCCTGCATGGTGGGCTTTTTATAAAAGCTGTAGTTGGGCAGAAGAGTAGCTCCTTTTCTTTTTATGATGGATTGGGGTTGCCTAATAACTTACCCAATAACTTTACTTCTCCCTTTTTTTTTTGAAGCTTCACCTAGAGGCCAGGCCTAGGCTATCCAGTTGTAACATTTCCTTAAAGGAACAGTTCAGTGTAAAAAAAACAAAACGGGGTAAATAGGCTGTGCAGAATACAAATGTTTCTAATATAGTTAATTAGCCAAAAATGCAATGTTGGAGTGACTGGATGTCTATCAGAACAGAACTCTACTTCCTGCTTTTCAGCTCTCTAACTCTGAGTTAGTCAGTGACTTGAAGGGGGGGCACATGGGACATAACTGTTCAGTGAGTTTGCAATTGATCCTCAGCATTCAGCTCAGATTCAGAAGCCACAGTAGAATTCCCTGGGTTTCATCTCCAAGAGGCTGCATCTCTGTAGACCCTGTATGGCCCCTGAATACTGTATTTGGGGTCTTAGGAAGAGTGTTTTCAAAGTGTTGTTGGAGATACTTAAACTTCTTTAATTAATTTAATTAGAATTTAATGAGAATTTACCTTTTAAAATTGTGTTTTATTAGTTTTCCAAAAGACAAAGATACCTATGAGTGTCTATACAAGCATATTGCACTGGCACGAAGACAATTTCTTACTGGTTGTCATTTGTGTACCATAACAACCAGGCAGTGGTTTAAATGGCAGACAAGGAGATGAAATGGAGGGTCTGAAATTCAAAGGGAGATATGCACCCTTGTTGAACTCTTTAAAAGTCAATTATGTAAACTTTACTTGCTCATAAATTAGGTTTCCCCATTATTGATCACTAGTGGTCACTTCAGTTGTAAACATCTACACCACTAAATCTCATCCCCCCCTTAACTACAGATTCTTGCTATCCTTAAAGGGGACGTAAAGGCAAAAAAAAATAAAATCCTATTTTTACTTTCTTTAATGAAAAAGAAATCTATCTCCAATATACATTATCTATACATTATTTAAAAAATATGTTTTTATAAGAAACTTCACTGTATGCCGTGAAATTCCCTCTTTGTTTTACTTGCTCTGACAGCTGCAGATAGGAAACTTCAGACGGTCCCTAACTGCTCTGCAGGGAAACAATCATACTTTCAAACAGCAGGGGGAGTCCCCCACCTTACTTCCCAGAACTCAAGCAGCTCTGTTTGTTAACCTGTAGAGCAGCCGGGGACTGTGTAGATATTCGTATTCACAGACCCAGTGCAGTCTGTATATTAAGTCTTGCTGTATCAGCTTCTATGGCGGAAAATATTTGACTTATGTTGTTTTGATAATTTGACGATCCCTAAGCTTTACCTCCCAACTGAAGCCCAGATCACACTGAGCATGTTCATAGTCTTGGTCTTACAAAGATGTTTAATATAGTCACAATAATGTTTAATATACAAAATACAGCATTTCTACCATTTTTCTATTATTTAGTTTCCCTTTAAGGATAATGGCACATTGGGATTATTGAGAGCAGTTTTCCCCTAGTTCCCAAGGTTTTCCCAAATTTTCTGGAACTATCGCATGTGCTGTTGAACAAAAAAGATGACTTTTAGTTAAAGTTCGGCTTTTCGTTATGCTGTGCATGCGCAGCCGTGCAAAGAAGGCGGAAGAAGATTGAGCAGATCGCTCAGTGGTGCTCGCTGGTATAACCCCAGGCTATTACCGTTTTCTGCAGATGGGAGCACCTGCCCAGGTTTTAGGTTAGTCAATACAATCACTTGGGACATTTGGCACCCCCAAGTGCAGCAAACGTTTCCTTCTCCTGTAAAATAGAGTTGAGAGGTTGAACTTGATGGATGTATTCAACCTAACCTACAATGTTCTTATAGGGAGAAATAAACATTGGCGGAGATTTTAAAGGTTAAGCTCCCCATAGACTCAACGATCTTTCCCTGCCCAACGACCGATCTTAGGGAAGTCCGACCAATCTGTCAAATTATCGTGCGGTTAGTGGGATACAAATGATCGTTCATCTTACGATTTTTCGTCCGACATTGGTCTGATGATTGATCGGCCAGGTTAGAAAATCTTTATCTGTCTCCGTGCAATCTACCTATAGTTTGCAGGACAAGCAGGCTGTGACCCTTCAGTTTTGCTGCAATATCGCCTGAAATGGTCTTTTTAGTTGATGGACACATCGGACATTTAAACAATCGTTTTGAGACAATCGTGGTCTCACAATAACTATTGGATCTTTCAAAAATCTTTACATCTATGGCCAGCTTTAGGGACCTTTTTTAAATTTGTATTTGTCTAAAGGAGATAGAGCTGAATGCAGCCTTATTTGCCCATATTTTGTTTTTCATAACTTCTATGAAGATTGTTTGTCTGGAGCAGTTTCAGTCTTTCCGAAGCATTCATTTTTGTCAGACAGATTCCACAACCTTTTTTTGTCACCTGACGTAGCCATACTGTCGCGCACAGCATTTTAATTGCCGTTTTCTAAAGTAGGAAGAAATTGTATATAATAAATTATATTGTATAATTAAAGGGCGACATGGAGATCCATCCTAAACAGCATGGAGACCTGTTTCTGGGTCCCAACCCTTAGATTAGGAATTCCTGAAGTTATAATCTCCATACTGGAAGCCATTTAGAAGCATAGTCATAAATCAGTATAGATCAGACAACTGCAAAAAAGGCCATTATTTGTATGGGCTGTATTATACAGATTATTTGAGATTTAGTGGCTCATGTACATCCACAAATGGAGTGAGCAGAGTGCCATGCGCTTCCCCCACCCCTGGATTCCAGCATCATTGTGGTCACAGTGGAGCAATTTGTCAAAATTAGTGCAATCGTGTATTTGCTTCTTTGCAAATCAAGCAACAAATAGTTTCTGGTGTCATTTCCAGTATTTTGCATGAGTGATGTGTGCGCCCTGCTATTTTGGTGAAACTGAACTGCGTTGGGGGAACACATACTACCACTTGATTCAGAGGTGTTAGCTCCAGAGTTCTCCTGCATCAATAAGCCCAGCAGCATTCAGTTCAAAAAGGAAGGAATGAAGAACTGGGCGGCATGGGGAACAATTAAACCTTTGACACAAATACCTTTTAGAGGGGTGGTTCACCTTCAAGTTAACTTTTAGTATATTGTAGAAGGGCCAATTCTAAGAAACTTTTCAATTGGTCTTCATTATTTATTTTTCATAGTTTTTTAATGATTTGCAATTTTCTTCTGTTTCTTTGCCGCTTTCAAATGGGGGTCACTGACACCATCTAAAAACAAATGCTCTGTAAGGCTACAAATGTATTGTTATTGCCACTTTTTATTACTTATTCTATTCAGTCCATCTCCTATTCATATTCCAGTCTCTTATTCATATCAATGCAGGGTTGCTAGGGTAATTTGTACCCTAGAAACCAAATTGCTGGCACTGCAAACTAGAGAGCTGCTGAATAAAAAGCTAAATAACTCAAAAAACCACAAACAATAAAAAATTAAAACCAATTGCAAATTGTCTCAGAATATCACTCTCTACATTATACTAAAAATTTACTCAAAGCTGAACAACCGCTTTAATAAAAGAGTTTTTGGCAGCAACTAAGGGCCCTTACACACGGGCGTTTTTACCTGCGTTCCGTTTTGCTGCTTTCAGCCGTAGGGGAGCGCAGGTATAGACGCACTCAATTATTTTCAATGGGGCTGTACTCACACAAACCCGTGTAGGCGCCGAACGCAGGAAAAATGCAGCATGTTGCGTCTGAACCTGCGTTTGGCGCCTACATGCGTTCGTGTGAGTACAGCCCCATTGAAAATAATTGAGTGTGTAAGGGCCCTAACTAGGAAAATTGCTGGATCCGTAGGTGCACTTGTGGACGTACATTAGCCCATGTAGAATCCAGAGCCCATGTGGAATCCAGATATAGAATCTTGAGTACCAACCTAATGGCACTGCCATCAGTATGAATGTGCACTTTTAGTTTAAGAAGAACGATACATTAATTGCCAGCAAATAATTAAGGGGCAGATTCATCAAAGGTAGAATAGTAAACTCTAATTCAAATTTTTAAGTTTTAAAATTCACACATTCAAATTTTAACTTTACAGATTTTCTGCTCAGATGTGAGATTTAGCACACCTCGACCATGGAAAGTGTCCTACTTCAAGGGGCAGATTTACTATTGGTCGAATTTCGAATTAAAAAAAAAAAATTCGACCATGGGAATAGTGGGGAATTCAATCGATCGAACGAACGATCGAATATAAAAAATTCGACCGATTTAATCGATCGATCGAATTTTTTTATATTCGATCTCAGCTAATGATTCCCAATTCGGCAGCTTGATCCTGGCGAAGTAGGTGGTCGAATAAAAATTTAAAGGGGAAGTAATTAGACCTTCGAATATTCGTATAAAATTTTATTCGAATATTCAAATTTATTCGAATTCAAATATTCGTTGGTCGAATTTGCATATTCGAAGATTCGAATTTAATTAAAATTCAATCGAACTTCGAATTCTTCATGTGAATTTAGTAAATCTGCCCCCAAGTATCCGCCACCTAAAGCCTGCCGAGTTCACGTATAAGTCAGTAGCAGAGGTCCGGTGAGCCATGTGGAGATGTTAATAACCTTCCTGACATTCAAATTTTTTTGCAGAGAAAAATTTGAATCGAATACGATTTGAATTTTCAGGGTGGAACCATTCGGGGGACCTGGGTGCACAGTAGTGTCCATGTTTCTTGGCTAAGGGGCTAGTGGAAACCTAAAACATAGGTGGGCTGGCATCACCGAACTCTAAATGAATGCAGTAATGATGTAAAATTCAGCACCACTTTGAGTTCAGATCATTCATATTATTGATGGCACAAGGTACTATTTAAACAGGACACTTAGAAATGGCATTGCATTATTTCATAATTTTTTGTATAGTGCATTGCTAGACAATAGAACGTTTACACTTAGCACCTGGGATATGGCACCACCTTTAGTTATGCTTTAACCCAGTGGTTCTCAACCTGGGGTCAGGACCCCTCAGGGGGTCGAATGACCCTTTCACAGGGGTCACCTAAGGGGTTCCAGGAGCAGGTTCATCTCTCTCCCCACTAGCCCTGGGCCAAGGTTGTAGCTCTCCGGGTGTTGGTGCTGGGAGTTGTAGTTCAGTAACCTGTGTAGGGAAGCCATTTGCACTACAACGTTCTATATTCTGTAATAGGGACTGCCATACAGCTCTCCCTGCCCATTTAAAATTTGTAAAATGAACATGGTAATTGGAGTGTGGCAAAAAAATGTTGCCGCACTACGCACAGAAAACAAACCTTAATGCAGTCACGCTGTCTCCTGTACTTTCCTAACAATCCGCTCTGGGCTGGCAACGAAAATATATTTATATTTTATGGTTGGGGGTCACCACAACATGAGGAACTGTATTAAAGGGTCGCAGCATTAGGAAGGTGGTTTAACCCAAAAAAGTTTCCAATTTTCCTTACAATAAAATGTTTTTTTTTTACATTGACTAGAAGCTGGTTAAATTATGGAGAAGATAATTCTGTGATACTGTAGATACTGTACCTTAGGTGCAGCGAGCAAAGTGCAAGCTCCATATTTTTCTACCCACAATGCAGAATTCCAACCATGTTGTGCCTGATGCCGTAGTGATCACATTTCAATGTAAATTGGGCGCAAGTGCACAAAGTCTGGTTGGTTTCACTAGATCGGAATTTGAAACTCAATCCTGCAGAAAAAATTTGTGATAGCAATTTAATTATTTTTCAGTATTTTGATATTTCCCTGATCTCTAGCATACAAAAAAAAAAACCTCAATGGCGAAAGTCACGTCGTTCCATTCCTTTTTATAAGAAAAAAAATATCTTGAATGTTGAAAGGACACTTGTATAGAAAGTCGCAGGTTTAGTTGCTTAAGCTCGAAAACTTTGAAATTTTGAAAAACTTAAAAATCTAATTCTGTTAAATTTTGTCAGTTTGTGTCGGAGTAAATGGTAATGAGTTAGTACAAATCATGAATTATCAGATAACCACATACTGTTACTGAGGAGCTAAACCATCTGTAGCGTTGGCATAAAATTAGGGTTTTTATCCATATGTCGTACAGATATTTTCAATATAATTTATTGTCTCTATATTAAGAGATGGCCATGGTTGCTCTACATTGCATAACAGCAACCGTCTTTATGGAATTTTGGGTTTGACTTTGAAATCCAAAAGCCATTCAAGCACTTTTATTTACAGTTGGTGGGCAAAGTGGAAATTCTGAAAATGTTTGTCCCTTTTCCCCCATTTTCCTTGAGGGCGACCAGCCCATTTTCTTTAGGAATGTTTGCAGTTGAAGCATTTTGACTTGATGAGTTTTGTTTTTCCACCTTCTTTACCTGGCTTCCTAATTGGTTGGATTCTGTTGGCTTATTCGCCCACGTAGGGGACCCTCCAATGGGCTTCCCCTACCGATTTGTCAAAGAAAATCATGATATGCCCACATATCTTTGACCAAACCCATCTCCACCAAACTAGCTTTAGATACACCATTGTATTCCCATCCTTCTGTATGGGTTTACAAGGAAATCAGGATACCATATTTGCTGGCGTATAAGACGACTTTTTGCCCCAGAAAAATATGCCCTGAAGTGGGGGGTCGTCTTATACGCCGGGTACTACTTCATCTTACCTCATCCGACGCCGATCGCGATCTGCCCCGCTGCTCCAGCCGCACTTCCTGGTTGTGACGTCAGAAGTCTCGCGAGACGAGACTAGACGCGCAACCAGGCAGCAGTGAGTTCTGCGAAAAGAGCGCGGGGAGGCAGAGCAAACAGAGTTTGAGCAGCAAGACGCAGAAGGTAGGGCTAAGCACCTAACTGGGACACAGGGAAACATGGACACAGTGACACAGAAGGCGGTCTAAAAGCAGCAAGCAGGGACACAGAAGGGGGGCTGACAGCAACAGTGACACAGAAGGAGGGCCAACAGCAGCAAGCAGGGGCACAGACGGTGTGCGGAAGAGGGGGTAGTCTTATACAGCGAGTATATAACAAACTGTACATTTTAAGTGGAAATGTTGGGGGTCGTCTTATACGCCCAGTCGTCTTATACGCCGGCAAATACGGTATATATATAGGATATATATATATTATTCTAATCAGTTGCAGCTTATATTGCATTACTCAGTTTTGCAGGCATCTTTAGCTCATTGAGTCATATTAAATTAGGCTTATCTCTCCCAATTTTTCTTCCCCACTTCTCCTTCCTGCGGAATATTAATCCAACTTGCCCCCCGTCTATCTACTTTGTTTTACATCATTCTTTATTTACCCAACAACTCCTTTTTCCTTGGCACGTCTGTAGCAGTGCTTTCTTTTCTGCTTACCCACATTTCCTTTTCTTCAGCTTACCTTACCCCACCTCTCATTTAATTTACTATGGCTTTGGCTGTGGCTTTTCCAACCCACTTCTTTTTATTCAAATGAGAATGTGTGTCTTTGCTACATCACATAATAAAAATATGGAGCCCAGTGCATGTTAACCTTTCAGCACCTATAGAACTGTACATGTTCTCTTCTGCAAATACGTGTTAGACATCCCTCCCCGTTGTACTTCACTGAATAATTAAGTTCTCATTTATTTATTTTTTGTCACAGAACTTGGTGTTGTGTTAGCCTAATCTGCATAAGAAAGAAACAAAAGAAATAGTGGGGGGGGGGGGGCTTGACTTCATTCCTTCCATCGCAGAGTCTAAATGATCTAAAAGGCTGAAATGGAATTTAGTGTATTGAAGCTTTGTGGCCCATGATAAAATGCTACTGACTGCTGAAGTTCTCACCTAGCCTATTGGCAGGTTCTGCACTGAATAAACCCTAGTTATAAGGTGTATTACAGGTATATCCGTTTTCTGGAAACCCATTATCCAGAAAGCTGAAATACAGAAAGAACATCTCCCATAGAGTCCATTATAATTAAATAATCCCAATTTATTAAAAATTATTTCCATTTTGTCTATAATAAAAACAGTAGCTTGTACTTGATCCAAACTAAGATATAATTAGTTTGTATTAACAGCAAAACCAGCCTATTGGGTTTATTTAATGTTTAAATCATTTTCTAGTAGACTTCTAGCAGATTCAGGGTAGGACTGGATCACTGGGGCCCACCGGGTTCAAAATCCTTTGGGGCCCCGTGTGCATGCGCAATCTCTGGGGCCCTTGCGCATGTCTGAGTATCACCAACCGATTTGATCTGGCTGTAGACGGGCCGTGTGCGGTGCAATTCGCTACATATTTCTTTTTGGGGGCCAGCTGGGAAAGGGGTCTGAACTGGTGGGGGCCTATAAGGGCCGGGGCCCACCGGGTTTTTTCCCGGTGTCCCGCAGGCCCAGTCCGACCCTGAGCAGATTTATTAAGGTTCAAATGGTAAATTCAAAGTTTCACTTTTTTTTTTGTGTAAAAACTCACAAATTAGAATTAAAAAGCACCTACTGGAATGTAAAGTTGAAAGTGAGATTGATCACACTCAGACCATGGAAACCGTTCCAATTTGAATATTCACCAGCTAAAACCTGGTTGAATTCATTTACAAGTCAATGGCCGTTAACCCATTTGAAAACGCTTGTTGCCTTCCTGACTTTTAAGTTTTGTTTGGGAAAAATTTGATTTGGGTTTTGTTAATATTTGATTCAAATACGAATCGAATTTTCAGGTCGTTTCCATTCGATCGTATTTTAGACGTTCCCATTTTTTCATAAATAACCTCCCATTCGAGTTGTGAGTACGTTCAAATTGTTCGAAATTTGACCTTTGATAAATCCGCCCCATATATATATCCTTCAAGAAAGTAGCCGCACTCTAAGGTCTTATGATGAAATGAAGAATCTTTATTCAGATGAAGAAACACTATCTTCAACATTCTATATATATATAGAGAGAGAGAGAGAGAGAGAAAGACAAAAGGTCCTCTGTACTCAACCCATTATCAATATATTTAAGACATTAAGACATTTTGTGCATACAGCTACTAAAAAATGCCTTACCCTTTAAACAACAGGGATTTTTTGTCCATATATTGCAATATATTTAAGATGGATTTTTTGTCCATATATTGCAATATATTTAAGCTGGATTTTTTGTCCATATATTGCAATATATTTAAGCTGGCCAAGCAGCAAGTAAGTTGCAGGTAAAACTTAGTCCCTTTGTAAAATGTATAATGAAGCAATAGAATTCTTAATGAATCAGATGAAAATTGAGAGTAGGACTGGCCAGATATGGGATGACTTTGACGTAGTTGGCCAGCTTAAATATATTGCAATATATGGACAAACAATCCCTGTTGTTTAAAGGGTAAGGCATTTTTTAGTAGCTGTATGCACAGAATGTCTCAATGTCTTAAATATATTGATAATGGATTGAGTGCAGAGGATCTTGTATTTGTCTATATGTATTTTGTGGTCACAGCCTCATTGCACCCCCGCCTAATGGTTTTAAAAATTAGTGGTGAGCACAACTTCTCCTTGTTTGTTTTTTATATATATATATATATATATATATATATATATATATATATATATATATATATATATATATATATATATATATATATATATATATATATCCATATTAAGAAAAGATCCATTATCTGTAAAGCCCCAGGTCCCAAGCATTCTGCATAACAGGTCTTATACCTGTACATGAAAAAGGCATGCATGGTATGTACTCTACATGGTCAAAAGTGTGTGGACACCGGCCTGTCCATGATGTTCTTCTAAACCAAGGACATTAATAGGAAGTTGGTCCTCTCTTTGCTGCTAAATCAGCCTATAATCTCTACTATTCAGCTTTCTACAAGATGTTAGACCTTTGTTGGTGGGATTTGCTTTCATTTAATACGTAAGTGCTTGGGTACTGATGTTGGAGATCACTGGAAGTCCAATTCATCCCCAAGGAGTTGGGTTGAGGTCAGGGCTCTGTGTAGGCCAGTCAGGTTCTCCTCTCAGCAAACCTATTATTTATGGACCTCCTGTTAAACAAAGGTATTATCCTGCTGAATCAGAAAAGTACGTCCCCTCAATTGATGCCAATTTGGGGAATTACCATAAATTTCATATGATATAGAGGCACTTGTGTCGGCAATGATGGATGTGGCCAATTCCAGTAATTAGATTGAGATGTGCGATGATGTGTTATTGAGGTTTGGCCATAAAGTTTATTTCACAGGAACTCAACACATGTTTAGATTCCAGGTAGGTATTTATTTCAATCTTTCCTTTTACTGTATGTATATCTATATAATACACAAAAGCCATGAATATTTTGTAAATTATATCTTTATAAACGGTGAGTACTGACGCCTCGCAGTTCCATGACCTGTATAAAAACAGTCGGCCTTTGTGGTTTTATATGGTCATGAAACTCCTCGGTAACTTATAATATCCTTATAATTTAAAATAGGGGCTACTTTATTCACTTTATATATAGTGTTAATGTAAATGCAGCCCTATGCGTGTTTTATAATATAGTAGCAAGGCCAAAAATGACCGGTTATTAGCAAATGGCTAACATTTTGAACATGCAGATATTACATCCAACTGCACTCTTTAAACACCATGTAAAGGCATACGACTGTCTACAGGTCACAGAACCCTGGGATGATCTAATATCCTTACATTACAGAAGGTATTTTATTCTTTTTATCGTTATACACAAGTTTCATTGGGGCATGTGACGTCACTATGCATTCGTTATAACGGATGATGTCAGTAATCACCATTTATAAGGATAGATTTGTACAGCGTATTGGTGGCTCTTGTGTGTTATATAAGGGATAATGTGCCCTCTATTGTAAAATACAAGGGTACAATAAGTCACAAAGAAGTTCCATGACCATAGAAATGTATGAGGCCAATGGTACCCCAAGGTGACTTTTAGGGGGTTCTTTATCAAAATCCAACTTTATCTCAGTATTTTCTGAAATCTACTATGACCAAATCTGTGTGGATTATTTCCCCTTATTTATCAATACATTTCCCCAAAAATTCCAGTTTGGGAAAAAAAACTCCAAGAAAAACATAAGAAAATTCAAATCATAATTTTTTTTTTCAGAACTTACAGCCAAAATTTCAGATTTTCAGTCAAAATCTTTTTGGGACTTCTCCCATTGACTTATTGTATAGACAACCTCGCCAGGTATGAGATGCCGAATTTTCCGATTCAGACTTTTTCCATCCTCTGTGTATAATAAATCCTGGGGGGAAAAAAATTTCCATAAAAAATTTGGATTTTATTGTTTACAGCCGAAATTTCAGATTTTCGGCCGAAATCTTTTTGGGACTTCTCCCATTGACTTATTGTATAGACAACCTCGGCAGGTGTGAGATGCCGAATTTTCCGATTCTGACTGTTTCCATCCTCTGTGTATAATAAATCCTGGGGGAAAAAATTTCCACAAAAAATTTGGATTTTATTGTTTACAGCCGAAATTTCAGATTTTCAGCTGAAATCTTTTTGGGACTTCTCCCATTGACTTACTGTATAGACAACCTCGGCAGGTGTGAGTTGCCTAATTTTCGATTCAGACTTTTTCCATGCTCTGTGTATAATAAATCCTGGGAAAAAAAATTTCCACAAAAAATTTGGATTTTATGGTTTACAGCCGAAATTTCAGATTTTCAGCCGAAATCTTTTTGGGACTTCTCCCGTTGACTCACTGTATAGACAACCTCGGCAGACTTTTTCCATCCTCTGGGTATAATAAATCCTGGGGAAAAAAAAAAATTCAGATTTTATGGTCTGGCCTTCAGGCTTTATTAAATAAAACCCATAATGTCCTCCAATATTTTTGAAGACCCAATTTTAAATGTCACATGACAAATGACATCACAAAGCATTAATTATTAGGGATGACATCACTAATCACCATATATATTGTTATAGGATATTGTGTATTGTACAGAGACAAATATTTTTATATATATGTGGGGGGGGGTTCTTATTCAGGCTGTTGTGCATCACCTTTGTGTACATTATTTAGTATTGGATGGAATATTGCTGCCATAAATATATGTGTATATGTCTAGCTGTGCATGTATATTATAAATCAGGGGCTTGAAAGCAGCCAATCAGAATTCTCTTTTCAGCATGGGTTCTTCTTCACTCAAGCCTTTAATCTTCAGGTTATTTTGGAAACGTGTTCAGAAACGTGTTTTTTTCCTGATTGGCTCGGCAAGCTCTCATTGACACTCTAAATCCTACCTCCCTGCATTAGAAAAAAAAACCCCAAAAACTCCAAACCCGTGCTTGGCAACGTTTCATTGGTGTGCAATTAACAGGAGGAGATCCTGCTACCGACATTTCTTTATTTAACCAATTCAACTGCAAATTTCTGATTTTATTTTGCTTTTCACTCAGACCCTGATTTATAATAAAAAAAAAAATACGAGGAAAAGTGAACGCTCTTGCTAACATTATTTGTAGTTCTGCAGGCAGAATTTTTTTTTTTTAATTCTTTTTAGATTCCCACATTAACCCTCTCATCCATCTATTCCCCTTCAGTAGATTACAATAGAAACCTCCTAATCTGAAAGCACCCTAAGGCCATACTGTCCATTAAAAGTCCTTTCACACCCTCGTGGACATATTAAAGGGAGACTGTCATGGGAAAACATGTTTCTTTCAAAATAGTGCTGCTCCAGTAGACTTCTGCACTGAAATCCATTTCTCAAAAGAGCAAACAAATTTTTATTCAGTTTTGAAATCTGACATTCTACCAATTTCCCAGCTGCCCCTGGTCATGTGACTTGTGCCAGCACTTTAGGATGGAACTCCTTTCTGGCAGGCTGTTGCTTCTCCTATTCAATGTAACTGAATGTGTCTCAGTGGGATCCAGATTTTACTATTGAGTGCTGTTCTTAGATCTACCAGGCAGCTGTTATCTTGTGTTAGGGAGCTGTTATCTGGTTACCTTCCCATTGTTCTGTTGTTAGGCTGCTTGGGGGGGTGGAATAACACTCCAGCTTGCAGTACAGCAGTAAAGAGTGATTGAAGTTTATCAGAGCACAAGTCACATGACTTAAGGCAGCTGGGAAATTGACAAAATGTCTAGCCCCATGTCAGATTTCAAAATGAAATATAAAAAAATCTGTTTGCTCTTTTGAGAAATGGATTTCAGCGCAGAATTCTGCTGGAGCAGCACTAATAACTGATGCATTTTGAAGAGAAAAATAAATTTCCCATGACTGTATCCCTTTAATGTTTTTCATATACATTTTTTTTTCTCGTGCATTTTTTTTTTTTTTTGCCCCAGTACAAGAAATGTGTCTGACCAGATCTATTCTCTTTCATGTCTGTTAGGTATTCCTAACCACGGACAAACCAGACAAATGGTAAGGGAATGTTTATTTAAACACAAAATGACAAATCAATATGTCAGCCAGTGAAAGTAGCTTTAAAGCCTGCGGTGCTACTGAGCTTCATTGCACATTTTTTGCCTTTTTATTTTTTAAATGTTGCACACAGGCAACAGCACTGCAGGTGATAAAGTGTGATATATAAATATGTCATTATAAATCAGGGGCGTGAGACCAAGCAACCCGAAATTGTCCATTCCTCCCTAACACTTGACACCTCCTCTCTCTCATCCTATTGGACATTCTGAAAACAAGCTCTCTGGATTGGCTTCCATTCAGCTCCACTTTGGGGGGTAGCCTGGGGCTCATCCTAATGACAAGCACAATGCATTTTGTTGTTTCAAGGAAGACCCTGATTTATAATATATTACAGTTGGTGACTCGGCAAACGTACATTTCGGAGTCCAGGGGCCGTATGATTCCATCAACTGTTCATTTACAGCAATATTTGCATCCTGTGTATTTCCATGTATGATGTATATTTTATTGTAGCGTTAAAGAGGTGGTTCACCTTGAAGTTAATTATTAGTATGTTACAGACTGGCTAATTTTAAAGGGATCCTGTCATGGGAAAAAAAAAATTCAAAATGCATCAGTTAATAGTGCTGTTCCTGAAGAATTCTGCATTGAAACCCATTTCTCAAACAGATTGTTTATATTTCATTTTGAAATCTGACATGGGGATAGACAAATTGTTAATTTCCCAGCTGCCCCAAGTCATGTGACTTGTGCTCTGATAAACTTCAATTGCTCTTTACTGCTGTACTGCAAGTTGGAGTGATACCACCCCTCCCCCCCCAGCAGCCTAACAACAGAACAATGGGAAGGTAACCAGATAACGGCTCCCTAACACAAGATAACAGCTGCCTGGTAGATCTAAGAACAGCACTCAATTGTAAAACCCATGTCCCACTGCGTACTATTCACTTACATTGAGAAGGAAAAACAACAGCCTGCCAGAAAGCAGTTCCATCCTCACAAGTCACATGACCAGGGGCAGCTGGGAAACTGACAATATGTCTAGCCCCATGTCAGATTTCAAAACTGAATATAAAAAAATCTGTTTGCTCTTTTGAGAAATGGATTTCAGTGCAGAAGTCTGCTGGAGCAGCACTATTAACTGATGTGTTTAAAAACATGTTTTCCCATGACAGTTTCCCTTTAAGCAACTAATCACTTGACCTTCGTTTTTTCTTTATAGTTTTTAAATATTTGCATGCTTCTTCTGGCTCCTCGCTTTTTTTTAAGTTCAGTTTTATAAATTGGGGGTCACTGACCCCATCTAAAAAAAAAGAATTCTCTGTAAGGGCTAGTCCACACGGCAAGATTCATGGAGATTTGTCTCCTGGCGACTAATCGCTGCTTCTTTGTGGCGACTAATCTCCCTGAATTGTGGCAACACTAAACACAGGCATAAACAAAGTGCTGTTACTGGTCATTTGGTAGCCACTATATGGACTGGCTGACTACAAGAAGCTCTGTTTGGCAATGCACCTAATTTTTATACAACTAAATCCATGCCTCCAAGCCAGGGATTCAAAAACAAACACCTACTTTGAGGCCACTGGGAGCAAAAGCAAAGGGATTGGAGAGCAACATGTTGCTAATGAGCTCCTGGTTATGGATCCCTGCTCTACATCATACTAAAAGTTAAATTAAAGGTGAACTACCCCTTTAAATGAGATTCGATTTACTTTGGTATCATTTGGAGGTAATGATTTTATAATTTATATGGAAATATTTTATATTAATAATGAGACCACAGTATGGGGAGACATGCACAGAGTATGGGTGGGGCTTTCAACTAAACATGATCATTGCAGTTATGGATGTATAAATCTGATTCTGGTGACACCCTGCCAGGCTCCAGCACCATCAAATAGCTACAAAAATTGTCCTTTGAACATTGTTTGAGTACAGCAGGACAGTCTGAGCATGACGTTGGGTGCCTAAGGCATCACCTGGCATAAATACAGAATTGACAAGCAGCATACATTCATAGCGAGTTATTCATAATGTCCGGCTACATCAAAATGATCATTCTGAAAACCACATTCATAGTCCATTATTAATAGTTAGGGTTGCCAACCGGTAATTTGAAGGGCTGCCCGAGTCAAAACTTGTCCAGTTTTCCCAAACAGGAAAACCTATGATTGATTGACATGGCGATTGGCCAATCGTCACGTCATAGCCCTGGCCCCAACATCACGACCCACCCCTGCATGTCACAACCAAATGCCCCCCCCCCCCGCTATCTCACAGCCTCACCCCCTTGGTCTCCACCAGTAGCAAAGGTGGCAACCTAATAATAGCAGGATACATGAAACTCATAATTTAGATCTGAAGATCTGATACTGTCATTTGAAAACATGTTTTTTTTTCAAAGCACATCAGTTAATAGTGCTGCTCCAGCAGAATTCTGCACTGAAATCCATTTCTTAAAAGTGAAAACAGTTTTTTTTTTTATATTCAGTTTTGAAATCTGACATTGGGCTAGACATATTGTCAATTTCCCAGTTGCCCCTGGTCATGTCTTTCATTTCCCAGGAACATCCGAGTACTGGGGTGTTTTCTGAACAAAGATTTTTAAGCAGTATTCAGTTGTATGAAATTAAATCAAATGTGCAAAAATGTGGGCACCCTTGTAAGTTTGCTAATTTGGATGCATGTAACTGCTCAATACTGATAACTGGGAAACACCAAATGGGTTAGATTAGCTTGTTTAGCCTTGAACTTCATAGGAAGGTGTGTACAGTCATGAGAAAGGGTATTTAAGGTGGCCAATTGCAAGTTATGCTTCTGTTGGACTCTCCTCTGAACACTGACCATGATAAGCAAAACTCCACAGAATTAAGAGGGGTTCCCAAGCTTTCTCATATGACTGTAGTGATGTCACACCAACCGGAAGTGACGTCACACCACTTGCCTTTTCTATCGGGTCAACGTAGGGTTTTCTTACTTTACCCCAAGAATGGCCGTCTATAGTCCTCCCCACTGCAGCGGATCTGGTACCCACCAGCCACCCACACAGTAGGCACAAAAAAGTATTGTCCATCCAAGACCCGATCCCATTGTGGGTATTCTGCGGGTCCCCGACCCATTACAGGACTCTTAGGGGCATATTCACTAAAGAGCGCAACTTCTCCAGCGTCTGCTTCGCTCACATCTCAACACTTCGCCAGGCGTCGATATGCCAGGATAATGCTAATTCACTAAAATTCGAAGTTGCTTTCATGGTGGCAAACGCTGGCAAAGTTGTGCTAGTTTTACTTCGTCAACCAAAGCGAAGTTGCTCTAGCGTTGCCAAATTTGCGTACGGCGGGAAGTCAAAGTTCAATGGACGTATATGTTGCAGCAAATACATTACATTACACAAGCCCTGGAAACCTTAATAAAAGAAAAATGAGTTAGTATATTGCCCCACTGTATAGTTTATGTTCCATATGTTAGGAAATGTAGGAGGGGAAGCCGGGTATCCCAGAAAAGTTTACGATCTTTTGCAGCCTATCACCCTGTAAAAATGAAAAGACGTTTTTTGGGAAACAAACTCCTATCTACTCTATTGCACTTAGCCTGGTCTGAGGTGGTGAAGGCAAGTCTGGCGCAAGAGGTAACGTTCAGTAAAATCCACATCTTAGTGAGTTGGCAGAGTTACGCTCATTCGCCAGAGCGAACATTCACCTGGTGTTAGAGTGACGCTAGCGTACCTCTCCTTTGCTAGCGAAGGGGCACCTGCGTTTGTTAGTAAATCGCTGAAGTAATGAAATTATGTCACGCTGGCGAATTGTCGCTAGCTTTAGTCACTTCTTCCCCTGGTCTGGTTATGGTCTTCCCCAGATAAAACACAGGCCCACTGCACCTTTGCGCACTTTGCTTACAGCCTACGAAGTCATAAATGACTTACCATGTAAACAAAAATAGAATTAGTGTTGTATCATTGGTCTCACTTGCCCTGATCTCCTTATGTTTGCATCTCATAGCATGGTGGAGTCAGTCCATATGTTCTCAAAGGTTACAGTGAGCTCTAGTGATGTGCGGGCAGGCCCGATACCCGCGGGTTGGGGCCGACCTCGCTCCCCCCTTTCTTGGTCGCAGGTAGGGTTGCCACCTGGCCGGTATTTTACCGGTAAAACACCTGCCAGGGCCGGCATTACAAATTTAGCTGCCGGTAAATCTGTAATACCCCTATTAAAGGCCCTTGGCTCACCCCCAATCTGCAGAAAACTTAACTTTTTTCGGGGTCCGGTCAATTGTGGCTTGTGGCTCCGCCCCCTTTGACATCACGGCACGCCCTCTTTCTTCCACAGCCGGTAAAAAAAAATTTTTAAATGGTGGCAACCCTAGTCGCAGGCAATGCCGACTTCCATGTTCAACTTTTATAGACATGCATCTGCTTGCTGCACCACTTTTGTGATGTCATCGGAGGCTGGTGCAGGTCTACGGGTGGAGGAAGGACGGTTATAGGGTGTGTCAGGAAAAACCCGCACATCACTAGTGAGCTCTGTGAACCTATATCCAACCTGAGCCTATACATGCTTTATTATGAGATACAGTACAGTTCATACCCCCAATTAGTCGCCTCCCATTTAATACAAAAAATACAATCTCGTACACATTACCATACAAAGGCCGACACAACGGTCTGGCTCCTCCAGGCAGCTGTGCATAAGCCAAAGCAAATAATTGGAAAGCCGAATGTTCTGCAGTGCGCTGGTAAGGAATAAAAACCGCGTGAAAATACGCTGCCGAAGGAACCTCAACCTTTCTCATTTCGCTGCTATTATTTGCCATGCTTTTCCCAAAAGAAAGATTGAAACATGTAACTGGTCTGAAGCAGTTCAGAACGTGACGTGAATACATTGTAAAAATAAAGACATGAATAACGGCCGGCCACGTTGCCGTGGAAACTAAAATTCCGCAGTCGATTTGAATGATGCTTGTCACTGCGGAGCTGATCAAAGCGTCTCGCTTCACGCCTTAATGCAGAATTAATTCTTTTCTTTCTTTCCGAGCCTAATAACGTCCCTCAAGATGCTGCGCTTTTTACAGATTACTGGGGAACCGCAGAACGCTTTCGCTTTGTGCAAATCATTTCTGCCGTGGTTTTCTTATGAGCACAAAAAAAATAGAGATTCAGAGATTTTTTGTTGTATAAAATTATATTGAAGAGCTACAGATACTTTCATGATCCATCGTATAAAAAAAATAAAAACTGGGTAAATAGGCTGTGCAAAATAAAAAAAAAATTTAAATATATGACCCACATGGGTCATAACTGTTGCTTTTGAATCAGAGCTGAATGCTGAGGATCAATTGCAAACTCACTGAACAGTTATGTCCCACGTGGCCCCACTTAAAGGGATACTGTCATGGGAAAACAGGTTTTTTTTTCCAAAACGGCTTAGTTAATAGTGCTGCTCCAGCAGACTTCTGCACTGAAATTCACTTTTCAAAAGAGCAAACAGATTTTTTTTATATTTAATTTTGAAATTTGGATATATTGCCCGTTTCCCAGCTGCCCCCAGTCATGTGACTTGTGCTCTGAAATTTTTGAAATTCAGTTTTCAAAAGAGCAGATTTTTTTTATATTTAATTTTGAAATCTGACATGGGGCTAGACATATTGTCAATTTCCCAGCTGCCCCTGGTCATGTGACATGTGCTCTGATAAACTTCAATCACTCTTTACTGCTGTACTGCAAGTTGGAGTGATATCACCCCCAGCAGCCTATTCACACACAGCGCTGCGTTTTTCTCACGAGTCAATTTTCAGCGGCTTTGGAAAACGCATCGCCACGTGTGAATAGGCACAGGCAACTTACAGTTTAGCAGGCACGAGACACAGGCAAGCAATTCAGGGAGACTAGTCACCCCAAAGAAGCGGAGATTAGTCGCCAGGTAACTGATCTCCCTGAATGTTCCCATGTGGTCTAGCCCTAAGTAGGAGAAATAACAGCCTGCCAGAAAGCAGTTCCATCTTAAAGTGCTGGCACAAGTCACATGACTTTGGGCAGCTGGGAAATTGACAAAATGTCTAGCCCCATGTCAGATTTCAAAATGAAGATAAATATGTAAATATAATATAAAAAAAACTTGTTTGCTCTTTTGAGAAATGGATTTCAGTACAGAAGTCAGTGACTAGAGCTGAAAAGCAGGTAGTAGTGTTCTGGCTATTATGTTAGACATCCAGTCACTCCAGCCTTTATACATTACATTTTTGGCTAACTAACTATATTAGAAGCATTTTTTATTTTGAACAGTCTATAAATTTACCCTGTTTTAATTTTAACACTGGACTGTTCCTATAATGTGGTTTTTAATCTAGAATTCTGCTTGGGATGTGGCCAAACCATAAGTGTTCAGTCAAAGGGAAACAAAAGCCTTAAAGTTGTGACATTAAAGTCCTGAACAACTGTATGGGACAATATTTTGTTGGCAATTGATGCATTTTTTTTTTGTCTCAAATTGAAGTCCACAAATTTAAGGTTCTTTTCCGTTCTGAATTTTTGTTGAGGATTCCATATTGAAAAAGAGACAATGTTTCTGAAACTTGAAGGGATTTTTCACCTTCAAATACCTTTTCCAGTTTAGTCGTTTTCAGATTATTCACCAGAAATAAAGACTTTTTGCAATTACTTTCTATTTTTGATCATTTTTCCAATACTAGAATGTAAAATCGTATTTATTTTTTTAAAGCAGCTCTGGGAGCGGGGTCGCCAACTCTTTAACTGTTCTAAATTGAGACCTGCCGCTACTGAGCAGGATCCCTGAGTTTCATTAAAAGCAGCTGTTCGAATTGATACAATGAACAGGTTCACTAGTTTAGGTTGAGTGGAAAAAGTAATTGCCATATTTGTTATAGAATAAGGTTCCCACAAGAGAAATCTTGCACTACTTGTGTCTTACCATAGTAGAACCCCAATAATTGCTCCTTTTGGAAAGGGGGGGCTTGGAACTGTATTTATTTCATATGAACAGATTTAAGGTGATCTCTTAGTTGTCTTATTTGCCTTTATATTCACAAGTCTCTAAATCATGGATCCCCAATCTATAGAACCCATGAGCAACATTCAGAAGTAAAAGGAGTTGGTGAGCAACACAATCATGAAAAATGTTCTTGGGGTGCCAAATAAGGGCTGTGATTGGCCATTTGGTATCCCCTTGTACATTGTCAACCTACCTTGAGATTTGGCAGTACATCTGGTTTTTATACAACCAAAACTTACCTCCAAGCCTGGAATTCAAAAATAAGTTTCTGCTTTGAGGCCACTGGGAGCAACATCCAAGGGGTTGGAGAGCAACGTTACACATGAGCTACTGGTTGGGGATCACTGCTCTAAATGTTATATTTTCCACTGTCCATTGCTCTTCTTTTCCTTTGTATCACAGCCTTGCAAAATAATAGTGTTTTCCTTTTTAGTACTCCTAATGTTTTTCTTTTTCCTTATAAAGGGACCAAATCGAAACTTACTGCTCAATGGGAAATCCTACCCAGCAAAGGTTCGGTTAATCAGAGGTGGTTGCATGCCGCCGGTGAAGAGGAGGAGGATGAACTGGATTGATGCCCCAGATGATGTTTTTTACATGGCTACCGAAGAGACTCGGTAAGGGCCTTTTACATTTGTCATTAGCACTAAAGGCATTTACAGGTTTAAGCAAATCTTGGCATTTTTGGGATCAAGAAAATGAAGGTCTTGGGCCTATAGAACCACAGAGGGTGGGGCTCAAGTACAAATATAAAAGAGGCATAAAATGTACAGTAATGCAAATTTACTTTCAAAACAGCAAGAGTATCGGGTGATTATGATGGGTACAAAATCAGTATATCTTTTACATTTTCTTTAAAAGGATACTGTCATGGAAAAAATGGGAAGGTAACCAGATAACAACTCCCTAACACAAGATAACAGCTGCCTGGTAGATTTAAGAACAACACTCAATAGTAAAAACCAATGTCCCACTGTGACTCCTTCAGTTACATTGAGAAGGAAAAACAACAGCCTGCCAGAAAGCAGTTCCCTCCTAAAGTGCTGGCACAAGTCACATGACCAGGGGCAGCTGGGAAATTGACAAAATGGCTAGCCCCATGTCAGATTTCAAAACTGAATATAAAAAAATCTGTTTTCTCTTTTGAGAAATGGATTTCAGTGCAGAAGTCTACTGGAGCAGCACCATTAACTGATGTGTTTTGAAAAAAACATGTTTTCCCATGACAGTAGTGTAAAACGTTATGGTGTAGGACTCTGATCATAATGTCCTCCAATCTTTTTATTTAGGGAGGGGGGGGGGAAACTGGCTTAAAGGAAAAATATACCCCCCAAACAATGTAGGTCTCTATAAACATTAGATATTGCATAAAACAACTCATATGCAAAACCCTGCTTCATGTAAATAAACCATTTTCATAATAATATACTTTTTTAGTAGCATGTGCCATTGGGTAATCATAAATAGAAAATTGCCATTTTAAAAAATAAGGACAGCCTCCAGGGATCCTAGGATCCAACGGTGCACACAAACATACCAAACAAACTATAAAGTTAGGTCACATGAGCCAATTAACAGACAGAGTTGTGTCTTTTGCTTCCACACTTCTTCCTGGTACAGTTAGAGTTGAAATATTTCTGGTCAGGTGATCTCTGAGGCAGCTCAAAGACCATCATGAAATGGTGGTTCAATGCAAGAGATGTAAAAGGGCAAAATTTACTGAAATATATATTCCGGGTTGGTAAGATTCTTTAATATGTCACTTGATTTGATATAAACTATCTGTTGCTCAAGTATTCATTTTCAGGGTATAGTTTTCCTTTAAGTTGAACATAGTAATTGTGACATGGAGCCAAGAGGTGTATTTCAGCTGGGGGACAATATACCACTCAGCCCCTTATACCTCCCATTATTTTATATAGGAACTGTCTGACAGCAGCAGAACTGGTGGTTCTTAGCCAAGAATCTTGCATAAATAAATAAACAGTGGTGTGTGTCTCTGTTCTTTGAGCAGAAATCAAATAAACAAAAAAAAAGTTATATGGTGGTCTCATCCCAGGGAACCCCCAATCCAAGGGTTATCAGCCGTTTTAAGGGGTATAAGAAAAATTTAACTGGGAAGAGACCCAATACTAGTAAAGCAGTAAAAATAAAAAAAATATTTGTTAGGACATGCATTAGCCTAATGCGTTTCATGGCAAAATGTGCACTTACTCATAGGCTGTTGGTCTACCATCAATACAATCCTTTGAAAGGGGTGTTGACCAATAAAAATTACATAAATTTACATCACAGAGAGCCTTATCCAATCAAAGAGAGGCTCACTGCAAAATTACAGACCAATAGTAAAATGCTACATAGATTACATCACACAGAACCATATCCAATCAAAAAAGGCACATTTCATAGAACAGAAAGATATCTTATGAAAAGGTATAACACATATTACTACACTAATTAGATACACTGCCTAGCAATCGAAACATAGAGCATACCAGGGGCCACAAATAGTAGAACTCCTCATTACTTCCTCATTCCGAAACAGGAAATCTCAAACCTGCTCAATTCCCACTTTGACCGACATTCATTGAACATGTGTTTGCTCTTCATTTTTCAATTTCTTTTCCTGCACAGGAAAGTACGCAAGCTCCTCTCATCTTCTGAAACTAGGCGAGCCGCCCGACGCCCTTACAGACACATCATCATCCGACAAGCTCAGGTGGGACAACTCACGCGACAGCCTGTCAACGACGAACCCATTGTCATTGAGGACTGAGAGGCCAATTCAGCGCTGAGCTTTGCACTTATGGGACTGTTCTTCTTCGGGGAGCCACTCCTTTTACTTGACTTAATACAGTGTTGACCTTTTCAATAACCAGAACTCATGAAGATTTGCGCATCTTTTAAAAAGAATTCTGTCCTTTGAAGAAGCATTGAAAAGGAAAGACTTGTTACCCTTTTAGTTTATTTTCTGTTTACCTATTCATTCCCGCATATACCGGTAGAAATTCATTACCCCCCCCCCCTTCCGTTGGATTAACGTTCGTACATTGTGAACCGATGGAGAAGGAAGCTTAACTTATTTAAGGGACACGGAGCAGGTTTTGTGCAATTGCAAATCGGATTCTCGGACTTTGTATACTTGTAAGAAGCTGCCACTGCTAATGCCTTTCTTTTTTTTAAAGGCGCGCTGAACATTTTTCTTTTTTTGAAAGTGCCATTTTTTTGGAGGTTTTGCTTCATTGTTTGGTAGGCTGAGTGAATACGAAATTGTCATACTGTGGAATAATGAATGGGAAAGCCAACAGCAAGAACACTTACTCATAATGTTTTTTTTTTTTTCTTGCATGTGATGCAATGGGATAGAGTCAATTATTTTAGCTGAGAAAGACTTTGTATAGGGGTAATGGCTTGAGAACTCCAAGCCTTTCTGCACATACATCACAGTGCTTTGAAGCTAAAGGTTCAGCTGGGAACTTAAATCAACCCCCGGTCAATCCCTGTGTCTTTGTATCTGATTGGCATTATTTTTCTATGTGACTTGATACAGTGACTTGTAAATGCCACTTATTTTCGAAGGTCACTGAAAACAGCCATGAAATGCAGTGGCTACTACATCTCATATTTTTTTCTTCTTGATGTCTCTCTGCCCTGATACCATTTTCTTTAAAGAAGATGTGTCTGTTTTCACGCGTTCTTTTTCTCCAAGCAGTTGCAACCAAAGTTGACGCTACAGTGTTTGTTTACGCCAAGTTCAAACACTGATGTCATATAAGAAGGTGGAAGCCATTTACAAAATACGGAAGGTATGATCGTGGCAGAGGCAGAAACCCAGGTCAAAAGTTACACTTGATACTATACAGAGGTCGGTTTTAACATTGTTTGAGGGAGGTACACCAGAAACTGAAAATGCCCTAAGTCCATCTACACATGAAGTTCACGTTCACTTGACCTGCAATTTTAAATATCCGCTTTTTTCAGCACCGTTATATTTTATTTAAATACATGGGTTTGTATTCACTTTGCAGAGACTTATGCAAAGTAGTTTGTATTATATAAGACTCTGCTTATCTCAAAACTGAGCAACCCTTTAAGACAAATCAGTGGTGGGCTGAACATGCTGGACAACCTAGGCAGACCTGCCGGCTACGTTGCCTCTCCTGTCGGGCATGCGCGGAAAAGCAGGTGAACGAGTGCACAAAAGCACACGCTGATGATTAGGAAATGCATGCAGAGGTGGGCAACATTGGGGAGTAAACTAGGAGAGGATCATGCCTGGTGCTCCTCCACCTTTGCGTTCTAGGCTATTGCCTCTTCTGCCTACCCCTAGTTCCTGAGACAACTTTCAAGCTGGATATAAAGAAATGATAGAAATCACACTGCAGAAAATCAAAAAAAGGGCTTCAACTACTTTTCATACACATGTGGTGGCCATCTGGCCAGCATTTCATCAGTCTAGCCAGTAAAATACCAGACAAGGTTGGGCCGGTATTACAAAATTACCGGCAGTGTAGTGACTGGTACCTCCAATCCACCCATCCCATCCAAGTCCGGACTGGGATTCAGAATAAGTCCTGTCATTCCAAGTACACAGAGGCCCAAGCAGCCCCACACCAGCCCAATAAATAGTCAGTGTCTATGGCAGAACCCAATGTCGGACTGGCCCACCGGGATACCAGGAAAACTCCCGGTGGGCCCAGATGTCAATGGGCCCCTTTGCTTCTAACCATATGACCTATTTCACAGTCATTCCCTATTTCTTTATGGTAAAAAAGAGGCTTAATAATGGAAGAATAGAAATAGAGTAAATAGATATAAAAGACTAGGAGAAAAAAAGGTTGAGTGAGGAGAGGAGGAATAATAGTTTGGAAAGTGGGTCCATGGTCTACAGTTTCCCGGTTGGCCCCTGGTCTAAGGTTTTCTGGTGGGCCACTGGCATCCCAGTCTGACACTGCCAGAACCCACAGCTTGCCGGGCCTGCCCGCCCTTGCCCCTTTCTAGCTACAATACTTACCAAATCACCTCCTGATTCCACTCTCCGTGACTCAGCCTTGCCCCTTCAATCTGCCCCTCCCTTTGACATCACTAGTATGCCCATTTATTCCACAATCCTTCCCCGTCATGACCCTGTCCTGTCGATAAAGATTAGCTTAAAAGGTGGCAACACAGGATCTAAGCTTTGGTGTTACTGGTCCTTTAATAGGGATATCCACCTTTTGTCAACAAGTCCCCTATTCCAAAAATATTTTGACAGTAGGGGCTTTTTAACAAAAGTTGCTTGTGAAGGCTCTCGGCAAAGCAAGAGGCATCTCCTCCTCGCTTATTAACATAGCATTAATTGTATTGGCTAGTAATCTGATTCATGGTATGCAAATGAGGAAGGAGGGGAGGGGCATGCTTAGTACTGGAGCTGCTTCTTCCTGTAACTCTGCCAAACTCTGTTCTGCTAAGGGGTTTTGGATGGTGGCCTCCTCTACTTGGATGGCACAGGACCCAATAACTTCTTTATAATACAAAGTTAGACATTTGTGTTGAGAAGTCCCTTTTATTAAAATATATACAGTATTTTATGAAATAGGGACACCACGTCAGGCTGGGATGGCCGAGGCCCACTGGGGGCTGCAACCCCTAAATGCCCTCCTTGCAACCTCAAAGACCCACCCTCCTGAGGTCCACCCCACCCGCATATTTATTTAGTATCATAACTCAACTCCTTGGAAATCAGAGGGATTTGTTTCTGGACTAGGCCTGTCCAGTAAGTTTGTTGCCTCTTTGTTCAATTGTTATAATGTCCACCCTTATGATTAACCATTTGATGTCAAACAAAAACAAATCATTGTGATGAGAATTGAAAGTAATGGGCAGCAGTTATTATGATGGGGAAGATGATAGGTTTAATCAGAGGTAGATAAATATCTCTACATCATTCCTGCCTGCTAATCTTACCCATTTGTATAAAATAAAGACCAGCTGATCGTTTGCTTGATTCTTCTGAGCGCCTCTAGATTTTTGTGATCTCTATTTATTTTATTTCAATCAGACTGACCTGGAAATTACTTTACCAGCAAAGTACCCAGAATTTAGTGGAATCCTCCACTTGGTTGCGTTTGTAAAGACTGACCTAGATCTTCAGGTGCCGATATATTTTTTGGCAGCGTTGGGGGAAACGTTGATCTGTAATAGGATACGGCTCAGTTGGAAAGCATTGACTGTGGTGTTACCAAGTTAGGGCATTCTGATCCAACAGTTTCAAGCAGCTTCATTGGATTTCTCTATGGCTATATCTATGTGTCTATGGCTCTACCTATGTATGTATGTCTATATTGCAGAGACCGTGTCCAGATATAGACAATATGTGGCTTGTGAGTGTTGTTTCATCTACTATGAAATGTTATCGGCTGCAGGTGGGAATTCAGTATTGAGTTTGTTAGCTCCGAAACATGTTGAACTCGGCATAAGGGACAGTGAGTGCTGTATTATACAATGTGAAATTCTTTCAGCCGACACCTTTCCCGGCAGGAATAAATAGCGGTAAAAAATGCATTCAGTCCCATGGAATTGAGTGGTTTCATAGTCTTGGCTGAGATTAAATACTCACAGATCGATGAGTCTACCATATATGTGCACTATGGGGGGGGGGGGGGGGGGGGGGCGGTATTCCCCATATTTACATCTACTTTTTCTAACAAAAGTAGTAATACAGATTTAACTGTAAAAAAAATAATTTGCATACATTAAAGGTTTGCCCATGCTCAACATTTTGAAGGGAATCCAGGATCAGTGCAGGAAACTGCAGTTGCCGGGAAACCGGTAGGGTCCTGACTGCGGGGTCTGCTTTCTCTATAGCTAATAAAAAAAACTCCTCCCCAGCTGCTCTCTTTCCTGTGGCAAGGTAGGGGGACGTTAGTTGGGCGGAGTCAGGGAAGGTGGAGGCGGGACATGGGTGGAGGTAGGATGGGGGGAGGGCGGCCCCACTTAAGATTTTTCTTGCAGGGGAGTCCTACTCACTCTACTCTCACCACTGTCCAGGATCTTAGGTAAAATTGTAAAAAAAAAAAATCCGTTATCAAGCAGAGGAAACAAGACAACATCAAAATGTTCCAAATGCATTTACCCAATGCCAAAATTATGCATTATCATCTATATTTCCATAGGACACGATAGCCGATCGGGAAACAATATAACAGACTAAAGCCTTGGATTCTAGGTCAATAGAAGCCATTTTTACATGTAGAAAGGTATTCAAAGAGGTGTTTCATATTCGGTGTTAATGGTCCATTAAAGATCATTCTCGTTGAGTTTGATTCTTTCCTGCCAGAGGGAATGTTCGCGGTGGTGTTTAAGGGGGAAAGTGTTTCCGCAGGAAGAAGTGCTTGGAGGTGATCTCTGTTTATTACAGTATCATGGGTTTTTAACCTCAGTATTATGTATTAGCAGTTGCAGTTCATACAATATCTGCCCTACAGTGTTTCCATGATGTCTCATGTGGGTGTTAACAGGGACTCTTGTTGGGTCCTGGGTTATATTCCTTTGCAGTGCAGCCATCACCAGTCTTGATGCTAATGATAGTAGCGGTGTCGGCTCCCGCTGCCAGCATTTGAAGGCGGTACCAATATAGCAGAGCTAGATACATCATGTAGGGCCCCACTGAGTAGAGACTGTGAAGTCATCCAGGTCATGGTATATCTGTAGTCAAATCAACTGGACTTGATTTGTGTTTTATTCCTTGAAGACGTTTCACCAGTCCTCCAACTGGCTTTCTCAATTCAGAATAACTTGTAAATAAGATCTTTAGGGAATAAATACCCTGGGATGTTGCTCCAATCATCATAATCTGTTAATCCTAATCAGCAAGGATGTCGTGAGGTCATTCTGAATGGAAAATGCCAGTTTCAGGATGACTGGTGAAACGTCATCATGAAAAACCACGGCAAGTCTAGTTGATTCTATCTACAAATAGTTTAGAGAGTCATTTACAAAGTACAGTTTGCCATAATCAAGTGATCATCTAATATCAGTTTGAGAAGTATCTCTATATGTTCCCTCTAAATACATCTACCACCATCTGTAGAGAGCAACACATTTATGCAGTAGGTACTGCTAAGTCTATGAAAGTTACAGACCTTAATCAAAATAATTCTAGACCTCTCTATGCATCAAAACAATCCCCCTCCCCTGTCCCATATCTATAATTTCTGAAGTTGTTGGAAGACCCACTCTCCCGATCAGTAGCCCACAGGATCAGTGGGGTAGACTTTCCCCCCATTGCCGTTCCTTTTTTTTTTTCCCCCCATTCAAACGAAAGACTGAAACACGACTGTGTCTAAAGAGATTGTCTTCATTTTCCTCGTAAACCTCGTGTGTTGGGAAAGTCTTTTACATCTCACGCTTATTGCGTATTTGAAAGTAAGTACTGTTTTATCTTCCTTTTCTAAACGTGTCTGTATATATGTCTCTTTTGAAGAGGGTTCATTTCAAAAATGTCCCGAGGATGTAAAGAAAAAAAAAAACAAAAAGCTACTTGTAAAAGTCGCCGACAAAGCATGTAATAAAACAAAAAAAAAAGAGTGAAAACCAGTGGAATGTTGATATTGAAGTTGTTTCTAATGGCTTTTCCTGGTTCTGACAATGGCAGGCTTGTTATTATTGTGTATTATTAAGTTTTGTCTTTGTTGGAGGGGAAACCACATTTCGTACGTTATTTCTTTGCTAATCCATTCGATTTTGAATTTTTCCATTTAAAATAAATACTCCTGTTGTATTTTGTATTCTTTACCCTCATATTGTCTTTGCTGTGGTACAACTATATACACAGGTCAGAATTCTTCGCCACAAACTGGTTGTCGTTTTATGCTCATGAATACTGACATTCACACTTAGCCATGAACATCTTTTTGTTTTGAAAAAAAATTAAATGGGTTAAAGTCCAGTTGGGCAGCACCTGTCCCTGTTACCCAGAAACTTTCAACCAACCCAGGACCTGTGGAAACTGGACATGACCTCACCGGTGGGTGGAAGTGATGCAACACTGAATCAACCCAGGTCAGGGAGGAATACGTTGCCGTTAATTTCAGGAGGTGGATGGAGCTGGAACCTGCAATCGTTTCTTGGTACCCGCAGACCAACCACATGATCAGGGAATTGGGGGGTCTTTCTGCCTGAAACTCGACCACTTGATTACGTGACCCACCTGGTGTTTCTGGAGACAGCAACGCCCAATGTCGTTTTCATGCAGGTAGGCGCCTATGTTTTATCCCCAGCAGTGGTTTCTACAGCACAAGACAGTTTGTAGTTTATGCAGCATAAGCGAATTGAAGGAGAAGGAAAGGCTTATTTAATTGGGGTGCTAAAAGTTAGGAACCCACAAGTGATTGTATCTACTTACCTGAAACCCTTGGTTAGTACTACTATCAGCACCACAGAGAAATCCTCTTCCTGCTTCTTCTTTTTTCTTCAAATTTCCCGGGACAGACGCATGCACAGTAGAATGAAACATCTGACTTCTTTGTTAAAGGAAAACTATACCCCAAAAAATGAATACTTGAGCAACAGTTTATATCAAATCAAGTGACATATTAAAGAATCTTACCAAACTGGTATATATATTTAAGTAAATATTGCCCTTTTACATCTCTTGCCTTGAACCCCCATTGGGTGATGGTCTGTGTGCTGCCTCAGAGATCACCTGACCAGAAATATTTCAACTCTAACTGTAACAGGAAGAAGTGTGGAAGCAAAAGACACAACTCTGTCTGTTAATTGGCTCATGTGACCTAACTTTATAGTTTGTTTGGTATGTTTGTGTGCACTGTTGGATCCTAGGATCCCAGGAGGCTGTCCTTGTTTTTTAAAATGGCAATTTTCTATTTATAATTACCCAATGGCACCTGCTACTAAAAAAGTGTATTATTATGAAAATGGTTTATTTACATGAAGCAGGGTTTTACATATGAGTAGTTTTATGCAATATCTTTTTATAGAGACCTACATTGTTTGGGGGTATAGTTTTCCTTTAAAGTTCAGCTTTTCGAGCTACTATGCATGCACACCTGGACAAAGAAAGAAGAAAAAGGAAGAGGATCGTTCCATGGTGCTCACTGGTATAACCCTGGGCCTGTACAATTTTCTGCTGATAGGAGCACCGTCCGGGGGTTTTGGGTAAGTCAGTACAATCACTTGGGGGGAGCCTAACTTTTGTCACCCTAAGTATAACATGACTTTCCTTCTTTAAAGTTCCTTCTTCCAACACTGGCTCAACCACTATTAAAGGGATACTGTCATGGGAAAAAGTTTTTTTTTTTTTAAACGCATCAGTTAATAGTGCTGCTCCAGTAGACTTGTGCACTGAAATCCATTTCTCAAAAGAGCAAACAGCCCGTCGGATGGCCCCACACACCGGCCAATAAGCTGCCGACTCGTTCTGTCAGCAGCTTTTATCGGCCCCGTGTATGGGGGCCTTAAGAACAGCACTCAATAGTAAAAACCCATGTCCCACTGTGTACTATTCAGTTACATTGAGAAGGAAAAACAACAGCCTACCAGAAAGCAGTTCCCTCAAAAAAGTGCTGGCACAAGTCACATGACTTGGGGCAGCTGGGAAATTGACAAAATGATCCCTTTAATGCTATTTATTCCTGAACAATAGCAAACTTGAAATTCTCCTTTGCAGAGACCTCACTCATTGCCACTCTACTTTTTCCTTGCCTTGCTGAACTCTCTTATTTCAGTCTGTTTCCCAATTTATCCTGCTGCACATGGTTAGCACTTGCACCTCTGGGGTCCTAGGTGTGATACAGCCACGGCACTATCTGCAAGGAGTTTGTTCTACCTTTGACTCGGTGGTTCTCCTGCAAGTACTGGATTCTATGGATTCTGGCAAATGCCAGTGGGACTGTTGTAAGACAGTCTCATAACTATAGAGGAAGCAGACCCTGTGGTCACGGGAGGGGCCGGGGAAAAGGGGGGCCCGGACCTTGGGGTCAGCTTCCTCTATAACTTGTGGTCAGCTTCCACCTGTGATGGAAGGAGCACATGCGCTTCAGCAGCAGGGGAGAACCGGGAAGCTGCTCCCTGCAGTAGGCACCAGGCCCCTTCAAAGATTTTTTTGTGGTGGGGCCGGGCTTCCTGAAGTTGTTGGTGGGCGGGAGGGGAGAGCCAGGAAGCTGCTCTCTGCAGTTGCTGCTGGGTCCCTTCAAAGATTTTTCACTGGGGTGGGGCAGCTCAGAGTTGTTAGCGGACAGCAGAGAAAAAGATACTGCCCCCTTCAAAAATTTTAATCTGGTGGGAGGGGAGAGCCCGGGAAGCTGCTCCCTGCATTTGGTACTGGTCCCCTTCAAAAAAAGATATTTCATTGGGGCAGGGGCAGCTCAGAGTTGCTGCCGGGCGGGAGGGGATAGCGCCAGAGAAACTGCTTCCTGCAGCTGGTGCCGGACCCCATCAAGATTTTTTGTGGGGGGCCGGCCTGGAGTTGTTACAGCACTATTTAGTGGATCACTGGGGGTCCTTTTTGCGCTTGGAATGCCAGGGCCTATTTTGAGTTTCCGTTTAGACCTGTTCGGGGGGTGGTGGTCTGCATGAGAACTACTAGACTTCCAAAGCAAAAGACTGGCATCAGCTGTTTATATTGGAGCCCATTTATGAAACTATATGAGCATCTCCTACATGAACTTTTCAGCAGTGAAATGAGTAGTTATTGCCCCAGCAACACCATTGGGCCCTCTGCACATATGCAATTTTGTTTAACAAGCTGTCTGGCTGAACCTTATTAGCGCATTCATTATTTTTACTATTTATATGAACTGCTGCTGCCTAGTTATTCTGCCCTGCAGTAAGATCATAGAGCCCTTAAACTTGCACAATTTATACAACTTATTCAAAAGCTATTTTATATTATATTACTTCTGTATTAACAAAAACAGCTCAAACAGAGGCAGGCTTTGTTATTTGCCTATTTAATTTGGGCAAACATCAAATTAACCGCTAATTGATGATTGGACTCTAGGGCAGGGGTCCCCAACCTTTTTTTACCCATGAGCCACATTCAAATGTAAAAAGAGTTGGGGAGCAACACAAGCATGAAAAAGTCCCTGGGGTTGCCAAATAAGGGCCGTGATTGGCTATTTGGTAGCCCCTTTGGGACTGGCAGCCCACAGGAGGCTCTGCTTGGTACTTTACTTAGTTTTTATGCAATTAAAACTTGCTTCCAAGCCTGGAATTGAAAAACAAGACCTACTTTGAGGCCACTGGAAACAACATCCAAGGGGTTGGAGAGCAACGTGTTGCTCGCGAGCTACTGGTTGGGGATCACTGCTCTAGGGTATAACCATTGTTGGACAGGTGTTAGTGCGCCTCTTGCTTCTAACCATTTGGCCTATTTCATGATCATTTCCTATTTCTTTAGGGAGAAAAAGAGTTAATGATAGTAGAATAGAGTATAGTAAGTAGATTTAAAAGACTAGGAGAATAAAAAAAGGTTGACTGAGGAGAGTAGGAATAACAGGGTCTTTGCTTTTTTTGGTGGGGACCTGGCATCCAGGTCCAGATTGAGAATTAAAATAAGCCCTGGCATTTCAGGTACACAGAAGCTCAATTAGCCCACATAGAGGCCCAAACAGCCCCCACCAGCCCACTAAATACTGACTTTCTATGAAACATTATAGCAGCCCCTCTGGCATTTGCCAGAACCCACAGATTGCCAGTCCGGGCCCGATCTCATACTTCTGTATATCATTGTACTTTCAAGATGAGATTTGTAGAGCTATAAATGAAAAATAAAAACAATCATCAGAAAAAGTAGAGGGACTTTGAGCTCGGTAGAGAGAGAGAGAGAGCCATGCAAGGGCACATGATGAGGGTGGAGAATATAATTAAAGGTAAACTCCTGGACGGGCAATCCGGGCCAATATGCCGCCTAAGGCGGTCTTCTTTTTGCTGCCCCCTCCCCACTACATTCACCTTTTCAGAGCCTGAGGGGGGTCGGGGGGTGGTCCACAACTCTAGTGCAGAGAGCACGATCATGCTCTCGGCACTAGAAGAGCTGAATTTCTGGGTTAAAAAACAGAAATTCTGCTCTTAGTTACCAGGAGCGGCATTTTTGCTGCCTCTGGTAACCGGTGGGGGGCGCTGCCGCTTGAGGCGAGTTGGTGGAGTGCCTCTGCTCCTGGATGGTGTAGAAGTATGGGCAGAACTACACAGCAAAGTCGGAAAACAAAGGAAGTTGGACAGTGTTGCAGGGTTGATCCGGAAGAAGACGCAGCTTGCAGCATTTTCATCCGACAGTTGTGTCACATCGTATCAACCCTGCAGCACCGTCCAACTTCCTATTACTTTACCTTGTTCCTGTTGGCTCCGACTTGCCGCAGGTGTTTTGTCGCCCAGCTTCGGATCAGATAGAAATACACGGAAGTCTGCCATGTAGTTCTGCCCTAACAGAAGGATCAGAGATTATGAGCTGGGGATTAGACAGTGGCCCTTGGACCTGGGGGTCGTTGGCTTCTTTACACAGCGATGCCTTCACAGAGTGACCTGAACTATAATCAGACTGCAGACACAACAAAAGCTCACGGCTCTGGAGAAAAACAAGACATTACAGAAGAGAACTGGGACGTGGTGGAGACTGACAATTTATACAAAGAGGTTTTTTTTGTTTGATAGTTTAGTTGGAAACGACAAAGCTTACTGTTTCTACCATGAAGATTGTAAGTGTAATCATGAACAAATGAATTACCATTATAGTTTGTGCAATTATTGACACTCTATGGTTCAAGCAAGCAGTGAGGAGAGATGTTCTACAGCAGGAATATCAACCCTTTGGTGTCTGTGAGTAAATCAATATCAGCTCATGAGAAGGCAAGCGTTGTCAGGAGTCATTTTCATCAGCTCAGCTTCATATTTAGAGACCCATGTGAAGCTGGGACCTGGACCTACTCCTTGTCTCCCCCCAGCTCTAACACCCCAATCAGAACTGATTTCCTAATCCAAGACCTTCTATCAGCCTATTTCTTCTAACCTTATGTTGGTGCTCTAAAAATGCATGGTACTAATACATATATATATATATAGATACTGTATATATATAAAATAATAACAATCTTCACATGTATAATCACACAAGCATTCTGGAGCACAAGACCTGAACCCAAGTGAGGGGCAATGCAGAGTTGGCCTGTCATTTACTTTGCGGAGAAAACGGTGTCTCTTTCAGGGAGGAGAAAGGAGATTCCTATCACAATACTCTGGGTGTGAGAAAGACAAACGTTTGCTGACTCAGTGTGTAAATCAGGTTCATGGTACGGAGGAGATGTTCAGTGTGAGCTTCTACTGACACCTATTGGTTAGAAATATGGCAGCACCACAGAGGAAAGCTTCGTAGGGGGAAACTCACTAAAGTGCTAATGTTGGCGAAAACTCGTGACGTCATTTCGCAACTTCACCAAATAACTGGTGAAAATTCACCAGCGAAGTAGAAGGGGCCTGGGGCCAAAGGATAAAATCATCTGCCCCTGCCACTTGCCAAAAAATTCCCTATTTTTTCTGAGAAATCCCAAATCACCAGTGCCATCATGATTTATGGCCCAAATTCTAGCTATTTGGTGAAAGAGTGCACACAAATTGCCAGTTTTAAGCCTCAATACAGTTTTGCAATGAACTGATACACTGCTATTTGTAACCTTGTTATGAGCTAAGGGGTCCCCTGAGCAGAGGTTGCACCTCCATGGACAGCCTGAGCACAAAAAGTCTGCAAATCCCCTGCACTACTGCAACAGTAAATAACAGGGGACCCCAATAAAACATTCCTCATACTGTATTGGAACTAATTATAATCTATCTGTGCTCCTTTAGGCGTATCTGATATAAGGGTATCTGACAAATAAGAACCTTACAGAAAATTCTGTATTTATCTCTAAAGATAAACTGCCAGAGAAGTTTATCAGTGGCTTGGAGTGGTTTCAGAGTATAATGGGCTGAAAGTCACTGGTAATATGACCTGCCTGTCTAACTCCTATGCAGGGGCATCAAGCAAATTACACAGTGGTTCTATAATCCCTCCTTAAGGGCTAGGGCAGACAGGGAGATTCGGGGGCAATTTGTCGCCTGGCGACTTCTCGCCGCGACTTGTAGCCCCAGAACCTCCCCGAATAGCCAAGTCCTGGGGCGCACAGGCGTTGCTTGAAAACGCCGGCGCCTATTCACACGGAGCGGCGCGCTTTTTGAAATCGCTCCAAATTGCCTCGCGAGTCAATTTGGACCGATTTCAAAAAGCGCGCCGCTCCGTGTGAATAGGCGCCGGCATTTTCAAGCAACGCCGGTGCACCCCAGGACTTGGCTATTCGGGGAGGTTCGGGGGCTACAAGTCGCGGCGAGAAGTCGCCAGGCGACAAAATGCCCCCGAATCTCCCGGTCTGGCCTTAGCCTAAGGTGGTAGGTGACCCATTGGTGAAGTCATGCAGTGAGGCGCAGTGGGGGGTGACGCAGGGTTCTGTAGTTGGTCCTCTGTTGTTCTCCTTGTACACTCTCTCTTTAGGAAATCTTCATTTGGCCTTAAATATCACCTGTATGTATTATTTTTCTCACTAACCGCTGACTTTCAGACCCAGATCACAGACTGCTTAGTCAGGGGTGATCCTGGTCCATCGGCCCCGAGGCAGCTTGTTCTTGCTGCCACCTCCCCATTCGCTCACCTTTTTGTGCCGAAGGGGGGTCCATGAGGGCGGCAGAGAGGGCCAGGATGATAGCACAGAGTGAAATTATGCGCTCTGTGCTAGAAGAGCCAAATTTCCAGTTTGAAAACCTGAAATTCGGCTCTTAAAGTACCAGGAGCAACATTTTTGCTGCCCCTGGTACCGAGAGGGGTGCTGCCACCTGAGGCGAGACTCTCAACTTGCTTCATTGGCAGAGCACCCCTGTGCTTAGTAACTATCTCTTCGTGGATGAACCAATGAAACTTCAAGCTCAACTTGGCTAAGACTGAGCTCATGGTCTTTCCACCCAAACCTTCTCTTCCTTTCACCAGTACTATTGATGGCACGCTGCTTGAGGGTCATCTTTAATCGGCCCCTCTCCTTCTCTAATCATATTAATAATACTGCCAAAACTTGTCACTTCTTTCTTCGCAATATAGCCAAGATACGCCTGTTTCTTTTACAAACAACAGCCAAAACATTAATCCATGTCTTTATCTTATCCCGTTTAGACTATTGCAATCTTTTAATAACTGATCTTCCTGCGTTCCATCCCGTCCAATCAATCTTAGAGGAGAAGTCAACCCTCCCAGTGCAAAACCCCTCCGCCTGTAAGCCGGGAGGGTTGACTTCTCCTTTAAACTCTGCTACCAGGATCCTTCTGCTCTCTCCTAAAAGATAACCTGCTCAACCCCAGCTAAAATCCTTAGCATGGCTGCCTGTCAAGCAAAGGATGGCATATAAAATCCTTCTACGAAAATTCAAAGTCATTCACTCCTCTGCTCCTCACTACATTTCTTCTCTTGTCTCGCTATACGTTCCTGGTTGTCTTTTCTGCTCTTCACTTCACACCATCCACATCCACCTCTCATTTCAAACCCTTCTATCTTGCTGCTTCTGAAATTCCATCCCTGAATTCCTCTGTAAGGAACACTCTCTCAATCTCTTCAAGGAAAAACGTAGAGTCTACCTTTTGGAGCACTAGTCCTGTAACTACCGACTATGCCTTACTTTATGCACTTTTTCGTCTCTAGACTGTAAGCTCTACAGGGCAGGGACCTTCTTCCAACTGTCTCTTACCACATACTGTAGCACTCTTTGTTCTGATAAGAGCTCTGTGTACATTTATTGTGTTTTTGTCTTCCCCGTGTATACTTTTAGAAATATATTTTACTTTATTTATTGTACAGCTCTGCAGCTCCTTAACAGCACTTTACAAATAAAGTTATACATACAATTGTTTGACCTTACCAGGGACCGCATCTCTCGCTCCCTTCCTCCAGCTAAAGGGTCTGCTCCCATTGCTCCTAAGCTGAGTTTATGGAAACCAGAAACTGGGGTGGTCCAAAAAAACAGTGTAGATTTTCTGCAGTCTGTTCTCTTCACATGAATTTTAATGGAAATAGTCAAATAGAGTAGAGCAATGACTGTGCCTGAAGACACATGTCCAGGTTTATGGCTGACATTCTAAAGGACAAGCTACCCTAGCTACCGAATTGGGTTTCATTATTTCTGATAATAATAGGAAATGTTCGATCGATCAATAAAATTGTTCGAATCGATCTATTCGATTTATTTCTTATTCGAAATTGGTTCCTTCTACCAATCGAATTGCGGTAAAATCCTTCAAATTCTAATTTTTACTTCCCTGCCTATTCACATGGTCGAATTCAAGGGTTTTTTAACCCTCGAATTCAACCCTTAGTAAATCTGCCCCTTAGTGTCTCCCATGTACAGGGTGCAGCTCACACCAACATATCACATTCATACCGGACACATATATTTGCACTGCAATCTGCAAGCAAGGTGCAAAGTGCATGGCGCAAAGGTGCAAAATGCAAAAAACATGGACCTTTGAGACTTTTTGCACTTTGAACCTCCTCCTAAGGTTGCAGGAACTGCTTTTGTTCGCTAGATATGCCAATCCTATATGGATTCTAATACATATTTATATACTGCTGCAACTAGTTGGCATCAATGAAACAGCAGACATTGACGTGTTCTTTGTCTCTGACGAGCAGGATGATGGCATTAAAATGCCTTTGATGGTCCTGGCCGTGTTTTGGGCCACGTGTTCATGCCTCGGTTCAGTAAAAATAAAAGCGACATTGATGGAGACCTTCATCTGAATAACGATGAGAAATGGATAATTAATGAGAAGAGAGGTAGTCTCAGGCGGCAGCAGTGGTGTAACTACCAAGGGAGCAGGGGGTGCAATTGAACCAGGGCCCGCTCCCTCTCGGGGCCCTCCAGAGAGGCTAGTAGAACTCCAATATGCAAATCATAGGGGGAGAGCCCGATAGGGGGGCCCGGATGCCAATCCTGCACCAGGGCCCACCAGTGAGTAGTTACACCACTGGGCGGCAGTTGTCCAGCACAAAGCTCATGAAAGATAAATGACATTAATTAAATGACAATTACTACATGTAATAATATTGCAACTTTACATTTCCTGCGCTTAGTGAACAAATATCCTTCTCCATTAATACTAGGGTTTATAGCAGTGATCCCCAACCAGAAGCTCATGAGCAACATGTTGCTCTCCAACCCCTTGGATGTTGCTCCCAGTGGCCTCAAAGCAGGAGCTTATTTTTTCATTCCAGGCTTGGAGGCAAGTTTTAGTTGTATAAAAACCAGGTGTACTGACAAACAGAGCCTCCTTTAGTCTGCCAGTCCTCTTAGGGGCCACCAAATAGCTCATTACAACACTTATTTGGCACCCCATGAAGTTGCATGTCTGTGTTGCTCCCCAATTCTTTTTATTTTTGAATGTGACTCACTGGAATAAAAGGTTGGGAACCCCTGGTTTATAGTCTCTAGGGATTTACTTAGTAACATGGGCAAAGATTCAGACGTGTCCAGAAATGGTTAAAATTGGGGATTACTTTTAGCTTTACTATCCATCAAAATCTGATTGGTGGCACATTGCAAGAAAGCACAGTGGGTAGATCTGGACAGTAGACATAAAACACCAAATAATGGGAAACCCATGGCCCATGGACTCCATTTTAAAATAATATTTTTTTTTATTATTTCCTTTTTCTGTTTAATAATAAAATAGTACTTGTTCCTAAATAAGATATAGCTAATCCATTTTGAAGGCAAAATAATCCATTTGGGTTTATTTCATGTTAAAAAAAATGTTTTAGTAGCCTTAAGGAATGAAGATCAAAATTAAGGAGAGATCCCTTATCTGGAAATCCCCTGGTCCCGAGCATTCTGGATAACAGGTCCCGTACCTGTTTTGAACCTTTAAAAAGTAGAACGTTTGTGTGATTCTGAAAAAAATTAGATTTTGTTATTTAGATTTAGATCTCAAGGCAGAGGAATGAACATGTGAGGGCTTTGCTATGGCTGCCAGTGATGAGGAGTAAAAAACTGAGACAAGTGTGGAATCCAGCAGTCTAGTGACGTGTGGGCGGGCCTGACACCTGCAGTTAGCGGGTCGTGGGCGGGTACTGGTTGAGCTCTACTTCCTGTTTTCCCCTCCCGCAACCTTACCGTGCCGACTTTTGCTTCCGGCAGCCACTATTTATAGACGCACACCTGCACCACACGCCCCCTTTCATGATGTCAGAAATGGGCGGGTCAGGTGCAGGTATATCTATAGCAGTGATTTTCAACCTTGTGCCTCCAGCTGTTAAGAAACTACAAGTCCCACAATGCATTTGCCTGACTGTGGCTGTCAGACTCCTTAATTGCATTGTGGGACTTGTAGTTCCTTAACAGCTGGAGGCACAAGGTTGAAAATCACTGATCTATAGAAGTGCTGGCAGGGTTCAGATTGGAAGCTGGTTACAGCAAAAAGCAATGTATAGTATAGGGCTTCAGAATGAAGTGAAAAATTATAGCACTCCAATGCTGCAATCTATAAGGGAATTGGAATATAACCCCCACTTCAAAGGGCACATATGTCAAAATCAAAAACTAACTCAGAAAAAAACAAACTCAACTATGACCTTGTTTAATAGGTCCCAATATGTTTGTTTGTTTTTTGATTGAAGACTACTTCTATTGTATTGGCAGATATTAGAATGATACAGAGCAGGGATCGTCAGAGGAGAATTCTTGCCAGCTGTCTTCAGTTGCTTCTACACTAACACAGAGGGGTAGATTAATCAAAGAGTGAAGTTAAGAGTGAAGTTCCGCCACTAGAGGGAAATTCCACAGCTCTCAATTCATTTCTATGGGATTTTTAAATGCGTATTCATCAAAGGGTGAACTTTCACTTCACCCATTGATGAATACGCCTTGCAAAATCCCATAGAAACAAATTTCAAACTTCACTCTTTGATGAATCTACCCCAGAGACTGAGACAAATGACATCTGCAACAATATGTATGATGTCCATAGTTATTGTTCTGAATTGGATCTGATTATTTCTATGGCTCAGAGAGAGAGAGTACAGTTGTATCAGTGTTTTTGTGCCACACCATGAGGATTGATTGCACGAAACAATAGCGTCAGACAGATGATACTGGCTCAGACGTCTCTTTGCATTGGGAAAATGAGGTGGGCGCATGGTGTATACTGCCAGGGCCGTAACTACAGAGGAAGCAGACCCAGCAGTTGCAGGGGTGCCTGGGAGTGTAGGGGGCCCCACAGTGGCGTAACTACTCCATGGTGGGCCCAGGTACATGATGGGCACCTGGACCCCCTTTTTGGGCCCTTACCTCTATAAATCCCAAGCTGGAGTGTTGATAGCATGTGTGCTGTAAAATCTCCCCCTAGATAACCACCTGCCATAACCATTTTTGTGGCTCCAATGGGCCCCAAGGGGGTGGGGGCCCTGGTGCAAGTGCACCCCTGCACCCCTGGTAGTTATGCCACTCTGGGCCCAGTAAGGCCTTAATTAATGAGACATTTTTTAGCAATATTCTGGGACCCTAAATTGAATTTGCTGTGGGGCCCTGTAACATCTAGTTATGCCACTGTATACTGCTATGGCCTTGCAATGACTAGAATATACAAGTGCTTTCTCAGATGATGGAAACATTATCTACATTTCCTCAACTGGCTTTTCCATCTATAATACAAAAAATAAGGCAATAATTGCCACCCCCAGCTATTGGCAACTTAAGGAGAAAATGGGATTCCACTAGTCAGATTCTTGGTACGTTAACATGGGGGTTGCAAAAGGTTGACGGCAGCTTAAAGGAGAAGGAAACCTTGTTGGCAGAAAACCCCTCCCCCCTGTGGGGCCCCCTAACTCCTCCCCCCCAGGGCAAATGCCCCTAACTTCTTACTTACCCCTCCTTATAGTTCCTCTCCAGCAGAGACTTAAGGTATGAATTACGGAAAGATCTGTTATCCCAGAAACCCCAGGTCCCAAGGATTCTGCCACAGGTCCTAGGTCAGAGGGTCTGCCTGAGCTCATATTTGAGATCATATTTTATTGGGTGCAAGCTCTAGTCTAGGACTGGTCCTGACTAATTCAGCCTCAGTTGAATTATTGATCAAAATCCAAATTTTTCAGAGTATTTAAATAAAAAACCTCCGACCAAACTAGAATCCATGATTGGACCTTATTTATTATTTTAAAAAAAACACACAATTTAATCGGATTAGGGACAAACTCGATAAAATCGAGCGAAAATCTAAACCGTACAAGGATAAAAAATCCTGAATTACAAAATTTTTCCCCAAAAAAGTCTGAATTTTTAACAGATTTTTGCACAAAAAAACGGAAATAGTCCGATTTCCGGGTAAATCCAGCAAACCCCGTTTTTTACCGGAAAACCCAGAAATTTTCAGATTTCCGGGCTAAATCCAGCACAGACCACAGAAACTTCCAAATAGGATAGGGACCTCTCCCACTGAAGTATATACAACCTCATTAGGTCTGGGATGGAAGATTTCCATATTCAGAATTTTTTACCGTCCTTGGGGTATAACAAATCTGAAAAACATGTATTTTTTTTTCACTAAAAACTCTGATTTTATAGTCTCAGATTTTTTTTTTTTTTTAGTTTTTTGCATTTGGACTTAAATAACCCCCTAAAAGTACAGGATGAATATATACACTAGATGGCAGTGCTAGAATAAGCTTAGGCAATGTATGGTTAAGTTCAGAATGAAATTGGAAACAGGGCTGTAACTATAGAGACAGCAGAGGCAGCAGCAGTTGGAAGCCTAATAATACAGATGCCTGGCAGGGTATTGACTGATGTATATTGTCAATAACTTGTATGTACACAACTGTAAGCAATAAAACTGTAGTTGCCAAGAATGGTGTAAGTTTGGGCAGCAGAGAGCTATGGGCACAGAGACACAATGGGGGGTAACTTTATGCCGCCCAGCTCCCGTGACAGGTTACATTTGATTTTTTTTTTTGGGATTGAAAGGTGTTGTTTAGGACAGCTGTGAGTGTACAAACAACTTCTTGTTTCAGGCTTATGAGACAATGAGTGCCTTTCAACCTTCCTACAACAATACTTTGTATTCAACCACCAGCTACAGAGTAAGTGCTATCACCAAGGCAATACTCTGCTGCCCACTGATGAACTTCTAATGGGCATCAGTGTTGGCATCATGTGACTGCAGAGTGGGCATTCTCGCTGGGATTATTGCCATTTGCTCACTATTCAAATGTGCAAAAATGAATTGCATGCGGGAGCAGAGTACTGGATTTAAAGGGGAACCAAAGGGCTTCCTAGATGTCACTGCTCCCCACACATTCCCCCTGTTCTCTTCACTATTTAATTGTGTAGCCAGGACATGGGGATGGACATCAGGTCCCCCATTCTAGTGCACAAACAAGATTCTGAGATGATTAGGGATGCACCAAATCCAGGATTCAGTTCGGGATTCGGCCAGGATTCGGCCTTTATCAGCAGGATTCGGATTCGGCCGAATCCTTCTGCCTGGCCGAACCGAATCCTAATTTGCATATGCAAACTAGGGCCAGGGAGCTAAATCATGTGACTTTTTGGCACAAAACAAGGAAGTAAAAAATGTTTTCCCCTTCCCACCCATAATTTGCATATGCAAATTAGGGTTCGGATTCAGTTCGGTATTTGGCCAAATCTTTCGGGAAGGATTCGGGGGTTCGGCCGAATCCAAAATAGTGGATTCGGTGCATCCCTAGAGATGATACAAGGCTTGTCTTAATAACAGTGTCCACAAAATGGCTCCTGCCTGCTTGCTATAATTATGAATTCCCAGACTGAAGGAAACAAGGTTCAAATAATTTTTTACACTGTAATTAAAGTATTTGCTTGACTAACATGATAAAATAGGTTTTGGAATAATTTTTTTAATCGGATTCGGTGCATCCCTAATTTTTTTGGGTGACGAGCCCCCTTTATGAAATAATCAAGTTAATCTTCAGTATCTCACTCTCCACACCCTGTCACTCTTCATGCTGAGGTCTGGGTCACATTTTGATTGACAGGTAGGTCTAATATGTCATTTAGGGGGGCACCTTTTGGAATAACTCAAATAACCAACTCCAAAAAGTAACAAAATAACAGACTCTGGCAAACACCCTGCAAGCAGGAAAACTGAATTTCCAGTTATTTTTAAAGCGTTATCACTAGTGATGGGCGAAACGCCAGCGAAAATTCGCCTGGCGAAAATTTGCAAAAAAAACGAGTCGCGCATCGTTTCTGACGTGACGAAAACGACACACCGAAGTTGCCGCGCCGCGAGTCAAATACGAGCTGCGACTCGTTTCGCAAATTTTTTCGCCAATTTGTGAATTTCGCTGGAAATTCGCACATTTTTCGGGGGAACAGAAACTGGCTAGATTCACCCATCACTAGTTATCACCTGGGTTAAAGGAGAACGAAACCTGTAAACAAAAAAACCCTCCCCCCTTGTCTAGGCCCTCCTCCCCCCCTTACCCCTCCTATTAATTCTTGGCACGGGAGTTCACTACACATGCATCCGAATCACTTCACATGCGCTGAAAGTCATGAAAATGTCCAAATTCGGAAATTTTCATAACTTTCGGTGCATGCACAGTGGTTGGGGTCCGGAAATCTCCCCCGACTTCGCATGCACCATCAGAAAAAGACCACAGAAGGAAGATGGCTGCTGTGAACTCCTGTGGCAAGAATCTGAAGGAGGGGTAAGTAAAAAATGAGGGTTATTTGCTCGGGGGGGGGGGGGGGAGAAGGAGGGAAGGATTTTTTTCCTTATAGGTTTGGTTCTCCTTTAAGGGTGCTCTCCCCCAAAGTATGTATTAGACCTGCCAATCAAAAACTGACTCCCCCTACTGCATGAAGGCAGAATGCAGAGAGACAGGTTGCTCAGAGAGGGAGAGTAACTAGATTATATTATAAACGGTACAGAATTTTTAATTTATTATGTTTATAAAGTTTCTTGTTTCAGCAGGATGAAGCTTATATTAAATTTTCATTTTCGCAATAAATCCCCTTTAATAAAGAAGTAGGCTAGAAATGCTACCACCCCAATGGTAGCATTGAAGACCTGGTAGCACTGAAGACCTTTAATTCTGATTATTGCCTCGGTAGCTCCCCACTTTCTTACCTTCTATTTCACAACACATCCTCTGGGTTCCTGTCACGTTATCTGAGCTTAGGGGCCACCCCACCATATAAATTATCTAAGGAATATAAAAGTCACAATACAATGCTAAATTTTAATTCATTCAGATTCTCATTACATGGCAGCTCAGAAACCAGCATGTTCTACATCAATATCTAGGAACCAACCCTGTAACGTCATCTTCTATGTCAAACAAACCTATTTTTCTGCTTGATGATATGTGACAACCCCTAAGCTTAGCTTCTTAACAGCAGTCCAGAGCACACTGAGCATGTGCGGTGCCAGTGACACTCAAGAGATGGCCAAAGATCCAAGATGTTGAGCTCCTGGGGACAACTTACTGTCACAGGGCTGTTTACTTAGATGAATTCAGAGGTGAATCCATGGATAACTAGCAGTGCAGATTAGAGTCCTGCGCGGGTCCATTTTTTGGGACCCCCACCCGACCTCTACCCGCAACCTGCAAACCGGACCAGCGACCTGCATTCTTACCTGCTTGGACCCGCGACCCGACCCACATATACATTACCTGCAACCGCTGACTATCAAGAATCAGGAAGTGCTGTCATTGTAAACCGGAAGTGACATCATCGGAAGTAGCCATGATCAGAAAAAAAGGAATAAAACAGGCAGTGCTGTCATTGTAAGCCGGAAGTGACATCATCGGTAGTAGACGTGCTCATAAAAAAGGTGTAAAAATCGCTATGGAGAAGATCTGCAGCCCGAACCTACACCAGCAGAACCACCGACCCGCTTCTATACCCGCACCTGGAACTTGTACATGCAACCCGCAGGGTACCGCAGGATTTTTCGGGTAACCTGCGGGTTCCCAACGCACTGCAGGACTCTAGTACAGATACATCTTCTGGTAGGCCCAAGCCCTTGACTTGGACAGGTCCCATCCTATCTAGCGGCAGCCCCATGGGCAATCAGAACAGGAAGCAGGGATGGAATCATAGATGTTTAGTTAAAGAACTCTTGACAGTATCGTGGGACAGGAACAACAGGCAATAATCTGATATAGTCCCAAGGGTAATGGAAAGTGGTGGTAATCCAGGGACAGTCTTATTGATAACAAACGGTAACATAAGTAGTGAAAAATGGAGGCTTCCCAAGGCCAGTCACAAGGGCTAATAGGGGCAGATGTACCAGGGGAAGTCATATAAGCAATAAGAAGCTGCCACAGTCCAAATGGCTTTGAAAAATCTTGGGGGAACAATGTCCAAGTCAACTGAGACTATTTTCCCATGACTATTATGTAAATAATATATGTACCAAAGCATGGATTAGTTTCTGCACAGTGTATAAGTCACACACACACTCTCTCTACACAAAGCAACAACGAGCTAATGTAACAATCCCTCCTTTGTTTTGATGACCTCTAATTGGAAACATGCCTTAGAATGATTGCACAATGTTTTCCCCTCTGTTATGGGTAACACTGAAGCAGCTTCTACACAAAACATTCCAAGGCAAGGAGGACCGGGTGCTGCTAGAGAGACCATCTCAGCGGCCCATAACACAGCGGTGATTACTTAGAATAAAGAGCTGGGAAATCAATAAATATCTGATTTGAAAACTTAATAGCCCGTGGACTGAATGGCTCTGCTGTTTATCCTGCTCCTGACTTACTGCCAATATTTGCTTCCAGAGCATTTTTAAAGGGGAATTCCACAGAAACATAACTTAAGCTTTCTGAAAAGTAAACATAATTTTAAGCAGCTTTGCAATATACATCAATTAAAAAAATATGCAGACTTTTCATGATTAGGGATGCACCTAATCCACTATTTTGGATTCAACCGAACCCCCAAATGCTTCACAAAAGATTCAGCGGATACCAAACTAAATTGCATATGCAAATTAGGATTCAGATCCTGTACATCCTGGATTCGGTGCAGGGTCGGACTGGGGGGCCTGGGGCCCACCGGGACTGCCGTCTAGGCCCCCCCCACGACCATCCATAACCCCCCAGCTGACCATCCAGGGCATACCCACTCTGCCTCCCTTCTCCTTCTCCCTGCCTCCCATCTTACCTATTGTCGTGCCACCGGGTGTACACATGGTTATGTTGCTGCCCAGTGCCACGCACCACTGCGCATGTGTGCCCAGCGTCTCACTTCAGGAACAATTTTATTTACAAATTGAGGGGGGATGGGCAAGCAGGCGCCCCTAACATCTTCTCTATAACTTTTGTTATGTTGTAGGCTGGCTGTTCTCAGCTTCTGTGCCAGACGAAGACCAGTGAAGAGCTCTCCCGGGCTGTGGGCAGCGCAAGTTGTGCGTTGGGATGTGACGTCACGTGACTGCGCGCGTCACTCGGCGCGGCGCCAGCCTCAGCCTTATTAGCAGCGCAAGTTGTGCAAGGTGTCACCATGTCACGTGACTGCGCGTGTCACGCAGTGCCAGCCTCAGCCTTATTAGACAGCAGGGAGGAGAGGCCAAGCTGCTCTGACTGAGTGCGCTGCTTGCGTGTGAGGCGAGGTGTGCACAGTGCACAGCAAGTCAAGTGCACAGGAAACGGAAAGCCAGGATATATACTGTATATATAGACACCTTTTTATATATAAATGTAGAGATGTGTCCCTGTGGCCAGTGGCAGCCTCAGCATCAGTTAAATTATTCATTATAAAATAAAAAAAGTCCTGTTTAAAATATTGGCAGCAGCTTAATGTATGTGGTTCCTAATCACTTGACTTGCTATGCTCTATGCACACGCCGCAGCTCGCCTCACACGCAGGCAGCGCGCTCAGTCAGAGCAGCGCGGCCCCTCCTCCCTGCTGCTAGTCTAATACGGCTGAGGCTGGAGCTGCGTGAAACGCGCAGTCACGTGACATGGTGACATCACCTGGCACAATATGCGCTGCCCACAGCCTGGGAGAGCTCTGCACTGGTCTGCATCTGCCACAGAAGCGGAGCACAGCCAGTCTAGGACAGGCGCACAACAGGAGGCGGCTGGCCGCGGCCCTTTACAGTTACTAAAAGTTATAGAGAAGATGTTAGGGGCGCCTACTTGCCGCCCCTAACATCTTGCTGTCCTAGGGGGCCTTTCCCTAAATCCAGGCCTGTATATGTATGTACTTATATATATATATATATATATATATATATCCTGCCTAACTGCTAGTTGATCCATCTGAAGCCTGGGGGGGGGGGGGGGGGTTGGGGGGAAATATCCTGACTCCAAAAAGGCAATGGGACTAGTCCCTGGATCAACTTGTATAATGAGCTATCTCCCATAACCCTGTATTCCCTCACTTGCTAAACACCATCCAACCCCTTCTTAAAGGGGACATTTTGCATAACCTTCATATTCAGATATGTGATTAATCTTTCCTCAAACAATGTAAAGATGCTGAAAAAAAAAACTTTTGAATGCATTTTACCTGACAAAAGTGTCATTACATCAGAGCTGCAATGAGAACCTCTCAGGTCAGAAGCTAGGCTGAAATGAGAGATGGGAGTGTCTGTTCGTTCTCTCACAGGAAATGGTCTCAGCCCTGACTGACAGGCTTGAAATCTGCTGTAGCTGGAAAACCCCTCCCATCTCCCTGCCTGTGTCTGTTTCCAGTCTGCAAATTCCCTATATTCCAGTCTATGTGGAGTTGTGGATTCAGGCTCACTGTCATTAGGTACCAATGTAAAACACCCTAAATATGATTGCCAGGAGTCCATGGAACAAATTTTTGCACCACAGCGGAACCTGTGGCAGTGTAAAGTGCGTCTAATGAGCAGCAAGTCTGGGCATTATGTTCAGTACTAAGCTGAAGGAGCTCAATTCACAGGGCAATGTTCTTCCTGACAGAGTCAGGGCTTAGAGGAAGGGGTAAGGAAGTACAGGGCACTGCAGCAGCTGCTATTACCTCTCTCTCTCATGTACCTCTATCTGTAAAGCGGTCAGTCAAATCAGTGCACTGGGCAAGAGAGACAATGCCCCCCCCACAGAGGAAGAACAGCCAGAGCCTGGTTTAGAAAGCATTCCTCTGGTAAATGCTTCCCTACTCTGCACATACCCCCAAACTGCTTCACTGATTGCGACTTACAGGCAGCATGCCGCGGATCTCGTGTTGTCACGGGGAACTCGGCAATCAAAAGTTTTCTCACTCCGTGAATTTGCGCACAAACTCCATTAGTTTCACTAGCGGATCGCTACAGAAGAGCTGCGAGCGCAAGTGCAGCGTTACTATGGCAACGGCGTATTATACAGCTAGGCAGCCGGCAAGATCTGTGCCAGTTTTTAATGCTCCCTTCACTCACTTGTAGCCGGCAATCAGGGCTTGCTGAGGGAGGCTACTGGAGGGGGTAAGAGAGCAGCATACTCTTGCTCGGTATCTGTCAGCTCGTGCACAGGAGCTGGGCGGGGACGAGCAAGCAGCCCTGAGAAGCATTGACATAGCATCAAGATTACATAGATAACTAGCACCTCCCCGTTTGCACGCCCTGTCCTTCTCAGTGGCTGCTGCTAAAAGGAAAAAAAGTCAGGGAAAGAAGAGACGGCCGACGGCCGCCCTGGCCGGCTGCATAGATACCAGCAGAGGAAATCAAGAGAAAGGGAGGGGCTAGATAAGAAATACAACTATATCAGAGAAAATTGAACCAAAAGGTATATGTAACAAAGCGTTTTCTTCTATTTTATTGCAAAAGGGGTTAATTAAGCTTAAGTTCAAAACTATGCTATATGTCCCCTTTAAAGCTATCTAATGTATCAGCCTGTACAACAATTCAGGGAGAGAATTCCACATCTTCACAGCTCTCACTGTAACAAAACCCCCTTCCCAATATTTAGTCAGTCAGTACCCAAATGACTTGGATGACAAACTGCCTAATGAATGCCTTGCATCTCTGCTCTCATTTAAAGTGTATCGGTGCCCTGGGCAACATCACTGTATCTCTGAAAACCATTGTTGAAGACTCACTGGAAGTGATTTGCCCATATGTGTATGTAGCATTAAGCATTTTCTTTGCACACTGGCAACAAACTGCAGTGCTGAAAGATCCTTTTCTTGCTTTAAAAGAGTGAAAAGCTACCTGAGATCTTCTCTTAGTGAAGAAAGACTAAACAGCTTTGCTCTACTTGCAACTGAAGCTGAGATTGTCACAAAGTTTTCTAATGACAACATCATTGAGACGTTTGCAAAGATGAAAGTTCGCTCTAAAAGGCTTGATCCTGAAGTTTCCAGATTTTCTCAGATCTACATTTCAAGATAATTTATGTGTAATTTTTTTTACTGTATTTACTGATGTACATATTGATTATATTTAAAGGGATCCTGTCATGGGAAAAAACATTTTTTCAAAATGTATCAGTTAATAG
>CM044446.1:91849269-91863208 GCA_024363595.1 Xenopus borealis | reverse complement strand
TCGGGGGAGATTTGTTGCGGCGAGAAGTCGCCAGGCGACAGATCTCCCCCGAATCTCCCCATCTGGCCCTGCTCTAAATGGCAATTCACCTTCATCAGCAAAACTGTAATAACACATAAAAATCACAGAAATGTGTGCAAGCTTTCATAACCTGCTAAATTTTGTAAAATGTACATGGTAATTAGGGGGCAGGGGCCTAACTACAGGGGAAGCGAGCAGACCAGGCCCCCCGGCACAAAAAGAATCGGCACAGAGGGGGGTGGGGGGAAGGCCCCCAGGCCAGGCCCGCCCACACCAAGTTACATTACTGTTAGGGGGCATGGTCAAAAAATAATCACAGCAAGTCTTTTTGTACGTCTTTCTATTTCCAAAATGTTGGCATTTATGAGATAAGTGTGATACGGGCCAGCACATAGGTGGCCATATTTTGGCACAGAGCTTCAGTGTATGGCCACGTTAAAAGAAAATGACAGTATGTAGAACAGACTAGCAGAGTAGTTCTTAGCTGTATGCAGAACAGGGGCAGATACAGGAGAGCAGCAGCAATACAATGTCACTAATCCCACTGTTGCAAGAGCAATCACAGCACTCTGAGCAAACACCCTCGGGTCAACAGTGAGCAAATACAGATAAACTTACACAATGTGAGATAATGTGAATACACGTGCGCTCACATCCATGTTATCTTATGGGCTGTTAGCTTAGTGAGCTGAATGTTACCTGGTTGTTAAGTACTGTACAAATAAAAGAGTTGTTCCCACAGGAAGCAATCCAACTCTAACAACAATAATTAGCCCGGCCCCTTCAGGAACATAAATTTGGGGTTGGGGGAGGGCTTTCTGAAGGACCATTAGGATGCTGGGTTGTAGTTCAACTATTCTTTCCTTTTCCAAATCCTACAGCTTTGTGTATATATATATATTTAACGGAATACTGTCATGGGAAAAAATTTTTCAAAACGCATCAGTTAATAGTGCTGCTCCTGCAGAATTCTGCACTCAAATCCATTTCTCAAAAGAGCAAACAGATTTTTTTTATATTCAATTTTGAAATCTGACATGGACCAGCACTTTGAGATGGAACTATTTTCTGGCAGGCTGTTATTTCTCCCCGAACTGCCTTCCCATGCCATACCACTTGAATGTAAATTGCTGGCAGTATGGCACTTGCTGCGATTAGTTTTCCGAAGTTGCCTGAAGTTTCCTCGTCCTGCAACTTCAGGGGACTACGATAAACTGCCGCGAGTGCCATACAGCTGGCGAATTTTCATTCAAGCCGGTGGTATGGGACGGGAAGGCAGTTTGAATCTGAAACCGACTTAGTGGGACATGGGTTTTACTATTGAGTGCTGTTCTTAGATCTACCAGGCAGCTGTTGAGTTCTGTTGTGAGGCTGCTGGGTGGGGGGGAAGGGAGGGGGTGATTTCACTCCAATTTGCAGTACAGCAGTAAAGAGTGACTGACGTTTATCAGAGCACAAGTTACATGACCAGGGGCAGCTGGGAAACTGACAATATGTCTAGCCCCATGTTCTAGAAACTGAATATACAAAAATCTGTTTGCTCTTTTGAGAAATGGATTTCAGTGCAGAATGCGGCAGCAGCTCTGTTAAAGGAAAACTATACCCCGAAAATGAATACTTGAGCAACAGATAGTTTATATCAAATAAAGTGACATATTAAAGAATCTTACCTACCTGGTATTTATATTTAAGTAAATATTGCCCTTTTATATCTCTTGCCTTGAACCACCATTTCATGATGGTCTGTGTGCTGCCTCAGAGATCACCTGACCAGAAATATTTCAACTCTAACTGTAACAGGAAGAAGTGTTGAAGCAAAAGACACAACTCTGTCTGTTAATTGGATCATGTGACCTAACTTTATAGTTTGTTTGGTATGTTTGTGTGCACCGTTGGATCCTAGGATCCCAGGAGGCTGTCCTTATTTTTTAAAATGGCAATTTTCTATTTATGATTACCCAATGGCACATGCTACAAAAAAGTGTATTATTATGAAAATGGTTTATTTACATGAAGCAAGGTTTTGCATAAGAGTTGATTTATGCGGTATCTGTTTATAGGGACCTACATTGTTTTGGGGTTATAGTTTTCCTTTAACTGATGAGTTTTGAAAAAAACATTAGGGATGCAACAAATCCCCAATTTGTAAAAAACAAAAAATGGAGACTGCTCACCTCCACTGCCAGGTGCTCAGTCTCCAGTGTCCCCACTGCATTAAACTCAAAAAAGGTGAAAACAGACAGCACTTCTGGACTTGTTTATTCAGGCAGATAGCTGTACACCTAACGCGTTTCGAGATGTGAACCCTTAATCATAGGCTAGTCACCTTTTTTAAATCCCCGATTTGGCCAGGATTCGGCCTTTGATTTGGCCAAACTGAATCCTCGTTTTTTCCCATCCACACCCTAATTTGCATATGCAAAATAGGGTTCCGATTCAGTATTCGGGTGAATCTTTCAGAAGGGACTCTGGGGTTCGGCTGAATCAGAAATAGTGGATTTGGTGCAACCCTATTTAGCATAGAGCACTACATCTACCCAGTAGACATAAACACAACAGGTGTGTTTAGAAGGACAGCGAGAGGCTGCACTGAGTGACAGCAGTAACATGTGCCGACAGCTGGGCAGAGATTCCGGGCACCTGTGAGAGGACCATGTGTTCTGCGGGGGGTGAAAGTGTTGCACTAGATCTCTCCCCATGCAAGCGTTGGTACATTCTCAGCTGTATCAAAATTCTCGCTTAGGACATTCACACTCTGCTTTTATGTTGCCTGTGGCCTGTCACATGATATGGCCTTGATTTACTCAGAACTATGGAATACACCATTTTCTTCGTATCATGTACCTTTTATTTTTTATTGCCATTTACTGTCTTTTGCCTGTGTTTTAATTGCATTCCTCTTTCTCACTAAAGGTGGGTGATCATATTTATGAACTGAAATGAAAGAAAAATAGATTTTGAGTTGTTCTGTCTTTTTTAGCTTTCGTATCCTACTCTGCGATTTTGTAGAAAGAAAAACAGAGCAAGAAAAAACAGGACTGGAGTGGAATATTTACATAATAAAATGTCAATATCTGGCATTTGTGCTTTTGCATTGGGATCAGTGTCATTGTGTAGGAGATGTGTGACTGTGCCAAGGTGTGAAATTGTAAATGAAGATGAACTCTGCTTTCCTGCATGCTGACAAGTAGTGATGAGCGAATATGTCTCGTTTCGCCAAAAAATTCGGGAAACACATTGTCAATTGGTGTCAACATTTTTTATGCACGACAACCTTTTACATGCGCTACAGTTTTTCAAAATGCAGCAATGGACATTTTCTCTTATGGACATTTTTACCTTTGGTGACATTTTTGTCCAAATGCATTAAAGTCATTGGGCGTTTTTCTTACGGCAACTTTTTTGTCCAAATGCATTAAAGTCAATAGCATCTTCTCTCATGGCAACTTTTGTGTCCAAATACATTAAAGTCAATGGCGTCTTCTCTTATGGCGACTTTTGTGTCCAAATGCATTAATGTCATTGGGCATTTTTTCTAACGGCAACTTTTTTGTCCAAATGCATTAAAGTCATTGGGCGTTTCTTCTTACAGAAACTTTTTTGTACAAATACATTAAAGTCATTGGGCGTTTCTTCTTACAGAAACTTTTTTGTCCAAATGCATTAAAGTCATTGGGCGTTTCTTCTTACAGAAACTTTTTTGTACAAATACATTAAAGTCAATAGCATCTTCTCTTATGGCGACTTTTGTGTCCAAATGCATTAATGTCATTGGGCATTTTTTCTTACGGCAACTTTTGTGTCCAAATGCATTAAAGTCAATAGCGTCTTCTCTTATGGCGACTTTTGTGTCCAAATACATTGATGTCATTGGGCATTTTTTCTTACGCCAACTTTTGTGTCCAAATGCATTAAAGTCAATGGCGTCTTCTCTTATGGCGACTTTTGTGTCCAAATACATTAAAGTCAATGGCGTCTTCTCTTATGGCGACTTTTGTGTCCTAATGCAAATGATCTCCGGGACTAGTCACAGAGATAAGGTCAGCTCAGTAAGCTAAGGGGCAGGGCTTCACTCTGCACCAGGAAGAAGGGGAAACAAGCTGCTGATAACACAGAAACCAGAGCAGACTTGCAGCAGGGACTAAGGTACATTAATTTGAGGGGCTGTTTAGAGCAAATTTAGAGATAGAAAAAAAAAACGTTTACTTGTTCTTTAACCTCAATGGCGTCTTCTCAATGTGAGTTTTTTTTACTGCAACTTTTGTGTCCAAATGCATTAAAGTCAACATGCGTTTTTTCTTACGGCAACTTTTTTGTCCAAATGCATTAAAGTCAACGTGCGTTTTTACTTTTGGCGACTTTTGTGTCCAAATGCATTGTCAATGTGCGGTTTTTTTTTTTACGGCAACTTTTGTGTCCAAATGCATTAAAGTCAATGGGTGTTTTTACTTTTGGCAACTTTTGTGTCCAAATTTAAAGTCAACGGGTGTTTTTTCTTACGGCAACTTTTTTGCCCAAATGCATTAAAGTTGATGGGCATTTTTTCTTTGCAACTTTTTTATCGGCGTCTTTTCTTATGGCGGCTTTTTCGTCCAAATGCACTAGTCAATCGGCGTCTTTTCTTATGGAGACTTTTTTGTCCAAATTAAAGTCAATGGGCTTTTTACTTTTGTTGAACTGGCAAAATGCATAAAAGTCAATGGTGTTTTTTTTATTATGGACGACTTTTTTGTAGCAGCAAATTTTTGCAGCAGTTTCGCGAAAAAAAAATTGCTGATGGTGAAATGCAGAATTTTGCTGAGAATCCGTGGAAGACAAAAAATGTGCCCATCACTAATGATAAGTCCCCTTGCCTGGCACTGGCTTCTCTTTCTCACACAAATGTAAAGCCTCCTGTGCCTGGAATTATCTGTTCAGTCATTCTATCCAACTTATTAAGAGTACCTACTTCATTGCAATGTTTTTGCAGCACCAGACCCTTCTATTACAAGCAGTTACCTTGGCTTCTAATTTGATTATCCAAGCTGCATTATTGATTTGACCATTGTAAATAAATGATATGATAATATACAGGGAAATTGAACAGCTATATCCCTATCAATTATTTATTAGATGACACCAATTGATACAATACTCGGCAACACGATCACTAACCAACCTTACAGATAAGGATCCTACCTTGATATAGGAGACGAAGAAGGCATGTTTCTTACAAAGCAAACTCTTGCTATGGGTATGCTGTATATTCATCATGAGCTAAATAAAAAGAAATAATGGGATTAGAGATCCCCCATGTATTAGTCTACCATGGTGTCTCCTAGTGGGTCCAAGTTTCAGCAGGTCATGTTTACCTTAATGTGACACCGTGGTGCCCAGAATTCCCAGAATGTGGGGGGACGGGGACACAGACTGAAGGTCAATGAGAATGAGATTTGGCAAGAACGGTCATTAGCTCTTCTAGATACTCCTGGAAGTTTACCATGAAATTGGAATTGACTGAGTTTTGGTGCTGGAATTATTTGCTGTTCTGTGTATTACTGGAATTATAGCTAAATTACTTTTTTTTTTATAGTAAAACCCAACTCGCACCCGACCCTAACCCGCCTCTGTTGACTTCCGGGTTCCAGTTTTAGATCCACTCCACCCGGCCAATGATGTCACAAAAGAGGCAGGGGGAGCACATGCGCGTCTTTTAAAGGAGACATATAGAATAAATTAAAAGACCCTAATTTTGCAAGCAATTATAAGAAATATATGGTGTCGCTTTTATGTGGTGCTACAAATTATCTACACACACTGTAGAGGGGAGAGATGAGAGTTAGGGAGGCCAGTTAGTAGAAGGTTACAGTAATCTAGTTATATTTGTTTAATTTACAAACTGTGTGTGTGTGTGTTTTATTATTCCTAGTGGAATCCCCCCTCAGTGTTCCCTAGCTGGAGGCACTGCGCTGTAATTTCCAGTACTTTTCATACTCAAAAGGGACTCAGGGCCCCTGGATTGCCAAGGGTTAATTGTTATTTAAAGAAACACTAAGCAAATTAGGGTTAAACATGTACAATGATAAGCTAACAGATGTACCAATAATAACGTGTAGTAAGGGGCAGAAGGGTCGAATTTGAGGGTTAAAAAACCCTCGAATTCGACCATGGGAATAGTTAGGGAATAAAAATCCTTCGAATTCGAAGGATTTTTACCACAATTCGATTGGTCGAACGATCGAATAGTAAAAACTTGATTGATCAATAAAATAAAAACACTCAATTGAATTTTTGCTATTCAATCGAAAATAATGAAACCCAATTCGGTAGCTTTGACCTGGCGAACTAAGCAGTTGAATAAAAATTTAAAGGGCAAGTAATTCGACTGTCGAATCGATTTTTATTCTAATCATTCAATTGGATCAAATTTTCACTGGTAGAAATGGTCTTCAAAAACATTAGAATAATCCGAATTCTAATCTTTTTTAAAATTCGATCAGGCTTCGAATCCTTCATGTGAATTTAGTAAATCTGCCCCTTAAAGGGAAACTGTCATGGGAAAACATGTTTTTTTTTTTTTTTAAATGCATCAGTTAAAATAGTGCTGCTCCAATAGACTTCTGCACTGAAATCCATTTCTCAAAAGAGCAAACAGATTTTTTTATATTCAGTTTTGAAATAGGACATGGGGCTAGCCATTTTTTCAATTTTCCAGCTGCCCCAGTCATGTGACTAGGGTTGCCACCTCACCCCTTTAAATACCGAACACATATGGAATACACAGCCTGCATGGCTAATTAGCAATACATTTAGATGCATGCTGCAGACTGAACTGATTTATGTGCAGCCATGCATCTAAATGAATTGCTAATTAGCCATGCAGGCTGTGTATTCCATATGTGTTCGGTATTTAAAGGGGTGAGGTGGCAACCCTACATGTGACTTGTGCCAGCACTTCAGGAGGGAACTGCTTTCTGGCAGGCTGTTGTTTTTCCTTCTCAATGTAACTGAATAGTACACAGTGGGACATGGGTTTTACTATTGAGTGCTGTTCTTAGACCTACCAGGCAGCTGTTATCTTGTGTTAGGGATAGGGTTGTCACCTGTCCGGTTTTGACCCGGACAGCCCGGTATTTTGAAGGGCTGCCCGGGTCAATGCTTCCTGCCCGGTTTTCCAAATAAGGAAAACCGGGCGGGATTAGCTTGATTGATGGCTCGATTGGCCAATCATAGCTCCGCCCCATGACATCACAGGTCCGCCCACCAATGTCACAGGCCCACCCACTGACATCACGGGCCCACCCCCCTGTCTGGCTTCAGCCGCAGGGAAAGGTGGCAACCCTAGTTAGGGAGCTGTTATCTGGTTACCTTCCCATTGTTCTGTTGTTAGGCTGCTGGGTGGGGGAAAGGGAGGGGGTGATTTCACTCCAACTTGCAGTACAGCAGTAAAGAGTGATTGAAGTTTATCAGAGCACAAGTCACATGACTTGGGGCAGCTGGGAAATTGACAAAATGTCTAGCCCCATGTCAGATTTCAAAAAGAAATATAAAAAAATCTGTTAGCTCTTTTGAGAAATGGATTTCAATGCAGAATTCTTCTGGAACAGCACTATTAACTGATACGTTTTGAAAAAAAATTTTTTTCCCATGACAGGATCCCTTTTTAAAGTTCACTAAACAGTTGCTTAGAATTATATTTCCTTTCTTTATGCAAAACACCTTTTGGGTTAAGTTTCCCTTCAAGAAACTCCCATCTTTCCATTGTGGGGGCGCCTACGGCCTGGCCCAGCCTCATATTTTTCTCACCGCCCGCCCAAGCCCGTAATATTGTTTATAAATAAAGCAATGTTTCTGATCAGTGACATAATGATAACACTCACTCTCTGTTAACGCCACTTCCGCTTGTCCAGCCCCCTGTAAATAATCACAGCAGTGACAAGGGCCTTGTGCACGCAGCGATTGGCTACAGAGGAGCGACCAATGGGGAAACAGGATGATTGTCGGGTACGCGCTCAAGCTAAAGGGATGAGCCAATCAGAGCACAGTGGGCTGCACCTCTTTCGTTTATTGTCAATAAAGCATTTACTATTGAATTTTTATTTAAAAAAAAAAAAAAAAAATGAGAACGCCTCCTGCGGCTTCAGGGTATAAGCAGCGGTCACGCGCGCGTGGCGCGCTCACTGGAGTTGTAGAACGCGCAGTAGGAGGAGCAGGGACCAGTGGGAGATGTGACCGGGGGACCCGGCGTGTGTCGTCCGCCCTGAGGCAGGCGGCATCCCTCCGCTATTCGGGAGGAGGCGGCGGCAGCGAGCATGGCGGACAAGAGCAGACTGAGCTTCCCGGGGGCAATGAACAGGCCGGTGCCTATGAACCTATTCGCTACTTGGGAAGTAGACGGTTCCAGCCCGAGCTGCATCCCCAGGTATGGCATAGGGAGGGTGGGACACTGACACACTCATTTACCCTGTCTGAGCCAGACACCGACCCGCAGCTCTTGGAGTTGGGGGACTTCAAATCCCATCAGCCCTCACAAGCCTTGTCATGTAATGATCAGCCTTTCCCATGGATCTGCCCAGTGTCAGTGTTCTTCAGCCAGTCCCCAGAGACTCTGCTTTAGCTCTGCCCTGTTATGTTACTGTGAGTCCTGTGTCTTCTACTCGTGCTGTTTATGCTGTGCCCCTGCCCGTACTCCCTGTCTGTACTTCTGTAGCGCAATTACTTCTTTAAGTGCCTCCTCCTGGCACCTCCTTTAACTTCAGTGGGACTCTGTCAGTGGAAGGGTTAAGGAATACATTATAATATTATGTGAGTGGAAGGGTTAAGGAATACATTATAATATTATGTCAGTGGAAGGGTTAAGGAATACATTATAATATTATGTGAGTGGAAGGGTTAAGGAATACATTATAATATTATGTCAGTGGAAGGGTTAAGGAATACATTGGAACATTATGTGAGTGGAAGGGTTAAGGAATACATTGGGGCATTATGTGAGTGGAAGGGTTAAGGAATACATTGGGGCATTATGTGAGTGGAAGGGTTAAGGAATACATTGGAATATTATGACAGGGGAAGGGTTAAGGAATACATTGGAATATTATGACAGTGGAAGGGTTAAGGAATACATTGGAATATTATGACAGGGGAAGGGTTAAGGAATACATTGGAATATTATGACAGTGGAAGGGTTAAGGAATACATTGGGACAATGTGTCAGTGGAAGGGTTAAGGAATAAATTAAAATATTATGTTAGTGGAAGGGTTAAGGAATACATTGGAATATTATGACAGTGGAAGGGTTAAGGAATACATTGGGACAATGTGTCAGTGGAAGGGTTAAGGAATAAATTAAAATATTATGTCAGTGGAAGGGTTAAGGAATACATTGGAATATTATGACAGTGGAAGGGTTAAGGAATACATTTGAGCATTGTCAGTGGAAGGGTTAAGGAATAAATTAAAATATTTTGTGAGTGGAAGGGTTAAGGAATACATTGGAATATTATGACAGTGGAAGGGTTAAGGAATACATTGGAACATTCTGACAGTGGAAGGGTTAAGCAATACATTGGAATATTTTGTCAGTGGAAGGGTTAAGGAATACATTTGAGCATTGTCAGTGGAAGGGTTAAGGAATACATTATAATATTATGTGAGTGGAAGGGTTAAGGAATACATTGGAACATTATGTTGGTGGAAGGGTTAAGGAATACATTGGAGCATTGTCAGTGGAATACATTGGAACATTCTGACAGTGGAAGGGTTAAGCAATACATTGGAATATTATGTTGGTGGACATGGTTAAGGAATACATTGGGACACTGTGTCAGTGGAAGGGTTAAGTAATACATTGGGACATTGTGTCAGTGGAAGGGTTAAGGAATACATTGGGACACTGTGTCAGTGGAAGGGTTAAGTAATACATTGGGACACTGTGTCAGTGGAAGGGTTAAGTAATACATTGGGACACTGTGTCAGTGGAAGGGTTAAGGAATACATTGGGACACTGTGTCAGTGGAAGGGTTAAGGAATACATTGGGACACTGTGTCAGTGGAAGGGTTAAGGAATACATTGGGACACTGTGTCAGTGGAAGGGTTAAGGAATACATTGGGACACTGTGTCAGTGGAAGGGTTAAGGAATACATTGGGACACTGTGTCAGTGGAAGGGTTAAGGAATACATTGGGACATTGTGTCAGTGGAAGGGTTAAGGAATACATTGGGGTATTAGGTCAGTGGTGAAAGTGTTAAGGGATGCATGGGGTGCATTATGGGAGTTGAAGAGTTAAAGTGGCCATACACGGGCTGATAAAAGCTGCTAACAGACCAAGTCTGCAGCTTATTGGCCCGTATATGGGGCCCTCCGATAGGCTTCCCCGATCAATATCTGGCCAAAAGTCGGGCAGATGTCGATTGGACGGGATTAAAAATCCCATCAGATCGCGGCTGCATCTGTTCATTGATGTGGTCCTGTGATCCGACTGCCCCTATGTCCTCCATTGTGATCCGATCATTGCGCCCTAGGGCCCACGATCAGATCAGCCTGATATCACCCACCTCATTGTGGGCATATCAGGGAGAGATCCACTTGTTTAGCGATGTCCCCGTGTATGGCCACCTTAAGTCAGGTGCTGGCTGGCAGGTGTGAGGAATACTCTACATGCTGGAGCAGAGGAAGGATTAAAGGGGAGACAGGAAATTGTTGCTGTTCATGTAGCAGTGAAAGGGGAATATTCTCGTGTTTCCTGAGAAATCACCCCCAGAATATTCCCCATAATTCCTGCCTTACCCGATCACGTTGCAGGCTGTGCTGGCAGAAAGCCGTCATGCTGTATATCTGCAAATGACTTTGTAACAAGAAATCTGTGCCACTGGGGGAGGGGGCGTCCCAATTCACAGTTTGAGGAATAGTGTCATTGGCCAGATCATTGGGGTTACTGGTGCTGGACAAATCCCAACTTTCTGGGCTGTTTATAGAGTGACACTAGTGACTAACATTGGCTAGGTGGCAATTACCAGAGTGGGCAAGGTCGGGGAAATATTGGAAGTATTGTGTGCTCAGGACTCATGACTCACTACAGTATAACCTCTGTATTGGGGAAATTACACTTGACACGAAGGAAAAGTAATTAGCGCAGTTTACTTCCCCTTGCTCTTTTGTCTATGTTTTCTTTTTTCTATCAAACACATGCGTATGATTCTTCATGCCTTAAATCTAACCGTGTTTTTACTAGGGATGCACCGAATCCACTATTTTGGGTTGGGCCAAACCCTGTAATCCTTCGAGAAAGATTCGGCCAAATACCGAACCCGAACCCTAATTTGCATATGCAAATTAGGGTTGGAAGGGGAAAACATTTTTTACTTCCTTGTTTTCTGACAAAAAGTCATGCAATTTCCCTCCCCACTCCTAATTTGCATATGCAAATTAGGGTTAGCGGTCGGCTGGGCAGAAGGATTTGTCCGAAGCCGAATCCCGAACCGAATCCTGGATTCGGTGCATCCCTAGTTTTTACCAGGGCAATCTGCCTCCATGGAACCTGATAATTTGAGCAGCAGTCCTGCCCTGCTTTATGGCAGCTGAGATTCTAGCTATCTGTATAACAGATCATGTTCTCCCAGTGGCTGCACGGGTCCTATCTGATCCCCATTGTAAGCAGCAGTCCTGCCTTGCTTTATGGCTGAGATTCTAGCTATCTGTATAACAGAGCATTCTGTCCCACTGGAAGCAGCAGTCCTGCTCTATGATATGATATTCTATCTTTGAAGCAGACGGTTCTGTTATAGATCACATAGAAAGTCTATTGTTGCCTTTATGCACATTGTTGCAGAGAGAGACAAGCAACATGTTAAAAGCCCAATTAAAGGGATTCTCCACCCAAAAACAGTTTTTGCATAATGAGAGAAGATGTGATGAATTCATTAGCCCTTTCCACCAGCCTTCAGTCTTATTTGTAAACATAACGGCAGTGGCTATATCTGGCCTGTCTCCATTCCTGGTTGTGACTCTTGACACAATGTAGCAGAAATAGTTCTCTTTCATGTCTGTGAATCAGCTGGTTTCTGTTGCATCATTTCATAGCCAGCCTCTCGCTTTGTCTGGGGTTAAATTTAAGGAGTAACTTAATTCCAATCTCACTTCCCCATCATCACAGTGTGGCGGTTGCCCATAAAGCTGACAATCTGTCTGCCAACTCTTTTCTACAGGGACCTGTCGCTTAGCTGTGTGAAATCAGTGTATTCGGTTTACTGGTGCCTTATGATCTGTACACAAAGCTCTGCTTGCCCTTCCCTGAATCCTGAGGAATCTTGTCTTTTTTTCAGAAGCAAAAGGGGCACTGATATTGGAATTATTTTTTTATTTTTAGTACAGGCATGGGACCTGTTATCCAGAATGCTCAGGACCTGGGGGGCTTTTTGGATAACAAATATTTCTGTAATTTGGATCTTCATGCCTTGTCTACTAGAAAATCATGTAAACACTAAATAAAACCAATAGTCTGGCTATGCTTCCAATAAGGATTGATTATTTTTAGTTGGGATGAAGTACAAGCTACTGTTTTATTACCCGTTACCCAGAATGCTCTGAATTAGGAAAAGTCTGTTTCCATAGACTCCATTATAATTAAATAATACACGTTTTTAAAAATGATTTCCTTTTTCTCTGTATTAATAAAACAGTACCTTGTACTTGATCCCAACTAAGATATTTTTAATTAATCCTTATTGGAAGCAAAACCAGCCTATTGGGTTTATTTCATGTTAATATAATTTTTTAGTAGGCTTAAGGTATGAAGATCCGAATTACGGAAAGATCCATTATCTGGAAAACCCCAGGTCACAAGCATTCTGGATAACAGGTCACATACCTGTACAAGTATGGGACCTGTTATCCAGAGTGCTCAGGATTCAGTTCGGAATTCGGCCGAATCCTTCTGCCTGGCCGAACCAAATCTGATTCCTAAGTTGCATATGCAAATTAGAGCCAGTAAAAAACGTTTTCCCTTTTCCACCCCTAACTTACACATGCAAATTAGGGTTTGGATTCGGTTCGGTATTTGGCCAAATCTTTCGGGAAGGATTCGCCCGAATACAAAATAGTGGATTCTGTGCATCCCTAGTTTCTGGATAAGAGATATTTCTGTAATTTGGATCTTCACACCATAACGCTGCTAAAAAAAATCATGTAAACCAATCGGCTGGTTTTGCTTCCAATAAGGATTAATTATATTTTAGTCGGGATCGAGTACAAGTTACTGTTTTATTATTACAGAGAAAAAGGTCATCTGTTTTATAAATTTGGATTATTTGGTTAAAATGGAGTCTGTGGGAGACGGCCTTTCCATTATTTGGAACGTAACGGATAATAGGTTTCTGTGTTCCTTGCCAGGGTTTTGTTACCCTTTTCTTTCCAATGTGACATATCTTTCCATCATATTTCTGTGCTTGTGTTGTGTCAAAATACTTGCAAGGTTCATTTCAGGTCCCTAAGGGAGGAAATATTGTATGTATTGTGTGTACAAAACAGGAGCGCTGAGCCTTTGTCATGCAGACAAACAAAAGGAACCAGCACTGTGACAACTATAAGCTAAAGCAAGAACTCATCAGCATTACTCATTAGTATGTTGTCCAATACAGAAACACTGGAAATTCTTTGGACCAGGAACTCAACCTTCCAACAGGCAGTTGAATCAAAGTGAAATCATTTATTGTGTCCACAGCCTTACGCGTTTCATGTTACAAACAGTCCTACAGAAACACTATTGTTTTCGTGACTATTGAATCCAGTCTTCCTGCCTAATTTTGTATTACAAGATTTTTGGGCAGAGTATTGGGCTGATTTCTGAATTTCTGCATTAATGGCACAAGTGCAGTTATCAGTTAAAGGGCATCTATTGCAAAAAAAAAAAAAACGTTACCCCTAACCAAAGGTACGGG
>CM044446.1:91797495-91816407 GCA_024363595.1 Xenopus borealis | reverse complement strand
GTACCCAGTTGTGGGTTTTATCTATAGAAAGCCTGGTGAATGTGCCAGAAGCTGTACCCAGTTGTGGGTATCTGGACAACATCCACTATGAGTGCAGGGGGGACTGGCAAAGAAGTGGCACAGAGGATATAATCTCCGCTGCCAACCTGTCTCCGCAATGCAAAATATTCTCCCACTCTGCCATGCGAGGGAGGGAAGGAAAGATTCCAGACATTCAGCTCACACTACCATGTGCACAAAGTACAGATTGACATACAATAGCAGTACAATAGCAGCCCCAATAAAGAAACCGTTTTTTTTTTTTCATGCTGCCAGTTTTATTCAAAGAACAAGGAATGTAGAAATTCCTGGGGAGGGTTGTCCAACTGTGATGTCCAACTAGTCCAGGAGTGCCCAAACTTTACTAATGCAGGCTCTGCTTTAAGTGATGATGTGATGATCTACATAATAGCATTGTTAGCATTCTGTTCCAATGAAAACATTACTTAAATATTGTATTCATGTATATTGCTAGGTTTATGTAACAACTATATATCATGCAACTGAAATAAATATCAATGAAAATAATTAAACTGGAGGGCAATTATTCAAGCTGTTTGCGGTTTGTCTTGAGATCTACTGATCACCAGCTAAAGGTGTATCCCCATCTACCGTTTGGGCACCCCTGCCCTAGATAACGGGAGGGCATCTGTAGGGCACTCTGTTGGCTGCACTGCTGAAAGTGATAACATATGCTTCAGGATTGTCATAAACAGGATCCAAATCTGCTCTTAATTAGCTAGCGACCTTGTCCTGCCCTTATGAAAGTACCACAGGTGATTTTTCATTTTAGTAAGCGGAAGCCACGGGGAAGGCAGTTTGGGGAGATTGTCGCCAGGTGACTAAATCTCCCTGAATCTGCCCGTGTGCCCCTGCCCTTAAAGGGGTGGTTCACCTTCAAGTTAACGTTTAGTATATTGTAGAAGGGTCAATTCTAAGAAACTTTTCAATTGGTCTTCATTATTTATTTTTCATACTTTTTTAATGATTTGCAATTTTCTTCTGTTTCTTTGCAGCTTTCAAATAGGGGTCACTGACACCATCTAAAAACAAATGCTCTGTAAGGCTACAAATGTATTGTTACTGCCACTTTTTATTACTTATCATTCTATTCAGTCCATCTCCTATTCATATTCCAGTCTCTTATTCAAATCAATGCAGGGTTGCTAGGGGAATTTGTACCCTAGAAACAAAATTGCTGACACTGCAAACTAGAGAGCTGCTGAATAAAAAGCTCAATATCTATAAAACCATAAAAAATGAAAACCAATTGCAAATTGTCTCAGAATATCTCTTTCTACATTATACTAAAAGTTAACTCAAAGGTGAACAACCCCTTTAACAGTTTTAAACTGATACTTTAGTTGATACATTTGTTATCGTTGTCCCTGAGCAGAATCCTCGCGTTTCATTACAGGCAGCTGTTAGAATTGATACAATAGTTGCTAATATTCCACAGATGCTGCTGAAAAATGTATCCACTAAATGTTGCAAAATTGTAACCGTTCATATGCTCCTGGATCCCTGAGCTGCCAGACTGAGACACAAATACGATAAACTTCAATGTTGGGAAAGCCGTGAAAAATAAAAGAAAGTTATTCAAAAAAGTATTTGCTTATGGTGAACAATCTGAAAACAACTGAACTGACAAAAAGTGTTTGGAAGGTGAACGAGCACTCTAATCGGCTGCTTCTGCTGCATCGTTTCAGGGGTCAGAGTCAGGGACAATATAAACAGCCAGTCAGATGGCAGCAATTACATTTACAAATAGCTTTAAAATCAGTGGACTGTTTTAATTAGTGTATATCAGAGAAGTGCCTAGAATAGATACAAGCACAACATTCAGAAGTAAGCCCTGTATTTACCTTTTGGTCATGGCAATATGGGTGTCAGGACTCACCCTGGTGGTCTAGTGGGCCAGCGGGGACGCCCGCCACTCCGATCCGTTGCCTTCACTGCCTGTCTCCTCTATGGTGCGCTTCTTCCAGGGTTTATGCGAGTTAACACCGGCGTGATGACGTCACGGGCCAATGGCGTCAAATTCAAAAGTACTTAAAGGGACTTTGCTGCAAAACTCATTGCCTGTTCTAGGTTTTGATTCCTGGTGCCTTGTGCTTGTAATTCTGTTGCTTATCTGATCTGATTCCTGTGTTTGACCCTGCCTGGCTTTTGACAATTCTGATATTCTGTATTCTGACCCCTTGCCTGATTACTGACTGATTCTGCTTAACTCTACTGATTGATCTCCTGGTTTGATCTTTGCCTGCTTGACTTCGTTTGTACTCCTCCTGCCCCGATCCTGCCTGATCTGACTACGGTTCTGCCTTAATGCCCTGCATTGCAACCTTCTGCCTAAAGACTCTAGCTAACAGCCGTGCCCCATTGCTGGCCAGAATTTTCGTCTTGCACCTCTCATTTTAAGTCCAGGTGGCATCTGAGTAGCTGAGGGCTCCTCCTGAAGCCAAAGGTGGTCACACTACTGGTGAAGCACGAGCCAAAACCAGGGTGCTTGGCAATTGTTCTGGTGTTGGGTGCCGACCATGATAATGGGGTTCCTAGAACAGTGATCCCCAACCAGTAGCTCACGAGCAACATGTTGCTCTCCAACCCCTTGGATGTTGCTCCCAGTGGCCTCAAAGCAGGAGCTTATTTTTGAATTACTGGATTAGAGGCAAGTTTTGGTTGCATAAAAACCAAGTGTACTGCCAAAAATTCTCTCCTGTAGGCTGCCAGTCCATATAGGGGCTACCAAAAAGCCAATCAGAGCTCTTATTTGACATCCACATGGACTTTTTCATGCTTGTGTTGCTCTCCAACTCTTGTTTAAATTTAAATGTGGCTCACGAGCTAAAAAGGTTGGGGACCCCTGTCCTAGAAGATTAAAGCCTAACTAAAAATGTAGCTAGAAATGTTGTACATGATGTTTTGTGCTTGTGTACCAGCCCAAGGCAACCACCACCCTTTAGCAGTAAAGATCTGTGTCTCCAAAAATGCCCCATTAGCTCCCCATCATTACAGACCAACCTCACTTTCTGCTGCTGGATAATTAGTGACGACCCCTAAGTTTAGCTTCTCAACAGCTGCTCAGAGCCCACTGAGCATGTGTGTCACAGGCACTTTCCAAGATGGTGACCCCCTGTGACAAGTTTGAAGTCCTGGATCATTGCGGATATCGACAAGCTGAAACTTTAGGCTGGTGCAATAAGTTCAATATTTATAATATGACATTTTTAGCTATATTCATTTAGGGTTTAGTTCTCCTTTAATGATTATGCCTTATTTTGTAAAGAGGGTGCACAACTGTCATATTGCCTCACGTATGAAGGAATATATGTGGCCATTTATTCTGCGTTCTTGAGTAACTTGGGATCATAAAGAAATCATTAAACCTGCTGTCAGACCATATGTTTCCTGTATTTTCTTATTTTGCCACTGAATCTAATGCTGCACGGTCCCATTTCTTTTCACCTTGGAAGCCAAAAATACGTGGAATTTTTCTGGTCTGAAGATAACATGACAACTTGATTGACATTGTCATCCGATTATGTTCAGGTACTGCTCATTTTAAAGAATCCAGATTGATTGACATAAACCAATTTATTTTGGATTCTGCAAAACTTCAAAAGGAAACTAAACAAGCAGTTGATTAAAGGCAACAGCAGCAGTTGTTTCCTTGTATGTTCAATGTCACCTGTAACAGGTTTGACTTCAAGGTAATAGAGGCAGTTTTATCCAGGGTTGAACTGAACATTCTAATTTGTTATGGTCAAAACTGTCAAATGCGACTATGGAGTTAATTAAACTTGATTCGAGTTTTTTTTTCCCGAGTAAGAACTCAAATTTGATTCTTCCCCACCTAAAACCTGCCTGATTGCGGTTTTAAAGGACAAGGAACGGCAAAAAAGTTTAATCCCATTTTTACTTTCTTTAATGAAAAAGAAAACTATATCCCCTATATTTTAATTAAAAAATGTGTACCGTTTTTATACGAAACCTGACTGTATGCAGTGAAATTCTCCCTTCATTTACTGCTTATTATAGGAATTGTCAGACGGGCTGGTCAGGGAAACAATCATACTTGTGAACAGCAGGGGGAGCCCCACCTTACTTCCCAGCCATGCAGAACTCCAGCAGCTTTGTTTGTTTCACTGTAGAGCAGTCAGCGACTGTGTAGAGATTTGTATTGGATTTTATTTTTGCCTTTACATCTCCTTTAATGTTTCCAACTCCAGCTGCAGGGACAAAGATCATGGAGCCAGATTTAAACAGATAAACTGGGATTCTATTTGGAGGATTATTTTGCTGCAGCCACTGGTTCTGCAGAGTTGGAGAAAGTTTATATTAAACAATACAAAAACTATAAAATCCACATTAGATTACATGACAACACAGGACCCAGTGCAGTCTGTATTAGAGATGCACCGAATCCACTATATTGGATTCGGCCGAACCCCCGAATTTGATATGGCCGAATACCGAACCGAATCTGAAACCTAATTTGCATATGCAAATTAGGGATGGGGAAAACATTTTTTACTTCCTTTTGTGCCAAAAAGTCACGGGATTTCCCTCCCTGGCCCTAATTTGCATATGCAAATTAGGATTCGGTTCGGCCAGGCAGAAGGATTCTGGCAGATATTTGACTTTGATCATTTATGACGATCCCTAAGCAGCCCAGGTCACACTGAGCATGTGCACAGTCTTGGTCTTGCAAAGATGTATAACAAAGTTACAAGATGACAGCCCCCTGTGGCCAACTTTGAAAGCATAAATCATTTGTTTGATTAGGCTTGTGGTGCAGTAAGTTCATGTTTATGTTTAGTATACAAAATACAGCATTTCTAGCCTTATTCAATTTTACACTTTCCTTGTCCTGGGAGATATCCAGGGATCAATTTGGAGTTGTTTGCATCCTTCCTGACCTTCAAGTTTTTTAAATTTGATTTTCGGGTCAATTTAATTCTAATTTAATTCTATTTTTTTTAAATACATTTCAGGAGTTTATGCTAGTTTAAAAAAAAAACAAAAAAAAACAAAAAAAAAAAAAACTTGAATTCGATATTTGACCTTTAATAAGTGTTTGTACAGAGCTGGGCAAGGGAACCTGGTGTTATTCATGGACTAGCATGCAGCCCAACCTGACCTAATTTTAATACTTTCTTGTTAAAAATAAAACAAAAAAAAAACTCTTGGAGACATTGGATTAATAATTAAAGCAGCTTAGAGAGTGAGGCCTGCATTTTGCAGCTTGTGCATTATTAATGGCTGGGAGCAGCACTTTCTAGTTTAAACAGCCTCTTGCCGATCCTGTCAATTAGCAGCCCCTTCATTTGGTTAAAAGGGGCCGCACCGTCTGCTCACTAGCAGAAAATATCTCAGAAATAAAGCTCACGTGGCTTGGCACAATTGTGTTTGTTAGAGACCTTAGTATAGGGTTAGAAAGATATTATTTAGCAGTTTTTCAGTTTGAACTTACAACAGCGATCTGGTTGCTAGAGTTTAATTTACCCTAGCACCCAGGCAGTGGTTTGAATGAGAGACTGGAAGGAGCCTAGTACAGGTATGGGATCCCTTATCCGGAAACCTGTTATCCAGAAAGCTCCAAATTACGGAATGGCGGTCTCCCATTGACTCATTTTTATCCAAATAATCCAAATTTAAAAAAAAAAAAATTCCTTTTTCTCTGTAATAATAAAACAGTAGCTTTTACTTGTTCCAAGCTAAGATATAATTAATCCTTATTGGAAGCAAAACCAGCCTATTGGGTTTATTTCATGTTTACTTGATTTTCTAGTAGACTTAAGGTATGAAGATGCAAATTATGGAAAGATCCATAATCCAGAAAACCCCAGGTCCCGAACATTCTGGATAACCGCTCTGATACCCGTAGAAAGATAAAGCAGTAAAATTATAGCCTCATACAGCAATAGTTTTTTTTTTTTGCCATCAGGGTCAGTGACCCCCAATTGAAAGCTGGAAAGAGGCACAATAATAAATGCAAGTACGGTTATGGAATCCGTTATCCGGAATCCCTTTGTCCAGAAAGCTCTGAATCACAGAAAGGCTTTCTCCCATATATTTCATTATCATCATATAATCCAAAAAAATGTTTTTCTTTTTCTCTGTAGTAATAATGTACTTGAACAATGAACTTGATGCCAACTAAGATATAATTAATCCTTATTGGAAGCAAAACCAGCCTATTGGGTTTATTTAATGTTTACATGATTTTCTAGTATGAAGCACGAGGTATATGATAACCCCCAGGTCCCGAGCATTCTGGATAATAGGTCCCATACCTGTAACTATAAAAAAAAAAAAAAAAAAAAAAAAAAAAAAAAAAAAAAAAAAAAAAAGGAAGACCAGCTGAAAAGCTGCAAAAGACAGGACATCCTATAACATCCTAAAAGTTCACTGTGATTTTATGTTTCCAAAAGAAAAATCATTTTGGGTTTGACTATGGATATGGATTTATAAAGATGCCCTTGCAGACAGAAATCCCGTATTGATTGGTGCCCCCCTAGTTTTATGGAATTATGTTTATAATCTTTCCTTTTGTGGAGCCTTTGAAAAGCAATAGGTTTGACTACAGCCATCGAGTATTTCATCTTCAGTGAAACCTCTGATCCTAATAATGTTCTGCTTTCTCTTTGATGATACAAAGAGTCATTCTATTTGCCATATAGTTGCCTCCGAATTTAATGCTTGAGTTCTTCGCTCCCTTTAGATCAGAATTATTCCTCCTTATTTTATATGTGAAGGGCTGTTTGGCTTCTCTTTCCCCAGTGGTATTGGATTCACTGATGCCTTCCTGTTCCAGCCTGTCTGAACTCCCGGTCTCTCACATCTATCTTCCTCTCGTCAGGCCCCTGTTGTCTCGTTAAATTAACATTATCATCCCATAGAGACTTCCTAATTGCAGGATTAGCACTTGATCCACAAGGCCTAACGCTTGCCTTCCTGTGCAATCACACAGGGATTTGTCTGCTGATCTTGTCTCCATGATTGGACAGAACTGGGGCGCAGACTGGTTACAGACACCCCCCAAAATGTATTCGGTGCGACTTGTGGGCATGCTATAAAGTGGTTAACTGGAAACTGCTTCACAGCATTTACATACAAATTAGTCAGTTCCCAATTGCTTGGAATCTTTTCATGGAACAGTGAAGCTGGTGCTTTTTATTTGTACCATAGCCGGTGCTTTTTATATGTTGAATATTCCTTCTCTCGGGTGGGGGGGGGGGAGTAATTTGCATTTAACAAATGAGCTTTGTGCCCTTTTTTATTTATTTTTTTAAAGCCAATCTGCTTGCACTATATCATGCACTATCATTTTCTTACACAGGAAAACAAGAACATAGTAAAGTTCTGTGAGAAAGCTGCATAGGAAAAGAAATGCTGCAGCTGTGGTGCCTAAAAGGTACTTCGGGCTCTACCATTAGATCTTGAGCCGGTAAGCCACATCACACCCAACATGGGCCACAATTGCAGCAGATCTGGGTTCTTATTATTTTGAATAATAGAATTGGAGTTGTTAATGGTGTTGGTCCCTGATGCAATAATCTAAGGACATGGCCACCATCACATGAATACTGGGGAACTGTAGCCAGGAACTTCTTTGGAAAGGGTGACCCAATGGATGTAATAGAGGAATATGAGGATTGCAATGGGGTAAGGCCTGTAGCAGAATGGGCAGGATTTGGGTGGATTGCAGGCAAGGTTACAGCAAATGGGACACTATTGAGTCAATCAGAGGTGTGATCGTACATTGAAAGGCCATTTTTTTAAAACTGGGACCTTATCCTAGTTTTAGGTAGGCCCTTCAGCCAATGGGACCTTGTGATTCCAGATGGCAGCCCTACATTTTGGTATGATCTGGCCATTCCTGAGCTGCAAAAATTGTCCCTAGAAGCAGTCTGTTATAATGACTTAGGGGTTTCTTTGAAAGTAACCTAAGATAGGAGTAGCTGATAGGGGAAATATGTTTTTTTATTGATCTAGTAAATGTTCTTCAGGCAGGTCCACTTGGAATTCAGAACAGGCCTTTTCATTGCAGGTACCAGAGGCTCAAACGGTCCACCACAGAGTGACTAAATAGTAACCGTATGTTGCATGTTTTATAGCTGATGGCATTTTGAAGATCAACTTATTTGGCAAGCGAGGTTACCTTTGCTTCCTGAATGATATCTGACCAAGCTCCGATTAGTTATCCATTAAGGAAACCTTTGGTTTAGCCCCATAAACTGGGGCCGACTTCAACACAGCATTAGCATTGCCTTAAAAAATTATAAAAAATAAATACATGTGACGGCAGTATCTGGTTAGCTATCACCAGATTGAATATCCGCTAGTTGATCTACAGACCTGGCTAGTACTTTCACCCTTACAGCAGTGGCAGACGGGGAGATCTGTTGGCCATGACTATTTATGAGTGACTGCAAGTGACAAATCTCCTGGAAATGCCTCTCTATTTGAAATAATTAAAACTTAGCTTTTTCGGGCGACTTCGCAATATCTTGGCCGTAGCACCACGTAGCACAAAGAAAATTCCCCGTCTGCCACTGCCTTTACCTGAAAAACCTTTAGCTTCTGTGCTTGTGCCACGTTTGAGGTGTTCCTTCTTCTCCAACATAGGGAGGCTTAAAAATTATTTCTTCCCAGTGTAAGTATCTTTAACATGATTGTAAAATTGATTGCCATAATGTACACCCCACCTTTTTATCCAGTTGCCCAGCTCTTTAATTTTAATAGCTTGTTTTTTTCTTTGATATATTCCGTTTTAGATTTGACATTGTTGGTAAGATTGATATACTGTGCTTTCCCTGTGGTCTGCACTTGCTTAATATCCTTGAACTAGTTATTAGTAATGCTCCAGCAGAATTCTGCAGTGAAATCCATTTCTCAAATGGATTTTTAATTTTGAAATCTGACATGGAGTCTAGACATATTGTCAGTTTCCAAGCTGCCCTCAGTCATGTGACTTGTGCACTATTAAACTTACGTCACGCTTTACTGCTGTACTGCGAGCAGCAGCTTGAACAATGGGAAGGTAACCAGATAGCAACTCACTAACGGCTGCCTGGTAGATCTAAGAACAGCACCCAATAGAAAAATCCAGGTCCCACTGAGACACATTCAGTTACATTAAGTAGAAGAAACAACAACAGCCTGCCAGAAAGCAGTTCCATCCTAAAGTGTTGGCTCTTTCTGAAAGCACATGACCAGGCAAAATTACCTGAGATGCACCTACATACCAATATTACAACTAAAATTAAATATACTTGCTGGTTCAGGAATTAGATTTTATTTTGTAGTGTCAATTATTTTCAGTGTAATTTAGAAATAAAATCTACATCATAAAAATCATGACCGAACCCCTTTAAAAAGTTTAGCTGCTCCTCTTGATAGAAAGCCTTTTTTGGTGGACTCTCCAATCCCCCTGTTGATCACTTCTCTGCAAGGGAGCAACCATTTATATTCATGCTTTTATAGGCAAAATAAAGTAGGTCATCACAGCAAATGGTTCTTAGATACCCGTAGACCATTCGTCATCATGACCGAAGCCCCTACATTATGCATGAGGTTTGCAGCTACATAGAATATGAAAGAGAATCGTATTATTATCTAAAGACTTGGTCCTTAGCTACAGGGAAATTACATTTCTGCTGTATAACAAGTGCCGGCTCTGAACCAAGCTCTAAAATTAGGTTATAGAGAATTACTGATGGGAATGTGTTTGTATTTTGTGAGCTGGTAACATTTGTATGCCCAGGAATGACTAGCAATAGCAAGGCGTATGTCATTAAAGCTCTCTAGTGTTCTGCTGTTCCGGGCTCATTAAAGTTATCCAGCGTTCCGGCACTTAGTAGAGTGACATTTCTATGGAAATGCAGGCTATGAGCCAAGGAGTAAACATTCATTAAAATCACCGAAAAAAAATGATTTACTGTCAGATCCAAATAATGGATGGCAAAATGCTGGCAGTTCCAGCAGACTCTGGTTCAGCACAAGGATCAGATGAAGGACCACACTAAGGATTTATTATGGTGCTTGTGATCTTACTCATCTCCCCTGCATGAAACAGTCATAGGCAGTCACTATTGTAGCCCTTCTCCACTCTCAGACATAAACGTATACACTAGACCAGTGATCCCCAACCAGTAGCTCGTGAGCAACATGTTTCTCTCCAACCCCTTGGATGTTGCTCTTCAAGAGTCTTCAAGGCAGGTGCTTATTTTTGAATTCCAAGCTTGAAAGCAATTTTTAATTGCATGAAAACTAAATATAGTGCCAAGTAGAGCCTTTTGTGTGCTGCCAGTCCACACAGGGGCTACCAAATAACCAATCACAGCCCTTATTTGGCACCCCAAGGAACTTTTTCATGCTTGTGTTGCTCTCCAACTCTTTGCACATTTGAATGTGGCTCATGGGTAAAAAAAGGTTGTGGACCTCTGCACTAGACCAACCAGTGTTTGGTGAGCAACATGTTGCTTCCCACTCCTGTTGATGTGGCTTCATGGCAGGTGCTTTATTTTTAAATTCCTGGAGGCACAGTGTCAAAGGTTTACTTCAAATAAAGCCTCGTACTGGCTGGTAGTCCAAAAAAGTCTACCAATTAACCAACAATGGTGTCTATTGTGCAGCCTCCAAGGGCATTTTCATGCTTGTGTGGCTCCCCAACACTTTTTATGGATAACTAATCGGAGCATGGCCTTGACTTCATTTCGTCACCAATTCTCTGGGCCGTACTGGGATGATGAGATTGTTCAAAAGTTGGGATCATAATGGGGGCCTAAGGAGACCTGAGAGAAGAAAATAGGATGCACCAATGCTGTCCTATAATTGAGGAAAACCAAAAGGAAGGCACTAAACACAATACATAGAATCACCAGCATCATAATATGGTCCAGGTGCTCCAGACACTCCACTTAGGGGAACGTTGGAAACTGCAGAAGTTCACGAAGGGATCGGCACACTGAAGATCCACAACAGTCAGGCCATCAAAAAAAGTAGCATCATTTATACCATCATTAATGCAGCCGTATACGTTTCATGCCCACAGGGTACTTAATTATGGGCTAAATAAATACACAACAGGCTTGGTACTTAACGGTAAACGCACCAATATGTTGTGTATTTATTTAGCCTATGATTAAATTCTCTGTAGGCACAAAACTTTTAAGGCTGCATTAATGAAGGTGTAAATAATATATATATATTTTTTTTACTGCTTCATTTTTGTGAAGTGGCTTTTGTGTATCTTCAGTGTGCCTATCCCTTCATGCACTTCTATGGTTTCCGCAATGCTGTCCTAGCCCAATGGGATTTTCTAACCCATTTGATAAATATCTGGCCAATTTAGAGTTAGGCCAGGCCAGCTGAATATATATATATATAAAAAAAAAAACTTGGCACAGCAATAGGGTTTCTAAGGGACACATTCAAATTGTAGTTGGCTACCAGTACTAGTTTGCATTTGTTTTTCATTGCCTGAAACTTCTGTCTTTACATGACTCTCTTTTTTGGCACTTAAGCATTTCGTGAATTATCTCCCTCACTCTAACTTAGGACTTGGCAACAACTTGAAGGTTCTGTCCACACATTCTTTCTTTCTTTCTTTCTTTCTTTCTTTCTTTCTTTTTCTTTCTCTTTCTTTCTTTTTCTCTTTCTTTCTCTCTCTCTCTTTTTCTCTTTCTTTCTCTCTCTTTCTTTTTCTTTCTTTCTTTCTCTCTTTCTCTCTCTCTCTCTCTCTCTCTTTCTCTTTCTCTGTCTTTCTCTCTCTCTCTCTCTCTCTCTCTTTCTCTGTCTTTCTTTCTCTCTCTCTTCTTTCTCACTGTCTGTCTATCTCTCTCTCTCTCTCCACTGTTTGATTCCTGAAGAAGGGGGGGGGGCTGAAATGATGAAATAAACCTAAGCGGGTACAAATAATAGTGAATTTATTAGACTTCTCACTTTACCCTACATCATCGATATAATTAAAAAAAAAAAAAATTAAATATATCTGCATCTATCTATATCTAATTATATCTCCTGATGGGTTAAGGTTCATGGTGGGTTTTTTTTCCATTGAGGAATTCATTGTCTATATAAAGAGCTTGTGGCCTCCTCCAAACACTCACTCACTGGGGAATGCGACATGAAATTGTGGAATGCAGGACGGGATGGGGAACAAAGGATGGAGGGGCTGGATGGGACGTCTTCCATTGTCTATCTCTGCATTTAAATAAGGGGGTTAGCTCCTTGGTTGAAAGGAAAAACGTATTCATTGCATTTAGTAGGAAATGAGGCATTTTTCAAACTTTTATTGGGGTGCGTGTGTTAATGGTAAAAGTTCCACAGATAGTAATTACCTTTTTTGACTGTCCATAGACATTGGTTATACGCAACTCTTGGTATGGGTATGATGGTCCAGTAAGACAAGGCCAGTAATGTATTTGCACTTACCATTCTAGCCCTATATCAATCGTTCTGGAAATGTTGTACTATTTTTAGCTGGTGTTAAATGTGTTTTCTACATTTATCTGGAACACACTTACTAAGCACCGGGTTAATGGGTAAATGAAGGATGGCACATTTGCTAGTAATAGGTCAAACAGAGTTCTGAGCTAGAAGGAATTTGTAAGACTTTGCTCCTTTGCACCGGATGCATCATGGGCAAAAAGGGAAAGAATCTGCTTTTAGTTGATGTGATAGAGGGTGGCCAATTGGTTGGTATTGCACCTTTAAATGAGAACTGAAGCCTAAATAAAGAATTTGGTTAGAAATGTTGTACATGATGTTTTGTGCTTGTGTACCAGCCCAAGGCAACCACAGCCCTTTAGCAGTAAAGATCTGTGTCTCCCCAGTAGATGCCCCAGTAGCTCCCCATCTTCTTTTCTGCTGATTCACTGATTCACATGCTCTGTGCTGCTGTCACTTACTGAGCTGAGGGACCCACTCACAATATACAGTACACATAGAATAGAAATGTCACAATATAAGGCTGATTAGTCATTAATACAGATAATTACTACATGGCAGCACAAAAACCAGTGCAATTAGCATCATAATTTAATAATCTGCACTGTAGCATCATCTTATTTTACAGACCAACCTAATTTTCTGCTGGATAATTAGTGACGACCCCTAAGCTTAGCTCAACAGCTGCTAAGGGCCCACTGAGCATGTGAGAGCTTTCCAAGATGGTGACCCCCTGTGACAAGTTTGAAGTCCTTGATCATTGCTGATATTGTCGAGCAGAAACTCGGTGCAAGTTCAGTATATAGTTCATAATTTTAAGCCATATTCATTTTTAGGGTTTAGTTCTCCTTTAAGCTAACTTAAAGGGATACTGCCATAGCAAAACATGTTTTTTTTCAAAATACATTAGTTAATAGTGCTGATCCAGTAGAAATCCATTTCTCAAAAGAGCAAACAGATTTTTTTTTATATTTAATTTTGAAATCTGACATGGGGTAGACATATTGTCTGTTTCCCAGGTGCCCCCAGTGCACTGAAACTTCAGTCAATCTTTACTGCTGTAGTGCATGTTGGAGTGATTATCACCCCCTCCCTCCCCCCCCCCCAGCAGCCTAACAACAGAACAATGGGAAGGTAACCAGATAACAGCTCCCTAACACAAGATAACAGCTGCCTGGTAGATCTAAGAACAGCACTCAATAGTAAACACCCATGTCCCACTGAGACTCCTTCAGTTACATTGAGTAGGAGAAACAACAGCCTGCCAGAAAGCAGTTCCCTCCTTAAGTACTGGAAGCACATGACCAGGCAAAATGACCCGAGATGCACCTATACACCAATATTATGACTAAAAAATACACTTGTTGGTTAAGGAATTATGTTTTATATTGTAGAGCAAATTATTTGCAGTGTTAACAGTGTCATTTAGAACTACAACATTAAAATCATGACAAAAATCCCTGTAACCTTAGCTGTGTTTCACTTGGTGCTCCTACTTAGTTATTTCGTCTTGTTCTTCTTCCATGTCTTACCAGCTTGCATTTTTAAACTTCCATTGGGGGTCGCTGACTCCGGCAACAACAAAGTTGATCTGTAAATCTACATTTTATTTATTGTTCCTTTTTATCACTTCTCTTCTTCTTCAAACCCTCTCCTTTTTCACTTCCCTCTCCTTTTTCACTTCCACTCTCTTCATCAAACCACCACTTGGTTGCTAGGGTAAATTAGATCCTAGCAACCAGATCGCTTTTAAAGTTACATACCTAAAGAGCTGCTTCATAAAAAAACTAAATGATTAAAAAAAATATATATGAAACCAAGTCTTGCAATGTCTCTGTTTACATCATGCTACAATTTAATTAAAAGGTGGACTGCTCGTTTAGCGCTGAAGAAATGTTTAAGAAGGGAGTGTCTAATTGGCATCTAAGGTGGCAGAATTCATGAATAAAGAATTTTCAGAATGTGGCTATTGTTAGCCTGCGGGCAAATGAGACTTGGCTGGTGCAATGCGTTGGAAACTTTTCCTCATAGTAACACCAAGCTGCAAATATCATACTGTAGAGAACGCCTTCCACTTTAAATGTAGCTTGGGCTTTGGGGAAATAAAAGGCATAATTTATAATCCCTTGGGGGGGGGGGGAAACGCTAGAGCAAATGCAGAGGCAGCAGCAAAGACTTCATTGATTTCCCTGCATGCCCTGCTGGCCCCTCTTTCTCCCGTGGGCTGTAAGATTGCTGTCTGGTGTCGGGGAGAATCTGCTGAGCAGCTCACATTCTGCTGGAGGAGAGGAATGGCATGATGTAGGCTGAATCAATCTATACACGGCTTATCCTTTGTTTCACCACTCTATACTTCTTCTAATGCTTTAGAATCTTCTCCCTCCTTGTTGGACTAATGGCTTTCTGCAATACAAAGGTGATCTGTTAATATATTGACTGCTGCTGTTAAAGGACAAGGAAAGTCTAAAATAGAATAAGGCTAGAAAAGCTGTATTTTGTATACTAAACATAAACATGAACTTACTGCACCACAAGCCTAATCAAACAAATGATTTATGCTTTCAAAGTTGGCCACAGGGGGCTGTCATCTTGTAACTTTGTTATACATCTTTGCAAGACCAAGACTGTGCACATGCTCAGTGTGATCTGGGCTGCTTAGGGATCATCATAAATTATAAAAACAGGGAGACAAACAAAGCTGCCGGAGTTCTGCATTGCTGGGAAGTAAGGTGGGGGCTCCCCCTGCTGTTCATAAGTATGATTGTTTCCCTGTAGAGCAGTTGAGGCCCCTATACACGAGCCGATAAAAGCTGCCGAAAGGTCGAGTCGGCAGCTTATTGGCCCGTGTGTGGGATTGCGGGTGCATCTCTGCATGTATGCGGTCCCGCGATCCGACCAACCATATCGCCTCCATTATGCACAGTATCGCCCACCTCAATGTGGACATATTGGGGAGAGATCTGCTCGTTTGGCTACATCGCCAAGCGGATCTCCCTGTCTATGGCCACCATTAGGGGACCGTCTGACAATTCCTATCCACAGAAGTAAATGAAGGGAGAATTTCACTGCATACAGTCAGGCTTCTTATAAAAAATGGTAGACCTTTTTTAATTAAAGTATATTGGAAATAGGTTTCTTTTTCATTAACGAAAGTAAAAAATTGATTTTATTTTTTGCCTTTACATGCCCTTTAAAGGGGTGGTTCTCCTTTTAATATGTTCTAGAATGGCTGATTCTAAGCAACTTTTCAATTAGTCTTCATTTTTTATAGTTTTTTTTTTTTGCTGCCTTCTTTAGATTTTTTTTGTAGCTTTCCAATGGTGGTCACTGACCATCTACAAATAAATGCTCTGATATGTAAGGTCACACTGGGAGATTCGGGGAGATTTCGCCTGGTGACTAATCGCCTCTTCTTTGAGGCGACTAATTTCTCCGAACTGCTTCCGCCTGCTAGAATGAAAAATCGTCTGCAGCATGTCATTTTCTGAATTCGACCGAAGTTTCCTCGTGAACCCCTTCCCCCCCCCGCACGCATCTTGAGGTCTGTTTTGGTGTGCAGGTGCCACAGGGTGGCATGCCCCCCAGCTGCGTTCATGTAGATGCGCATATACGTTTATTCAAGAGATGCATATACATTCAGGCACAACCAGACGGGAATGACACGTACAGGAAGGGAAGGGTAAGGCGAACAGGCATGGAAGAGAGAGGTGGATGGGGAGGTGGAAGGGGAACATGGACAGAGATTGTGGGGCGATGAGCAGAGACGGCCTAGGTGCACCCCTTTTATAAATCCGGGCCTGGCAAGCGCACAGTTACGCACAGGGGAATCTGACGCTGGCGAGTAACGGGCGACTTGCCGCTGGTGTTGTGCTGCTGGGTGTCGTGACGTCAGCATTGTGCACCGGTTTCATTTTTGATGCCAATGCGCCTTTAAAAGCCATCATTTTGCAAGCGCCCAAGCTAGGCTCAGCTTTTCTCTTCCAGCTCAAGCATTTTCTTCTACTCTGATTATCTGGTTTTTGACTCCTGCCTGACTCTAATTTTACGATTCCTGCAGCCTGCCCTTGATTCTTCGCCTGTTTGACTACGTCTTTGCTAAATCCTTGCCTGTACCTCGTTTACGGACTTATTCTTGAACTTTGCACTTCCTTGTTGGTTTTCCGCAGCAGAAAGCCGGGCCCCAAAAGGGCGTCCATGAACACCGGAAACCGCAGGGTTAACTTGTGCAACCGGGTGTACTTATCGCTGCGCAAGGGTCTGATAATGAGATTGTTACACAACCTCTTCCCTCATAACAATGGCGGATACCTGTAGGAGCGTGGCTCCGACATCTGCTCATTCACTTCATCCAAGGCTTTGGCCACTCTCAAATTATTTGTTTTACTTTCAAGAACCCTCGGGAGAGCGGCTCTTCTCTGAGCTGTGTGGCTCTTCCTCTGTGATTATATGGAGAGCCTCCCTAGAGGCACTGGTTCTCATTAGCGAGCCCTTAAAACCTTGTGTTGTTTTTTTATCAGCGGGTCGCGGGTCTGGGTTGCGGATCATGGGTTGCGGGTACGGTTTGGGTCGCGGGTCCAAGCGGGTAAGAGTGCGGGTTCGGGTTGTGGGTACGGGTCGGGTTCGGGTCCCAAAAAATGGACCCGCGCAGGACTCTACCAGGAACATCTTTCATTTTATATGGGAACATATGATCAAAGAGGTGGTCATTATCCGTTATTTTATACTGGACGGTATCAAATGGGGAGGGAAGGGCCTGATGGCAAGTGCAGCCACAGAACAGGCGTTTCAGAGACACCAGGCAGCTGATTATATGATGAGGTTTTGTGAGGTTCTGAGGGGTGACACAAGCATAAGCAATGGAGCATGAAGGTTTGTATTCAGAGATCAGAGCTGAGAGGTAGGTAGGGTGCAGTGTGACTGCGTTCTGAGTTTTAATTCACTATGAGATTAAAGAAGGAAATCATGATTGGATATTGTATATGGGAGCAGCAGTCAAGTAATGGGGATGAAACTTGCAAGCAGAATTTATGGCAAGCTTAAAGGGATACTGTCATGGGAAAACATGTTTGTTTTTTTCAAAACACCTCAGTTAACAGTGCTGCTCCAGTAGACTTCTGCACTGAAATTCATTTCTCAAAAGCGCAAAGAGATTTTTCTTATATTCAGTTTTGACATGGAGCTAGACATTTTGTCAGTTTCCCAGCTGCCCCTGGTCATATGACTTGTGCCAGCACTATAGGAGGGATCTGCTTTCTGGCAGGCTGTTTTTCCTTTTCAATGTAACTGAAGGAGTCACAGTGGGACATGGGTTTTTACTATTGAGTGTTGTTCTTAGATCTACCAGGCAGCTGTTCTCTTGTGTTAGGGAGCTGGTATCTGGTTACCTTCCCATTGTTCTGTTGTTAGGCTGCTGGGTAGGGGAAAGGGAGGGGGTGATATCACTCCAACTTGCAGTACAGCAGTAAAGAGTGATTGAAGTTTATCAGAGCACAAGTCACATGACTTGGGGCAGCTGGGAAATGGACAATATGGCTAGACCCATGTCAGATTTCAAAATGAAATATAATAAAATCTGTTTGCTCTTTTGAGAAATGGATTTCAGTGCAGAATTATTCTGGAACAGCACTATTAACTGATGCATTTTGGGGAAAAAAAAATTCCCATGACAGGATCCCTTTAAATATCTCTTTCCCTGTATGTGGTGCAAAAAGGAATACAATTGTCTTTGAAACTGAATACTATTGTCACGGGAAAGGTACTGAAAAGCTAGAACAACATGTAAATCTTGAATTCCAGATGGGCAGAAGCATGAATAATATACATACAATAGGCAATGGGGAAATTGCCTTGGGGTGAGAATGAAAGGTGTATCAAGTTTAATGCAGGTGGATTTCAGAGGCACGGGACATTAAATTATAGGTCCCTTTTTTTATTTAGGGTGTTGGAACTAATTGACCTGAATATGGAAGAGAATTAGAATGGAAACCTGTGAGCGCCAGATTCATTATTCATTGGCAATGCTTTTAACAGACGTCATTTTGTTTTGTTGTTATACAGTGAATGTGCAATGCTCATCATTCTCTCCCATCCTTTAGACCTGGCCCTTTCTACTGTTGAATGGAACTCTATCCCAGCAGTATTGGGACTTCATTATTAGTTGGGCACCGCTGTTATGTTTGTGTTAAAACTAAAGTACAGCATTGAGTGGCTGAGTTCAACTGCCATGTTTGCTAAAGGGAAAGCATGCCCTTTTATGTATTAGTAAACTTTATCATGATGGATCAAGTAATGTAACCATGTGTATGAATGCTTATAGTTGCCTTGTTGCTACTCATCCCTTCATACTGTATATATCCTTGTTGCTACTCACCCCTTCATACTGCCTCTGGTCTTGTTGCTACTCACCCCTTCATA
>CM044446.1:91769739-91781320 GCA_024363595.1 Xenopus borealis | reverse complement strand
AGGCCTGGACGAGTTGAGTTCTCCTCAGAGGCCTGGACGAGTTGAGTTCTCCTCAGAGGCTTGGACGAGTTGAGTTTTGCTCAGTGGCCCAAATTAGTTCAGTTATGTATTTCAAAGGAAAAAAACAATTATCATTAAGCAAAATAAACATTGAATAAGCATAGGGCAAGTCACTAAATGGAATCTACAGGGAATTATACCCCAACGGACCGTGGGAGCTGGAGGATCTTCAGATATCTGAGTGCCATGTTATAGTTTCCAAGGATAAGTCTTTGAGTCTGTATAATATGTTATTTGTTGAGTATGTGACTTTTGCAATAGGTTAGACTACCTTTTTTTTGTGATAAATTGAATAAATACAACAAACCCTGCCTCTCATCCTACAGGATTTAGATGACGACGAATTCGATGTTGGGAAACCAAAGAAGCAGCGAAGAACGATAGTAAGAACGACGTCAATAACCAGGGTCGGTGGAAGTCAGTTTTACTAACGGGGGGGAGAGGGATGAGGGGCTGGTCAGGAAATGAGGGTGGGACAAAGGTATTTCTTTCCATTTTCTGGAACACTACTTTCAACTGACTATGCTATGTATGGCTCATACTCATTCAAAGTAATTATATTAATGTGGGAATAACCTTTTTTTTTTTTAACTTTCTTTGAAATTAAAGAAGCAAATGCGAGAAATATATACATTTTCTTCTATGGTTCAATTCCAATGTCATGGGAATATGTCTGAGCACTGCAGAAAGTTGGTAAAATTCACTTTTTTCCCCCCATTATAGATAAATCATAGATACATAGCAACAGTGTTGGACTGGGGTGTCTTTGGCCCACCAGGGCTGCTAACTTTAAAGCCCCCACCCAGTGCAAACTCTTACGCTACAGTCGGGGGTTGATCAGCTAAGGGTCCTGGTTGGGAGAGACAACAGGTCTGGGTTCTAAAAATGGTTCCATTTATTTTTAATTAAGAGTAGGGTTCCATTTCACATCTCAGAAATTCCATTTACAGATTTTCTTATTATTCATCCGTTTATCACAAGTGCTTTTCCCTTGCATTGTCTGCTTTCCAGTGCAGTTTCATGAGCAATATGGCTACTCCCACTCCATAAATGGCAGTATTCAGGGAAGGAATATACCGATTAACTGTAGTGGGACTATAAAAGGAAAGTAAACTTTTACAATAAATTTAAATAAATGATAAAGACTTTCTGCATTTTGTATAGTCCGTATGAAATGTTCCTTTGCTCGAGGTTAAAGGCAATTTATTTTAAGTGCCTGTAATAAGTTTATTTTCAAATCGATTCTGGTCCGGGCACTGATGAGAGGGATTGCTCTTGATAGAATTTAGAGGCAATTTCATATTCCACTCAATGCTGCTGCAGAGAACTCCTCTCTGATAAATGGGAGTTCAGTGACATTCTGCAGTAAATACAGAGTTTAAAGAGCAGTTAAAGCATGAGGCAAATGTGTTCGGTTTCCCTTGGGCTGCTGAATATATTAGCAGTTGTAACATCTCTTTGCCACTTAAAGGAAAACTATACCCCCCAAACAATGTAGGTCTCTATAAAAAGATACGGCATAAAACACCTCATATGTAAAACCCCGCTTCATATAAATAAATCATTTTCATAATAATATACTTTTTTTTTTGGTACGGATCTGGAAACCCGTTATCCATAAACTTCCGAATTACAGAAAGGCAATCTCCCATAGACTCCATTATAATCAAATAATCCAAATGTTTAAAAATGATTTCCCTTTTCTCTGTAATAATAAAACAGTGGCTTCTACTTGATCCCAACTAAGATAGGGTTCATTTAATGTTTACATGATTTTCTAGTAGTCTTAAGGTGTGAAGAGCCAAATTATGGAAAGACCCATTATCCAGAAAGCCCCTGGTGATTCTGGATAACAGGTCCCATTGGGTAATCCTAAATAGAAAATTGCCATTTTAAAAAATAAGGGCCTCCCCCTGGGATTGTATGATTCACGGTGCACACAAACAAACCATACATGTTAGATCAAATGAGCCAATTAACAGAGAGTTGTGTCTTTTGCTTCTACACTTCTTCCTGGTACAGTTAGAGCTGCAGTATTTCTGGTCAGCTGATCTCTGAGGCAGCACACAGACCATCATCTTATAAGATGTAAAAGGGCAACATTTACTTAAATAATATATACCAGTTTCATAAAATTCATTAATATGCCGCTTAATTTGATATCTGTTGCTCAAGTATTTATTTTGGGTGTATATTTTTCCTTTAAGGTATGGCCTTCCCGTACACTTCCCTGTACCTTTCTACTTCCTTCCTTATAAATATGTTTTTGACACTCCCATTTAAAGTGATATACGATATATATTCCTCGCAAGGTCTTCATTCGACTCCATATCTACTGTGTTGCAGTTCTTATCAAGTATTTGTCCCTGCTATTGCTCAATGTGATTTTACTCTAAAATTTGTTTTTAAACGTCTCATTTCAACTATGGAAGGAAAATTGAACCGGCTCACCCGTGTTGCTTCTTTAATGGTTTAATGTCTTAATCTGGAGCTTTGCCACAACCTGTTACTCTAATATCTGACCTCCTGGGCATCAGCAGCCAAGCTTGTTCCCTGTCTGTGTTTATAGGATTAGCATAATTGTTCAGATGTCGAAAGAGTTACCTCCGTCATTGCCATGGGGGAAATTTGCACCCTCCTCAAGAAGTAACCAGGGGCACTCTCAGTCTAGGGTGGAAGACTTCAGGGTAGCCATGTTGTGATTGCTGCATTAGCTAAAGATATATTTAGTGGTTACTAAAGTGTGGGGCTTTGGGGGTTGATAAGGGGAGGGATAAGGTGCTCAGCTAAAATGAAAAATGGGCTGGCATTTTCTCATTATAGCAGGCGGAAGGCAGTTCGGGGAGATTGTCGCCCTGAAGAAGAGCCGATTAGTTGCCAGGTGACATCTCCCTGAATCTGCCCTTGGCCCCTGCCCTTTAGTCTGAGCACCTTATCCCTCCCCCTCGCCAGGCGACTAAATCTCCCTGAATCTGCCTGTGTGACCTTACTCTAAAGGTGATATTTGGAGGAAGCTCTTCTAGGTGCACCTGAAAGACCACTTGAATGTTGGCTAAGAAGGAACAGTTCCGTATAAAAACTGGGTACATTAGTAAAGTATGGGCACTCCTAGTATAAAGGCTGGAGGGAATGGATGTCTAACATAATAGCCAGAACAATAATCCTGCTTTGCAGCTCTCTGCGTTATTGGGGTTTCTTTTAAAGTTTTGATTTTCAAGTCACCCCAGAGCATAGAGTCTAAAACACCCAGGATTTTCCAGGAAAAGGCGTAGCAGATTCCTATATCCCAGGCAGGACTAGTTCCAGCAGTGCTACAGGGCAAACTCTTGTTTATAGCTGTCTCTCCATGAAAGGCGGATAATAAATCCCTGCTGGGTTTTCATTCCTATTTTATGTTTCTGCATCACGTTCTGCCAATGTAACCACCACCGCGTCTTCCTCTTCATGTCTTATCCTGACAAGCATGGCCGGCGTGAACTTTCATGTCTTGTTTTCTCTTCACTTACAGCAACAGAATTTCAAGCAGAAGGTGGTTGCATTGTTACGGAGGTTTAAAGTTTCCGATGAGGTAAGACGAGACACCACCTTAGAATCCGTTATAGAACGGCCCATTCTTAGCCACTTTTTAATTTGCCTTCCTTGTTTGACTTGGCTTTCAAAAGGGGGTCACTGACCCCAGCAGCCAGAAAACTTTTTTCTCACAGGTCTTAGTGCATGTGCCTTGGGGAAGCAGATACTTGATGCACACGATCTGTGCCCTGGAAGAACAGGACAAGGACGGCTGCCCCTGCTGAACTCGGCAGTGGAGCCCCTGTAGGGCAAAAGTGCAGATCTATAATATATAAACACAGCACCAAATGTAGCTCCTGTCTAACTTATTAACCATCATTCAGTTAGAGCTGGCTATCTGTCTATCTATCTTCTATCTCTCTGTCTCTTTCTCTCTATCTGTCTCTATCATCTATCTATTTCCCTATCTATAAATTGATCTATCGTCTCTCTGTCTCTATCGTCTCTCTGTCTCTATCGTCTCTCTGTCTATCTATCGTCTCTCTGTCCATCTATCGTCTCTCTGTCCATCTATCGTCTCTCTGTCCATCTATCGTCTCTCTGTCCATCTATCGGTCATCTGTCCATCTATCAGTCATCTATTTATCAGCTATTTATCTACCAATACATACAAGGAAAACTGTATTGTCTTGTAAATAGATTATCAGTGTATACATTAAAATTATAAGTGAGAAATTGATTCTTAAAGTGAATTGCGTCTTTAAAGCAATAAAGCAAAACAAGAGGCCTGTCCCTTTATATGGCAATGGGTTCCTGTGCTCATCAGCTTCAAGGGCAAAGTCATAGGAATATGTCTGAGTCCTGTAGAGGGTTGGTCGGCCATATCTTATCTCACTGACATTCACGAAGAGCATAATATAATGAATAGTCATTAATTCACTTGGTTTTTAGGTGCTCGACTCTGAGCAGGACCCAGGGGAGCATGTGCCGGAGGTTGAAGAGGACTTGGACTTACTGTACGACACTCTGGATATTGATAATCCCAGTGACAGTGGCCCAGAGATGGAAGATGACGACAGTGTCCTTAGCACACCCAAGCCAAAGCTAAAGTGAGAAGCACCAAAATCACTCTTCATACATATATATATATATATATATATATATATATATATATATATATATATATATATACGCACACACATATCATTTAATTGACCTTTGTGTTATTGCTGGGCTCATTTATAAACACTGGGCAAATGTGCCCCTGGGCACTAACCCATAACAACCAATCAGTAATTTGCTTTTTTTTGTTTCCAGCTGCAGGTTGAACACTTAAAGCAATAATCTGATTGGCTGCCGTGGGTTACTGCCCAGGTGCAAATGTGCCCAGTGTTTATAAATAAGTGAGTGTGTATTGCAAATATAAATCTGTTATACAGACATAAATCTCTGCAAGCTGCACATATAGTGAGTGATTATTGTAGCAGCCTTTACAATAAATTTTTTTACTTTTTCTTTTTTTTCCATAAAGACAATTTTATTCACTGTTTCTTACTTGCCCCTAAATCAGGGGTGAAGAAAATAAACAGTTTGGTGCTAAAAATAGGTAAAGAAAAAAATGAAATATATGTAAACTGGTACTACCAAAAATAAACTTTAAAAAGTCCAAAACAAATGAAAGTTAAACTACATAGACGGCATACTCACAGCTCGCCCCAGTCCCAAGGCGCAAGTCAGAGACGAATTTCATAAAAAAGTTATGCGAGTGCCTCCAACAATAAAGGGTCAAAAAGTAAAAATATAGAAAAATGTATTAGGACATAGAAAACACACGTAACGCGTTGGAGTAAGTGCCCCGACAGGCACGAAACGCATTAGGTCTGTTTTCTATGTCCTACTAAATTTTTCTATATTTTTACTTATTGAGCCGCTGGTTGGGGACCCTTGCCCTAAATAACACATTGAACAGCAAATAAATCATAGGTTTGGGAAAGTTATGAAATACTTAGGGGCAGATTTACTATTAATCCCCCCCAAAAAATTTGAATTTCCTTGATATTCGATTAGCGTTCAATTTTCGAATGTTAATCTAATCGTTTTAGGCTACCCTTTTATTCGATCATTCGACGAACGAATAACGATCATTCGATCGAATTATTCGAATAATTCGAACGATCGAAGACTTCCATCGTAGGAATCCTATTCGATCAGGACTTAGCCTCAGAAGCCTATGTGAGTGCTCCCATAGGCTTCTATTAAAATTCTGTAGGTACAATCTGGTGAAGTAGGCAATCGAATAACTTTAAAATATTAAATCCTTTGCTGATCGAATATTCGATCATTCGATCGTTCGCTATTCGATGATGGAATAAGCCAAATTTGCATATTCGACCAATCGAATTAATCCTATGATCGGAATTCGATCGAACTTCGAACTATTCACGTGAATTAAAGGAAAACTATACCTCTCAAACAATGTAGGTCTCTATAAAAAGATATTACATAAAACAACTCGTATGTAAAACCCTGCTTCATGTAAATAAACAGTTTTCATAATAATACACTTTTTTTAGTAGCATGTGCCATGGGGTAATCATAAATAGAAAATTGCCATTTTAAAAAATAAGGACAGCCTCCGGGGATCCTAGGACACAACGGTGCACACAAACATACCAAACAAACTATAAAGTTAGGTCACATGAGCCAATTAACAGACAGAGTTGTGTCTTTTGCTTCCTCACTTCTTCCTGTTACAGTTAGAGTTGAAATATTTCTGGTCAGGTGATCTCTGAGGCAGCACACAGACCATCACCAAATGGTGGTTCAAGGCAAGAGATGTAAAAGGGCAATATTTACTTAAATATATATTCCAGTTTAGTAAGATTATTTAATATGACACTTAATATGATATAAACGATCTGTTGCTCAAGTATTCATTTTGGGGGTATAGTTTTCCTTTAAGTAAATCGGCCCCTTAGATTTTTTTAAACCGCAGGCACAGGTACTTTCGAGGCCAATGTATTTCTGCAGTGGTTTGGGATGTACAGCGGAGGATAGTCTTTTTTTTTATAGCTATATCCCTAAGTGTTTAATATGCACCTGTTTGTATTGCCATATATATATTTATTTATATTCTTATCCCTTTATCTCTTACAGACCTTACTTTGAGGGCCTGTCACACTCCAGCTCTCAGACAGAGATCGGAAGCTTACACAGCGCAAGAAGCCAGAGGGAATTACCCAGTCCGGTAAGAGGATTTCCCCCGTATAAGAACTGATCAGCAGCCCCATTCACCCCTCAGCTTGTGGCAGCTGCTGGACCAATGAAATGCCTCCACACATGTCCTGCCCTGTTGCACTGTTTTATCTGCATGAAACCATGTGATAGGAAAATGAAAGCTTTTTGCATGAAGAGCCACAGCTGATATAAAATGCACTAATTGTATGGCTGGTAGTTCTGCCGTGATTTGTGACTCCTGCACTGGTACAGAGGTAGATATAATAGCGGCCGATAAGTGAGACAGGAAGGTGCTTTCTAATGTTGTCCCCCATGTGGCTTAATCTCAAACCTTGTATCTGTTTAGTGTCTTCTTTATCTGCCGCTCCTTTAAAGGGATCCTGTCATGGATCAGTTAAAAGTGCTGTTCCAGAAGAATTCTGCTCTGAAATCCATTTCTCAAAAGAGCAAACAGATTTTTTTATATTTCATTTTGAAATCTGACATGGGGCTAGACATATTGTTAATTTCCCAGCTGCCCCAAGTCACGTGACTTGTGCTCTGATAAACTTCAATCACTCTTTACTGCTGTACTGCAAGTTGGAGTGATATCACCCCCTCCCTTTCCCCCAGCAGTCTAACAACAGAACAATGGGAAGGTAACCAGATAACAACTGCGTACTATTTAGTTACATTGAGAAGGAAAAACAACAGAAAGCAGTTCCCTCCTAAAGTGCTGGCACAAGTCACATGACCTGGGAAATTGACAAAATGTCTAGCACCATGTCAGATTTCAAAACTGAATATAAAAAAATCTGTTTGCTCTTTTGAGAAATGGATTTGAGTGCAGAAGTCTACTGGAGTAGCACTATAACTGATGCCTTTTAAAAAAAACAACAAAAAAAAAGTTTTCCCATGACAGTTTCCCTTTAAACAAAATATTGATATTGGTAATGACCATTAAAAACCCGTTATCCAGAAAGATCTGAATTGCGGAATGGCTTTCTCCCATAGACTCCATTATAATCAATTACATTTTTAAAAATGATTTCCTTTTTCTGTGTAATAATAAAACAGTAGGTTGTACTTGATCCCAACTAAGATATAATTAATCCTTATTGGAAGCAAAACCAGCCTATTGGGTTTATTTAATGTTTACATGATTTTCTAGTAGTCTTAAAGTGTGAAGACCCAAATTATGGAAAGATCCGTTATTCAGGAAAACCCAGGTCCTGAGCATTTTGGATAACAGGTTCCATACCTGTATAAGCTATAAGCAAGGATTCCGTTTAGGATTCAGCCAGGATTTGGCTTTTTTTTTTTTTTTTTTTAGCAGGATTCTTGTTCAACCAAATCCAAGTGCCTGGCCAACTGGAATCCTTCTAATCACATGACTGTAACTGTGTGCTACATGCATGGTTCTCTTTAACCCATCTCTGATTCAGTTTGGGATTCAGACTCCTTTTCATGAAGGATTTGGGATTCAGTTGAATCCCAAAATAGTGGATTTGGTGCCGTTATGGGTGACTTGATCATCTAAGTGCATAATCCTCCATTGAATCACGGTTGAGATTTAAAGGCGTGGTTCACCTTAAACTTAACTTTCAGTATGTTATAGAATGGCTAATACCAAACAACTTTTCAATTGGCCTCCGTGGGACACTGTTGGGCCCCAGGCCAGACCCCCCCTCTCCCGAACTCCTAGACCCCTGGCCTCCTTGCGCACATGGAGCGTCACTGATAGGGGCCAGGGTTGTTGGAGGGGTGCCCTGGACAACAGGCCCGGTGGGCCCTGGGTCACCCTAGTCCTACCCTATGAACAGCCCCTTCAAAGCATGCGGATGGCCATATCAGAGAATATCTGACTTTTTGGTACATGGACGGATTGTTTTATATAACCCTAAATTGTGCCTGTGACTGGGTTAATTTGCCCTTTATTAAGCCTTAACTCTAGTGGAATCCAAAGGACAAAACAGCAATTTCTGCCATCTTTGTTCCCCATCAGACCAATAGCAAGATCCGTTTCAGATGCTCCACAACCTTCGAGCTTCATGCTGTCACTGTTGGAGTACGTATTGCTGCTGCCATAAGCACATACTGCATCATTTATTATAATCCCATTACAAAACACCTTGCCTTATGATGGAACAAAGCAATCTGAAATGTGCTGTCCGTCAAACATATTAGTCATAGAGGTGGAAAATAATCCCCAGAAATTATCTCCTTTTTATTTCTTTTTAACCAAAACATCTGTAACTTTGTGAAATAACCAACTGATCTGGCTCATCCTGTGGTCATGATGAACTAGTAGCAGGCCCCCTAAATATTTCCACTGCCTTCTTCTCGATCAAGTTTTGGAAGCCTAATACCTGGTCCAACCAGACTTAGAACGCTCTTGGCTTGTCTAGTAAGAATTGTCTAACCTGTGTATTGTTGGAGAGTGACACTTTCTCCGTATTCTTTTGCCACAGGTGGAGGTGCCCGAGAGACGGACATCAGGACTCAAGCCTCCGTCTGACTGTGTCTCAGATACACTGTCCCTGGTAGGAAAACTCAGACTCCATATTATTATCTATCAGTGGCCACCAGGTCAAGAAGTTTTCCAGCCAACTATAAGCCACTGCCAGCTCATCCTCCCCTAAAGTCCTCCATTTAGTTCAGTTATCTGGCAAATGACAGTTGTAAGATGCTGTAAACAGTCAATTTTTATCTGGCTGGTGGGCGGGGTGGGGGGGTGGGTTGGGTTCTCTGTGTATTTGAAACGACCAAGCCTATATTAACTCCAAGGCCTGGTGTGATATCATTACCAGTGGTGAAAGTGTTCTGTGTCCGTGCATCGGCAGTAAAAAAATACAGCTGCAGCATCTCTTTGTTGCAAAAAGTGAAAACTTGCATTTGTTCGGTCAAACAACGTTTCATACTTACTCTTGCCCTTTCTCAAGCCTGTAGTGCATCTACAGTGACATCTCCTCATGGTCCACCACCCATCCAAACCCTTGCCTGGCCCTCATCAGTATTGTCTATATAGACATTATGGGGGATTATTAAGTCCAAATGCCAAAAACTCGAAAAATTCAAGGTTTTATTTTAAACTATAAAATCCAAACTTTTAGTGGAAAAAACTTGAGGTTTTCGGAGTCCCGAGGATTTTAAAAGTCCGAACAAAAAATGGCCTGACGAGCTCATGTAGAAGTCAATGGGAGATGTCCTGTAGATCTGTGCTTGGTTGCGTGAATTATCAGTAGACAAAAAAATTCATACGATTCACATTTTTTGTGATTTTTATCTTGTGTTTTCCCCACACAGAAAATGTTTCGGAAAAATGTATTGGAAAAATAAGTGGGAAAATCAATGCAGATTTGGTTGGACTATTTTACACTTTAGCAGTGAAAGTTCAGAGGCCCATTGCTTGCTGTTGGTGTATGATCAGAAAGGTTTTGTTTTCCTTTAGAGAAGCAATTGCTAAGTAAAGGCTAGTGTCCCCGCATGAATTCCTTGTCTGAGTGTGCACTCACCCTAGCCACAGAGTTAGTGTTCCAGGTCCTTTTCATTGCTCCAACAGGAGGCCTCTCAGCAAGAAGCCCAGGATGCAGAGTTGTCCACGATGGATGTCTTCATTGAGAGGTTACCACCTAGCGGCAAGATCACCAAGACTGAATCCTTAATAATCTCATCAACCAGGTGAGTTCCAGCTGTATCATTACAAACGTTCACCATGTCCTAGCACAAAGCAAGATATTTGCCAGAAGCTTGAAATACTGTATTATCCATGTAGTCTAATGTTCCTTGGAGAAGTTTGGGGACAGTTCCTGGGCACAAGGCTGTAGGTTTTCCATTTGTATTTATAGTTCAGGCTTTGGCTATGTTATTACCCGAACCCTTGTTAAAGTTTTCAGTTCTTGCGCAGGTTGGAAGGGAAACAGGCAGGACGCCGGGGAAGAAGTACATCTCTAAAGGAAAGGCAGCCAGCAAGACCTCAAAACGAGAGAGCCAACAGTCTCGATAATGAGCGCTCCCCTGACACAAGGAACCATCTACAGGTGAGCACAAGCAAGGTGGACTCAAGTTATGTGTCGTCTTTGTTGTTTTTTTATTTTTCTCCAAGCAAGAGGATATGGTATCAGCTCTGGGTCATAACTGTTGCTTTTGAATCTGAGCTGAATGCTGAGGAACATCACTTGTCTGTGTATAACATCCTTCCTGTCTGTTTAGATACCCCGGAAAACCGTTTACGATCAGTTAAACCACATCCTGATTTCAGATGACCACCTCCCTGAAAATATCATTCTGGTGAACACGTCTGATTGGCAGGGACAGGTAACATAGATGCGACTCTATAGATTTATACTGTGGAACTGCACTGTCTCCTTTTCATTGACTCTCCATTCTATGAGAAGCCAAACCTGTGCCTCTTCTTTTGCAGCTTCTCTCAGACATGTTGCAGAAGCACGACCTTCCCTTAGTGTGCACTTGTTCCTCTGCTGACATCCAGGCTGCCTTCAATACTATAGTGTCCAGGATACAGCGCTAGTAAGTGACCTGTGCCATCTTGCTCTGCTGTCTTCCTCAAATAAAGCTCATGCTGCCCCCAGAGATCCTCTGAGGCTCCTACCCAAAAAGCCATGGAAATAGCCATGCCCAGTGCAGGTTATGGGTTGACGTGGGACGTGGGACGACGTGGGACAGGTTGACGTGTAATGTGGGACGGATTGAAGTGTGATGTGGGACGGGGTGACGCGGGACGGGTTGACGCGTGACGGGTTGACGCGTGTCGCGGGACGGGTTGACGCGTGAC
>CM044446.1:91727773-91767337 GCA_024363595.1 Xenopus borealis | reverse complement strand
GGACGGGTTGAGGCGGGACGCGGGACGGGTTGAGGCGGGACGGGTTGACGTAGCTTGTTATAAACTATAGTAGTGTTTGTGAAGCAAACAGACCAGTTTTACCAGTGCAGGGCAGCACTGCATTATATTTGTATTACTTTAGAACACATTTTTTGGCATTACTGTCCCTTTAATCTATTAACGTAAGATAGTGTGTAGAATAAGAATGTCTATAAATGATGTAGTGCCCCAGTGCGTCCCAGGGACAGAGCCTAGTGCGTCTTGTTTGGGCCCAAAAGCCTCTCTCTCTTATCCTTGTTTTTCTCTCTTATTTTTTCAGCTGCAACTGCAATTCTCAGCCCCCAAACCCCGTGAAAGTGGCAGTGGCGGGAGCTCAGAATTACCTCAGTGCTGTGCTGAGACTGTTTGTTGAGCAACTGTCACACAAGACTCCCGACTGGCTGGGCTACCTGAGGTTTCTCATCATCCCATTAGGTAAGTAGGGAAAAGCAATAACAAGGATTAAAGTCCATATATTAACACAGTCAATACATATTGGAGAGACGGGGGGTCTTTTTCATATCAAACCCACGTTAATTAGACAGCACAGAGTGAATTGCATGTGTAACATCACTCATACAAGCAGCTACTTCAGCTGAGTAATAGGGAATCCCCCACCCCCAGCTTTTTTGGCCTTAAAGGGATTCTGTTGTGATTTTTTTTATTTGTAAATGACACTGTTTACTCTGCAAATAATTCACTCTACAATATAAAATTTCATTCCTGAACCAGCAAGTGTATATATTTTAATTGTAATATTGGTGTAGGTGCATCTCAGGTCATTGTGCCTGGTCATGTGCTTTCAGCAAGAGTCAGCACTTTAGGATGGAACTGCTTTCTGGCAGGCTGTTGTTTCTCCTACTCAATGTAACTGAATGTAATGCAGTGGGACCCGAATTTCTACGAAGTGCTGCTCTTCGATCTACCAGGCAGCTGTTATCTTGTGTTAGGGAGCTGTTATCTGGTTACCTTCCCATTGTTCTGGTTTTAGGCTGCTGGCGGGGGGGGGCGATATCATTCAAACTTGCAGTACAGCAGAAAAGAGTGAGCACAAGTCACATGACTGGGGCCAACTGGGAAACTGACCATATGTCTAGCCCCATGTCAGATTTTAAAATTAAATATAAAAAAAATCTGTTTGCTCTTTTGAAATGGATTTCAGTGCAGAAGTCTGCTGGATCAGAGATCAGTACAGAATCATTTTACCCACCTTGTCATTTCCCCTGTCCTGTTTTGCTGATCTTCCTGATTCTTACAGGATCTCACCCGGTGGCCAAGTATCTGGGGTCTGTAGATTACAAGTACAACCACCTCTTTCAGGATCCAGCGTGGAGGGATCTCTTCTCTAAACTGGATGCGCAAACAGCGGGTGAGTATTGGAATCACTCCCTGCAACCAGTATGGTGGATAAGAACTAGGGTTGCCACCTTTTCTTGAAAAAAAAAATGGCTTTCCTATATATTTACCTTTTTTTCCCTATTAATAACATTGGGATCAACCATCAAAAATACCAGCCAGGGTATATGGCACACGCCGGCATAGCAGGGCACACACCGGCAGAGTATGGCCCACACAGGCAGCATAGGGAAGGCAGAATAGAGCAGGAGACACCTATCACTCGAACATGTACTACATACAGTGACACAGAGCTGGTGCCCCATTAGCATTTTGTATAAAGTGTGAACAGGTGAATAATGTGGGCAGTTTCAGTCTGGGTCTCCGGTGTGAACAGTACAGGGCTTTAAGGGTGTGAACAATGCAGGGGATTACTCTGAATTTGAGGCTACACAACAGCTTGTTTATATAAACTATAGTAGTCTTTCTGAAAGCAACCATATCAATTTTACTAGTGCAGCACAACAGTACATTATATTGTCACTTCTTTCAATCACTTTCATGTTTTATTTGTTAAATCCTGTGTATGTAATTAAATGTCTGCATTGCTCCGCCCCACAGTACAAGACCCAGCAGATGTGGTTTCCCGTGTGACGCAGTACATCTCCAAAGCCAACTGTGCGTTCCAGTTGCCCATTGCAGAGGCCATGCTCACTTATAAGCAAAAAAGGTAAGGGGGGTCCCTGACAAATCATTTGAATATAGTTGAGATCCTCATTTTTGGTTGTTTATAAAGCTGGTCATAAGCCTTTTTAATCCTTGTATTAATCCTGTGCTCACCTGCTTTCACGTAAATGCATTTAAAGGAGAAGGAAAGCTCCCAAAGCAGTTTATTGCCAATAGGTTAGCCACAACAGTGCAAGCTAGAATGCCACATTTATTCTGTAGAATGCTTTACCATAAGAGTAAACAGATCTAGAAGCTCTCTGTTTGTTTAGGATAGCAGCTGCCATATTAGCTTGGTGAGACATCACTTCCTGCCTGAGTTTCTCCCTGCTCACTTATAGCTCTGAGCTCAGATTACAGCAGGGAGGGAAAAGGGAGGGGGAGAGGAGCAAACTGAGCATGCTCACGCCCGGGGCAAAGAGGTTTAAGCTGAAGGCAGGAGATGGAGAAGCCCATGTGTACACGATATAAGGAAAGAAATGCTGTGCAGCATTACTTTGAGGGTTTACTGGTGTGTTTATATAGACCTTTCTGATAAAGCTTATTTACTTTTAGCCTTTCCTTCTCCTTTAACCAGAACTGCTATACTGTAATTACTTTGAACTGAGATACAAATCCAATTGGCCTCAGCAGCGTGTAAAGCACAAGCAGTTTGTGTCTGCCACGTACCCACCTGAGAGTCACAAATATAAGAGAAGTGTTCATTTCCTGATACATTGACTCATACTGAATTTATTTATATTCTTAGGCTTCATTAAAACTCCATGCACCAGGAAATGACACTTGGCTTTCACTTGTGCTTCTCTGTGCCCCCCCCCCCCCCCCCCCCCCCCCCCCACACACCTGCAAGGTCTGTCCCCCCTATTTTTCAACCAATGGCGTCCTGGTAAATATTAGCCGAGGCTGGGAGACCTTCTTATTTAAAGGGGTGGTTAACCTTTCAGTTAACTTTTAGTATGTTATAGAATGGCCCATCCCAAGCAAGTTTTCAATTGGTCTTCATTATTTATTTTTTATGGTTTATTTTTTTAATTATTAGTCATTTCCAGTTTTCAAATGGCGGGTCACTGACCCCATCTAAAAATAAATGCTCTGTAAAGCTACAAATGTTCTATTGTTGTTTTTTTTTTTTTTTATTGCCCATCTTTCTACTCGGGTGATCCACTATTCATATTCAGGGTTGGACTGGTGGGACTCCGGGAAAAAGCCCGGTGAGCCCCCGCCAGGCCAGATTCCCTCCAAATGAACTGGTTTTAATTTTCCAGCATCATAGGAGTGGGTCCAGCGGCCATGGACAGGAGTCCTGGTGGGCCCCCCAGTCCGACCCTGTTGGTATTCCAGTTTCTTATTCAAATCAGTTAATGGTTGCTAGGGTAATTTGGACAATAGCAATTGGATTGCTGAAATGGTAAACTGGAGATATTTTCCATAAAAGGCTAAATAACTTTGAAAAAACCCCCACAAATAATAAAAAATTAAAACCAGTTACAAATAGTCTCAGAATATCCCTCTATATGGTTTATTAAAAAGTTCACTTAAAGGTGAACAACCCTTTTAATTGGACCCCATGATTACTGGGGCAGCCCAGGTCACCACTGATCCAGGGGAAAGAACTGGGGCTAACAGGATTCTCAGCCATGAGAGGGTTTATGTGGGTCAGTGGATGATCTCTGAATGTCCCGACTCTCCCAACATAATTATGCCTTTATGTCATGAAGCCTCAAGATACAATTAAAGATCAGCGTCTCAGGCTATGGAAAAAAGAAAACAAATAACAGAACCTAGTGCAATATTGTTAATAATCAGTGCAGTCTCCAGGGTGTTGCAACACTAATCTGTGTGTGTCTTGAACCATAGAAAGTCCATGCACAGAGTTTTCTTGTGTTTTAAAGTGCTTATAGTGATTTCTACAAAGTGCTATCTCCAAAATAAAATTATAATGAAGTCAAACGAAGTGCTTGTAGTGCTTGCTTCAAAAGATAAAATTAATAAAAATAAGGTGCAACCAGTAAAAATCTTCTCCACTCTCTGGTGGGATTGGCAACGTACAAGATTCCTGATTTCAAAACAGCGTATCAATAGCAACTCCAGGGTGTTTATTTTTCGGCAAAGACTTTAGAAAGCAGGGACAGCGCCCATAGTGTAATTTGCCTTTCAGTTTTAAAAAGGTTTTAAGACTTACTGCAGTTACATAAATCACACTCTCCCGTGTGTTCCGCCTGTACATCCAATCACTGCTGAGATCTGAAGTGATGTCATTTTATCTTTTGAAGAAAGACCTACAAGCACCTTGTTTCATTTTATTTTGGAGCCAGCACTTTGTAGAAATCATTATAGCACTTTAGAACACACAAGAAAAATCTCTGCATGGACTCTCTATGGTTCAAGACCAGGGTCTGGGGCTTAAGGAGGGCCCTGCAGTGCCGCATTTTTCCCAAGAGCCGGGCCCCCCTTTATGAGTGCAGAAGTGTGCGCTCCGAAGTCCTGCGGCAGAATGCGGAAGTGCCGAACAAACGCAAAGTCCTGAAGCGGCGGAAAGACCTGAAGTCACAAAGGAGCCGACTGAAGTTCTGAAGCCACAAGTTCAATTCTACTGACACCAATGTGTTTTTTGTTTTTATTTTTAATCCTCTGGCCACCAATGTTTTATTTTAATACTCTATAGGCCCCGGTCACCAATTTTTAAAAAAATATATATTTTTTGGGGCCCCAAATGTTTTTAACTTTTAAGGGGGGCCCTGCCGCTAAGGTTTTTTGTAAAAAATATATTTTGGGGCCCCAATTTTTTTTTTTAACTTGTAAGGGGGCCCCTGACCATCAAAAGCTTTTTATAACTTGTGTGTGTTTGGGTGGGGGGGGTTTACTTTTTTAGCACTGATGTTTGTGGAGTGGGCGGGATCAAGGGTGGGGCTTGGGCGTCAGGGTGGGCGAGGCCCAGGGGGCCCCAAAAATGTTATTGTATGGGGCCTCGTGATTTCTAATGGCGGCCCTGTTCAAAACACACACAGATTAGTGTTGCCACTCCCAGGTGACTGTACTGATTATTAACCATATTGAACTAGGTTCTGTTATTAGTTTTTTTTCCATATCCTGCTGATCTATAATTGTATCTTGATTTGGTAATCCACTGGTGGAACTGCGAAAAAAGATCGGCAAAGGGAAAAAAAATGACTGTTCTTTTTAATTTTGCAAATTCAGTTTTTTGCAATTCTAACTCCGTTATACATTTTGTATCCAGCCTGCAGACCCCACGGCTGTCTGATTTGTTCCAACATATAAATACATGTTATTATTATTATTATTAATAATAATAATAATAATAATAATATGCTCTTTATCCTGTCCCTTCTATCAACTGAACTGTCGATTCTGCACTGTTTCTCTGTAACCATGTCTCTCTCTCCCTGTCTCTTTTTCTTGCTGATGTATTGGAAGGGTGTTTAGCAACTATAACTCACTTAGGGAGCTTTCCAGCAATAATATGAAATAACAATGTTTTCTGTTTCTTTGTGGTTGCTTCCTGTAAAGGAAAAAGAGCTTTCATTTTGATTTTATCTTAAGGTATCATGTCCTCTCTGGGTAACGCTTCTCTCTTATTACCAACTCTATTGGCTGAGTTTTTTGTTTTTTATTTGCGGGGATGATCAACAAATGCAAATTACGGATGCTCATCTACTCTCACACATTTGCACTGATATCACTAGTCTCATAGCTAAATATTGACTGTTACACTGTCACTTTAACTCTTTGTACTGGGAAGGTCTTGGCTTCATGTATAGAAGATACTTCTTTATATATTAATAGAAAGCCTTTGTCCTGTTCCTTACAGAACTGGAACACGCTACCAACGTTGCTTTTTTAGCAGTATCTTTGTTTTGGAAGTGAGAATTTCCTTAAAGGACAAGGAAAGGCAACCCCCCCCCAAATGCTATTTTTACTTTCTTTAATGAAAAATAAATCTATCTCCAATATACTTAAACGGATACTGTCATGGGGGAAAAAAAAATTTCAAAATGCATCAGTTAATAGTGCTGCTCCAGCAGAATTCTGCATTGAAATTCATTTCTCAAAAGAGCAAGCTGATTTTTTTTTTATATTTCATTTTAAAATCTGACATGAGGCTAGACATATTGTCAATTTCTCAGCTGCCCCAAGTCATGTGACTTGTGCTCTGATAAACTTCAGTCACATTTTACTGCTGTACTGCAAGTTGGAGTGATATCACCCCCTCCATCCCCCCACCCAGCAGCCTAACAACAGAACAATGGGAAGGTAAAGAGATAACAGCTCCCTAACACAAGATAACAGCTGCCTGGTAGATCTAAGAACAGCACTCGATAGTAAAAGCCAAGTCCCACTGTGACTCATTCAGTTACATTGAGAAGGAAAAACAACAGCCTGCCATAAAGCAGTTCCCTCCTAAAGTGCTGGCACAAGTCACATGACCAGGGGCAGCTGGGAAATTGACAAAACGTCTACCTCCATGTCAGATTTAAAAACTGAATATAAAAAATTCTGTTGGCACTTTTGAGAAATGGATTTCAGTGCAGAAGTCTACTGCAGCAGCACTATTAACAGATGCACTTTAAAAAAAAATGTTTTCCCTTGACCGTATGCCTTTTAATTAAAAAAAAAAATGTGTACTGTTTTTATATGAAACCTGACTGTATTCAGTGAAATTCTCCCTTCATTTACTGCTGTTTATAGGACGGTCCCTAACTGCTGGGCAGTGAAACAATCATACTTATGAACAGCAGGGGCAGCCCCTGCCTTAATTACCAGCCATGCAGAACTCCAGCAGCTTGCAATCAGCAACTGTGATTTGTGTTGGATTTTATTTTTGCCTTTAATGTTTCCAACTCCAGCTGCAGGGACAAAGATCATGGAGCCAGATTTAAACAGATAAACTGGGATTCTATTTGGAGGATTATTTTGCTGCAGCCACTGGTTCTGCAGAGTTGGAGAAAGTTTGTATTAAACAATACAAAAACTATAAAATCCACATTAGATTACATGACAACACAGGACCCAGTGCAGTCTGTATATTCTGATTATTAATCAGTCTTGCTTTATCGGCTTCTGGCAGATATTATTTGACTTGTGCTGTTTTGATCATTTATGATGATCCCTAAGCAGCCCAGATCACACTGAGCATGTGCACAGTCTTGGTCTTGCAAAGATGTATAACAAAGTTACAAGATGACAGCCCCCTGTGGCCAACTTTGAAAGCATAAATCATTTGTTTGATTAGGCTTGTGGTGCAGTAAGTTCATGTTTATGTTTAGTATACAAAATACAGCATTTCTAGCCTTATTCTATTTTACACTTTCCTTGTCCTTTAAAAACGAATAGGTTGGGGGTTGGGAATAAACATGATGACTTGGGTGGGGCAAGTAGATTATTCGCATCCTGCAATTTGCTTTGTTAAATGTTTCCATGGAGGGGGATTGATCAAGGAATCGGCTTTGTTATTTAGATACAACTACATTTTCTTTTCTGTAATCGCTGTTTTAGCCTCATTAATCCGAGTTTGTGTTTATTTCTAATCGAAACCTTGAGTGAAAGAAACCTGTAACATATGACTGCCATTGTATTTGGAAATTCGAATGTGCTAATACCGCACGCTGCTTCTTCCTCCTGCATTTTCTGTGGCGGGAAAAAAAACCCAACAACTCCCAGCATGCCTCATCCGTGGATAATGGCCGCATTCCTAATGCCCTTTCAGTTCTGTTTGGATTGATGTTTCTTTTTGATGTATGTCCTCTCTCTCAGATGTAACAGTTGTATATCTCCACTCTACTCAAATGTTCAAATGAAAACCTGATTGATAACGCATTAAAGGGGAAGTTCGCCTTTATTCCTGTGGCTGATTTAGCGGTACGGCCAATAGCCCGCCAGACATTCCGCTTATTTCCGCCAGTGGAAAATTGTTTGGACTGCCTCTCATTAAAGTGAATGGCTAGTGACGGCAGATTGTGGCCCTGCCCATGTGCCCATTAGCATCTTCAGCCAATAGCAAGCAACCTAAGCCATTTCCCATGGGCTTCAGAGTGAAAGATGAAGATATTTTTTCTCCAGTGAAGTAAATGGATGCACTAAGTCTTATTATGATGTAAAATGTCTGGCATAAGAGATAATTTACACAAAGTCCGTAACCCTTTACGTTTAAATGAGGTTGCACAGGTCCTACATGGATAGGATGACTGCTAAATCTCAAGCACAATATATGATCAATAGTATTATGATGTCCAACAGCTGCTCATTCCACACCTCTAAAGCAGTAATTCCCTTAGCAAAGCACGCCAGCAGGACTGAATGTTAAAGAAATAACGTAACGAAACTCCCCTTGCGCTCCTCTTCAGAAAAGGCGAGCGGGCGATCCATTGTGCGGCACTCGATTTCTCCTTCCTGACTTCCTTATAGGAGAGGAGCCAGGGAGGAGAAATCAAGCGCCGCACGATGGATAGTCGGCCTGTCGCCCTTTCTGAAAAGGCGTGCAAACTGAGTTTCAGTAAGTTATTTCTTAATAAAGACTTTTTAATGAAATGCATTGAAATTGGTTTTATTAAAGAGCAAACAGATTTTTTTTTAATATTTAATTTTGAAATCTGACCTGGTGTAGTTCTTAGTTTCCCAGGTGCTCTCAGCCATGTGAATTGTGCTCGGATAAACTTCAGTCACTCTCTACTGCTGCACTGCAATACCAACCCCATGTCTGCCCCAGCAGAACAATGGGAAGGTAACCAAATAACCGCACCCTGACACCTGCATTGCTAAAAATGTTCCCATGCCCCACCTAGTGGTAGATATGGAATTAGCAATTAACACCCTAGTCTGACAGCAACTCTTCCACTTACATTGAGTAGGAGAAAACAGCCTGTCTGAAAACAGTTCCATTGTGAAGTGCTGGCTCCTTCTGAAAGCAAAGGATCTGGCACAATGAGCTGACATGGCTGCCAACACACCAATATTACAAGTAAAAAGATACATTTAATAGTTCAGGAATAAAATGTAAAAATTATCAGCTACTAAATTCAAAATGATTTTTAAAAATGAATGTATGGAGAGTGTCCCCTTTAGAAATCCATAGATGGAGCCCTTAACTGGTAGTACTTCTTCAGAATTCTTTAACTACAACATCTACTTGCCGGCACTTCCTCTGAATTCTCCTGCCATGGGCTTTAGTTGGCGGTACTTTTGCAGAATTCTTAAGCTACAACTCCTAGTTGGCTGTACTTTAGAATATTCTAGCCACGACCTTTTGTTTGCATTACTGCCTCAGAATTCTTTAGCTATGAACCCTAGTTGGTGTTACTTCCTCAGAATTCTCTACCTATGGCCCCTAGTTGGTGGTATTCCTCAGAATTCTCTAGCTACAACCCCTTGGTGGTGGTATTTCCTCAGAATCTTCTAGCCACAACCTCTTGTTTGCATTACTTCATCAGAATTCTCTAGCTATGACCCCTAGTTGGTGGTACTTCCTCAGAGTTCTCTAGCTAAAACCCCTAGTTGGTGCTATTCCTCAGAATTCTCTATCTATGTCCCCTAGTTGGTGTTACTTCCTCAGAATTCTCTAGCTATGACCCCTAATTGGTGTTACTTCCTCAGAATTCTCTATCTATGTCCTCTAGTTGGTGTTACTTCCTCAGAATTTTCTAGCTATGGCCCCTAGTTGGTGGTATTCCTCAGAATTCTCTAGCTTTGACCCCTCGTTGGTGTTACTTCCTCAGAATTCTCTAGCTAAAACCCCTAGTTGGTGTTACTGCCTCAGAATTCTCTATCTATGGCCTCTAGTTGGTGTTACTTCCTCAGAATTCTCTAGCTATGGCCCCTAGTTGGTGGCTTTCCTCAGAATTCTCTAGCTATGACCCGTAGTTGGTATTACTTCCTCATAATTCTCTAGCTAAAACCCCTAGTTGGTGGTACTTGGTCAGAATTCTCTAGCTATGACCCCTAGTTGGTGTTACTTCCTCAGAATTCTCTAGCTACAACCCCTTGTTGGTGGTTCTTCCTCAGAATCTTCTAGCCACAACCTCTTGTTTGCATTACTTCCTCAGAATTCTCTAGCTATGACCCCTAGTTGATGTTACTTTCTCAGAATTCTCTAGCTACAACCCCTTGTTGACGTTACTTTTTCATAATTCTCTGTCGATGACCCCTAGTTGGTGGTAGTTCCTCCGAATTCTCTTGCTACGACCCCATGTTGGTGGTACCTCCTCGGAATCCTCTCAAGAAACGCCATACATACAGTGAGAGACCTTCTGCTTCACAGTGATTCATTACATTATTTATATACACATGCACTTATTTCCTCCATGAAAGCTATATACACATGGACTTATTTCCTCCATGAAAGCATTATGAACATTGCAGGTCCTGCTGGTGAACTATAAAGGCTTTATAAACCTAATACAAGCTTTATACCCATTGGCTTGGAGAGTATTAGTTTGTTTGTCTTCTCCGCACAGCTATGGCAGAGCCCTAAATGATAGGATAGTTCTTCTTTAAAGAGTTCCTTCTCCAGGGTAAGATGTTAAAATTATAATATATATAACTATAATACCCTCATTCCAATGACACGTCAATGCCGGAAACTAAATGAATGATTTGCTTGCTGATTGCTGCATGCCTGATTCTGGGGTGCCACAAATGGTGCTGAATCTAATCTGGCTGTATACTCTAGCTGTTTGCCATTCTGAGCATCTTTTTTTTCTGATATTTGCCTTTAGCCCTGACGAAGACACTTCACAGAAGTTCATACCTTTTGTTGGGGTACGTATGAATCAAGGACAATTTTTAGAGACTGCTAAATCCCATTATCACTGAATGAGTGATAGCAATGAGTGTTTCTCAAGCTGCTATTTTGAAAGGGCACCTTGTTAACGGTATGGAATTCATTCCTGTTGTGTTGGGATTGGGCATCAGTTTGTATATCTGTGAGCACATGTAGCTCTTGGTCATCTCGTTCCTTATTATATGTATCCTCTCTTTGATGTCCCCCAACACTGACACTTTGTTCCTCAATAGGTTGTAAAAGTTGGTATTGTTGAGCAGTCCTCTGCGACCTCAGGTAAGTCCCTGCCTAAAATATCAACTTCTAATAATCATTATTAACCACCCCTAGTCCTAACTGCTACTGCTGAAAGTGAGGGGTTTATTATACCTGGTTGAGGTAACCTAATGAAAACAGTTCTTTCCTCGTTTCCTCTCTTTCCCTGAAGAACCAAAAAGGTGGGTCTAGTGTAAACCGAAATGGGCTTTATCATCAGCCATAGTTTACATAGAAATGGGACAACTACTAGGATGTTAATGTGGAAGGTTATATTAACCCAAGGCTGTTCTGTAATGCCTCCAAGGCAGTTATTATGGGGCCAATAATCTTGTAATACCCTAGAAGTAATGCATCTGGTTGGATGTGTGCATAATCTGCTCTCCAAAGCACTGCTACACCAAAAGCCAAACCAAAGGCCTCAAACGCATCCTGATGTTCTCCAACCCACACAGTAAACACCAAGATCTGAGGTACTTGTATTCTCAGATGCTTACTATAACAAACATTATATTTATAAATGGCCGCCATCCTTCAAGCATCAACTGTCCCACCCACAGCCAAGAGTCCTGAAAATCTTAACTTATAGAGACCAATGTCTAACTAATGGATGTCTGCTTACCTTGTTACAGGGGATTCAGATGATGCTGCACCATCAGGCTCCACTGTACTCTCATCCACTCCGCCCTCCGTTTCTCCTGCTGTGAAAGAAGCGTCTCCCACTCCCCCCTCATCTCCATCTGTTACGTCTGGCTTCTCCTCTTCGCCCAGGTAACACACGTTTATTACAGTATCCTGCTATGCGCCTCTCACTTGACCACTAGAGCTCACAATCGGTTGCCAACTAAAAGCTCTGAATTACGGAAAAGGCCCTCTCCTACAGACTTTGTTTTATCCAAATAATCTGAATATTTAAAAAGGATTTTCTCTTTCTCTGTAATAATAAAACAGTAACGTGTACTTGCTCCAAACGGAGATATAATTAATCCTTATTGGAAGCAATGTAGATTTTACAGTCTAAATGGGATTGAGTCAATCTCAAACCCATTTTTGGGATTGCCCAAAATGGTAGTAGTAACATCCCTCTAATGAAGCCTCCCACTAGGCTTTGCATTCCACAAACTCCATGTACTCATTTGTGCTTATTGTACATTATGTGACATTTGAGTGCATCTCTTTATTCCACCTGTCAGCCAAAGCCCAGGAGGGGAACTAATGGGGCTCCAACTAGATTACTGGATTGCGGCCCCATTTGCCGAAAAGAAGAAAGACTTGGAGAAGAAGGACTCCACCTCCGCCAAGAACACTTTGAAATGCACTTTCCGCTCGCTGCAGGTCAGCAGGCTTCCCAGTAACAATGATGTTCCCTCTGCTCCCACCATGTCCATGACCGTCGTCATGAAGGAAAAAAACAAAAAAGGTAAATGGAAAATATGAGCCTCACCTTTTACTTTTGGTCTGATACCTCTGTGATTTTCCTGCAACAGACGTGCAGTGATGCATTTAATTTCTGTTACAGGTCACGTTGATACTTGCCCCATTTACATTTAGGTATATTTGCTCCTGGTAGTCACAAGGCTTTGGTCACATTGTTTGTTAGTTCTTTTCTATTTTAAAGCAAAGACACCTGCCCATATCTATGAATGCACAGTAGATGAGGTTGGCTTTTTCTTTTTTTTAAATAAAAAAATAAATGAGGCCAATTAATCAAACATTTAGCCACAGGTCAATGGTCAACTCGTATAGGTACCTTCATGAGAGACGTATCCTGTGGAGACTTGCTGGGTGAGGACTCCTGATGCTCCACTCTCATTATCAGTATCTGAATGAGCCCTGCCCAGATACCAGTTGGGATCACCATCATTTTGGCCCCATACGTGGTCTAGCAAAAATTGCCTTGCCACCAATCAAAAGCTGTCTGTGTATGGTCAGATTGGGTTTCTTTCACAGGCTGTCCTACTCATTCACCCGGGAGCAGTAATCTCTTATTTTGCTCCTTATACAATCATTAAAAGTGTGATTTTTTTTTTTATCCCCCTAGTCATGTTTTTGCCGAAGAAGACGAAGGATAAAGAAGTGGAATCTAAGAGCCAATGCATCGAAGGCATTAGTAGACTCATTTGCACTGCAAAACACCAACAGAACATGCTCAGAGGTAGCTACATTTAAGTTGCCATTTGTTGTAGACGGTGATACTGAACTCTGCAAACATTCCTGATCTTGATATTCTAATCCTGCCCACAAACCTTTCTCTAATCCACAATTTCTGCTTCCTCTTCCAGTGCTGATCGATGGAGTGGAATGGAACGATGTCAAGTTTTTCCAGTTGGCTGCTCAGTGGTCCTCTCACGTCAAGCACTTTCCCATCTGTATATTTGGACACTCTAAAGCCAACTTCTAGCCTTTTTTCTAGGAGGATCCCTCCAATCCAACACTCCCCCCACAGGCTGGATGTATGGATATCATACACTAATGAGTGCCAACTACTCCAAATTAAAACCATCCAGCTACAACTTCCTTTTTTTTTTTTTACTGTTGTTTTTATTATTGTGCAGATTATTTAAAGCTATGCTTGAAGTTACCTTTTTATATTAATTTTTAATTTTACTACCAAGGGACGATAAAACTTTAAAAAAGGAACAATAAAAATTAAAACAATAAGTCTTAAGTACAACTGTTAACACACAACAGTAAACTTTGGTACTCTTAAACGTTTGGGTGAATAACTGCACTGCTTGTGTTACATGTTATGGGGTGAATACCCATTTTGGATTGATGTTTTGCTCTATTGGACAGGCCTGATGTAGGCAGAGAGAACTAAACTGCTACTTAAAGTGAATGGTGTTTGCACTTTGCTCAGACTTTCTTGCCATCACGTTCTTGGTTTGTCTGTTACGTTGATTGTCAAGGGACGTAGCCTCATTCATAGAACATTAGCAGGTTCTTTTTGGGAGAGTGGGCTTGTATAACTACTAGCGGCTTGGTAAGTTTCCTTGGCTTGGCTTTGAAGATAGGTTTCTTCCCTACTCACCATCAAATTCTTAAAGGATCAATGTATACTAATCCCCCTCTCTTTATAATGGGACCTTTAGTGGAGGAGCTTCATGGTCATTACAGCAAAAATCATGAATGTCTACACTATCATTGGTAATGGCTGGCCCTGGAGTGAAAGACTACTTTTAATAGAACTGTTGAAATCTGGCAATTTTAGAAGTTGTCAAGGTCAGCTTGGAGACTTGAAGCTCACAGCCTCCTTCCCACAACTTCTTCCTGATTTTCTGCTGCCTTCAGTGAGATAATACAAAGATATTCCTTTGCACAATCCAGCCATATGTCTGTAGGAGCACTGCAGTGGTGTGGAGGGCCAGTTTAGGGAAGATGCAGTAATTTATCAGCTTTGTAGGAGCTTTGTAGGTGGCAGAATTTGGCTCATTTCTTTCACAAAATTGTGCAAAGTAGACAAAGACCCCACCCCCTAGTTTTTGTCTAGTTGTAGGTGTCATGCTGTGCATAACTTCTTACCCTGGTGGTTATAATCTTAATATGCAATGCGTTTTTTTGCATCGTATGGTACAGACAGGGTAAAACTCACGGTCTAGAAACAGGGTAAGGCTCCATCTGTGTTGATATTTACCAAATCCAAGTCATGTCTAAATCCCTTCAGCTTGGCTTGTGATGTCTTGGCCAAGGTAACTCAATGGTTTTGCTGTACTTTGCAAGATGTATCTAGCTACATAGCCCATTTGTGCTTAAACTTTGTCATTTTTTTTTCTGACTTTCGAATGACTACCACCAGCACATACTTGGGTCACGCTTCAAGCATTTGACGGTGATCCTAAAATCCTTTCCACTGGCACAATGGGGCATGCCCACATTTTAAGAACAAAGCAGGAACTCTGTAGTGCACAGGCTGTAAATCAAGCTATTCTCAGTAGATTCCCTACGCAAAATGTGCTTTGGTTTTGTGCATCCCTTGATCTAACTCTAAATATAGCACAATATTCAGCAACCAATGCTCTGCCCTATAGTGCGTTGAATGCCAATGCTTCAGTGTATTTAACGAAGGTCCATTGTTTCAACATTGGATGGTACTATGGTGCGTTGCAGTGCAATGCTTGGGAGTAACCTTCAAAGGCTAAGGGCATGTTTAAGGCTTCGCCAGCAGTTCTGTACACACCGTACAAGTTAGTTAGCAGGGCAGGAATGAGCCTTTTATGTGGTTGACCTATTAGCTGTGATGTGGCTGCAGTGCAAGCCTATCCGACTGTGAAGGGGTTAAATACTCTGATTTTCCTTTCATAAATGCAACACTTTCATTAAAAAACTACAAACACTAGTTGCCTCTGGCTTCACGTTTTGTTCTCCTGATTCTGCAGTGCATTCTGGGGTTCCGTGGTACATTTACTGGTGTTGGGGTTTGTATTTCAACATTCAGGAAGCCATAGAGCAGGGACGGGAAACTTTCTGCTCCATTGGCTACCAAGCTAATTCTACAAGCCCCTGTGCTTGGCAAAATTGGATCAGTCTTAGCCTCAAGTGTGCTAGCGCCAAAAGCTTTAAGCCAACGTCATTTGTGTCTAGATGTTGAACCACAAGTTATTCCAATTTGGGTTTTGACCCAGAACTTCTCGACCAGTGTATTTTGCCTGGATCCCCATTCTGTGATGTCAAGCCACACTTGTCCATGGATCTCTTGGCACATGCCTTACAATTGAGTGCTTATTTCACGCTAGTGCCCCTGGTTTTCTCTTTGGGAGGGAGAAAGCATTTGCTAGGTATCAATTTCCAGTGAAGAGACTAAAGGGGGATTTCTCTCAACAGAAAGTGGATCAGTGAGAGGAACTGATGATCTTGCATAAACTTCTGCTCTGACCAAGTAAAAAAAAACGACTGCATCTAGAGAACCTGAAGGAGAAGTCTGTCTGGGTCATTTAGTCACAAGGCAGTTCCCCTGAGCCCACTAGGCTCACCCACATCTGGGGTGAAAATTCAAGTATCACAAAAAAATCACTGACCGAAGCAATAGTTTTAATAAGAGACCTTAAGGTCCAAATTTCTAGAAGCAGGACACTTAAAAAACTGCTTATTGTTGGGCAGTGCTAAAGGGATATTGTCGTGGAAAACGCACCCCCCCCCCCCCACAATTGCATCACTTAACAGTGCTGCTCCAGCAGACTAACGCACTGAAATCCATTTTTCAAAAGCGCAAACCGATTTTTTTTAAATATTTAAATCTGACATGGGGCTAGACAAATTGACAATTTCCCAGGTGCCTCCAGTCATGTAACTGATCTACTACACTCAATCTTTACTGCTGCACTACAAGTTTGAGTGATATCATCCCCCTCCAAAGCAGCTCATCAGCAGAACTATAGGAAGATAACCTGGTAGATCTATGAACACTCAATAGTAAAATCCAGCTCCAACTGTGATACATTGTTACATTGAGTAGGAGAAACAACAGCCTGCCAGAAAGCAGTTCCATTGTGAAGTTCTGGCTCTTTCTGAAAGCACATGACCAGGCAAAATGACATGAGATGCACCTACACACCAATATTACAACTAAAAAATATACACTTGGGTTAGTAAAGTTATTGTACATGGCAGAGTGAATTATTTGCAGTGTAAACTGTTTAATTTAGAAACAAAAACTATACCATAAAAATTGTGACATAATCCCTTTAAGGTATAAAGAAGTGGACCTGCTACATCCCCTTTTGTCACTTACACTTATGTTCAGAATAATAGCAGTCCGACATCAGTAATCTGATCAATCAGTTTTTGGCAGAAATTCTATTTCTAGGTGGCAAATAATTTACTAGTAGGTGTAATAGAGCATGTTGCTGCTTCTGTGTCATTGAATTATTAATAGAGGCTTGTTCCAAATAACAGTGTCAGATTCAATTAGTTAGGTCATTCTGTGAAAAAAAACAATTATAGTCCTTATTTAAGTAAGGACGTCAGCAAATGTTGTGCATTTCTCTTTCCAGACATTGTTCAGGGGAAAACATGTAAAAAGAAAAGTGCAGAAAGTGATAGGCTGCTCAGCTAAAATCATTACAAATGCTAAAAACCTGAAAGATGTGGAAGAAAATGGAGAACTACCAATCGAATGGACAGAATACCCAACATGGCAGACTCCTCCAATGATCAGCTCCAGGAAGATTGCAGAAGGTCTAAAGTTCCCTGTGATACTGTTACAATTAGAAGACGCCTGTGTGAAGCCAAACCATCAGCAAGAAGCCCCCACAAAGTCCCATTGTTGAAAAAAAAAAAAAAAGACGTGCTGAAGAGCTTACAATTTGCCAATGAAACACACTGACTGGCCTAAAGAGAAATGGTGCAACATTTTGTGGACTGGTGAAATCAAGATTGTTCTTTTTGGGGTCTGGAGGCCATAGAGAGTTTGTCACAAACACTGAATTCAAGTCACAGTACAGAGTAAAGCCAGTGATACAAGCGTCATGATATGGGAAGGTTTCTCATACTATGGAGTTGGGTCTATTTATCACATACCAGGGATCTTGGATCCGTTTCAATACATCAAAATACTTGAAGAGATCATTTTACCTCATGCCGACGAGGAAATGCCCTTGAAATGGGGGTTTCAACAAGACGACTCCAAACACACCAGTAAATGAGCAACATCTTGGTTCCAGACCAACAAGATTGACTTTATGGAGTGACCAGCCCAATCCACAGAATTTAATCCAACAGAAAACTTGTAGGGGGACATCAAAAAATGCTGTTTCTGAGGCAAAACCAAGAAATGCTGGAGAATTGCGGAATGTAACAGGTTGGTGGACCCACTGATTATACAACTAAATATCAGTCCAGTGATTCAAAGGAAAGCAACATCTTGAGACATGCATCAGTTTATACAGCGAATACTGTATAGATACGGTTGTACAGCCTAATATTCCCTTTTCTTCACTTTCTGTAAAGGAATACAGTGTTTCCAATGCATCTGCGAGTATGGAAATCAAAGCTATTATAAGGGCATTGAGCTTTATTAATCTGCTATTATTCTGGAGGGTAGAGCTTCTTACCTTACTACTTACCTGTGTCCTCAGGAGACGGCAGAGAAAGCTTTGCACTTACCATAACCGATATTCATCAACATAGGACTTTATCTATTTGCATTGGCCAGGATTTTCCCTGCAAATGAATGGTGTTCTGGAAGTTGTAGCTCCACAAGACAATGTATTGTAATGACAGAAACTAAAGTCTGTTGTGGGGTAGTTTGGAGCACTCAGCCCTGGTTAATAATACATGTTTAGGTCTCAGGAGCCAATACTGGAAGACCCGCACCTGCTTCAGGTCAGTTGGTATTTGCAGAAGAAGAAATCAGGTAACACTGTGGTTGATGAAGAAATCTTTTGTGATTTATTTAGCCCATATACATACAAAACAAGGGCAATGTTTCGGGCCCTCCTGGACCCTTTATCAAGCCTTAATGTGAATGCTTTCACCAGGGTGCTGGCCATGATTTTCCCTACAAATGCTATACTGGAAGTTGTAGCTCCACAACAGGTAGTCTGTCTATACAATGTATTGCAACTGCTTTAGTGCAAATTGTAATCACACAAACACAAGCAAGTTTTCTTACCTATACCGCAAATGGCGTTTTCGTAGTCGTTAAAGGAGAAGTAAAGCTTAGTGAAAGAAGTAGGCTAGAAATGTTGTACAGGTATGGGACTTGTTATGCAGAATGCTCAGGACCTGGGGTTTTCCAGATAACAGATCTTTCTGTAACTTGGACCTCTATACCTTAAAGGGGTGGTTCACCTTCAAGCTAACTTTTAGTATATTGTAGTAGGGCCAATTCTAAGAAACTTTTCAATTGGTCTTCATTATTTATTTTTCATAGTTTTTTAATGATTTGCAATTTTCTTCTGTTTCTTTGCAGCTTTCAAATGGGGGTCACTGACACCATCTAAAAACAAATGTTCTGTAAGGCTACAAATGTATTGTTATTGTTACTTTTTATTACTTATCATTCTATTCAGTCCTCTCCTATTCATATTCCAGTCTCTTATTCAAATCAATGCAGGGTTGCTAGGGTAATATGTACCCTAGAAACCAAATTGCTGACACTGCAAACTAGAGAGCTGCTGAATAAAAAGCTAAATAACTATAAAACCACAAACAATACAAAATGAAAACCAATTGCAAATTGTCTCAGAATATCCCTCTCTACATTATACTAAAAGTTAACTCAAAGGTGAACAACCCCTTTAAAGCTGTGATCCCCAACCAGAAGCTCGTGAGTAACATGTTGCTCTCCAAACCCTTGGATGTTGCTCCCAGTGGCCTCAAAGCAGGAGCTTATTTTTAAATTCCTGGCTTGGAGGCAAGTTTTGGGTATATAAAACCATGTGCACTGCCAAACATAGCCTCAATGTAGGATAATAACCCACATAAGGGCTACTAAATGACCAATCACAGCACTTATTTGGCACCCCAGGAACATTTTTCATGCTAGCGTTGCTCCCAAACTCCTTTTATTCCTGAATGTTGCTCACGGGTTCAAAAGGTTGGGGCACCCTGCTCTAAAGGTTCTACTTGGAGGTGCCAAATGTTAGGGACCCCCAAGTGATTGTATTGACTTTCCTGAAACCCAGGGCCTACGCCAGCCCAGGGTTATTCCTGTGAGCACCACGGAGCGATTCTGGCTTCTTCTTGCGGCTGCACATGTGCAGTTAAGAGTGAACTTTAACTAAAACGTTGTCTATTTCGTTCTACTGCGCATGTGTCTGTCCTGGGAAATTTGAAGAAAGAAGAAGCCAGAAGAGGATTGTGCACTGGTATAACCCCATGTGCAGTTCTGTGCCGATAGGAGCACCAGCCCGGGGTTTCAGGTAAATCACTACAATCACTTGGGAGTGCTTAACATTTGGCTCCCCCAAGTGGAAGAAGACTTCCCTTCTCCTTTAAGTCCAATAGTAAATCATGTAAACATTAAATAAACACCAAATGAGCTTATTCTGCTTCCAATAAGGATTAATTATATCTTTGTTTGGATCAATTACAAGCTACTGTTTTATTACTACAGAGAAAAAGAATAATTTGATTATAATTGAGTCTATTGGCGGCAGCCTTTACGTAATAGGGAACCTTCTGGATAATGGGTTTCCAGATAACGGATCCCATACCTGTACATTGTTTTGGGGTTCTGTACCAGCCCAAAGTAACCACAACCCTTTAGCAGTAAAGATCTGTGTCTCCCCAGTAGATGCCCCAGTAGCTCCCCATCTTCTTTTCTGCTGATTCACTGATTCACATGCTCTGTGCTGCTGTCACTTACTGAGCTTAGGGACCCACTCATAATATACAGTACACATAGAATAGAAATATAGTCACAATATAAGGCTGATTAGTCATTAATACAGATAATTACTACATGGCAGCACAGAAACCAGTGCAATTAGCATCACAATTTAATAATCAGCCCTGTAGCATCAGCTTATATTACAGAACAACCTAATTTTCTGCTGGATAATTAGTGACGACCCCTAAGCTTAGCTTCTCAACAGCTGCTCAGAGCCCACTGAGCATGTGAGTGTTACAGACACTTTCCAAGATGGTGACCCCCTGTGACAAGTTTGAAGTCCTGGATCATTGCTGCTATTGACAAGCTGAAACTTTAGGTTGATAAGTTCAGTATATAAAATATGCCAATTTAAAGAGCACCAATCATACCTAAAATGATTTACTAAGTAAATACAATATGTGAAAGTTCAAGAAATCTGATTTTTAAAACAGTTAGAATTGTTTGTATAATGTAAATAATCAGCTCACTATACCTTCTGCAAAATCTCCCCTATCTCCACTGCAGTTCTAGCTGAGGCAGCCATCTTGGATTTCACTGACTCCTCCTACCTATATCTTCACAGCCAACTGCAGCTCTGAAATCTCGCACATGCTCAGTTGAAATTCCTTGCTTGACTAATAAACCTTCTAAGCTATTCTGAAATCTGCCAAACTTCTGTGTTAGTGCTGCCACCTTGTGGAAGTTGCTGTGTGCACTTCTCTCGATACTTCTAGAGTTTACTAAAGCTAGGCATTCTGGGTAGCTCATTTGCATGTTGTAGTCGGTGACAAAGTATGGGATTTTTTAAAAACTGCTGTTTTTTTTTTTTTTAAACTGTACATGTAGTTTGATTAAACATGTTTAGGTTGTACTGGTCACGTTGTTAATATGTGTTTGATTTTGGCTATGATTGGTGCGCTTTAACCATATTAAAGGTTTTTTTTAGTGTTTAGTACTCCTTTAAAACACTCATCCCAACTTATCACAGCATCTACTGACAATAGTAAATGACCAGCCTATGGCAAACTCTTGCAATGGCAGCACAGGAGTTGCTAAAACTGCCAGTCACCACTAGCTTCTGCAATAAGCAGGGTATTTCCCAGTCTCTTCTGGTAGGGGAGGGGATATGCTCGACAAACATTACAGTGGCTTAAATGCCATGTGTGCTCTAAGCTGAATGAATGGAAACTTAAAGGGATCCTGTCATGGGAAAAACATTTTTTTTCAAAATGCATCAGTTAATAGTGCTGTTCCAGAATTCTGCACTGAAATCCATTTCTCAAAAGAACAAACAGATTTTTTTATATTTCATTTTGAAATCTGACATGTGGCTAGCCATATTGTCAATTTCCCAGCTGCCCCTGGTCATGTGACTTGTGCTCTGATAAACTTCAGTCACTCTTTACTGCTGTACTGCAAGTTGGAGTGATATCACCCCCTCCCTTTCCCCCACCCAGCAGCCTAACAACAGAACAATGGGAAGGTAACCAGATAACAGCTCCCTAACACAAGATAACAGCTGCCTGGTAGATCTAAGAACAACACTCAATAGTAAAAACGCATGTCCCACTGCGTACTATTCAGTTACATTGAGAAGGAAAAACAGCCTGCCAGAAAGCAGTTCCCTCCTAAAGTGCTGGCACAAGTCACATGACTGGGGCAGCTGGGAAATTGACAAAATGGCTATCCCCATGTCAGATTTCAAAACTGAATATAAAAAAATCTGTTTGCTCTTTTGAGAAATGGATTTCAATGCAGATGTTTACTGGAGCAGCACTATTAACTGATGCGTTTTTTAAAAAAACATGTTTTCCCATGACAGTTTCCCTTTAAGAGATACAACGGCAACAGATGGAGTAACACTATTACCTGTATGCTTTCCAGCTGTGCATTATTAAATCAGTAGCAACATGGCCACTGTTCATTTGCATAAACTGCTTAATCATTCCACAACAGACAGAAATATGGAAATGTAACGAGATATGACCACAATTGTTATCTATCATGATTGCAAACGTTAACACTTTCATTTACTTCCTCTGTCGAATTGCGGCTCGGCCTATTTCTGTCGCGGAGTAAATGCTCATCGACTCCCGTTTTCATAAGAAGAACCATATTTAATTTGTTTCTTCTTTACAGTTTCATTTTCTCATTTACAGCTTTTAAATGTATTCCAAACAGCCAGGACAGACCAACTGTACTGCAGCTAAAAAGAATCATTAAAATATTCCTGAAACCTGCCCACCACAAACATCCCGTGAAGAGGAAGCTGCATCAACGACGACATTCAAGGCTCCTTTCTTTGTTAAGAAACGGAAGGAAAATGGAGGCGGCCTCTTTGATGTCATACACCGCAGTTGAGTCGGAGGGGCCCTTAAGCCTCACTGAAGGGGAGGGTAAAGAGAAGAAAGCAGAATGCTTATGTAGGGCTCGCTGTGTATACTGCAGAGCTCAATTCTCCATTGTAATACTGAGCAATAGAACACCAGGCTTGCAGGAAAACAAAAATGGGATAACAGTTTGGTAAAATAGACAACCGATGAGAAACTGTACCCCCCATCCCCAAAGAAAAAAAAAATCACAAATTCACAAGAGGGTGTCACAAAAGAGTGGCCAAGAGAACAGTCCCATAAAGTCCAGAAGTCTATGATACAAGTCTGAGTCTATTACCAGATCTGCTGCTGCTGCTGCTGCTGCTGCTCCAGAAGCACAGTGAAAAAAAAAAAAATGGTGCATGCAAAGTCAGCGAAAGCACATCAGTATAGAAACGCTGCTAATCGTTAAAAAAAAAAAATCATAAAAAAAAATAAATATCTGTTGTCTGCCCACCACAAAAACCTTAACAAAAAGGGTGATCTGCAGAAACGGACACATATCCCTCAAGTGCCATTTCTTGGAGAAGAGAACCGCCAAGCAACTGCCAGAATCAGGAACCAGAGGATATGTAGTGTTTGTTTACTGCACGGATCACATTTACATTTGAAGGCTATGCCATGACACGGCTAGCTTGTGGAAAAGCAATATATACGTAGATAAATGGGCAACTGTAAGGATACCGAAAGATCCACAGTAAGTGGAATCCGCAGAAGAATGGGCAAAGAAAGGTGTCATGTGAAGAATCAGATTCCTGCTGTGCTACTGCTCCAGACACGCCATGGTAAAACAGCAGGGAAGGGTTACAAAATGGGGCATGCAAGGTCAGCAGCGTGCTGGCTGGGCTCAGATAAGTCCTCTCCTTTTTTTGTAGTCCTCCAGATTCAGAGAGCGGCGGGGTGCCCCGTCCTTTGCTGCTGGTGCTTTTGAGGAGATGGCAAGAGATTTCGATTCTGCAAGGAATTGAAAACAGCGTTCATTCACTTCAGAATTTACTACTATCATTTGATTTCCATAAATAAACACAAACTGGTGAAATTCTGTTGTCATATGAGAAATTCCACAACTTGACTGCAGCCTTGAGTATAACACTATTGCTCATTCATTTCATGCAATAACTTTCCATAGACATTTGACCATATAGATGTCCCTACCCTTATACAAAGTACATAATAGTAAAAGCCTGAAACGCAAGGAAAACAAGAGCGTTACACACCTGAACTGGGGACTTGTAGGTCGATCTTAACATCAAAATCATGCACTTTAAACAGGTCTTCTGAAAGGTCGCTGGCTGACATGGGGTTTCCATCTTTATCCTTACTTTGAGCCTGGCATAATGAACACATGCAAAACAGGTTCCAATTAAAATCTTTAAAGGAAACTAGGGATGCACCAAATCCAGGATTCGATTCGTGATTCAGCCAGGTTTCGGCCTTTTTCAGCACGATTTAGCCAAATCCTTAAGCCCAGCCGAACCAAATCCATATAGGGTTTGGATTCGGTTTGGTATTCAGATGAATCTTTCTGGACGGATTTGGGGGTTTGCCCGAATCCGAAATAGTGAATTCGGTGCATCCCTAAAGGAAACGGAATAAAATTTAACAGTAAAACAGCGGCTTTAGAAAAAGTTTTCAATTAGTTGCTATGACGTATACAAAACAATCAGTGATTTTAAATGCATATTTTGCTCCAAGGATAAACATAGTAGTCTTACCGTGTCTATATCTTTGGATGCATCATTGCTGGCTCCAGAACCGTACTTTGCATTCAGCTGAGCAATAATAGCTGCCTGGACAGCAGGATCCCTGGACTGAAAGACAAGCGGATTCAATGAGGAACTGCCACAAAAACACACGAACACATTTAGTGCTTGGTATGAGAAAGGACTCTCTGCAGAAGTTGGGCAGTGGCGTAACTAGTGTCCAGCAGGCCTGGGTTCAGGATGTGCAATCATTATATCATTGAAGTGGTCCCGAGCTTTACCATATGAACAATACCATAAACACTTTACTACAGGCTAATCAAGACTCATCCCACAAATGTTTAATGTTTAAAAGAAACATTCTAACAATTTGATGTACCACAGCACATGGTCTTTACATGATTCCCCAGTATACTTACATTAGACACCATGGTTGGCTTGCATTGCCTTCTAGTGAAGGGATCCATCTGTTGCTGCTTCATGCTCTGACTCTCTGCCTAAGAAAGGGGGAACAAAAAGTATCTATGGTTTCTGATGTATTATGTATTTCTGAGCAAGACTGCATATGGGAATCTCAAATCCATACAAGCAGCAAGTTCTAAAATATTTCACAATCTATAATGTAATTATTTTTCCCAACAAAGCTAGGGAAACGTGTGTTTTTGGGCTGTAAAGTAACATTTCCATTAATACCTACGTATAACTACGTAAAATGTTTCTATGCTTAGTTCTATCACTCCACTACAGAGCCGAACACAATTCTTGCATCAGTAAAGAGTAATGTTCCATTTCTTCCCAGTCCCCCTATATCAGAATTCACTTACCACTAAAGCCTTTTCAGACTCCACAATGTTCCATTCTCTGTTTCGCTGGTTTATATAACTAAACGGAAAAAAAAAAAAAGAAGTTAATAAAGTTAATTGACTAATACAAAACGGGAAAGTTTGCTCATACTAAACATTAAGTGGGAAAGTGGGGTTGCAATGCACCTCCAGACTTGCCCGTAGCAATATATGAGGACACAGACATTTTTGTCTGCCTGTTTGCCCTGAGTTGCTCTACAACGAGATCTGTGCACTCTTTCTACTCTGCAACTGTCACTGAACCTTACATTTGTTTGCTGCCATAATAATGCTCATGCCAACGGTTTATCTAACCATCCCTCAACACTCAATAGAAAAATCCAGGTCTCACCGCGACACGCTGTTACCTGTAACGGCTCCCTGAAACCAATCATTTAGGGATCAAATTCCACGTTTTTTGAACTCCCTGCACCCAAATATATAGTGGGTCTGTACATCAGCATTAAGTAACAACTCCACAACTCCCTGCACCTAATCATATAGTGTGTCGGTACATCAGTATTTAGTAACAACTTCCTGCATCCAGTCATATAGTGTGTATGCACATTAATTTCTGCACACCAAAAAGCTAAGACAGCTATGTGCAGCTGAGAACACACAGGACACAGGGTGGCAGGGGTTTGCTGCTACAGCAGAGTTCAGCCTGTCAGTACTGTGACCACTTCCTGTGAGACAATGAACAGACACTCCCACTTTTCATTTCAGCCCAGAAAGGATTTCTCTGAAGCTCTGATATAACAGTTTTAGGAAAAATATTTTTTTTTCTGCATCATTACATATTTTGAGGATGGAAATCTGAATACAAACATTACATAAAATGTCTCTGTTAAACAACTTAAAAACCACAGGTAAAAAAATGAATGATAGGAATGAAGGATATCACTATCTACATCATACTAAAAGTAAATTTAAAAGTGAACAACCCAAAATTTCCAAAAAGGTTTAACTTGGTGGGAACGGGTCTTTTTCACCACATATTCAATAAATAAAATTAGGCAACCACAATACCAAATGAAGATGGCAAGTCAGTGATTTTTAACGGAAAGCTCCCAGTGCACTACTGTATTGTAGCAACAGGGCATGAGATGAATAAAGTGCCAATCTTTCCAGTTCACAATTAGTGGAGGGGCCCCACCTAATGGCAGAGATGTTCTTTGTCCGCTGCCGATCCAAAGCTTCAGCCCGCTCCTCTAGTTCATTCATCTGATCTTGAATCTGCTTAGCTTTGTCTTGATCTCCAGCTTCCTCTGCCATTGCCTAAAAAAAGAACAAAGGTACCTGACCTCAGCATCTTTGCAATTTAAGCATTTCCAAAGTGTTTGAGCCTAATTTTGAGCCTTATCAAAACACACAAGTTGGGATTCAGCCAGGATTCTGCCTTTTTCAGCAGGATTCGGCCGAATCCTTCTGCCTGGCTGAACGAATCCAAATCCTAATTTGCATATGAAAATTAGGACCAGGGAGGGAAATCATGTGACTTTTTGGCACAAAACAAGTAAGTAAAAAATGTTTTCCCCTTCCCAACCATAATTTACATATGCAGATTAGGGTTCAGATTCGGTTCGGTATTCAGCCGAATCTTTAGGGAAGCATTCGGGGGTTCGGCCAAATCCAAAATAGTGGATTCGGTGCATCCCTACACTGAAGTAACAAAATAAATGAAAAATTGGGATGTTTACCTTATCCTTCAAAAGCTGCGTTTTTTTCATGGCGTAATTTGGAGGAGCTTTTCTAAACCGTTCTTTTTCCTTTACAATCTGCAACAGACATGTTTAGGTTAATGGTCAAAATATAAATATATCAAATCACTCTTTATATAAATCAACACTTTCTGCCTTTGCAATGGATAAAGATTATACAAAAATTAAACGAAACATATTTGTATTCAACAATTGCTCACGCCATTCAATTAAAATGACTCTATGGTTAAAGACTTATTGGAAAGAACAAAAAAAGAATAAAAGGATAAAATATGTGGCAGACTATGTATATGATGTTCATAAAACTCATCCATCATTGAAAATAATTGTAATATCATGTGGTCCTACTCCTTGATCTCTGTACTGGAGCCGTGTGTCCTAAATGATCTATACATAAAGAAACACGTGTGCAACAGATACTCACATCTTCAATATCCTGGTCATTAAATTTATAATTCATGGCTTCTTTAAGGGTTACTTCCTTCTTATTAATTTCATCGAGAGTGGGAAGCTGCATGCCAGCAGAAAACATCTAGAAGAACAAGGTCCACCACTTATCTATTTTGTTAAAGGGACAGTACTCACCCCACGTTCAGTTAAAGGACAGGGAAAGTTAAACTAAAGAAGTAGGTAGAAATATTATACATTATGTTTTGTGCTACCAGCCCAAGGCAACCACAGCCCTTTAGCAGTAAAGATCTGTGTCTCCCCAGTAGATGCCCCAGTAGCTCCCCATCTTCTTTTCTGATTCACCTGCTCTGTGCTGCTGTCACTTACAGGCCAACTCAAAATATACAACTAATAGAATAGAAATGTCACAATATAAGGCTGATTAGTAATTAATACTACATGGCAGCACAGAAAACAGCACAGAAACCAGTGCAATTAGCATCAGAATTTAATAATCAGCCCTGTAGCATCAGCTTATATTACAGACCAACCTCATTTTCTGCTGGATAATTAGTGACGGCCCCTAAGTTTAGCTTCTCAACAGCTGCTCGAGCCCACTGAGCATGTGAGTGTCACAGACACTTTCCAAGATGGTGACCCCCTGTGACAAGTTTGAAGTCCTGGATCATTGCTGATATTGAGAAGCTGCAACTTTAGGCTGGTGCAATAAGTTTAGTATATAAAACATGGCATTTTTAGGCTTTAGTTCTCCTTTAATAGGGTCCGTGCTGCACATACTTTGTCTACTGTTTTGTACATGAGAAAACCTATTGTTTTTAAGCTAAACAAGACAACTGAAACTACTCCATGTTTGGTCCTTGTGAGATACAAAGCTTCCTGCTCACAGCATCTATTCCTTTTAAAGGTCTGTTGCACAGCACAGTTCAATGGCGCCATCTTTGGTTGGTCTCTGTTCCTCCTCTCAGAGCAGTGGCACAGAGTTTAAGGTGGCCATACACTTGGTGTCCATTCTCTGCTTTTTAATCTGGTCGCTCGGCCCAAGGATTTTGATTAACCCAATGTCGTTCTACCGCTGGTGGACATATGCAGGAAAGATTCCCTCGTTTGGCGACCTCCCCAAATGAGCAGATCTTTTCATGTATGGCCACCTTTAGAGGCATATGCGCAGATGAATCCATGCCCTGAATAAGCTTCGACTGTGCATGCTCCCACAAGACCTGTATCAGCAACTGACAGAAGAGGATCAGAAGATAAACAGAAGATGGCCCCTTTTCACAACTCTGCGGATTTATAGGAGCTCGGGGTACAGGGAGATATGAAAGATGTGCTCAGATTATAAATAGATCTCTGGAGAGGAAGCTTGGAGAGGGGGCAATGGGGCAGCAGTGAAAGCGGGTGGTGGGGTGTGTGTTTGTATTCACCAATTATTTTAGTGGGTGTTTTGTTACTGATTTCACACCAAAATTTTGTCCAAAATTGCTTGTAGATATTATTAGAGAAATTACTAAGTTTAAAATAGTTTACAATTAGTTTACACCTCATACAGTCATGCACAAACCACTTATTGCTTTAGGTTGTGCATGTGACTTTTGTACTTTTGAACAATGAGCTGCTAGGAAGTACAAAAGGGGGAAAATAAAACAATTTCACTACATGTGCTGTGAGAAACCGGTTTGGAGAACCTTAGCTTTCCATTCAGGGCAATGGCACACGGGGTGACTGTGAATGTTTCGCTTTCTATGTATTTTCCAGCCTGGTGGGCAGATGGCAAAACACTAGGAATTTCCTTTAATGGTAATTCCCTGGCCCCTGCCAGTACACATGCAGAATCCCCACTCATGGTCTAAAAGAAGACCTACTTACCGCCTCTTTCCATTTCATGAACTCGCTTTCTGTAAACTCTTGGTTAGAGACAAACTCCAATCGGAAGACCCTCTGGTCATTGCCGTGCCTGAAGAACAGAATTTTACATCCTTATGGTAAAACTATGCAGCATTTCAAAATACACTTCACAAATTAGGAGGTTTAGGTTATTTCAAATATTTGCCTATCCAGTACAATAAGTCCTTCTAGGGATAACAAAAATGTAAATAAATTTAAGACTTGGTACTTACAGGTGGTAACTATCTCACTTTACAAATGTCCCATAGTTGCTTTACCTTAACTGCAGGCCCTTATTTGTCCTTGTCCCGCCCAACTGGTATATCTTTCCAGTTTCCACCACTCCGGTAATTTCTGCCACCTAAATTATCACAAAGGTTAAGTGTAAAAATTAGGTCTTAGAGATCAGGCTCATTAAAAGCCAAGACATCAAGTGTTTATAATACGATTAGTTGAAAAGGGCAATAAAATCATCTAGTATAGATTTAAGTTTGCCTTTTGTAGGAAGACAACCAAACTAAGAGAAAAAGTTATTGCAGTTCAAACAATAAATCTGGGGCCAACTGGGCGCACCCTTAAAAAAAACAAAAAACATTTAAAACAGAGGGGACTGGGTATCCGGATAATAGGGTGAAATGCTGCACTTACAGGTCATGCCATAAGATAACATATATAAAACATACAGAAATGGGGTGTAAAACAATCTTGGAAGCACCAGTTGAGATTAACTCACTCTGTATACAGGTTTGCTGTTATGGTTTCCAATGCCTATCCGCACAAAACAGCCCGAGACCGTCTTAGCAAAAAAGGGCATATGACACCAACGCTCCAATTTGTGCCGAGACAATCGAACCTTGTTGAGCTCTTCTGGCAGAGATACAGGCAGAGATTTTGGTGGAATCTCTACAGTCCTGGAAACAACCAATGAGGAGCGCAGGTTACAGAAAACATTGCCCAAAGAGTTAACCACTAAAATTGCACTGACAAACTTAAATTGGAATAGCCTCTACTAAATACATGTAAAAAGCTAATATGTATATATCGAAATGCTGTGACTACTAATTGCAAAAGCAGGAACATACACCAAATGTCAGACTATTATTGTACACTATCAAAAGTGCACTTACTCTTCATCTTCATCAGTAGAAGAAGAAGATGAAGAAGATCTGGAAGATCGGTTGCTTTTTTCACTAGACTTGTCGTCTTCTTCCTCTTCATCGTCGGAATATACCTCACTGGTCTTCAGAGGCTGTTTTCTGGCAATCAACTCTGCTGCAGGTTATGAAATGGTTTATTTACATGAAGCAGGGTTTTACATGAGCTGTTTTATACAATATATTTTTATAGAGACCTACATTGTTCGGGGTATAGTTTCCTTTCATAGTCTTATAGGAGGACATCTGTTTGTGAAGCCAAGACATTTGATCAATCAAGTAAGAACTTACAAACGCACTTTCTTCATGTATGTGTGCACGAGTTCTTTATGCACTGACGCATTGTGGTCAAATGCAGCTAAGCTTTTCAGTGGCCATCCTCACAACCAAAAGGATATCTACTTTTGCTTCAAAAAACACGGACCCCCCTTCATGCAATGGACCACCTCATCTCATTTGTGCACAAGACTTTCATGTACAAGGAGCATCTCTGAAAAATTTATGGCATTCTGTGTCCAAATATAACAAACTTTTCAAGGATGCTACTTCCATCAGGGCCGCTATAATAATGCAAGTTATGAGGTGTCTTGCCCAGGGCCCACTGCTTTTGGGGGCCCCCTGTGTCGGGGTGAGAGACAGGGTAGGAGACAAGGGAGGAGACGCAAGGAGGGAGGAAGACGCAAGGAGGGGAACAGGGAGGGAGGAAAATGGAGGGAGGAGACGCACACAGGGAGGGAGGGAGGAGACGCACACAGGGAGGGAGGGAGGGGACACACACAGGGAGGGAGGGGAAGCAAACAGGGAGGAAGATGGAAAGAGGGGAACTGGGAAAGAGGAAGTTGGAGGGAGGGGACTCACAGGGAGGAAGATGGAGGGAGAAAACACAGGGAGGGAGGGGAGGTGGGACCAGATTTAAAAAAAATTCTGGCACACTGTGCGCACCAGGGGTATGGTGGGCCCACTAGTTGGCTCTTTGCCCGGGGGCCCATCAAAGCCTTAAGATGGTCCTGACTCCCATACAAGAAAGACTGTTTGCAATAATTTAGTCTTTACATCCACAGCCGCCAACCATTCTCTCTTTGACCAATCAGATTTCAACAATTCAGAGAGTAAGACCAAAGGAAACAAAATGCATACCTAGATAGTTTTCCCTTCTGCCACCCCTTTACTACAAAAATTACAGGCCTCCCAACTGACAAATGACATTGTGTCACTACATAGTATCACAAAACTGCTCAGCAGCACATTACAGCACAAGGCAAAACACAACACATACTGAGCTTGGTTATAGGTACTATATGTCTGCAATCCTTATCTGTCTGTTAGCCAATACTAGCTACCGGCCTGCCTACCTATGTGAACACTGCAGAATTTCCTTTTTTAAACTGCTAAAGGTTTATAAAATAATATTTTTTTTTCATTTTATTTTAAAGATGTAACCTCATAATTCCCCAGGCAACTCTGAGTACATCAGCTAATTATATTATATCATGTAACACATACATTTTTCACTGTAGTTATTTAAAATTTACCAGTCTTATTCTTCCTCTTCTCTCTTTCTGCTCGCAATTCTTCCATGGCTTGAGATTTCTTGTCCAACTTTTCATCTCGCTTTGACCGCCTTTCTTTATTATGTGAAGTTACCTGATTAAAGGAGAAGTTGGGAGAAATATAAAGTACTGGAAAACAGACTTGTAAGCCAGCACAAATCTCCATGTGTCACAAACATTAGTTGACAGGTTGGACGCTGTACATTATTGCTCTGCAACTCACAGGCCATCTGAATGGATTAGCCTGTTTAACAACTGACCAAATCTCTATGTCACGCCTAGTGAAATGCAAGAGTGGCACAGGCACTATTGCTGTTTTTGATGTAAAGGTAGAGTCAATTCTAAATAAATAATTTTAATAAAAAAAAAATGATTTCCATTTTCTATGAAATAATAAAGCAGTATCTTGTACTTGATGGTAACATCATTAATCCATATCTTGTCAAAGCAATCCTACTGGGTTTATTTTAAAGGGATACTGTCATAGGAAAACATGTTTTTTTTTCAAAACACATCAGTTAATAGTGCTGCTCCAGTAGACTTCTGTACTGAAATCCATTTCTCAAAAGAACAAAGATTTTTTTTTTATATTCAGTTTTGAAATCTGACATGGGGCTAGACATTTTGTCAATTTTCCAGCTGCCCCTGGTCATGTGACTTGTGCCAGCACTTTAGAAGGGAACTGCTTTCTGGCAGGCTGTGGTTTTTCCTTCTCAATGTAACTGAATAGTACGCAGTGGGACATGGGTTTTTACTATTGAGTGCTGTTCTTAGATCTACCAGGCAGCTGTTATCTTGTGTTAGGGAGCTGTTATCTGGTTACCTTCTCATTGTTCTGTTGTTAGGCTGCTGGGTGGGGGAAAGGGAGGGGTGATATCACTCCAACTTGCAGTACAGCAGTAAAGAGTGATTGAAGTTTTTCAGAGCACAAGTCACATGACTTGGGGCAGCTGGGAAATTGACAATATGGCTAGCCCCATGTCAGATTTCAAAATGAAATTAAAAAAATAAGTGTGCTCTTTTGACAAATGGATTTCAATGCAGAATTCTGCTGGAACAGCACTATTAACTGATGCATTTTGAAAAAAATTTCCCATGACAGTATCCCTACAACAACAGAAGACCCAAATGGTGTTTTTCTCACACACACAAGGCAGATTTCAGCCCAAAAATGTGTACCGAACACCCGATTGGAGTTTGCACTGTAGAGGTATTTCCACCATTGGAGAATATGGCACATGTGACATTATTCTTAAAGTTGGCTACATAGAGACCCCATGTTAATTGATTTAGTTCAAAGGTTGCACAGCGTATTTTAGAGACCTCTGGTGGTCAAACCTGAGGCAATGTTACAATATATGAAAAATTCTCTGCAACGCCATGCTATAAAAATACAAATTTATTAGTTAATCCATAAAAAACAATTACCCCTCTTATGGATTAACGAATAAATTTGTATTTTTATAGCATGGCGTTGCAGAGAATTTTTCATATGTGACATTAGTCTACGTAATTTACCAGATATGGTGGACCCTCCAGAGTGGTTGCACACAATTTGTTAATTACTTCCACTATAAGACAATGGAGAAATCTAACCCAACAATAAAGGTAGAGGTTTAACCATAAAACAAGACAGCTATTGTAGTAGTAAGAATTAGTAACACTACCGACACCTAAGGTATGCTTACTGACCATAGTAACTCACTCCAAATGTCTCAATAAAGATTCCATTCCACACCCTCCTATTCTGGGTCAGGAAATTAATACTCCTACACAGGATTACACAACCTCTAACCCAGGGACTTGACAAATGCTTAAACCTAGTTAGATCCCTACTTCCCTTGATCCAACTCATATACCACAAGGGGATGTCACCAGAGATACGACAAGATATGGAGAAACTGGATTGAGGCTACTGACTTGTGTGTGCGTTCTATTAGTGCCACACAGATGTAGAGTGTAAGAGCACAACCACACCAGGGTTTATTTACCTGTAACTGTGCCTCCAAGACTTGTGATTGCTTCTTTTTCTCATGTTCGTCGTCGTGCTTCTTCTTTTTATCTTTATCTTTCTTTTCTTTCTTTTTTGCATTCTTTAGCTTTTTCTTTATTTCAAATCTGTAGATGTATACAATGCAATATTGGTACCCATGCCCTATTAATAGGATGTGCATATTATTACATTGTCTTTGAACAATGGCTACGATAAGTGGGATCAATGGTTAACATTCCAAATATCCCACAAGAAAAAATATCTTTAGAGCGGATGATTCTGGATATTGGCAGGGTATCTCAGGGATCAGCACTGCTGCACTTGGTTCAGTTCAAAGCAGAGAACTAGCGGCATGCAGTTTGTACATATCCCTGGACTGGTACGTCCTTGGTACAGCAGATTTCTCAAACTAGCAGGTTAACGTGCTACTAATGAAATGTGGAGTATATAAATCTGTGCTAATCTAATGGCACCAGTACTTACCTTCGCTTGAGCACTTCGCGCTTTTCTATCCGGTTAAACAGTTCTTGTTCCCTCTCCTTCTCAGTCATCTGCTCAAGTCGAGCCCGATCTTCTTCATCCCCCATAAAGTCCTCCCCATAGCCATCACAGAACTCTTCATCTTCCGATGAGGAATCGGAATCGGAACTGGAGGAGGAGCTGTTACTATCAGAATCCGACACCTCGCCTAAAAAACACAATATATATGTTAGCAGGCCTATATTTTTTTTCTTCAGATACATTCTGATTTGCATTTAAAGCTCAGTCTTGAAATGAATGTGTGCATATATGTAGTCCATGTGTACAAGGTGTAAGCAACCGGAAGACCCGAATGATAAGTTTCAGTCAAGATTTGCATGAACTATTTCCGATTAGCTCTGCGCTGCCAGCCTGATCCACACATGCCATTCCCCGCATAGATATTGTGTGAAGACCACAGTATGATATTTCAATTGCAGGCCAACCAGACACCATCATAAAGTAGTCAAATGCACAGATTTGTGAAAAAAAAGCCCAAAGTAGCAAAAATAGGTAATTACATGTCATGCACAATTTATTATTACATAATTAACTATTAAAATCTACGCTAACCCCATATCTTTAGCCTCATCACCCATGGTACCAAAGAAGGTTGACTGTGTCGGCTCAACTCTTTCAAAATCAGTTTTTAGTGGTTAGTCAGAGGTATGAACAGTGCACAACCAAGATGACTAAATAAGAGCTAAATAAGTAAAAGCTAAATATGCAGCCTGGGGAGGTGAGGGGTCAAGAAATGGCTACAGCAAGAAACATTTGTTTGGTTCCTGAATCACAGCAAACCAAGAACAATAGGTGCTCCTTTTCAGCAACATTACTTCATCAGAATGTACTTTTTCTAGCTGTATTTGCTTGTATGAAAAAGTAAATGTTGACACAAAATGCTTTGTAAGGCAGGGGGGCTAAGAAAACAGATTCCATACAAAAATGTAATGTATAAAAGCTGGAGTGACTGTATGTCGAACAGAACACTACTTCCTTTTTTTCAGAGTTAGTCAGCGACTTTTTTTTTTTTTAATTCAGCTAGTTTATTAACAGAAAATTGCATAATACAACATTGTTCACTTTGACATTTGTAATAGTGTACAATAAATAAAGATTTGTTACATTTGTATTGTTTTACAATTATGTTAGACATTATGCATTACAATTATACTTTGGTTAGCTATAGGCTGGGAAGAATGAAAAACCATGAAATTATGGGTATATTATAGCTACTTACTGACAATGCTTAAAATGGTATTTCCCTGTTGCTGGTTACTGTTAAGGAAGAGGATACTTGTCCAACCAGGGACCCCAGATTTTTTGGAACTTGGTTGGGACCCCCCTTTTCATGTAAACCAATTGTTCAATCATACAAATGTCCTGCATCCCCTGTATCCATTGGGCAAAAGTCGGAGGGGCTATATTTCTCCAATTCAGCGTTATCAACCTTTTTGCCTGTAGTAAAGCCTCTTGAAGAAATAAGGTCAAGTGCTGATTTAAATTAAGTGATTGAGATATGCCTAAAATGCACAATTTTGGGTTTCTGTCTGTTGCTATTTACAAAACATTTTCCAGTGCTTCTATAATTGAGCCCCAGTATGGGGTGATCTTGCTGCAGCTCCATAGCATATGGATAAGTGACCCTTTTACTAGTGTACATCTAGTGCACTGGTCAGGAACATTAGGGTTAATAATGTGTAATCTTGTTGGGGTGTAGTAGACTCTATGTAGAATATATAGCTAAATAATTCTAAGCCTATTATTTGGGGATACCAGTTGGATTGTTTCTTGGGCTTCCAGCCATTCTTCGTCTAGGATAATGCCCACATCCTCCTCCCATTTTTGTTGCAGTGTTTGCAAATTGTCTCCATGCACAAGTTGTTGAAGTCTGGCATACAGCATAGCAATTAACCCTTTAGTATGGCCCTTATTAATGTAAGTCAGCGACTTTAAAGGGGAATTCAACCATGCTGGCGCTAAACCCCTCCCCCTAATTCCCCTTTAAGAGAGGCCAGCTGGGACTTAACTGTTCAGTGAGTTTGCAATCGATCCTTCACATTCAGCTTAGGCTCAAAAGCAAATTGTTATGGGCCACGTGCCCCCCTCAAGTTAATGATTGGTTACTGCATGGTAACCAATCAGTGGAAACCAAGGGAAAAATTTATCAAAGAGTGAAGTTCCACCACTAGAGTGAAATTCCGCCACTCTCCATTAATTTCTATGGGATTTTAAAGGCGTATTCATCAATGGGTGAAGTGAAAGCTCACCCTTTGATAAACACGCCTTTAGAAATCCCATACAAAAGAATGGAGAGTGGCGGAATTTCCCTCTAGTGGCGGAACTTCACTCTTTGATAAATATGCTGAAAAGCAGAAAGTGGTGTTGTGGCTATTATGTTAGATATCCAGTCACTCCAGCATTTATACATTACATTTTTGGCTAACTAACTATTTACCCAGATTTTATTTTTATACTGAACTGTTCCTTTAAGAGAAATAGGATTTGACTATAACCAACACGACACCTAGCTGTAGAAAAAACAAATCCCTTACCTTCTTCTGGAGCAGAGCTCTCTTCAGAACTGTCCTTGCCAGAGCTGCCAGAAGATGCTGCCCTGTTAGTCTGTTTCTTCGTTGCTCCCTTCTTCTCCCCTCCTTTCCCAGGTTTCCCTTTCTTCTTGTTTTTTGACTGGCCTGTGACTGTCCACTGTAAAATGCAAGATTGATCTATCAATTTATTCTTTAAAATAAGTGGGCTTAATAGCATGGATCAAGAGCAATCCCCAAAGGAACAAACAAGCGCTGCGACATTTCTAAAACAATATTTTACTACATTTTAGTGCAGATGATTTTTTTTTTAGTTCCTTGTAAGGCTGGTCGCTTAGGTCAAAATGTGCATGGCTAGAGGTTTTCCTGACAAGGTTTTATGGACATGTAAGCAAATACAGCTGAGATGGAGGCAGTGGTAAAAACTTCCTGGTCAGATATAACATTCAATTTACTTCCACAGCTTAACCTGAATGACCACATAAAATCTGACATTCAAGCCACTAAGTGCCAACTGAACAACATCACTATAGACAACTAATGGTGGCCATACACTGAGAGATCCATTCGTTTGGCGATGTCGCCAAACGAGTGGATCTCTCCCCGATATGCCCACCTTGAGGTTGGCAATGTCGGGCTGATCCGATCGTGGGCCCTAGGACCCAACGATCGGATCACAACGCAGGGGATACGGGAGGTCAGATCGCGGGACCGCATCTTTCGGCTTGGAGTAGCCCGTCAGAGGGCCCCATACACGGGCCAATAATCTGCCGACTCAGTCTGTCGGCAGCTTTAATCGGGCCGTGTATGGCCACCTTAATGCTAAAGCTTATCTGGAATTAACTGGAGATATAAGTGACTCCTTAGAGGAAAATGAACACACTGGGGCAGATTTTCTGAAGAGCGAAGTGGCCAGCGCTAGCGACAATTTGGCAAAAATCTCTTCCGCATCGACATAGCCAATTCGCTAACAGTAGAGGACAATTTGCTAGCGAAAGAGACTGTCTTTAACGCACATCAGCACCATATCGCCAACGGTCGTTACTGCCCAATACTGCTAGTGAACCAATAAGATGAAGCTACATCCTCCTCAATCTTATGTCAGCAACAGAATATCCAGTATGCCACAAATTCATAAAAGTTCGAAAAGAAAAAAACCCTGGCAACTTTTACTTTTTTAAAGCAGCATCGCCTAGAAAAATCTCAACTATTAAAGACATTTGTGTTAAAGGGATACGGTCATGGTAAAAAGCTTACATGGGGCTAGACATTTTGTCAGTTTCCCAGCTGCCCCAAGTCATGTGACTTGTGCCAGCACTTTAGGAGGGAACTATTTTCTGGCAGGCTGTTTTCCTTCTCAATGTAACTGAATGGAATGCAGTGGGACATGGGTTTTTACTATGAGTGTTGTTCTTAGATCTACCAGGCAGCTGTTATCTTGTGTTAGGGAGCTGTTATCTTGTTACCTTCCCATTGTTCTGTTGTTAGGCTGCTTGGGGAGGAAAAGGGAGGGGTGATATCACTCCAACTTGCAGTACAGCAGTAAAGAGTGATTGAAGTTTATCAGAGCACAAGTCACATGACTTGGGGCAGCTGGGAAATTGACAAAAGATTTCAAAACGGAATATAAAAAAATCTGCTCTTTTGAGAAATGGATTTCAGTGCAGAATTCTGCTGGAGCAGCACTATTAACTGATGCATTTTGAAAAAAACATTTTCCCCATGACAGTATCCCTTTAACAGAAAATCCATACAATACCCAAAAATATTTGAAAATTTAAGTTTTCATTATTAATTTTAATTACTATCATATTATTAATCACATTACTATCGCAAAAATGTCAATTTAAAGTAATGAAAGGGAGCCTCCCTATAAGATATATTGGATCCAACGGTCAATGACTATCTGACACCCAACTGCTGCATGAAGACAGAATGAAGAGAAACAGATGCTGAGAGAGGGATAGTGAAGATAAACTTGATTATTTCATAAACAACGCAGATTATTTCATTGATTGTATTTAAAAAGTTTCTTGCTTCTCATTTTAAATTTTCATTTTCTGGATAGTTTCCCCTTAAGCCCCAGAATTCACCAGTGAATACATACCTCGTCATCGCTGTCGGAGGTCTCAGAGTCTGAGGTTGCCGTCGGTTTGCTAACTGGCGGTTCCTTCTCTTCTGAATCGCTCCTCTTGCGCTTGGCTAAGGACAGCAGCTCCTACAAAACAAGTACTTATGCTTATTGGATTGCTGTAAGCGACAGATCTTGGACCTTTCCAAGATTATGAATACTGTATGTAGTACACAGATATGCTCATTAGGCAACGGCTATTTAGCATCTTCTTGTTAGGGCTAGGGCAGACGGGGAGATTCGGGGGCAATTTGTTGCCTGGCGACTTCTGGCCGC
>CM044446.1:91683263-91718483 GCA_024363595.1 Xenopus borealis | reverse complement strand
CTGTGTAATTTCACTCCAGCGATGTTCACAGTGGCCATTTTCTCTTCAAACCGCTTCTTCCTGAATCCCGCGGCGCATGCACAGTAGGACTCTGGTGCTACTGCGCATGCGCACAAAGTTCATGAAGTTCGGTGATTGAACTTCGTGCGCATGTACAGTAGTTCCAGCATCCTACTGCGCCGCTGACGGAGTAGCATCCAGGAAGAAGCGGTTTGAAGAGAAGATGGCCCCTGTGAACATGGAGGGGACTTACACAGAGGGGTAACTTGTGGGCAATAGCCCGGGGGAAGAAGGGAGGTCTACGGAGGGTGGGGGGAGGGGTTAGCGTCTGGGGGGTTGGATTCCCCTTTAAGGCGCAAAGCTTGGGGGGCGCCAGGCATGTACCATTCACTGCTGCGTACCCCAGCCAGGTCTTCAGAATGTGGTTTGTTGCTGTGCGCTTCACTAGGTGAGTGGGTGACACGTGGGTCAGCGCGCATGTGTGTGCTCACCAGGAGGCGAGGAGTTGACACAGTGGGTTAGTGCACATGCGTACACTCGTGTAGTTGCACATGCATGCAATAACTTGCGGCAGAGAGGCAATGTGGCCGGCTGGCCTGGCCTGGCCCTGGGTGAAACGCCTTCAAGGAAAAAAAACAGCATGTTGAGTTGATTTCACTTATTTCTACAGATATACCAAGACCTGGATGACTGAGAATCTTCACAAACTTATTTCGGTTTTTAAGTTATTTAGCCTTCTATTCATCAGCTTGTAATTTCAGGAATCTGGTTGCTAGGGTCCAAATTATCGACCGAAAACTGAAGTCCAGTTGAGAGTGTCATAGAATAACACTGCCCATATCATGATTACAGACAATTTTAAGACAAACATCTGGTAAATGGGAAGCAGTATTAGTGCAGAAGGGATTTCATGTAACCTCAGATGAAGAAATATTTAAGACTTCCTGTTACACATTTCAAATGGGAATGGCCTACTGCCCCTTCTGCGCGGGAGTATTCAGAGTCGGAAAGAAACTACAAAGGAAAGATATATAAAGGATACCTGAGTTTTGTGCAATCATGAGAAATGAAAAACTGGGTTTGTAGTGGGATTTTATGAAACGTAGTAGGGCCAATATGACTTCAAGCATTTTTCAAAATATAATCACCAGACAAAGCATGTTGGGATTTGTAGTCCAGCAATATTTGGGACCATGATTTAGGAAATGAGGTGCTTAAAAATAATGCAGTATCGTGGAGGAATATTTTATGAAAGGCAGCGAAGTAGGATAATATGGGCACAGGATGTTTCATTCGCTATTCACATGAAAATGCCTATTTCTGGAAATATATCATAAATGTTATAATTTTGTACATTTGATAATGTAGGGAGCATTCGGCCAAAAACTATATTATATATATATATATATATATATATATATAAAATCTTTATAAAAGGACCTGCACTCAAATCTTCGTGAAACAATATGTGCTTTATTTAATGCATATCCAACATTAAGGCCCCCAAGAAAGAAAAAGACTGTTGGTTGTAAACTTTTTTAATTACAGGAGGGAAAGCTAGGTTAGGTGAGAAGTAAATAATCACTGCTGCTCAGAACCTGAAGATTTGGAGACACGACCAGATCATGTGAAAGAAGATAGTAGATCTTGCTCCACATCTGGGGCAGTAGTCTGTCAGGCTTCAGCCATTTGGTTTAACCTTAAAGGAGGACCAAACCTGTAAGGAAAAAACCCTCCCCCTTCCCCTGTGTCGACCCCCCTCCCCCCAAACCTACCCCTCCTGCAGATTCTTGCCACGGGAGTTCACGGCCGCCATCTTCTTTCTTCAGTGTTCTTTGTAAGTAGACCAGCGTTTTCCGTGCATGTGCATTTGAAGGAAATTTTCGTGAGTTTCGGTGCATGCGCAGTGGTTCGGGTCCAGAAACCTCCTCCAACTGCATATGCGCCAAAAATTATGAAGAAGACCTAAGGTTTGGTTCTCCTTTAAAGGAATTGTTCAGTGTAAAAATAAAAACTGGGTAAAATAAAAAATGTTTCTAATATAGTTAGCCAAAAATGTAATGTATAAAGGCTGGAATGATTGGATGTGTAACAGAACAGAACACTACTACTTTGCAGCTCTCTTGGTTTTCACTTGCTTATAAAAAAGTAGTTTTTCAGGCTGATTCATTGAATATTTCTGCAAAAACCCTAATAATACCTCCCTTCTCTTCCTGAATTCCCAGGCTGTGCAAGTGCACTGTAGGACAGGAGCCAATCAGCAACTAGCAGGACCTGATAGGAAACTAAACTTGGCTTTGCTTGTGTGACTGCAGGGCTGTGATTGGCTGTCCCCCTCCTTTTTGGCAGGGGCCATTAGGACAAGCCCAACCCTAATTTGAAACACAGACAGGGCCCAGTGCAGATCCCTTTCTTCAAATTCTTATGTAGTCGTGGGACAAGCACCGGCCCATTGAGTGACATGGTGTGTGAGCACTGGAAGTGGTGCATGAATTTTGTTATTTTGGAAATAAAACCACTTAGATCAGTGGTTCTCAACCTTCCTAATGCTGCGACCCTTTAATACAGTTCCTCATGTTGTGGTGACCCCCAACCATATAAAATATTTTCGTTGCCAGCCCAGAGTGGATTGCTAGGAAAGTACAGGAGTGTGACGTAGGGCAGCAAAAAAATTTTGCCACACCCATTTTGCGGCCAAACCCAAATTACCGTGTTAATTTTACAAATTTTAAATGGGCAGGGAGAGCTTTATGGCAGTCCCTACTAAGGGGATACAGACAGTTGTAGTGCAACTGGCTTCCCTACACAGGTTACTGAACTACAACTCCCAGCACCAACACCCGGAGAGCTACAACCTTGTCCCAGGGCTAGTGGGGAGAGAGATGAACCTGCTCCTGGAACCCCTTAAGGGACCTCTGTGAAAGGGTTGTTCGACCCCCAGGTTGATGTTCAGATGTGCACATGGTTTCAACCAATGCTTGTCAGACGTTTTCTAGCCCCTCTTGGAGATCCAACGGTCAGTCAGGGTTCCCTTTGTTCATGAGGTTACAGATGTGAAATACAGTGGTGCCCCAGCCATTGTGCCAGTTTCAAGAATACCCAAGACATCAAACAAGCTTCACCCTAAATTTTCAAACTGACCTATATCTTGAAACCAGTCATTGTACTCACTGGACTTCACTGGCTCAAGAACCGCCAACCCCCACAGTTTGAGAACCATTGCTCAAAGGTAAAAGAGATGATTCTGTTACAAACTTGAGTTCTCTCCCTTTGCCTTATGTATGGAACATAAAATATATTGAGAAGGTTTGTTCCATTATCTTCAGCTGTAGGACAGTTTTTGAGGAATAATCAAGATGACTTCGGTAGCTGCTGAAATGCTATTAAAATTACAATAATGTTTCAATAACATTTACTATATTGGCAGTTGGTGTCTTTTTACTTATAAATATATAAATAGAGCTGTTCATTCTACTGTGGGAATCTGAACATAAAGACCCTACAAAATGCTCCCCCCTTTGATTGTATTAGATTTTGAGTTTTTTGCTATTTAAAGGGATTCTGTCATGATCTTATATGGTATATTTTTCATTTCTAAATTACTTTGTTTACACTGCAAATAATTCACTCTACAATATAACATTTCATTAATTTTGCCTGGTCATGTGCTTTCAGAAAGAGCCAGCACTTTAGGAGGGAACTGCTTTCTGGCAGGCTGTTGTTTCTCCTACTCAATGTAACTGATTGTGTTGCAGTGGGACCTGGATTTTACTATTGAGTGCTGTTCTTAAAGAGATATTGACACCTGAAATTAAACTTTTTTTTTTGCATGATGCTTTTACATTACCTGTCTGATGCCCCATGTTCTTGTAAAAGGGGGCTGCCATATTTGTGCAGCAGGAGTCCGTTAGCATTAGAAACTGTAACTAACAGGCTGAGATGGGACAGTCAGGTTGGCAAAGTCAGAGTGTCAGAGAGTCAGGCTTAGGAACTTCAACTAACAATTATATACAAAAACAAACCTCTCAGCAAAAATTGATCAACGTGACCTATAGGTAACATTTAATGTACATTCATATTTAGTGTCAGTATCACTTTAAAGGACCAGTAACATCAAAAAATGAAATTTTTTAAAGTTATGAAAATATAATGCAGTGTTGCCCTGCACTAGTAAAACTGCTGTATTTAATTCAGAAACACTATTGTTTATATAAATAAGCTGATGTGTAGCAATGGGGGCAGTCGATTATCCATTATTTATCCTGTGCCATATAGCCGTTTTTCAATTTCAGCCATTGCTACTCAGAAGCTTGTTTATATGAACTATAGTAGTGTTTCTAAAGCAAGCACAGCAGTTTTACCAGTGCAGGGCAATATTATATGATTTTTTCATTACTTTAAAACACAATTTTTTGGTGTTACTGTTCCTTTAAAAGGGATACCGTCATGGAAAAAAAACATTCCATATAAACCTTCCCATTTTTCTGTTTTAGGCTGCTGGGGGAGGGGGGGGTAAGGCAGGGGGTTGAGATCACCAACTTGCAGTACAGCAGTAAAGAGTCACTGAAGTTTATCAGAGCACAAGTCACATGACTGGGAGCAGCTGGGAAACTGACAATATGTCTAGCCCCATGTCAGATTTCAAAATGAAAAAATCTGTTTTCTCTTTTGAGAAATGGATTTCAATGCAGAATTTTGCTGGAGCAGCACTATTAAAGGAATTGTTTGGTATCAAAGTAAAAACTGGGTAAATAGATAAGCTATGCAAAATAAAAAATGTTTTCAATATAGTTAGTTAGGCAAAAATGTAATGTATAAAGGCTGGAGTAACTGTAAGTCTAACATAACAGAACAGAACACTACTCCTTGCTTTTCAGCTCTCTTGGTTTACACTGACTGGTTACACTGGTTACCAGGCAGTAACCAATCAGTGAATTGAGGGAGGGCCACATTGGTCATAACTGTTGCTTTTGAATCTGAGCTGAATGCTGAGGCTCAATTGTAAACTCACTGATCAGTTATGTCCCATGTGGCCCCCCTTCAAGTCGCTGACTAACTCAGATTTAGAGAGCTGAAAAGCAGGATGTTGTGTTGTATTCTGTTATGTTACACATCCAGTCACTCCAGCCTTTATACATTACATTTTCGCCTAACTAACTATATCAGAAACATGTTTTTTTTGCACAGCCTATCTATTTACCCTGTTTTTATTTTTACCCTGAACTGTTCATTTAACTCAGGGGTCCCCAACCTTTTTTACCCATGAGCCACATTCAGAAATAAAAAGAGTTGGGGAGCAACACAGGCATGCAAAAACTTTAAGGGGTGCCAAATAAGGGCTGTAATTGGCTATTTGATGACCCCTATGTGGACTGGCAGCCTACAGGTGACCTTATTTGGCAGTACACCTGGTTTTTATACAGCCAAAACTTGCCAAGCCTGGAATTCAAAAATAAGCTCCTGCTTTGAGGCCACTGGGAGCAACATCCAAGGGTTTGGGGAGCAACATGTTGCTCGCGAGCTACTGGTTGGGGATCACTGCTTTAACTGATGCATTAAAAAAAACAAAAAAACATGGTTTACCATGACAGTATCCAAGGGAGGATGGAGCTCAGCATCATACAGTGGATGATTTTGTTCTATCTGGTCCCAAACTGTAACTAGTGATGTACCAAATCCTAATTATCATATGCAACAGTGTTTCACAACAGCAAGGAATACACGCATGTGGAAAAATTTTGCGCTTTTTTTCAGGATTAATTCCAATCTTGCTGTACAAGGCTTGGATTCATCTAAATCCTGAACCGAATCCTGGATCAGGTACATCCCGAATTTGAAACCTCCCTCTGGTCTCATCATGTATAATTGTAACAGCCGCTGGCAAACAGAAAAGAAGTCGGAACTTTTACCTTATGTTAGGCCAAAACATAGACATCCCATCTCAAAAAGGCATCCGAACTATAAAAAAAATATGTAGACATGGTAGCTTGCCTGTTGAATGCACAACACCCCCTTATAAAATTAATGTGGACAAGGATCTTGGATGAGAGGAATGGAAATGTTTGGGATCATCTGCACACACATTGCTAGATTGAAGATAAAATTTTAGCCCCTATAGTTGGAAGTGCTTGCAATCTCTGCTGCTGCTGCAAAAAAAATAGACAACTTAGTGGCACTTGAGCTGCAACAGAACAACAATGTGCCTGCTCCACATTTACTGCTGGATTCTTAAATTACTCTAGGTTGTTATTGCAAAATTCAGATTCTACTTTAATATATAAAGGACAAGTTAATAGTCACAAAGCTTTAAAGAGGACCTGTCACCTTGAGACATGAGTAAAATATTTATTTTCCATCCTTAGTTAAACCCTTTAGTCAGCTGTTTTTGTCTATATCTGAAACGGATTAGAAAATATCCTTCATGTAAAAAGGGCTTCATAGGCGCTGCCATGTTTAAACACCCCTTTGTTTTCTGTGTGTGGGCTGTGCCAAACTGCCAAATCTCATTCATGCTTAGTCAGAGTATACTCTATGATAGACAAGCTCTGTATAACTCATGTCACACCAGGACTTGATATTCTATGGGAATTATCTGAAACACCTTCTATTGTTCTATTCAGATTGTGTGGGCTACTCCAGCCACTAACAACTGCACAAACTGGTGATATCATGAGAGGAGTCTGCAGGACTGATTCTACCCATGATGCTTTGCTCTCCTGACTTTCTGGAAAGTCAGGGCTTCAGTTAGTGTCTCATGCACATTTGAAAAGTAGTTATAAATTGAGAATTAGTGAGATTTGAGCATAATAAATAGGGGTATGTGGTTTGTTTTAAAAGTGTTATTTCCTTCCTAGTGTTAACTCAATCATGACAGGTTTCCTTTAATGTTGAAGTATTACTACAAAGAAAGTTGGATACAATATAAGGAACAGATCTAGTGTTCACTGAAATTAGATGGAACATTAATTCCGAAAAACAGCTCTCAATACAGAAAGATGTTGACAATGCAACACTCCCAGGAAACAAACAGAACGTTGCAGGTTTTGTTGTCCAAAATAGGGATGCACCGAATCCAGGATTCAGTCTTTTTCAGCAGGATTTGGATTCGGCCAAATCCTTCTTCCCAGCTGAACCGAACCCAAACCCTAATTTGCACATACAAATTGCATTACTTTTTGTCACAAAACAAGGAAGTAAAAAATGTTTTCCCTTCCCACCCTAATTTGCATATGCAAATTAGGGTTCGGATTCGGCAAAATCTTTCTCTAAGGATTCGGGGGTTCGGACAAATCCAAAATAGTGGATTCGGTGCATCCCTAGTCCAAAAAAATCACTGCTTTACCTTGGGTGCTCCTCCACTATGACTGCCAGCATGCTTGCACACATCATCAAGGGTTAAAGCACTCGCAGAGATGTAGTGCAACTTTATCTCAGGAATAATACTTTGTATACAAGAGGAAGAACATTTGAGGCTCTTGATAACTGTGCTATGCTCATTTAAGTAGGCCCCCCTCCGAATACCGGACCACAGCCGAACCCTAATTTGCATATGCTAATTATGGGTTGGAAGGGGAAAACATTTTTACTTCCTTGTTTTGTGCCAAAAAGACACTGGATTTCCCTCCCTGACCCTAATTTGCATATGAAAATTAGGATTCGGTTCGGCCAGGCAGAAGGATTCAGCCGAATCTGAATCCTGCTGAAAGGCAGATTCCCGAACCGAATCCTGGTTTCGGTGCATCCCTACATTTAAGGGGAAGTAATTTTAATAAATTATGCATTCTTGACCATTCATTTTAGCTTCTTAAAAGGTTTTTTTTTTTTTTTTTTTAAGCTTTACTGAAAGTAATATTACTAAAAAAGTTGAACATTTAATTTTACAGAAGTCTTTAGTTCCTCAATAAGGGTTAACAGCATACAGTGCAAGTCAGGCTATAGGCAGCAATTGCCTAACAAGTTTTTGCTCGATCAGTAGGATTGCATTTGGGAGATTTTTGCACAGAGACCAAGCACCCAGTGTGATGAGAGCCATAAGTGAAAATATTTCCACTTAAAGCATGATTCTGGATTTCTCCTGCTGAGGTGTCATGGTGTGTTTGATTTAATAAAACAGCAATATGTTTTTCCATCTGTTCCTTTTACTCATATTATATACATATTAAACTGAAACACTACATTCTACATTACTTATAACTTGGTACAATATCTAAAAGGTATCCAGGTCAGCTGGATTTGCTAAAAGGCTTGGACCGGTTTCTAGAACAGCAAGAATGGAGGATGAATGAGCTTTTGCAATATCTTTAAAAACAAGAAAGACACAAATATAAAAAATGTAAAAAAAAAAAAATAACCTTTCCTCACTTGTCAGTTGCCAAAACTATGCTAAATCCAAGCTTGGGAGTTAGAGATCTGCACAATTTGGAAGTTTTACAAATGGTACAAAAATATTTACAAAGCTTGTCAAATAGAGTTGGAAAGAGAAGCAGAATATTTACAAGACTCGTTAAAATGTACTGGCTTTTTACTTTAGAGGGACACCTCTCCTTGTTCCCAGTGTCTGGTCCCTCTTGCCCTTTCGATCCTGTTCATGTTGCTTACGTCTGTCCTCTCTGTTGGGGGGTGGAATAAAAAAAGATTAGTTTTCTGGTTTTCAAGAGCCAAGCAAGTGAGCTTAATATGATCACTGACCTGGTCTGGAGGTGGGGTTGCTTGAAGTTATTCTTCAAAACAGATACATTGGTGTTTGAGCCACCTGTATTTTCTTTACTCTCTACCCAGGGTTTAAGTTTTCCTACAATCACAAGGGAAAAAAATGAAAGTGTATATAAATAGCACAAGATGAATGTTAAATACAGTACAATGTGCCAGTTATAAGTTAAAATAAAAAAAAAATAAAAAACTGAACATGTCTGTGTTCATAAAATTATTTTGAAATTATACATTTAGCATTTTAAATATCAAAATAGCTAGTCCTTCCCCCCCCCCCCAACAGGTTAAACATCGAGCAGCTCCAGTTATGTTGCTCGTTACGTTTGGTAATGTTCCAATTAGCTGCTGCTCTGCTTGGTAGACGTGTCACTGGAATCTTGTTAAAGGGATTGTTCAGTATAAAAATTAAAACTAGGTAAATAGATAGGCTGTACAAAATAAAACATGTTTCCAATATAGTTAGTTAGCCAAAAATGTAATGTATAAAGGCTGGAATGACTAGATGTCTAACATAACTTTTCAGCTCTCTTGGTTTCCACCGATTGGTTACCAGGCAGTGACTTGAGGGAGGGGGCACATAGATCATAACTGTTGCTTTTGAATCTGAGCTGAATGCTGAGGATCAGTTGCAAACTCACTGAACAGTTATGTCCCATGTGACTGCCCTTCAAGTCACTGAAGAGAGCTGAAAAGCAGGAAGTAGTGTTCTAACTATGTTACACATCCAGTCACTCCAGCCTTTATACATTACATTTTTAGCCAACTAACTATATTAGAAAGTTATTTTATTTTGCACAGCCTATGGATTTACCCAGTTTTTATACTGAACTGTTACTTTAATGCAGCATATACAATTTGATAGGTTCTGCGGAGTAGTACTGTTAAATTGATGGAAATCAGAAATAATAAAAAAAAAAAATGTGGATGTATTAATATTTTCTCTTGCAAACATCTGTTGGATGCAGGGACCAAGTGGTATAATATCCACCACTAACTGGCAGAAAAAGAAAAAGACATCTCACTATCATGCTATATTTCACCACCACCAGGACTTTAGTATTGCTAGTGTCCTCAAGGAGACAAGATGTCCAGCCTCGACACCAGTTGTTCGAAGTCCCACTACCTTGTCTGTTTTTTTTTTTTGTTAGTAGACGAATGCAAGAATTATATTGCCATGATGCATCTTCCTGCATATGTTAGCTACAAAGGTTCCCAGTAATTTGCTTTAATAATGCAAAATGTAAGGTTGCTAAAATAACTCTTATATCCATTTAATACTAACGGCGTGTAGAAGGTGCTTATAAGGAGATCTCTTAAGGAGTACAGTTCTGCCTTCCATGCATCCTGCTGGCCTCCATTTCCCTGCCTTTCTGCCATTCTTGAAACAGATTTCCCAGCCACACAGGTTTCCTGAATCCTCAGTTTAATTCAAGAGTGCTTCATGGTGAAGTGTTATTGCATGTAGTGTGGAGTTCTGTCCTTATTCAGTTGCTGGAGGTTGGAATGTGAGAATATCACCTCCTGTTTGCTCTTACCTCCAAGTGCACAAAACTGAAGCCTACCCGCTGAGCGACTGAACTGCTCCTCCTTACCAGAAATGCTGTTCTTCTCTATATTCATAAACTACTTTCTAGCTTTATACTCCAAAAGGTTACCTCTGTACCCCAATATACATGTGGATAAAAGTTGAAAAAAGAAAATCTACCTTGTGAAAGAACAGAACAGTGTAGCCAAGGCATAATCGAAAATACAAAAGTTGACTGAAACTGACCTTTGTGGGGCTGGTAGCCAAGTGCACGGGAGAGACTTGCCTGCAGATCAAATTTACCCTTTTTTTTCGTGTTTGGGGTCTCCGTAGTTTGAGCAGTAAACTTGAAAGGTGTGATAGCTACTAATAAAAAAAAAGACAAAACCACAGTGGAATTAAACAATAAATATATATAAAGAAATCTGATGTATTTATACGGGCAAGGAATTGCGTAACTATACTGCAACCTATGAATATCATTATTTGCACTTGACCCAACGCATGATCTAGATAAGGCACTGCAGATTATGCGCAAGTTATTACCTTTATTTTGCTGACAGGTGCTCTCTCCAATAGCTGTAGACAGTTGGATTGTGGTGTTTAAATCTGAAAAAAAAAAAAAAACAATTGCAACTGGTTTTTATTTATTTTTTGTGGTTTTTGAGTTAGCTTTTTATTCAGCAGCTCTCCGGTTGCTAGGGTCCAAATTACCCCAGCAATGAGCAGTTATGTGGGGGATATGATTGCGCTGCGAGCAACTAAAAAAACATCTGATAAAAAATGATTTGCAATTTGAAAAATCCTTATATTCACTCCCCAAAGCCAAAGGGGGATTAAAATGTTTGACCATACATCCCCTTTAAAAGAATTGTACAGTATAAAAACTGGATAAATAGAGAAGATGTGCAAAATAAAAAAAATGTTTCTAATATAGTTAGTTAGCCAAAAATGTAATGCATAAAGGCTGGAGTGACTGGATGTATAACATAATAGCCAAAACACTGCTCCCTGTTTTGCAGCTGTCTTGGTTTCCATGGATCAGTGACTAGACATAACTGTTGCTTTTGAATCTGAGCTGAAGGCTGAGGATCAATTACAAACTCACTGAACAGTTATGTCCCATGTGCCCCCCCCTTATAGTCAGTGACTAGTGTTCTGTTCTGTTACGGTCACTCCAGCCTTTATACATTACATTTTTGGATAACTAACTATATTAGAAATATTTTTTATTTTGCACAGCCTATTTACCCAGTTTTTATTTTTGCACTGAACTGTTCCTTTAAAGCAAAAGGAGATTTTGTGTAATCACCGTTAAATCTCTTTCTCTTCAGTCTCTTGGGGGACACAGGGACAATGGGGTATAGCTGGTATCACTAGAAGCCAGGACACAACCTTAATAAGAAACCGATTCTTCCTTCACTGGCTATACCCCCAGCAGGCGGAGCCTAGGTCAGTTTGTACCAAAGTCATCAGAATAACAAGTAACTTAACCAAACCTTAGAACTGTAACATTAACAGTATCATGTCTGACGGAGTGAAGGCCTCAATCCAGGGCGGGAAGCCCTGTGTCCCCGAAGAGACTGAAGAGAAAGAGGAGTACACAAAATCTCCTTTTCTCCAAGTCATCTTGGGGGACACAGGGACAATGGGGACGTACCAAAGCTGTCCCCTAAGGCACGGGTGGGAAGAGGCCTATTTTGAGGTAACCACCGCGGCCTGAAGAACCTTCCTGCCAAAGCAGATGTCAGAGGCCGCAAAGGTATCAAAGTGGTAAAGTTTGGAAAAAGAGTGAACAGAGGTCCACATTGCAGCTTTGCACCAGGATGTACTTACCCCTCTGGTGGAGTGAGCCATGACCCCTACTTGGAGGTTCCTGGCCTTGTGCTGTGTAAGTTCGTAGTATAGCTTGCTTGATCCAAAGGGATATGGCCTGTTTGGTGGCCGTGGCACCTTGGCGTGGTCCCAAAGGGAAAACCAGCAGGGAGTCAAATTTGCGGATGTCCTTGACTCTGTGCAAGTAGAACTTTAGTGCTCTCACAGGATCCAGAATGTGGAGGGCCTTTTCTTTTGCTGCTGCAGGGCAAAAAGATGGCACAACTATTTCCTGGTTGAGATGAAAGTCCGAAAAAACCTTGGGCAAAAAAGAAGGAATGGTGCGGAGAACCGCTCAATCACAGTGAAAAATGAGGAAGGACGGTTTGCAGGATAGAGCACTGAGTTCAGAGACACGTCTTGCTGAGGAGATGGCGAAGAGGAAAACAGTCTTCCAGGTGAGCCACTGTAGAGAAATTGATCCCAGGGGTTCAAAAGGCGGTCGTTTAAGTGCCTTGAGTACTAAGGTGAGGTCCCAGACGGGAGTGGGTGTTCTTATTTGGAGTGCAACATGTGCCACCCCTTGGATGAAAGTTCTGACATCCTGGATCAGTGCTAGTCTCCTTTGGAAAAGGACTGACAGGACAGAAAGCTGAGATTTGAGGGAGCGGAGTGCCCTTGGAAAGTCCTTCCTGAGGGAATTCCAGGATATTGGGAACGGAGAAGGTTCTGAAACTGATTTTGCGTCTGGTGTGTTGGTAGGTGGACCAAACTCTATGGTAGGCTCTGGCTGAGACCGGTTTTCTGGCTGCGCACATTGTGCATGCTACTGCCCCGGAGAAGCCCTTTCGGATCAGGATCTCTGTCTCAAGAGCAACGCGGTCAAATTTAGACTTGTTGGATCTGGATGGCGAATAGGTCCCTGAGAGAGAAGGTCTGGAAGTGGAGGCAAGGTCCATGGTTCTGCTACGGAGAGATTGAGCACGTCTGTGAACCAGGCCCTTTGAGGCCACCTTGGTGCGATCAGAATGAGGGTGGTCTGTTCTCGCTGCAGCTTCCTGATTGTTCTGGGAATGAGAGCTAGAGGCGGGAAGGCATAGGCCAGATTGAAATCCCAAGCGGTGGTCACAGCGTCTATGTTTAGAGCCAGTGGGTCTCTGTATCTGGCTAGGAATGCCGGAACCTTCCTGTTGTGCCTGGTCGCCATCAGATCGATCTCCAGAGTTCCCCACATCTCTGTTATTTCTTGGAAGACTGTCTTTTAGTGACCATTCTAAGAACTGTTGACTTAGGAAGTCTGCCTCCCAGTTTTGTAGGCCTGGGATGTAGATGGCGGACAGTTGGACTTGGTGGGTCTCTGCCTAGCTGAAGATGAGCCTGATCTAGTTCAGGGCTGCTTTGCTCCTTGTTCCCCCTTGGTGGTTGATGTAGGCCACTGCCATGGAGTTGTCCGATTGCACCTTTACTGACTGACCCTTCAGTTCCTGTTGCCAATGGGTCAGGGCAAGTTGTATTGCTCGAATTTCGAGCAGATTGATTTGTAACAGTCTTTCGGTGGGATTCCACTTCCCCTGTGTTGTTCTGTTGTCTAGAACTGCTCACCATCCGAATAGGCTCGCGTCTGTGGGGAGGATGCACCAAAGGGGTTCCCCTAGGGTTCTCCCCTGAGCGAGGTGGATCGGATCTAGCCACCAGCGAAAAGAAAGCTTAGTTTGAGGGGAGAGCAGAATCTCTTGTAGTAGGGATCTCCGGTTCTATACATTGAGGATGTTCAGTTGGAGGTCTCTTAGATGGAACTGAGCAAGCGGAACTGCCTCTAGGGTAGAGACCATGACTCTTAACACTTTCATGCAGAATTTCGCCATCTGGCGCGGTTTCTGAAGTAGAATTCGCACTAGCGCTTGGAGGTGGGTCGCTTTCTCTGGTGGGAGTGATATCCTCCCTGTGTTAGGGACGACTTCTCTAGGACCCATCCCATTTCATGGAAATTTGGAGTGCCCGTTGAGCTTCCTGGGGGGACGGAGCTTTGATTAGGAGGTCATCCAGGTACGGGGTGATGGAGATTCCCTGTTTGTGAATCTCTGCTGTAGCAGCGGCCATAATCTTGGTAAAGACCCGGGGGGGCAGATGTGAGGCCGAAGGGTAGACTTGTGAATTGAAAATGGCGATTTTGGAATGCAAAGCGCAAGTATTTCTGGTGCGGAGGGAAAATGGGGCAGGTAGGTGTCCTTTATGTCGAGCGACATGAGGAATTGCCCTGGAGACATTGCTGCAATCACTGATCTTAGGGACTCCATCTTGAATTTTTGTGTGCGTATGAACACAGAGGGTTTGGGCTTACGATTGTCCAAACGGGCTAGCAAAAGTGTTTGCACCCGCGAAACTTGTATGGCAAAAGTAAGGTGCGCCAATTCCTAATTTTAGAGGGCGCCATTGGGGGAAAAGGCAGACCCTGTGACATCTCCCCCCCCCCCCAGAGAATAAGCTTCAGATGAAGTAAAGAGCTCTGTTCCGCATAACATAGTGCAGAAGCACCTCTCATATGTTAGCATAGAGGAGTGGAATGGGGGGGGGGGAGAAGGGGGAGAGAGAGAATAGAGAAAGGCACAGGGAAACCCTGTTCCTGCTTACCTGTCCCTGCTGCAGAGGGTGTCTCTCTCTCTCCCGCTGCCTGCCGGCTAGCCTGGTCTCCTAAGGTGGCTAGGTGGCCTGTGCACAGCACCCAGTGACCCCGGTGGCAGATCCCAAGTTGCAGAGTGCTACAGAGTCTTTACACAGGGGTAAAGAGACAAACACAAACCCAAATTGCCAGCAAAAGCTGAGCAGAGACTTGCTTGAAGTCCTATCCTCCCGAGGACACAACAAAAACTGACCTAAGCTCTGCCCGCTGGGGGTATAGCCAGTGGAGGAGGAGTCTGTTTCTAAAGCTGGCCATAGACGTAACAATTACGATCTTTCTCGGAAAAGATCTTTCCAAGAAAGATCGTTCGTTTCAACACACACGTGTAGAGCTGAATCGTCAAATATACAGGTAGAAACAATAAATTCTACTTGTATCTGACGATTCAGCACTAACAATGGCCAATGTTCAGGATGCTTTCAAAAGCATCCGATCAAAATTTTCCGTCCAGCCCGATCAACCAGCCGACCGATATCTAAATCTTCTGACGATATCAGTCAGCTCATTTCCCACCATACACGCACCGAATATCGTACGAAAATTTGTTTCGTACAATATTATCTGTGCGTCTATGGCCACCTTTATTAAGGTTGTGTCCTGCCTCCTAATGATACCAGCTATACCCATTGTCCCTGTGTCCCCCAAGATGACTTGCAGAAAAGGGTGGGTATGTGCTCCTATCGAAGCAGGAATAATTGAAGGTGACAATAATTCTTCAACCATCAACAAACAAGCAAATCAATCTAGTGGTACATCACCAAGTACCTGGCTTTTTAGCTCTCTCTGGAGTGGTCAATGGTTCATTCTTTTTTACAGAGGGCAACATCTGCCTTGGTTCACTCTCAGGGGTGACAGTCAAAAAGCTTGAGGACTTCCTGGCAGGTGTCTTTTTTTCAGAGGGCAACGTTTGCCTTGGTTCACTCTCAGGGGCAACAGCCAAAAAGCTTGAGGACTTCCTGGCAGGTGTCTTTTTTTCAGAGGGCAACGTTTGCCTTGGTTCACTCTCGGGGGGGACGGACAAAAAGCTTGAGGACTTCCTTGCCGGTGTCTTGATAAGAGAGTGTTTATGTTCATTATCTTTTGTAGCCTCAGAAAACCTACACAAAGAAAAACAAAACACCATTTCAACCAAAGGATTGGGTTTGTCCCTGCCTCCTTGGGAGATAGGAACACTAAGACAAAATAGGAATGACCGCTCTAGAAGCAGGTTACAGCCCACCATATCTTCTCCATTCATCAAACCTGTATTTGCATTTCTGTTCCTATTCAGTTACATTGAAAAGGAAAACCAACAGCCTGCCAGAAAGTAGCTGCCTCCTGGGAGTCACATGACCAGGGGCAGCTGAGAAATTGACAAAATGTCTAGCCCCATGTCAGATTTCAAAACTGAATATAAAAAAAAAATCTGATTGCTCTTTTGAGAAATGGATTTCAGTGTAGAAGTCTACTGGAGCAGCACTATTAACTGATGTGTTTTGAAAAAAAAAAATCATGTTTTCCCATGACAGTATCCCTTTAAAATAAACCCAGCAGGATTGCTTTGACAAAATATGGATTAATGCTGTTACCATCAAATACAAGGTACTGTTTTATTATTTCAGAGAAAATGGAAATCTTTTTTTTTTTTATTAAAATTATTTATTTAGAATTGACTCTATGGGAACCTTCCCAGAGTTTTCTGATAGCAGATGTCTTACCTTTACGTCAAAAACAGCAATAGAAGCAGAAATCAGAGAACAGAGCAAAGTGGGGAAAAAAGTGTAAGAAAAGAAATGCAAGCTGTATGTGGGTTGGTGCATGCATAAAATTTGCCCTATTACCTAACGATCATTTTGGATGATGAAAGAACCAAAGGCTTGAATCCAGATCTATCAACCAGGATGCTCTTATTGGAAGTGGCAAAGCGTCCAGATCTCCTCTGGTTCATGGGTGTTCGAGAAGGAGATGCCCCAGCGGTCCGAGGCAGAGGGCTCAGTAAGGAAAGCCTGCTCTTTACTGGCTTCTACAATGCAGAGAAAACAAAAACATTTTTATAATCAATAGATTACATGGCTTTTTAACAAAAATAACTTTTAGCACATTCTAGAATGGCAATTCCTAGCAATGTCTGGTCTTCATTTTTTGTGTGTAGTTTTTCCCCCATTAACGTGCCTTCTGGCTCTTTCCAGCTTTCAAATGGTGGTCTCCAACCTGAGCAGCCAGTCTCTAATTCAAAATACAGGTACAACTGATCTGTCTGTTTAGGAAACACTACTATAGTTCATATAAACAAGCTGATGTTTAGTAATGGTAGAAACTGAAAAAAGGCTATATGGCATAGGTTAAATAGTAGATAACACACAACACCATTATGTTCTACGGAGCTTATCTGCTGTGTAACCTGAGCCTTTTTCTCCTTTGAATGGCTGCCCCCATTTCTACACAGCAGCTTATTTATATCAACAATAGTAGTGTTTCTGAAACAAACAGCAGTTTTATCAGTGCAGGGCAACACTGCATTATATTTGTATTACTTTAAAACACGTTAATTTTTTGAGGTTACTTTTCCTTTAACCAAACAATCAGATCTGCCCAATATGGTCCTGCACACAGGTGTAGAAAGGATTACTCTGGCACTTCAAGGCAGGTGAATGGTAGGGATCCCCCTTGCCATTTATTGGTATAAATGTGCAACGTTTCGGGGTGACCCCCTTTGTCATGCTTGACAAAGGGGGTCACCCCGAAACGTTGCACATTTATACCAATAAACGGCAAGGGGGATCCCTGCCATTCACCTGCCTTGAAGTGCCAGAGTAATCCTTTCTACATTGTACCTAGAGGTTTGCCGATACCTCCTACACTGAGCACCAGGCGTTCTTTACCTTATGAAGTGTCGGGTGAGTGCGCTACTTTTTCAATTTTCCCTGCACACAGGTGGCAATATTTCACATAGATCCACTCACTTGGCCAGCTTATACTATTCTTATTCAAAAATAATCAATTTGACTGTAGATAGGACTTCCGTGTCCTTTTCCATTTGTAGCCATGTTCCAGTCTACCACCTGTCTCACAAGTCATTATGTCGCAGCCACTGTGCAAGTATTACCTTAATATCACTGTCTGGTGTTTTCTCCACTAACTTGAGAAGGCTGGATTTTTTTGTTAACATCTGCAAATTAAAAAAAAGCTTTAATGAGAATGATTTGTATTAAGTTGCTATGAGACACTAATATTGCACTGCTAGTCATTCAGATACAAGCAAGGCTTGAGTGAGGAGTGAGCAAGGGATTTGCTAGAGTCTACATCACTCCACTGTGGTCTCCATGTGTTAGAATACAGGCTGTTTCACTGCAAGCAGGGATGCCTTACTAAGAAAATATATACATCTCTGGTTTAAAATACAGGTATGTGGTCCATTATCCAGAAACATTCTGAATTAAGGAATGGCCCTCTACCTTGGACTCCTTTTTATCCAAATTATAATAAAAGAGCTCAATTAGATAAATTAGAAACACCAATCAGACTTACCGCAGTAGAAAGTGTGTATTTGAATTAATGGATTTACACCTAGATCACTATGGTAGATACATTATTGTGGTGTGTATGATAGCAGGTCAAATGCTCATAATTGTAAATGTATATCCCCCCCCCCCCCATTTGCAGTGGAGGTATTACAACTTATAATGGCACGTCTCTTAACAATGCCACCGGCACCAATTTGCATAATGGGGGACTTTAACTGCACTTTGAACCCAATGATAGACAGATCCTCAACATCCACTCACTTCCCTACGGGCCTGGCTGCCTGGGCCACGGCCCATAACCTCACTGAGATCTGGAGGTGGAGGCACCCCCAGAAACCTCAGTTCTCATGCTACTCTTCCACTCACCAAACTGGCTCCAGGATAGACTTAGCATTTGCCTCTGGCTGCCCAAGGTTAGAGAGGTGGATTATTTACCTAGAGCCCACTCTGATCACTCACCACTGAGGATTTCACTGGCATTTTTCTCCTCTAAAGCTAGGCCTTGGTGCTTAAGCCCGCTGTGGTTGAAAGACCAGCAAATTGCTACAGAATTAGCGGAGGCAATGAATAATTTCTGGGTTGAAAATGAGGGTTCAGCTGAATTGGGGGTGGTCTGAGAGGCCTTCAAAGCACACAGTAAGGGGGTCCTTAAAGCAGCCATAATAAAATCTCGTGCACAGAGGAAAGATAAAGATCAAGAACTAGAACAAATAGTTAGACAGGCAGAAGAACAGTATACAACCAAGCCCTCACCACTGACATACTCTACTTACCTAGCAGCCACTAGAGAATTAGAGCTTCATAAAATAAATGCCACAAAAAAGCTGATCTTATACTCAAGGCAGAGAACATTTGCTTTTGGGGACAAGAATGGTAAACCCCATGCGTACTTAGCCAAAGCTTTAGAAACTACAACTGCAGTACCTAGAATAGAGAACAAAATAGGTGAGATAGTCTCAGACCCCGACCTGATCGCAAAGGTGTTTGGAGGTGTACATGTCTCTGTAGAACTGTTCAAACGGGAATATGAGGCCCATGAGTTAAACAAATATCTCCATTCCCAAGACTAGACATGGACCAAAGAATCTACTTAGATTCAATCATTACAGAATATGAAATAGCACAAGCCCTGATGCAGTTGCCACAGCAAAAAAATCCAGGTAGCGACGGGCTTCCAATAGACTGATATCGACAAAATGTAAAACTCCTGGTATCCAAACTATCAAAACTTTATGAATCAGCATTTGTGAAAGGGGTGCTGCCACCTTCTGCAACTGAGGCCACTATAATAGTATAGTCTCTCGACACCGCCAAAGCCTTTCACTCCATAGAATGGGGCTCTCTCTGGGGGGTGTTGCAGGCAATGGGATTTGGCACAAATATCCTACAATGGATCCAACTGCTATATAAAGAACCTAAAGCACAAATTAGACCTCTTCCCCCTTTATAGAGGAACCCAACAGGGTTGCCCTCTCTCACCAGCACTGTTCTCTTTAGCAATAGAGCCACTTGCCTTATTAATCAGATCCTCCACACAGATAAAAGGACTCAAACATCCGAACAAAAAATATCACTATACGCGGATGATACACTTCTGTATATGGGAGATGGGGAGGCTTCCTTACAGGCGGCCCTCACAATTATAACAGAATTTGGGACGTACTCTGGTCTCCAAATTGACTTGAGTAAATCTCAAATTCTCCCACTGGATGATCATAAGTGTATTTGACTACCCCCAAATTGTCCATTGCAGATAGTCCAAAAATTCAAATATTTGGGTATAACCATAGAAAAGTCTCCCACATCATTCGTTAAAAACAACCTCTACCCCTTAATACAAGACTTATCTTCTGTGCTTACACACTGGGATAAACTACCACTATCACTCATAGGAAGGATAAATAATTTTGAACCCCAAAAAAAAAAAAAACTTGTCCTCTCTATACTCAACGCTGTCAAATAGCATGTATGATCCCCTCCCAAGAGTAAAGCTCAAATGGGAGGGCATTGTGCCCCCCTTGCATGAGGAGGAGTGGGAAGAAATAGCGGATACCATGCAGAGCCCTCTAATTAGTGCAAGGGACAGATTGGTGCACTTTAAAATTATACACCAAACATACCTCACCCCAGTAAAGTTACACCGTATGGGGAAGCTACCCTCACCTAACTGTTTAAGATGTGATGGGGGCCCAGGCACTTTTGGACATCTATATGGGACTGCCAATTTATACAAGAGTTCTGGGTATAGATCACAACCTTTATGGTAGAGGAGCTATGTCTCCCTAGAACCCTGGATGCCAAAATGTGTTTGCTAGGTTTGATACAGGATGTGGGCCCTTTGAATTGTACTAGAGACCTGTTGAGAATACTCCTATTTTATGGGAGAAAGACCATCGCTATGCACTGGATGAACTCCCCACCACCCAATCTTCACCATTGGAAAAATATGATCAACGCACAGCTGGAGTTATATAAACGGACATACCTATCTAGAGGAGCAAGTGACAAGTTTGACAAAATGTGGGCCCCTTGGACATCGTCACTAGCAACAAACTGAGAGCCTTCTAGCTCATATATGGGAAAGCCGCATTGTTCTGCCATTATGCATGTTTGTTTTCTTTCTTTTGTAATTTTTGTATGCTTGTATAAATAAAAGATACCTTTTAAAAAAATCTTATTGTGTCCAGAGATAAAATACAGGCAGCATGGCTGGCTCACTCAACATGTACAAAGTATAATTAAACCAAACATGAACAGTGTGTTTAAAATATTGTGAATTAATAACAAAATTGCAGGTTAAAAACACATATACTGAAAATAAACAACCGCTTTATATAAAATGGGAAATATCAAAGCGGGGATTTAGGCCATTCGGACTTCGAGTAAACTTAGAATCCAATATGCTTCACGGGTATTCAGGAGATTTCTGCCACTAAATTTACATACTTGAAGTCTGCATGGTTATTGTTGGATATATCTATTTAAATTGCATACATGTCAGTAGCTACACGCTCATGATTAAGGGCAGCTGTGCCCGAAATGCGTTGAGCCAGCCATGCTGCCTGTATTTCATCTATGGACATAAAGATTTTTGCCTTTTAACTCACAAGTTCAGTGTGCGGAATCCCTCTATCTTCATGCCTATAATAAAACAGTAGCTTGTACTTGATACAAACTAAAATATTATTAATCCTAATTGGATGCAAAACCAGCCTATTAGGATTATATAATGTTTAAATGATTTTCTAGTAAACTTATGAATATCCAAATTATGGACAGATCCCTTATTCAGAAAACCCAAGGTCCCAAGCATTCTGGATAATACCATATGAACTATTGGACTAAAGTAAGCTATGCTGCAATTACAGACACTGGGGTTCATTTACCCCAGGCCACAATAAATAGCAAGCTATAAGTTACTGGAGCAGTGAAATAATAACCAAAAGGACCATCAATGGCAGATTGCAAATTTACCTTAATTTCCTGGATAGAGCTGCTTACTGCATCCAGGCGCTTTTGCTTCCTCTCCATGTACTTGTCTATGGATTCCATTTTTTTGAAGTGAGCTTCATGCAACTTTTTAAAATCTGTCAAAAGTATCAAATGATTATTATAAAGAATCTGAGCAAAGCACCTGTGTAAAACCTACCAGAAACTGGCAATTTAAATATAGCAAATTGACAACACAAACCTTTCTGTGCCCTTTCGAGTGTAACATATGCCCTGTTATAACATTAGTGATGATAAATTGCTAAAAAAAAAAATTTAAAAATCAGAGCACAGGTAAACCCAAAAATCTAGCAAAGAGAATGGTAACATCTCTGTTCTGTTTGGGACCCATTATCCAGAATGCCCAGGACCTGGGGTTTTCCAGAGAACGTATTTTTCAGTAATTTGGATCTTCATACTTAAAGGATAAGTGAACCTTTAAAATAAGTGAATATAAAATTGACGAGGGGCTATTCTAAACACTTTTGCAATGTACATTATTTTTTATTCCAAGATATTAAGGGACACATGTACTGTTAATATGAATGAATTGTTATAACAGCGTCACCTGCTGAGATTTTTCCCAATATTCTGACTACCAAGTAATCAAGGAAGTTGAAAGAAAGAGGCTGATGTTCTTCTGCTTAAGAAAACAATTAGAAACCTCTCACATGTTTCCTAAGCAGAAGAACATCAGAGCAGCCGCTTTCCTGACAACTTCCTTTACTACCTGGTGATCAAAATGTCAGGAAATGGACCAGCAGGTGGTGCTGTTGCAACAAAATTCATTAATATTATCAGTACATATTTCCCTTAATATCTTGGGGGAAAATAGAAAAATAATGAATTGCAAAAGTACTTAGAGCAACCCCCTTATAAATGTTATATGCACTTATTTTAAAGTTTAACTTAACCTTAGTCTACTATATTTTACTATATAGTCTACTATAAAATCATTTAAACCTTAAATAAACCCAATAGGCTCGTTTTGCTTCCAATTAGGAGTTATTAGATCTTAGTTTGGATCAAGTACAAGCTACTGTTTTATTTACAGAGAAAAAGGAAATAGAGTGAAATTCCACCGCTCTCCATTCATTTCTATGGGATTTTAAAAGGCGTATTTATCAGTCAACTTTCCCTTCACCCATTGATAAATAGGCCTTTCAAAATCCCATAGAAATGAATGGAGAGCGGCGGAATTTCACTCTAGTGGCGGAACTTCACTCTTTGATAAATTTACCCCAATGGGAGACCGCCATTATGTAATTTGGAGCATTCTTGATAACGGGTTTCCATATAACGGATGCCATACCTGAATAATATATGTTAATGGTATTTGACATACTTGGAGTGGAAGGTTTGGATCCAGGTCTAGATAGACGACCGGCATATCTTGGAATCTTCCCAGCTGAAGGTACACTAGTAATGTTGCTGGCTGTAATAAAAGGCAAGTATATGCAAGTTCAGTCAATGGATTTAGAGAAGAGAACATTTTCAAGCAATATGTCCTGGGCAGAATGACCGAGTTCATGTTCATTACCAGAATAAACATTTAATTTACTGCACAAAAATCTGAATTCAGGGAATGTGTTGAGATATGAATGTAGGAACACAAAGCAAAAGGTTTGAGTTTTGATTAAATGTGTAATAAGCAGGTTATCCTATGCATTAGAAGAGTGTGGACCTGCATAGATTATTAAATGGGCAGGACAGAAATACCCCACTCTTATTACACATATAGACACTATATTATTGGGCATCTTGTGAGGATTACCCTAGGGTAGGTGACAACAGCTTCCAAGAAACCAATACAGAATTTAGACATTAGAAATATATATTTTAGCGGGTGCATTTGCTTTGAAATAAATTGTGAGTGAAGCCTCTGCCTAAAGCAAATCAAATGGTTTGCCTTACTCAGCACAGCCGTTTATAAATGCTTGCAATTCAGTTTACAAACCGCCTATCACAAAATACACGCCCAAAAACAGAACGGATATGTGCTGCCCCATACCTCTGCCCATTATTCCTGATACATGGAAAGAGAGAAATCACCTTGGGAGCAAATAAGTCAAGGGTGTTCATATATGTGGGAAGTTAAAGGGGAAGCATCGTGAAAATGTAAACGTAATCTAAGCTTCAGCATTCTGAAAGAAGAAACTTTCTAAATACAATCAAATAAAAGGGAACTATTGCAAAAATTTCAATTTAATAGAAGATTCAGCATACTGTAGTAAAAAAAACTTTGTAAATGCAATCAATGAAAAAGTCTGTACCGTTTCTGAAAGAATTAAGGTTATATTCGCTATCCCTCGCTCAGCATCGGTTTCTCTTCATTCTGTCTTCATGCAGCAGTTGGGTGTCAGATATTCATTGATAGTCAGATCCAACATATCGTATAAGGGGCTTCCTTTCCTAGCAGATGTATTAGAGCTCATTCAAATAACAGATTCCAGTACAAACAAAATAAGGAGATTTTGTGTACTCACCGTTAAATCTCTTTCTCTTCAGTCGCTTGGGGGACACAGGGACAGTGGGTTAAAGCTGCTACCAGTAGGAGGAGGACACAACAATAAAAAATAATTAACTAGCTCCTCCTCCGCTGGCTATACCCCCGAGTCAGGCGGAGCCTAGTCAGTTTTGTACCAAAGAACTATAGTAACAAGAACGTAACTTGAATAAAAAAACTTAATTTTTGAACTACGGTCATAGATTGAACAATAGACCACGTCTGATAGGCAGAATGCCCCCCCTATCCGGGGAGGGACGCCCTGTGTCCCCCAAGCGACTGAAGAGAAAGAGATTTAACGGTGAGTACACAAAATCTCCTTTTCTCCAGTGTCAGCTTGGGGGACACAGGGACAGTGGGGACGTACCAAAGCTGTCCCCTTAATTAGGGTGGGCAGGATAGGCTTATGTGGAAGTCACCACTGCGGCTTGAAGTACTTTCCTGCCGAAGCGTGTCATCTGTCGCAAAGGTGTCAAAATTGTCGAACTTTGCAAAGGAGTGGATAGATGTCCACACTGCTGCTTTGCACAGCTGCTCAGCTGAAGCTTGGTTTCGAAACGCCCAGGAAGTGCTCATCCCTCTGGTAGAGTGCGCTCTGATGTGTTGAGGAGGTGTTTGACCTCTTGCAGAGTATGCTCGTTGGATAGTCTGTTTTATGTATTTGGAAATGGTAGTCTTTGAAGTCGGTGTTCCCTGTAAGGGACCCCCCGGGATAATGAACAAAGCTTCCGACTTTCGGATATCTTGAGTCCTGTGCAAGTAGAACTTGAGAGCTCGGACAGGATCCAGAGAGTGTAAGGCAACTTCTTTCGGAGTGGAAGGTGAGGAACAGAAGGTAGGTATAGTAATTTCCTGGTTGAGGTGGTAGGCCGACACCACCTTTGGAAGGAATGACGGTATCGTCCGAAGGACCGCCCTGTCCTGATGGAATACAAGGAATGGAGGTTTGTATGAAAGAGCACCAAGTTCGGAGACTCTTCTGGCCGAAGAAATTGCGACTAGGAATACTGTTTTCCAGGTAAGCCACTGTAAAGGGATTGGCGCCAGTGGCTCAAACGGTGGTTTTTGGAGAGCTTGCAGTACTAGTGTGAGATCCCATGTGGGAGCAGGTGCACGAATTGGTGGGGCTATGTGAGCTACCCCTTGCAGAAAAGTCTTAACATCCGGGAGGAGGGCCAATCTTTTTTGAAAAAGGATGGATAGAGCAGAAATTTGTGACTTTAGTGTTCCCAGAGATAAGCCTAATGATAGTCCTTATTGTAAAAAATCGAGGAGATTAGGAATGGAAAAAATCTCCCAATCCTTGTGATGCTTTGTACACCATTCCCTGTATGTGTTCCAAACCCTATGATATGTTTTAGCGGAGACTGGTTTACGGGCTGCTATCATGGTTTGTACCACTCTATTAGAGAATCCTTTTTTCTTTAGGATGTGGGTCTCAAGAGCCACGCCGTCAATTTGAGATTTTGAGGATGTGGATGATAAATGGGACCTTGTGAGAGGAGGTCCGGCAAGGGAGGAAGACTCCATGGTTCTTTGATCGACATGTTGAGAAGATCAGAGAACCACGTTCGCCTTGGCCATCTTGGAGCTATGAGAATGAGAGTTGTCCGCTCCTCTCTGAGCTTTCTTATCATTCTTGGAATGAGAGGAAGTGGTGGAAAAGCGTAGGCGAGATGAAAATTCCATTTTGATGTTAGAGCGTCTGCGCCCAGGGCTAGTGGGTCCCGGTATCTGGCAAGGAAGTTTGGTACCTTGCGATTTTGACGTGTGGCCATTAGATCCACCTCTGGTACTCCCCATCTCTCCGTTATGTCGTTGAATACTTCTTCCTTCAGTGACCATTCTCCTGGATCCAGCGACTGTCTGCTTAGGAAGTCTGCTTCCCAGTTCTGGATGCCCGGGATGTATATGGCGGACAGTTGTGTTCTGTTGGCTTCCGCCCAATTGAATATGTGTTTGATCTCGTTTAGGGCCCCTCTGCTTCTTGTTCCCCCTTGGTGGTTTATGTAGGCGACTGCAGTGGAGTTGTCGGATTGAATCTTTACTGCTTGTCCTGTCAGATCCCTTTGCCAATGTTTTAGGCTGAGGCGGATCGCCCGGATCTCCAGAGTGTTGATTGATAGTGAGCTCTCTGCTGGTGACCACAGGCCCTGAGCCGCTCTGCCCTCCAGTACGACTCCCCAGCCGAAGAGGCTTGCGTCCGTTGTTAGTACGCGCCATTGTGGGTTGCCAAGTGGTCTTCCTCTGGCAAGATTGTTCGTCCTTAGCCACCATAGTAGTGATAATCTCGTCCTTCTGGAGATGTGAAGTATCTGGAGAAGTGACTTCTTCCTCCAGGTTGACAATATGTTCCACTGAAGATCTCTTAGGTGGAACTGAGCCAGAGGGACTGCCTCTATTGTTGAGACCATCACCCCTAGGACTCTCATGCAGAATCGTGCTGTGTGGGCTTGCTTCGCCCTCAGTGACCTGATCAGGGACTGTAGGTGTAGTATCTTCTCGGGTGGGAGAGACACTCTCTGTGACAACGTGTTGAACTGCATTCCCATAAAAATCATGGATTGACTGGGGTTGAGAAAGGATTTGTCCAGATTGAGACACCATCCCAGATCCTGGATTGTTGTCATGATCAGATGTAGTGCTCTCCTTGCTAGCGGGACCGAAGATGCTTTTATCAATAGGTCGTCTAAGTATGGAGTAATTGAAATGCCCTTGCTGCGTATTACTTCCGTCGCGGCTGCCATGATCTTTGTGAAAACTCGGGGGGCTGATGTCAGACCGAAGGGGAGTGCCGTGAATTGGAAGTGGAGGTTTTGGAAGGCAAACCTCAAATACTTCTGATGCGGAGGGAAAATGGGAATATGTAGATATGTGTCCTTTATGTCGAGATACCATAAACTCGCCTGGAGTCATTGCTGCAATGACAGAGCGTAGTGACTCCATCTTGAACCTGCGAGAGCGGATAAACTTGTTCAGTTCCTTGAGGTCTAGTACTGGTCGAAAGGAATTGTCCTTTTTGGGTACAATGAACAGATTTGAGTAGTAGCCCTGGAACCGTTCCTTGGCTGGTACTGGGATGATTACTTCCTTGTGAAGCAAGTCTTGACGCAGGCTGAGTGAATACTCACTGTCTGGAGTCCTCCTGTCCCCTGTAGTCAGCCGGCCAGACATTTCTCCCCCTGTGAAAAGGGCATGGAGAAGTTAGTTTGACTGGGTGGTTGATGTGCAATCACACTCTGAATACCCCGGCGACTATCCCACGCAGGAAGAATCATCTATCTACCACCTACTCTGTGTAGGGGTGAAGTGACTCTCCAATTTCCAGACATGTTGACTGTGAGTGGATATGTCCTCCTCCTGAGGACACAACAAAAAACTGACTAGGCTCCGTCTGCCTCGGGGGTATAGCCAGCGGAGGAGGAGCTAGTTAATTATTTTTTATTGTTGTGTCCTCCTCCTACTGGTAGCAGCTATACCCCACTGTGTCCCCCAAGCTGACACTGGAGAAAACTGCTTTTTGCATAAATCAGTGTCCATATAAATAGACATGACGTCTGGTGATTTTAATAGAGTGAGCTCTAATACATCTTCTAGGCAAAAGGAGCCCCCCTATAAGATATATTGGATGTAACTGTCAATGAATATCTGACACCCAACTGCTGCATGTAGAGAGAATGAAGAGAAAGAGATGCTGAGAGAAGAACAGTGAAGCTAAACTTCATTATTTCCGAAATGGAACAGAATTTTTAAAGGGAAACTGTCATGGGAAAACATGTTTTTTTTTTTAAAAACGCATCAGTTAAAAGTGCTGCTCCAGTAGACTTCTGCACTGAAATCCATTTCTCAAAAGAGCAAACAGATTTTTTTATATTCAGTTTTGAAATCTGACATGGGGCTAGCCGTTTTGTCAATTTCCCAGCTGCCCCTGGTCATGTGACTTGTGCCAGCACATTAGGAGGGAACTGCTTTCTGGCAGGCTGTTTTTCCTTTTCAATGTAACTGAATAGTATGCAGTGGGACATGGGTTTTACTATTGAGTGCTGTTCTTAGATCTACCAGGCAGCTGTTAGGGAGCTGTTATCTGGTTACCTTCCCATTGTTCTATTGATCTATGTCCAGCCCCATGTCAGATTTCAAAATGAAATATAAAAAAATCTGTTTGCTCTTTTCAGAAATAAATTTCAATGCAGAATTCTTCTGGAACAGCACTATTAACGGTTTCATTTTGAAAAAAAATTCCCCTTTAAAGGAATTGTTCAGTATAAAATAAAAACTGGGTAAATAGATAGGCTGTGCAAAATAAAAAATGTTAGTTAGCCAAAAATGTAATGTACAAAGGCTTGAGTGATTGTCTAACATAACAGAACAGTATACTACTTCTTACTTTTCAGCTCTCTTGGTTTACACTGCCTGGTTACCCTGGTTACCAGGCAGTAACCAATCAGTGACTTGAGGGGTGGCCACACTGGTCATAACTGTTGCTTTTGAATCTGAGCTGAAGGCGGAGGATCAATTGCAAACTCACTGAACAGTTATGACCCATGTGGCCCCCCTTCAAGTCGCTGACTAACTCAGATTTAGGGAGCCGAAAAGCAGTAAGTTCTGTTCTGTTATGTTACACATCCAGTCACTCCAGCCTTTATATATTACTTTTGGCTAACCAACTATATTAGAAACATTTTTTATTTTGCACAGCCTATTTACCCAGTTTATTTTTACCCTGAACTTTTCCTTTAAGCTCTGCTTCTACTGAAAGATGGATAAAATAACTCACGACATAGTACCAGGAAATAGAAAGAATGAAGAACTGTGTTGCCAGTAAGACTATACCTTTCTTTTTTCTTTGTATCATACCTTTCTTTTGCCGCTTCTCCGTTGTCTCCAAGTTGTTCTGTTTGCTTGTGTCTTCTGATCTGCTCCTTTTCCTATGCTTATCGTCTAAAGTGGGAGGACTTGCCTCTTTTTTCTTTGATTCCAAACAATTCTGGTCCTTTAGGGGACATGACATGATTGTATTATAAATCATTTTTATATTTAGGATAGTGCATTACTACAAAACACAGATGTGCAGAAACCAGAACATTCCAGGCAGTTCCCCTTTATTAAAAGAGCCAAATGGATAGGGAAACACATGGTGGCTCCTTCCTTCAAAATAGGCCTAAGTCTAGATGATGCAAACACCGTCATCTAGAATTAGTTCAACTTATTTAAAACTAAATGAATAACTGCATTATAGAATTTAAGGAAGTGCTAATTATTTTAACACCGTAGAGCTGCAAGATACTCTACCCCAATTATTTCCAAGATTGCTATGTTTTGCGTGCAAGGGTGGGAGGGGCTCTCTGTTTCCATTGAAATCAGGATGCTACTAGCAGAGGTCAAGATTAGACTAAAGGGGTAGTTCACCTTTAAATAAACTTTTAGTAGGATGTAGACCAGTGGTCCTCAACTAACATGTTGCTCATTAAAGGGGAATTCAATCCCTTCGCGAACTTTCGGCACATGCGTAGTAGTACAATCCGGCAAATGCATCCTACTGCGCATGCGCCGCCAATCTCCAACAGATCCAGGAAGAAGACGTTGCTGAAGAAGATGGGGCCCGGGAACTTGCACGGAGGGGTAAGTAGCCACTTAGGGGCATTTAGGGGAGATGTAGGCTGGGGGGGAGGAGGATAGCGCCCGAGGCATTGAATTCCCCTTAACCCATTTAATATTGCTCCCAGGGGCCTCAAAAAAAAAACCCACTACCAAACATTCTGCCAGTCCACATGGTGCTACCAAATAGCTAATCACAGCCTTTATTTAGCACTCTCCATGAACTTTATTCATGTTTGTGTTGCCCCTCCCTCCCCTTCCAGATGTAGACAGTTTTATTCGGAGAACCTGACTGCTATGGTCCCATTTACCCTAGCAACCAGGCACTGGCATGAATGAAAACTAAAAGATGAATAGAAGAGGCCGGAATAAAAAGAGAAGGAATATTTAATTACAGTACAACAGATATCATTGCTGTCAGAGGTCAGTGACCCCCATTTGAAACTGGAAAAAAAGGCACAAAAAGAAGGGAAATTTTAAGCTGGTATTTATGTTCTAAGAATAGGCCATTTAATAATAAACTAAAAGTTAACTTAAAGGGATACTGTCATGGGAAAACATGTTTTTTTTAGTGCTGCTCCAACAGAATTCTGCACTGATTTTTTTATATTCATTTTTGAAATCTGACATGGGGCTAGACATTTTGTCAATTTCCCAGCTGCCCCGGTCATGTGACTTGTGCCAGCACTTTAGGAGGGAACTGCTTTCTGGCAGGCTGTTGTTTTTCCTTCTCAATGTAACTGAATAGTACGCAGTGGGACATGGGTTTTTACTATTGAGTGCTGTTCTTAGATCTACCAGGCAGCTGTTATTTTGTGTTGGGGAGCTGTTATCTGGTTACCTTCTCATTGTTCTGTTGTTAGGCTGCTGGGTGGGGAAAGGGAGGGGGTGATATCACTCCAACTTGCAGTACAGCAGTAAAGAGTGATTGAAGTTTATCAGAGCACAAGTCACATGACTTGGATCAGCTGGGAAATTGACAAAATGTCTAGCCCCACATCAGATTTCAAAATGAAATATATAAAAATCTGTTTGCTCTTTTAAGACATGGATTTCAAAGCAGAATTCTGCTGGAGCAGCACAATTAACTGATGGATGATTTTTTTTCCCATGACAGTATCCTTTTAAAGGTGTACTACCCTTTTAACGAATATTTGCGGAGGATTTTTCAGTTTGGTGAGTAGTCTACTAGGAATATCTCTCAATCCAGTATACTTCTCCCTGTTAATGTTTCCGGAAATGGTCTACATATTTTCAATAGGTTTTTATCGTCTGGCACAACCAAAAGATGTGAAACTGGGAACCTTCCTCTGTGTGATCTCTCTAGCAGTCAGAAGGCATTTCTCGTGTGGCCCAATAAACTTAGTTTAAAACTATATTAAGCACGAAAGAAAATATGCTTTGCCAATATCAAGAAAGCGTAAAAGCACACTGCTGGACAGAAGGGCAAAAAGTTTGTTGCTGCTGTTAAAAGCATTTCCAGATGTCAAAAAAAAAAAAAAAAATAGATTAGATTTCAACGGCAGATACTTGCTAGTAGTATTTTCAGTTCTGACACATTTAGGGTGTTATATATACTAAACTCGTGGAGCTATTTGGGGCAAAACTTGAATTTTTCCAAGAGATTTATTATAGCCTGATGGAGCAAAAAGCTGAATCGGAAAATCAACCATCTCAGACTTGCCAAGGGTGTGTATAAGTCAATGGCAGAGGTCCCAATCCTATTTTGACGTTTCTGTGGTCTGAACAACAATATAAAAAATTTGGGCTTTTCAGGAAAAAAAAATTCAGAAAAAAAAAATCATACGAATCTGGTTTTCGCTTGAGTTTTTATCCAAATCGATTAAATTGAGCTTTTTAATTAATAAATAAGCTGAAACTGTGGATTCTTTTAAAGGAGAACTAGACCCCCTGCAGTGTTAAGTGCCAACTGGCCCACCTCCCTGACTACCCCCATACAGTCTTACTCCTAAATTCTGTCCCTTCTAGAAATAGCACCGCACATGCAGAGTGGGTGCAGCAGAGCTCACGGGTGCCATCTTCTTCTCTTCGGTATTTTGTGAAGTGAGTGGCGCATTGGTGCAAATAGACAAATTGTTGAAAGAGAGGAAGAAGAAACGAAGATTACCAAAGAGAGGAAGATGTGCCCATGAGCTCTGCTGCGCTCACTCTGTATGTGCGGTCACTATTTCAGAATTCAGGGGTAAGACTGTGCAGGGGGAGGCATGGAGGGGGGCCAGTGGGGGTTTAGTTCTCCTTTAATGTACAAATCTGTGTTTCAGGACAGGAACAGTTAGCAAGCAGACAGGAAAACAAAATTACCTGGGTGTGATCTGTCTCCGAAGCCAGACTCTCAGTGCCAGCCCCAACACTGACAGAGAGGAATTCATCTTTTGGGGTGTCCTGCTTTTGTAATGGTTTGCGGCCCCTGCCTCGTCTGTGAGTAACAAAAGATACAGAGACAGTCTCTTCCTTCTCCCGGCTGCTGTTTAGTTCATCAGTATCAGTGAGGGAAGAGCTTCCATCTGAATCCTTAGGCAAGGGAGAAAATGAAAGATATAAACACACAATATTGCCTCACAGGGCAGTACTACCGATCTAGGATCTCTGAACAAACATGGCTTAAATGTGATAGTCTGTGCAAAATAAAAAAATGTTTTCAATATAGTTAGCCAAAAATGTAATGTATAAAGGCTGGAGTGACTGGACGTGTAACATTGCCAAACTAACTAACTATATTAGAACTATATCTGTAATATATTTGCACAAACAAGTCACTTCTCACTGAGGCATCAGCTATTGCCAACCCATTTTAATTACTATTGTTTATGGTGGGAAAATTCTTTACTGTATTAGGGGACAGTGGAGTATTGGGCCCCATTTTTGGGTCTAATCCCATAGTCTATGCAGAAACTTGATAATATAACTCTATACAAGGTTTAGAGAGCTTCCAACATTTTTCCAAGAAAACTTCCAGGGTGTGTGTATATATACATATATATATATATATATATATATATATATATATATATATATTACATATATATATATATGTATATATATATATTTACTTACCGGACTGTCATCCTTGCTTGCCGGGTAAAAATGCACTTTTAAAGCCTTGAGCAGTTTATCAGCCTTAAAACAAAGAATGAAATTGAGTGAAGAGCAAAACCCCATTTAAATCAGTTAAAAATACAAATAACACAATTCATACATGAATCAGCACTTGTTAAAGGGGTTGTTCACAACAACTAGTTGTTTTCAGATAGATCACCAGAAATAAGTTTTCTCTTTTACTTTCTATTTTCTGTGTGTGACTGGAAACACTTTTTACAGTTTAGTTGATTTCTGCTAGTTCCCCGGAAATAAAGATTTTTTCCAGTTATTTTCTATTTGTGACCATTTTTCTAATATTGAAGTATAAAGTGTCATTTTTCACCTTCTAAAGCAGCTCTGGGAGGGGGCCCTTTAGGGTAAGGCCAGACGGGAAGATTTGGGGAGATTTGTCACCTGGTGACTAATCGCCTCTTTTTTTGGGGCGACAAATGTCCCTGAATCTTCCCGTCTGGCCTTACCCTTAAACTGTTCTAAACTGATACATTTAATGGATACATTTCTTATCTCTGACCCTGCTGAGCTGAATCCCTGGGTTTCATTACAGGCAGCTGTTAGAATTGATACAATAGTTGCCAATACTCCAGAGATGCTGCTGAGAAATGTATCAACTAAATGTGGCAAAATTGTAACAGTTTAGAGTCAGCACCTGAATTACTGAGCTGCCAGACTCAAACTCCAGAGACACCAACATTCAACTCTAAACTTAGATTTTGCAAAAACAGTAAAAAAATAAATAAGGGAAAGTAATTGAAAAACAGTATTTAATTCTGAAAACAACTGAACTAAAAAAGGGGGTTTGGAAGGTGAACATCCCCTTTAAAGGAGAACCAAACCTGTACAGTAAAATTAAACAATGGAAAGTAAATGAAAAAAAAAGTCTTTATTTCTGGGGAATCTGAAAACAACTGAACAGGCACAGAGAGTAAAAAAAAAGAAGATATTGCTAAACGATCATGTTTCAAAATCTACAAGAGCAGTTGTTTTAATACTATACAGCTCACAACACTAATTTTGGAGGGGCAAAATAAAAAAAACCTGGACCCAGATATTCTGGGTTCAAAAGAGCCTTGAATCAGATACACATGCCAAGCCTCAAACTTTTCACTGCCATGTTAAAATAAAGGGTCCCATCTACAGATAGAATTCCTGAGACGGTATCATCCAGAACATTGGAGCTAGTTTTTTCCCCAAATGCAAACTAGTCTTTAAAGGAGACATAGGATAAATTAAAAAAAATCCCTAATTTTGTAGGCAATTATAAGCAATATATGGTTGCTTTTACATGGTGCTAAAAATTAATATTATCTTTAAAAATAGCCCCTGTATTAGAGTTCCCTATAGATGTTCTCTGGTCCCTGTCTGTGTTTCAAATGAGGGGTGGCTGTGTCCTAACTGTCCCTGCCAAAAGCAAAGTAGGAGGGGGAGAGCCAATCACAGCCCTGGAGTCACACAAGCACAGACAGTCTTCAGTTCCCTATCAGGTCCCGCTGGCTGCTGATTGGTTCCTGTCCTACAGTGCAATGAGCCAAGAGTCACTGGCTCCCCTGCACAGCCTGGGAATTCAGGGAGCAGGAAGTGGAAGAGATGGGAGGGATTATTGGGGCTTTTGCAGAAATATTCAATAAATCAGCCTGAAACACTACTTTTTTAAGCACAATTCTTCTATATCTAAATGAGTATAATACACTGGTACATTCTTATTTTTTACACAATATGTCTCTTTTAAAGAGGTTGTTCACCTTCCAACACTTTTTTTCAGTAAAGTTGGTTTCAGATACAGTAGATCGCCAGAAATAAACTCTTTTTTCTAATTACTTTCTATTTTCTGTGTGTGACTATTTTTCTAATATTGAAGTGTAAAGTTAAAATTTCCTCCTGCTAAAGCAGCTCTGATAGGGGGTGGATCACCAAACCTGTAAACCATTCTAAATTGATACATCTCTTATCTTTGTCCCTGCTGAGCAGAATCAGAGTTACATTACAGGCAGCTGTTAGAATTGATACAATAGTTGCCAAAACTCCAGAGATGCTGCTGAGAAATGTATCAACTAAATGTTGCAACATTTTTTGAGTCTGCACCTGAATTACTGAGCTGCCAGACACAAACACCAGACACCAACATTCAACTTTACACTTAGATTTTGAAAAACAGTAAAAAAATAAAGGAAAGTAATTGAAAAAGTCTTTATTTTCTGAAAACAACTTAACTGAAGGTGAACAACCCCCTTAAAGGAGAACCAAACCTGTAAGGAAAAAATCCCTCACCCCCCCCCCC
>CM044446.1:91659937-91672029 GCA_024363595.1 Xenopus borealis | reverse complement strand
AGTAGTACTTATCTGTTATCTACTGTATATCATGTGCTTGAATGGCTGCCCCCATGGCTATCCAACAGCTTGTTTATATGAACTGTAGTAGTCTTTCTGAAGCAAACACCCCAGTTGTACCAGTGCAGCACAACAGTATATTATAGTTTAATTATTTTAAAGGCAAACTAAACCCCCACCCTACCATAAGGCTCCCAAGCTTCCAGGCATTTCCCCTTTCCCTCCCCACAGTGTCCTTTTGTGTTAAAAAAAAAAAAAAAAAAAAACTATAAGAAGAGTGCCACTTTTCTGCATTTAGGGGTCAGAATTTTTTAAAGGGGATTGTTTTCTTACACTAAAGTACACCACGGGGAGGGGGCAATGCCTGGAAGCTTGGTGGGTTAGTTCTCCTTTAATTAATTTTTTGTTATTACTGTCCCTTGAATAGTCAATTTTTAAATGGGCTGACCTAAGCTTCATCTCATGACCTGTTTCTTCCAGTGCCTATTACTCTTTAGTCTGTCGTTCCTGTGGGACCAGTATTGGCTTCAACCTCTACTCTGCGCCCAGGGCTTATGCCTTCCTCAGAGGCTTATTCTGTCTCCTCAAGGAACATCTTCTCTGGTGAGCGAGATCTGCACAATATCCGGCCAGGTGCCATATAGGAGACCTAAATGTCTGGAAAACAACTGCTGCATGTACCTACACTTCATTACTGTGGAATACATTAAAGGGGACCTGTCACCCAGACATAAAAAAGCTGTATAATAAAAGTCCTTTTCAATTTAACATGAAATCCAAATTCTTTTTTTTTTTTTTTATTAAAGTATCCATAGGTAATATTGCCATTCAGCACTTCCTAGATGCCACTGCTCCCCACACATTCCCCCAGTTCTCTTAACCATTTAATTGTGTAGCCAGGACATGGGGATGGACATCAGGTCCCCCATTCTGGTGCACAAACAAGATTCTGAGCTGATGCTCTAATTCTGAATTCCCAGACTGAAGGAAACACAATTCAAATAATTTATATAGTGTAATTAAAGTTCATTTTGTGATAAATTAGAATCTGTATTTTTTTTGTGTGTGACTGGTCCCCTTTAATGAGTTATGACGTGATTTTGGCCTTATGTTTACTGAAGACCTATTTATTCAATGCAAAACACAGCAAGTTACACTATGGTACTAACTGGTCTACAAACTGTAAAATGATGACATACATAGTAAGTTGCGTTGAAAAAAGACCCACATCCATCAAGTTCAACCTTAAAGGAGAATTCAGTCCTTTAGAAAACATATACCCCCAGCCTACCTGGTACCCCGGGCAAATACCCCTAATTTTTTACTTACCCCTCTGCAGATTCTGTCCTCGGGAGTTCACGGCAGCCATCTTCTTTTCTTCGTTAAACCCCAGAAGCAGACTGGCGTTTTTTTGCGCATGCGCAGTTGGGGTAATATTTTTGTGACTTACGGCACATGCGCAGTTGTTTGGGGCCAGAAGATCCCTCCAAATTCGCATGCATCGAAACTCTGCTCTGATTTCGAAGAAAAGACGACGACGCCCGTGAACTCCAGAGGACAGAATCTGCAAGGAGGGGTAAGTACAAAAAGAATTAGGGGCATTCCCTCAGGGGACCAGATAGGATGGGGGGGAGGAGGGGGGTCTATGTAGTGTAGTTTTTTTTTTTTTTTTTAATAGTACAGATTGAATTCTCCTTTGTCTATATATAACCTGCTATTTGATCCAGAGGAAGGAAAAACACAGCATCTGAAACCTCTCCAATTTGCCTTAGAGGGGGTAAAATTCCTTCCTGACTCCCAAGATGTAATCAGACCAGTCCCTGGATCAACTATGAGCTATCTCCCATAACCCTGTATTCCCTCACTTGCTAAAAAGCCATCTAACCCCTTCTTAAAGCTATCTAATGTATCAGCCTGTACCACTGATTCAGGGAGAGAATTCCACATCTTCACAGCTCTCACTGTAACAAACCTCTTCTGAATATTTAGACAGAACCTTCTTTCTACTAATCGGGCATTTCTTTCCTTTCAGCTACAAACTAAAATCCAGCTCTCTGATCCCTGGAAATGAAATGCGTTTTGAATTTACAAGCCTTGATGAGGACATAGCACAAGTATGTATTACGTGTATATTAAAAGGCAACTAATGGAATAAGATGATTTACATGGAAACGAATTCTCCAAAAAGATCCGGAACACACGGGAAGACTGTCTCCCATAAACTCTGTTTTAATTAAATCACATTTTTTTTACCCTTTTTCTCTGTAATAATAAAACAGATGCACAAAGAATAAAATTGCTCTTTACTGGAGGTTTGTTTAAAGGGGTTGTTCACCTTCCAAATGCTTTTGTTTTTAAGTTGTTTTCAGATTGTTCCCCAGAACAATTTTTTTTTTTTTTTTATTACTTTCCATTATTTGTTTTTTACTGTTTTTCCAAAATCTAAGTTGAATGTTGGTGTCTCTGGTTTTTGAGTCTGGCAGCTCAGTAAATCAGGTGCAGACTCTAAACTGATACAATTTTGCAGCATTTACTTGATACATTTCTCAGCAGCATCTCTGGAGTATTAGAATTGATACAATAGTTGCTAAGCTGCCTTAAAGGGATCCTGTCATGGGAAAACATGTATTTTTTAAACGCATACGTTAATAGTGCTGCTCCAGCAGACTTCTGCACTGAAATCCATTTCTCAAAAGAGCAGAAAGATTTTTTATATTCAGTTTTGAAATCTGACATGGGGCCATTTTGTCAATTTCCCAGCTGCCCCAAGTCATGTGACTTGTGCCTGCACTTTAGGAGGGAACTGCTTTCTGGCAGGCTGTTGTTTTTCCTTCTCAATGTAACTGAATAGTACACATTGGGACATGGGTTTTACTATTGTGTTGTTCTTAGATCTACCAGGCAGCTGTTATCTTGTGTTAGGGAGCTGTTATCTGTTTACCTTCCCATTGTTCTGTTGTTAGGCTGCTGGGTGGGGGAAAGGGAGGGGGGCTATCACTCCAACTTGCAGTAAAGAGTGAAGTTTATCAGAGCACAAGTCACATGGCTTGGGGCAGCTGGGAAATGGACAATCTGTCTAGCCCCATGCATTTTGAAAAAAACTTTTTTTCCCATGACAGAATCCCTTTAAGGGTAGAGGCACACAATGCTATTTGGGGGCGACAAATATCCTCTTCTTCAGTGCGACTATTCTTTCCGAAATGCCAGTTAGAATGTAAATCGGCAGCGGGATGGCACTCTGATCGCTTAGTTTTCCAAAGTCGCCAGAAGTTCCCCATGAGGCAACTTTGGGAAAACAAAGCGCTCACAGTGCTGTCCCGCTGGCGGTTCGAGGAGATTCGTTGCCCTGAAGAAGTGGAGATTTGTCACCGGGGGACTATTCTCCACGAATCTGTGTGTCTCTGCCCTTAATAAAACTCAGAGATTCTGCTCAGCAGATAAAAAAAAAATCTATCCATCTAGGACATTTTACAGGGTCGGCGACCCCCTCTCCCTCCCAGAGCTGCTGTAAAAGGTGAAAAATGACCCTTTACACTTCAATATTAGGAAAACGGTGACAAATAGCAAATAGTAATTGGGAAAATTGGTTATTTCTGGTGATCTGAGAGTAACCAGTTGTTTGAAGGTGAACAACCCCTTTAATGTTTAAACGATTGGCAAACATATATACAATATATATTCTCTAGAGAGAGATATGTAATCTCTACATTTCCTATTCTAAATGCTTTATGGATTCCCAGTGGTGATTAATGTAATAGGCCATTAATTTGTTTTGGTTTTTTCTCAGCTGAAGACACAACTGGTGCAGCTGCATCTGAAAATGGAACAAATATCTCAACAGCTTCTGCAGCAAGAGAAAAATACTGCAACCTGTTCATGAACTGCTCAGATACCTGCTACCAAAAAACCCACCAAGCCATGCTGAATGCATTGATGGAGGAGACTGCATAGCCTTCCGTTAGTACAGCTGTCTGACTCCAATTAATAGCACTAGTTCATTTTAACCAATAACTGATTGTCGACATGAAGTGTTGATACTTGCACAGGTGTCTGAAGTGCGTATTCTGTTCTTCTCGGACTCAAAGGCCAAGCAAATGCCCAGTAGAACCACAACGTTGATTTAAAGGGGTTGTTCACCTTTGAGTTAACTTTTAGTATAATGTAGAGAGTGATATTCTGAGACAATTTGCAATTGGTTTTCATTTTTTATTGTTTGTGGTTTTATAGTTATTTAGCTTTTTATTCAGCAGCTCTCTAGTTTGCAGTGTCAGCAATTTGGTTTCTAGGGTACAAATTACCCTAGCAACCCTGCATTGATTTGAATAAGAGACTGGAATATGAATAGGAGAGGGACTGAATAGAATAAGTAATAAAAAGTGACAATAACAATACATTTGTAGTCTTACAGAGCATTTGTTTTTAGATGGTGTCAGTGACCCCCATTTGAAAGCTGCAAAGAAACAGAACAAAATTGCAAAGCATTAAAAAACTGACAAATAAATAATGAAGACCAATTGAAAAGTTTCTTAGAATTGGTCCTACTACAATATACTAAAAGTTAATTTGAAGGTGAACCACCCCTTTAATGGAATAAAAGTACTTTATAGAACCAGATAGAAATGTTTCAAGCATTTGGATAACTGTGAATGTGACCGATGTGAAACGTACCTGCCCAACCTCACTAATATATTTGCGCCTGAATGGAAGCAAATCCCACTAATCCAAAAACCCTTCCTACAAGGGTCGAGAATATAACAAGAAGCATGGGCAAACCTATATTTATACCCTTGGGAATGAGATGTTGGACATGCAGGGGTCTTGAGTGTTTTTATGCTGCCATATTAAAGGGATACTGTTGCTGGAGAACATTTGGGTCCTTTTTTTTTTTTTTTTAAAGACGCATATAGGATAAATGAAAAAAACCCGAATTTTGTAGGCAATTATAAGTAATATATGGTGCTAAAAATTAATATCTTTTAAAAATAGCCCCTTTTTTGGAGCTTCCTATAGGTTTTCTCTGGTCCATGTCTGTTTTTCAAATGAGGGGTGGGTGTGTCCTAACAGTCCCTGCCAGAAGCACAGTAGGAGGGGGACAGCCAATCACAGTCCTGCAGTCACACAAGCACAGACAGGCTTCAGTTCCCTATGCTGCTAGCTGCTGATTGGTTCCTGCCCTACAGTGCAATGAGCCGAGAGCCGCCGGCTCCCCTGTACAGCCTGGGAATTCAGGAAGTGGAAGGGATTATTAGGGTTTTTGCTGAAAAAAATCAATAAATCAGCCTGAAACACTTTATATATTTAGTTGTGAAATCTGACCTGGGGCTAGATATATTGTCAGTTTCCCAGGTGCCCTTGGTCATGTGTGACTTGTGCTCTGATAAACTTCAGTCACTCTTTACTGCTGTACTGCAAGTTGGAGTGATATTACCCCCTCCCTTCCTCTGCCCCAGCAGCCTAACAACAGAACAATGGGAAGGTAACCAGATAACAACTGCCCAGTAGATTTAAGAACAAGAACTCATTAAATTATAATTCAAGTCCCACTGCAACTGTTACATTGAGATAGAGAAACAACGGCCAGAATTACAGAAAGGCCGTCTCCCATAGGCTCCATTTTACACACATAATCCAGATTTTTTTTAAATGTTTCTCTTTCTATGTTATAATAAAAAATGAATTTGTAATTTGGTTTATTTTATGTTTACGTGATTTTCTGGCAGACTTAAGGTATGAAGATCCAAATTCAGAAAGAGTTGTTAGCCCTGAACATTCAGGATAAAAGGTCCCATCCCTGTAGTAGAGTGAATTATTTAAAGTGTAACGTATAAATTAAATACCATAAAAAAAAATCATGATCACACGCATGAGAACTGCTGATGTGCGTTAAAGCAGGGGTCGCCAACCACTGGGTCATGGGCGTCCTGGAGCATCCAGCCCGCAGTTAAGGTGCGACCAAAGTCCTTGGAAAAAAATTTTTGCCTTCACACCGTTCCCCAAACCAAAAAAGCTTTGGGACCCCTGCGTTTAAGGGCAAGGAAAGGCAAAGAAATAAAATCCCATTTTTACTTTTCTTTAATGAAAAATATATATATCCGTTATACTTTAATTAAAAAATGTGTACCGTTTTTATAAGAAACCTGACTGTATGCAGTGAAATTAGGGAAAAAAATAGGAATTGTTAGACGGTCCCTAACTTCTGACAGGGAAACAATCACTTATGAACAGCAGGGGGAGCCCCTGCCTTACTTACCAGCCATGCAGAACTCAAGCAGCTTTGTTTTTTGATAATTTATGACGATCCCTAAGAAGCCCAGATCACACTGAGCATGTGTATGTAGTCTAGTCTTGCAAAGATGTATAACAAAGTTACAAGATGACAGCCCCCTGTGGCCAACTTTGAAAGCATAAATCATTTGTTTGATTAGGCTTGTGGTGCATGTTTATGTTTAGTATACAAAATACAGCATTTCTAGCCTTATTCTATTTTACACTTTCCTTGCCCTTTAAGGGAAACCTTCCCTAACTTTTCTCTCTGAATGTTTCATGTTGAGGGATATCTATAGTATGTGTGCAGCTTTAGGACATAGTGCAGCAAAATTAGCTTTTTTTTTGGTATAATCAACATTGATTTGCACAAAGTAGATTTCATGAATGTTCTGTTAAATAAAACATCTGGACAACAGTTGAGTTTTCAGTGCGTTTCAGCCCGTGCTGTTTATTGCTTAACATTTTTACACAAATGCAAAAAAAACAAAAAACAATTTTTTCCCCACAACCATTAACAAAGTTTATACAATCATGACAGGACTGGTACTTGTTTTTTTATTGGTCCTCCCAGATCAACAAATGTGCATAGATAATAAGCAAGCTGCCTTGGAATACACGGAGGCTCTGCAACAAGTGCTACTCCCACCTGTAGTGGTTCAGTGCGGTCAACTTGATGCAATTAAAAACATAAGTCTTGTTTTGTAGCGGAGACGGAGACTATAAACGTTCGCTAAGTCCCAGGAGTCACAGAATGTTATTCCTCTGCAAACTGAAAATCGTTCAATAAACTGCTGTTCAAGAGGTTCTAGAGAAGTTAACTGTTTCTTACACAGGCTGACAGAATATCTCTGGCTGAATGTACAGCGCTACGAAATAAGTTGGCTATAGAAATAAATGTTAATGCCCATCCCATTTAGGGTTGCCACCTCACCCCTATAAAACCACAGCCTGCGTGGCTAATTAGCAATTCATTGAGATGCATGGCTGCACATAAATAAGTTCATTAAAGGCCCTCACACAAGGGCATTTCTTACCTGCGCTCTGTTTGCCTGCGTTCAGCCGCAGGGGAGCGCAGGTCTAGACGCACTCCATTCTTTTCAACGACGTACCCACAAGCCGCGTGTAAGTGCCGAACGCAGGTTCAGACACAACATACTGCATGCATAAGAGCTCTTACACAGGAGCGTTTTACCTGCATTCCGTTTTGCTGCATTCAGCCGCAGGGGAGCGCAGGTATAGACTCTTTCAATGCGGCTGCACTCACACCAACGCATGTAGGCGCCGAACGCAGGAAAAATGCAGCATGTTGCGTCTGAACCTGCGTTCGGCGCCTACATGCGTTGGTGTGAGTACAGCCCCATTGAAAATAATTGAGTGCGTCTATACCTGCGCTCCCCTGCGGCTGAACGCAGCAAAACGGAACGCAGGGGAGCGCAGGTAAAAACGCTTGTGTGTAAGGGCCCTAAGAGTCTGCATCATGCGTCTTAATGAATTAGCCATGCAGTAGTCTTAATGAATTAGCCATGGCTTCCATGTGTGTTGAGTTTTAAAGGGGTGAGGTGACTACCCTTAACCCCATCAGATGCACAAGGAGTCTCTGCTAAATATAGGGTTGGTCAAATCAAACAGAAGGCAAACTACAACCGTACACGTTGATTAAAGAAGAATTCAGTCCTAAATTAATTTTTTTTAAAAACTACCCCTCATCAAGACCCTCCTCCCCCCCAGTCTAAGTGTTACCCCGGCCAAATACCCATAACGTTTTCCTTACCCCTCGGTGCAGATTCAAGCATCGGAGTTGATGGGCGCCATCTTCAGCTGCTTCAGAATGAGATTGGCACATGTGCAGTTGGAGCAATTTTCATGTCTAGTGTGCCCCAAAACTCACGAAAATTGCCGACGGTCTTATTCCGAAGATTACCAAGATGGCTGAAGATAGCGCCGGTGAAGTCCAATGCCTGAATCTGCACCGGGGGGTAAGTAAAACATTAGGGGCTTTTGCCAGGGGTAACACTTAGGCTGGGGGGAGGGTATGGGTGGGGGGGGGGTTAGGGTTTTTTAAATTTAGGGTTGAATCCTTTTAAAAGTAGACCCTGGTTATGGGGCCGATCGGCAGGGCTAAATATCCTGTAGGATCTGGGATCTGTTCATTGATGCAGTCCCGCAATCTATGTGCCCGTACTCCTGCATTATGATCTGATCATTGGGCCCTAGGGTCCACCATTGGATCAGTCCGATATCACACAGCTCACGGTGGGCATATCGGGGAGAGATCCACTCGTTGGGCAACGAGCCGCTCTCTCTTTGAATGGCCACCGAAACCTTAGTGTCTATGAGCCATCCCATCCTCCTTCAGGTGTGAAAGCATTACTCTACAGTAGCGTCAGGATGATTTCCCAAATAAACCCATTCACACGTTATTCAGAGACCATGCCTGTGGGTTTATTTGAAATACAATTATTGCTAGAGTTAAGGAGGTGCTTGTTCTGTTCAGATATTGTTTTTGTAAAGATCCAGCTATTAATAGACTCTGACAATGGAATTCTGTGGCCCAGAATTTCAACCTTCTCATCCCAGCTCCCTATCAGTTATTTGAGTTGCAGCAAATCAAAAACCAATTCACAGGAATAGAAGTAGTTTTAGTTCTTAAACAAGTATATAAGAATTTTCTTCAACAAGAGCAAAATAAACAGCTTGTCTAAATCATCCTCCTGTTTTATGATTTTCATTCAGATATGAAAACCTGTAATGGAAAAAAAAAAAACCCTCCCCTGTGTAGACTTCCACCCAGCCTCCCACCCCCGGGCTAATGCCCCTAATTTTTTACTTACCCCTCCTGCCGATTTGGTCCACCATCAAGGCAGCCATCTTCTTTCTTCAGTCTTTTTCAGACGTTTTGACGCCGTTGGAGGAGCTTTCGGACCCGAACCACTGAGCATGCGCCGAAAGTCACAAAAACTCTGGAAAAACTTTGGAAATCTTCATGACTTTAGGCGCACGCACAGTAGTTCGGGTCTGGAAATCTCCTCCAACTGCACATGCACCGAAAACGCTGATCTACTTCCAAATAAGACAGAAGGAAAAAAAGATGGCTGCCGTGAACTCCCGTGGCAGGAATCTGCAGGAGTAAGTAAAAAAAAAAAGTTAGGCTGCGGGGGAGGAGGGAGGGGTTTTTTTTTTCCATTACAAGTTGGATTCTCCTTTAATTAGGACCCTTAACTCACCCAGTTTTCCATAATGTTTCTGTTGTTCCTACATTGTGTAGAAATGTCATTCCTTCTGGGGGTAAATTTATCAAAGAGTGAAGTTCCGCAGCTCTCAATTCATTTCTATGGTATTTTGAAAGGCTTATTTATCAATGGGTGAAGTTTTACCCATTGATAAATACGCCTTTCAAAAGCCCATAGAAATGAATTGAGAGCTGCGGAACTTCACTCTAGTGGAGGAACTTCACTCTTAACTTCACTCCCCCCCCCCCCCCCCCCCCCCCCCCTGGAGTAGTGAGATACAGAACTTTTCTAGCCAGACATTTCTAATCTATTCCTGGCACAAGAACCTGCTGTGTCCCCCACAAACACGGAGTAGCCATCTCCGCCACCAGTTCCAACTGCCCAGGTTAACAAAACGGCCACATTCGTAACAAAATATGCCATAATTCCTATTGCTTTATCTGTTAAATGCATATATCGGTTATAGAAGTAACATCACAATTCAATCATGCGTTATCACCTACTAATACTAAAAAAAATATACTGTGTAGATATTAGATTTTATTTACATTTCTCTAAATAGCATTGACTACATTATAGAGTTACAGTAACACGCCCCGTATTTCGCTTGCAGTTCAGTGACATATAGTCAGTATCCAACCAATATCTTTGTTCACACTACAGACCCTTTTCTAGTAGGGTTCATAATAGAAGAGGCTCGGACCTTGCTACACCAAGATGTGTGAATGTCCTTCAGTGAGGTTATAACATTATTTTACTAACAAAGAGCAAAGTATTTGTTCTACTTTATAAAGTCCATCTAGTAGCAGTAAGTACATTTGCCAAAAGCCCAGTAGAAACCAAGGTAGGAGGAGACACAGACCCAGACTTCTCTGGAGAGATGATAAACTCCAATAGTGCAAATCTCAGATTTACACAAGTTCTTCCCCCACTGACGTAAATGCAAAGTAGCCTTGAATATGGAGCACTCAGATCTAGTTCCACTGAAATGCACAACCCCTTGGATGTTGCTCTCTGTGGCCTCAAAGCAGGTGTTTATTTTTTAATTCCTGTCTTGGAGGCAAGTTTTGGTTGCATAAAAAAAAAACAGGTGAACGGCAGAACAGAACCTCTTGTAGGCCGTGAGTTCAGATAGGCTTAGCAAATAGGCAACAACGACTCTTAATTGGTATTCTCTGGGACATGTCCCATGATTGTGTTGCTCCATAACTCTTCTTGGTTAAGAAAAGGTTCTATTGTAACAGACTTCCTGTTTTCAGCTTAAAGCTGCAGGGCTAGGGCTTGAGCATGCTCAGTTTGCTCCTCTCACTGCTGTACTCTGAGCTCTCAGCTATGAGCCAGCAGGGAGACTCATGCAGGAAGTAAACAATCAGAGATTGTCTAGGGCGGTTTCCTCAGGTATGGAAAAGCATTCTAAAGAATTAAAGTGCTATTGCCTTGCACTGTTGTTGCTAATCTATTAGCAATAAACTGCTTTGGTACATATCCCTCTCCTTTAAACAAAAATGCTCTGTAATGAATATGCAACTGTGAGAACTGTTATATAGCAGTACAAATGTGACAATTCACAATTGGCTTACAAAACTAGCCTGGCACACAATTAAAGATCCAAAACACAACGTTTCAAAGAAAACAACTTTTGACACATTTCTGTAATGTTGGCTATCTTGAGTTTTTTTCCCACCGGCTCAAACTAGAATGATCAGTCCACAGCTCATGGTTTCAGGCAAAGGGATAGAGTTGCTCATAACAACAAAACTGCTTTGGGTGCAATGTCAGTCGGTGCAACACACTGCAAGCTTCGTCTGCAACAGTAGTGTCACTTCGGATCAACAATGCGAAACCATCCGACTTCCTATTACTTACCTTGTTCCCGTCACATCCATCTTGTCGCCCAGAGTCGAATCCGCTGAAAACAGACCTGAATAGTCTGTGTAGTTCTACCCCTATACTAACAATTTCAATTAACTTTTAGTAAATTATAGAATGGCCCGTCCTTCAACCCTTTCCCATGATTATAGACACTGGCAGCCAAAAACTATTACTCTGTGAGGCTACAATTCTATACTTGTTACTTTACATTATTTATTTCATATTCAGGCCAATCCATCATCCAGTCTCTCAGTGAAACCAATGCTGGGTTGCTAAGGTAAGTTGGATCTCTAGCAACCAGACCACTCCTACAATCCCAAACTGCACAGGGGTCTACTATCAGAATTCAGTCACTGTTAACCCAAACAAAGTTGAATTATGTGCCAATTATTAATAAGAGCATGAGGCCAGATTTGGCAAGTCTATTATACTGTAGGTTCTCCATGATCAGCTGATTTACAGTAGAGCATTCATATTTTCCCCCACTATCCTCTTTCCCAAGGGTGCTGCACAATGCTTTCATAACAAAGCTTTCTGTACTGTGCCCTTGCCACTACATTCAGATAATAGAAAAGGGTCTCCTGCAGAACAACTATGCCAAGATGTTTGGCAGTAGCTTTGTATGTTGTTACCTTCTGGGTGTTTCTCATTGACCATACAGTACAAACACAGCTTGCTCTGTTTACAGAACATTGTGTGTATGTGTATGTGTATATATATATA
>CM044446.1:91642999-91658842 GCA_024363595.1 Xenopus borealis | reverse complement strand
TGACCTAACGTTATAGTTTGTTTGGTATGTTTGTGTGCACCGTGAATCATACGATCCCAGTGGGAGGCCCTTATTTTTTTTTAAATGGCAATTTTCTATTTATGATTACCCAATGGCACATGCTACTACTAAAATAGTATATTATTATGAAAATGGTTTATTTACATGAAGCAGGGTTTTACATACAAGCTGTTTTATGTAATATCTGTAATATCTGTTTATAGAAACCTACATTGTTTTTAGAGGTATAGTTGCCTGAAAAAATGTTATACTGACAAGGAGCCAGCACAAGAGCATCTGTAAAGGAACAAATGCACCGAATCCACTATTTTGGATTCAGCCGAACCCCTGAATCCATTGCAAAAGATTTGTCCGAATACCAAACCGAATCTGAAGCGTAATTGGCATAAGCAAATTAGTGAGAGGAAGGGCAAAAGCCTTTTTTACTTCCTTGTTTTCTGACGAGGCACAAGGATATGGCCGAAGTCTGGATTTGGTGCATCCCTAGTAAAAAGGCTGTTCTTGGGTACCCGCTAACACATAGAACAAGATTTCCAATATTTCAAATGACACTCAATGAAAACATATCTCCAGTAAATTCAGATACATCAAAAAAGTAATATAGTAAAGGAAAACCATATACAAATTAAGCCAAGCAGCTCTAATATTTAATCTGCCCATATTAAAGGGACAGGTCCAAGCAACCGCTGATTTTTGATCTGATGTAAAACGGATTCTGATGTGACTCAGCCTGATATACGCTGCAAGAATAAAGAAGAAGGCGGCTACAATATCAAGCTGAAATAGGACATTGTGCAGCCCTGCTAAATAGATATACAGTGATTAAACTAGAAGTCATTTCAAAAATCCCATTTTACAAGAGCAATAAAAATGGCAACTCTGAACCAAAACAACCCCGACTCTGGTAACATGCAGATCATTACAAGCAGTGTTCTACTGTACAACATTAACTACATCATGCAGAACTCTTATTGCTACTGAAGGTATATATATATATATATATATATATATAACAAGTTATGGCTTTGTTTGCATCGAGAACAACATACTGTGCTTTCTGGATTCCAGTCACAGAGGTATTTTCCTTGAAATGTTGCACCCTAATCTAGTTGAAATGAATGCTACCGTAAAGCTGAGCTCTTATTGCTTCCTTGGTTGGAGTCTTTGTTCTGTGAGACCATGCATACATGGAAGAGGCTCCTAAACAAACCTCCAATACTACTTGTTCATCATTTACACAATATCTTAATTCCTAATATATAGAAATACTTAACATTAAAAAGAGCATGCAGCTGCCAACAACCCCAACCCGTCTTGTGGGAACATTTACAAACGGGGCCTTGGAGAAAAAAAAAAAGTGCAGAGTATCCTCCCCAATATCAGATATCACCTATGTGGCTCCTAAGGTGGCCATACAAGGGCAAATAAAGCTGCAGATATCGGTCCTTCAGACCAATTTGGCATCTTATCTGCCCGTGTATGGGGGCTTCCCGATCAATATCTAGCTAAGATATCGATCGGGAAGGTTTAATTTTTCCACCGAACAACCCATTGGAGCTCAATCCTCCTCTTCGGTGTAATCCGACCGTTCCGCCCTAGAACTGAATGTTTGGATTACCCACAATATAGCCCTGCTGTTAGTGGCATGTCAGGGAAAGATCTGCTTGTTTGACCAGCTTCAGACAAATAAGGAACTCTGCACTTTTTTTTAAAAAAATTTGGTAGCAATACATTATTTTTTTTTTACACACATTCTGTTACGCATGCACAAATCCTAAAGTGGCACTACAATTTGCTACATAGCACTAATGCTTTTATGGAACTATACACATCTCAAAATGGAAGACATTGGTGATTTTGTTGTTCTCAGACAACTTGTAACAATTTGTTCACAAGTAGTAAAAAATGTACATATGTACGGCAATATTGCACATCCCCAGTAATAAAATAAAAAATTGTAAAAGTCTCTCCGAGAGAGGATTGGGGGCAATGTGGAGGAAAAAGCTCTGCAATGAATAAACCCGAATACCTAGTGGGAGTTTGTTGGAGTATTTGGGTAAACACCTGGTTTATTTCGTATGTATGAAATAAAATATCAACATGGTATTCACACACAGGTTCACCCATTCCCAATTTTGTTCTTCAGCAGCGGATAGGAGTCAGGGGAAAAAAAGAACTGAACATCTGGTTTGCTGTATCTGCCTATTGGTGTTTGCTCTCTTAGGGGAGCAGGTAGTGCTATTAATAAAGGTAACTAGATAATTTGATGCAATAACAGAATTCCTCATTGTGAATACAGAGCTGCAAAATATGTTGGTGCTATATAAATGTTAATAATAATTGTAAATACTGGCCATTATAACCTTATCTACTAAAATAACACAGTTTGAGGCTTTCACATATATATCTTTTCAGGAGTCCATTTGGCCTTAAAGCTGTAAAACTGTATTTTGCCCTTCCTGAATCAATCCACTGCAAATCTCTATACAATGCCACAATTACCCATGATTTCCTAATGTGTGTTAGACCCCTGCAAAAAAAAAAAAATCTCCACTACATAAAACTAAACCTCCACATTACCCCACAACAATTGCAAAACCTACTACATTTATACAATCCCCGTGTGGCCCAGATGAGGGAACATCTAAGCTGCAACAAATATTGAGGCTCAAACCACTATAAAACGAGCCTATTATTCTCCTGTCATTGTACTTCAATAACCCACCCACATTACTACAAAAAGATCCTTAAATACAAATACATGCAGCAAACCCCATATACTGTATATCTATATATAATAATAATTGAGGGAAAACTCTCAGCTCCTATTTAATACATACCCGTTATGCAAAGATGAATCAGAAGTACAAAAGAACTGTTTGAAATCAAAAAGTTCTTTGGGGGGGGGGGGGCATAAAAAAAGGAACTATTTTCTTTTTTTGTCTCCTATGATATTGGTTAAGAGTAAAAATATTTTTTTTTTTTAGGGGCATTCGATTTTGTACAAGTCTTCCCAACGCTTGATGAATAGTACATTTCCATCTTCATGAGAGAACAAACATGAATGAAGTGCACCAGTAAACTGCGTGATGGATTTCCTTTCATCTGAGGTCTCGGCCGTAGAATAGCACACAACTGCACTGTCCTAAATAGATTACCTTCTTAAAAAAGTGGAAACATTGCTGTATGGTCCAGTTCTCATGGTTAGAAAAAGTCTAGAAACGGAGAAAAAATGATCTGCGAAATTGTGTAAATGGAAGGGACATGGAACGGAGTGTAAATGGAAGGTCTCCTAGCCCATCTGATTGAAGTAAAAGCTTCCATTTTCTCGTAGTTCCTTTAATTACAAAATGGAATTATTATGAACACCAGGACCTTTCTTTCGGAATATAACTGCTTCTCTTAAAGGGATGACAGAATCTAGAAACAACGCTGCAAATGATTTTAGATTAGAAGACTTTAGATTCACCGTCTCACTGAAATAAAGTGTTCATTTCTGCATCCCTCAATGAGAAAAGAAGACTTTTCAAAAAGAAAAAGCAAACTTGGGATTGTAATTGGCATGACACACCAGTGCATTCACTAGTAAAGCTGCTCATTTTATTTGGTAGAGGATTCTTGGCTTTCAGTTTCAAGATCTCATTTTAGCAGGTCAAGGGGCAACGTCCCAAATCTGACAAGGAAAGGCTTCATAGCTGCCTTCAGCTCATTTAATGAGCGGGTATCTAAAGAGAGGAAAGAGAACAGAATTCAGATTGCATTTCGTGTATTTAACAAGGAAATATATAAATTCTATAGATGGCCATAAACATGCACTGAGCATACAGATTAACCAAGGGACCCAGTTAATTACCACTTACAAGCTAACAGATGTCAACATCTTGGGGTATTAGAAAAATGCGGGCAGTATTTATATTACATAAAACAGATTAGGATTCATTGCTAATCTGGAGCAACAGCACCTACTGAAAATGTTCAATACTCAAAACCGTCCAACACATTCTAACAAACTGCCATGTTCTTCTGCTTCGATAAATGTGTTGGTTTGTTAAGGCTCTCTTTAGTGTCAGGAAATTCTCCCTGTAAACATCAATTTACATTGGAGATGCAGTCTGAATACAACAGCAAACAGTCTAGAACAGGCAGGGTCATTTAAGGCCTTGGTGGGCCCTTGGCAAACAGCCAACTTGTGTGCCCCCCACAACCATGGCTCGTGCTAGAAAATTTTTCGAATCTGGTCCCACTTCCCCTCCCTCCCTGTATTTCCTCCCTCCCGTGTGCATCCCCTCCCTCCATCTTCTGCCCTCCCTGTTCCCCTCCTTCTGTCTTCCTCCCCGTGTGCCTCCCCTCCCTTCGTCTTCCTCCCTGTGTGCGTCAGCTCCCTCCCTGTTCCCCTTCTTCCATCTTCCTCACTGTGCCCGTGTGTCTCCTCCCTCTGCCTCACCCTCTTTCATTCAGATATTTATTATGTTAAAGTTCCATGACAAATATGTATTTGTTCAATACTTAAATAATACTTAAGTATTTAAGTAATATTTTGCATAGAACAAAATGCTAACAATGCTTTTATGGATGTAGATCATAATGGGACAATAGCACTAAAAGTAGACCTTAGTAAAGTATGAGAACGCCTAATCTAGGATGACAACTAAAGTTGGCCATACACAGGCTGAAACCAGATTCTGACACAGCCCCTAAACACATAGGGGTAGATTCATTAAAGAGTGAAGTTCCGCTGTGGAATTTCCCTCTAGTGGCGGAACTTCACTCTTTGATGAATCTACCCCATATTTGGTAGCTTGTACTTGATCATTATGTAGGCCAAATGGATGACCTGCAAAACTGTCGCGAGAAGACCAACATGATGCACAGGCCCATAGTGGCCACTAAAGCAAGCACAAATCTACCAGTTTTTGGACCTGTGTGTGTGTACAGCCATTTTCAGATGATAAAGCAAAACCAACAAAAAAACACTTTAGGAACTCTGCATGAACAGATTAAAATGATGGAACAGAAAAAGTGAAGGGCATTAAGATAATTCAGGAGAAAATGACAAGAAGAAGCTGGAAAAAAAACAGAAAAGAGGAGAGAGGATGATGAAAAAGATAAAAGAAAAATGTGACAAAAAAATGCATCAGCCATCCAGATTATATAACAAGACCAATATGTAGAAGGAAACATTTAGGATTCTTCAAATGCAGCCTGGAAAGTATCAAGGGAGCTCAGGAAAATGACTTTTCAGTCTTTTGATAGACTGGGCTGGCTCTAAGATTGCTTTATATTGCAACATTAACATATATAATTTTAACACATTAATTACCTTCACATACAACCATTCCACCATATCTGCACATCTATAGCAAGTCAGGGGTGATCACCTGCACAACAGCATGCAGGATAAATAATCTAAATACCAGGTGTAATTAGTAGTATGTAAAACCTTGCTTTTCCTACTATATAACACGGTGACCTTATTTGGTTTGTGTATTAAATAATAAAAAAACATCCTTTAAAGGACAGGGAAAAGCAAAAAAATAAAATCCCATTTGTACTTTCTTTAATGAAAAAGAAATCTCTCTCCAATATACTTTAATTTAAAAATGTGTACCGTTTTTAAAAGCAACCTAACTGTATGCAGGGAAATTCTCTCTTCTTTTCCTGTGTTGAATACAAATTGTCAGACAGTTCCTAACTGTTGGCCAAGGAAACAATCATACATATGAACAGCAGAGGGAGCCCCCCACCTTACTTCCCAGCCATGTAGAACTTTAGCAGCTTGAAGCCGGCGGACTGTGTAGACATTTGTATTGAATTTTATTTTTGCCTTTACATCCCCTTTACTGTTTCCAACTCCAGCTGCAGGGACAAAGATCATGGAGCCAGATTTAAACAGATAAACTGGGATTCTATTTGGAGGATTATTTTGTTGCAGCCACTGGTTCTGCAGAGTTGGAGAAAGTTTATATTAAACAATACAAAAACTATAAAATCCACATTAGATTACATGACAACACAGGACCCAGTGCAGTCTGTATATTCTGATTATTAATCAGTCTTGCTGTATCGGCTTCTGGCAGATATTATTTAACTTGTGCTGCTTTGATCATTTATGACGATCCCTAAGCTTAGCCCAGATCACACTGAGCATGTGCACGGTCTTGGTCTTGCAAAGATGTATAACAAAGTTACAAGATGACAGCCCCCTGTGGCCAACTTTGAAAGCATAAATCATTTGTTTGATTAGGCTTGTGGTGCAGTAAGTTCATGTTTATGTTTAGTATACAAAATACAGCATTTCTACCCTTATTCTATTTTAGAATTTCCTTTAAAAAAAAATAAAATATACAACTACACTCTGTAGTATGTACAAAACTTGCTGTACCCACTATATAACACGGTGGCCTTGAAACCACGGTTTACCTTATTTGTTTATTAATAAAGAATAAATACCAACCTTAAAAAAAAAAAACTAAGGGTAAAAACTATCTTTGAGGAAATTAAATGCTCAGTTTGCCAGGCAGTAGGAAGTATGGATTCCGATCCCTTTATTCGTGAGAGAAAACGTTGGAAACAGACCTGGGAGCTAAGCTACTGTATGTGACACATATCTGGCACCCGACTATTCCAATATTTGTAAGCTCTTTGCAAGACGCCAAACAAATATTTTCTTTGCAGTTCCTAAGAACTAAAAACTGATGAACCGAAAGCTCAACAGATTTACAAGGCTCGGTAAAACTTAAAGATTCCCAAATGTCTAGATCACTGACAAAGCATAAAGAGTTAATGTTCTGCTATGGAAGGCTGAACATGGATAATTCAGATCACTGAAGGGATTAGCTTAACGGTGTCTTTCTGAACTCCATCTCAATAAGATAAAGGAATTGTTTCTTGAAAAGGAAGCAAGAGGGGGGAAAAAAACTGTATATTTCTGCATTTTCAGCATGAAGCTCTGCAGTATGCAGCCGACGACAGCTTTGTTCTGAGCTTTGTGCTGGAATGATGGATTACCTGTGAGCGGAGCAGCTACATTACTGCCTAATAGACTACAGCGCTCATTGTTCATAGGCTGCAAAGTCTCTCCCATCAGCAGAGAGAGAGAGATCCATCACCATTGTCAGTTCATGTGCTGCCAGATGGACCTGCAATACAAAAGCAGATGAGGTTGGTGAAGAGAGTTTACAATGAAGGTCTCCGTTAATAAACTACTCTGCAATCCATAAAGACAAGCTTCTTATTATTCAGATTTATCATTGGAAATATTATTAAATCAATACACAGAAAATTCGTACGATGGCGAGATACAAATCATCAATGTATAGGTCATCTTTATTCATTATACATTTCACATAAACGTTAGATTTTTAGCTTCCTAAAATGACATTGCGTCTCATGCCGGGAAGCCAGTGCATCTCAGAAGATGTTAAAGCTTTAAAGATTGTCTCATTACAGGTAAACATTCTGTGCCTTCCACAAAGCTCCATGTGAAAGCTCTCATGCTGCTAAATCTGTCTGGCTCACCAGAGTATTGTGCGGGGCCCCCGAGTCATCTGATCTTCCCATGACCTTCAAAACGCTGCAGCGAAGCATCTGCAGGATCAATCAACGTCGGGGCCAGAAGCATGCGGGAGCTCTGCGATCATCCATGTAGACATTGTATCATGCTGCTGCTCTTCTTCTTGCACAGGGAGGGTAGGACGGTGGCTGCAGAGGAACACACGCAATTTAACTAGGCAATTGGTAGGAATATGCACATCATCCATGAAAGTTATCCATGAAACACCGCACCCTAAAACAAAATCTCCATTTCACTTAAGTATTAAAGTAACCACTTCACACACCCCCAGCTATATATCGCTTCCCTAACCCTGGAAGCAAATATATTTTGTGTTTCCTTTTGCATATCATTAAACCAAAAATCGACTTATATTTCAGTTTGAATATATATGAATGAGGCACCATCATCGCCCACAGTCATTGTTTATAGAGACAAGCAGATACCAGCTGTTCCCAGTATATTGTACAATAGAGACGCACAATATCCACTGTTTGGGATTCAGCCGAAGCTCAGAATTCTTCATAACACATTCGGCCGAATCTTTGTGACAGATTCCCCTGATCCTTCGTGACAGATTCCCCCGGAACCTCCGGATCCTTCGTGACAGATTCCCACGAAACCTCCGGATCCTTCGTGACAGATTCCCACGAAACCTCCGGATCCTTCGTGACAGATTCCCACGAAACCTCCGGATCCTTCGTGACAGATTCCCACGAAACCTCCGGATCCTTCGTGACAGATTCCCACGAAACCTCCGGATCCTTCGTGACAGATTCCCCCGAAACCTCCGGATCCTTCGTGACAGATTCCCCTGAAACCTCCGGATCCTTCGTGACAGATGCCCCCGAAACCTCCGGATCCTTTGTGACAGATGCCCCCGAAACCTCTGGATCCTTTGTGACAGATGCCCCCGAAACCTCCGGATCCTTCGTGACAGATTCCCACTAAACCTCCTGATCCTTCGTGACAGATTCCCCCGGAACCTCCGGATCCTTCGTGACAGATTCCCCTGAAACCTCCGGATCCTTTGGGACAGATGCCCCCGAAACCTCCGGATCCTTTGTGACAGATGCCCCCGGAACCTCCGGATCCTTCATGACAGATTCCCCCGGAACCTCCGGATCCTTCGTGACAGATTCCCCGGAACCTCCGGATCCTTCGTGAAATTTTCAGTTGAATACTGAACAATATTCTAATTTGCAAAACAAATTAGGGTCCGAGAAGGAAAAAGTAGGGAAATCCCAAAAAAATTCTTTACATATGCAAATTAGGATTTGGCTTCAGTTTGGCCAGGCACAAGGATTCGGCGGAATCCTGGATTCAGTGCACCCCTAATTATAAAGTAACCTTTTATGCCACAAGCCCCATGTGGAATGAAAGCAAAATTATTGTTACCTAATGTGACCACTCAAGTTGTCAAAAAAGGGCAATAAAGACATTGACGGATGTGTTGAAACTTCTACAAACCCTATAATATTATAAACCATAATAGTGATATGAGGGTAAGTAGGCAAAGCATCACTGTCCCCCATACAGACACTCCTCTCTCCAGGGTGTGAGTATACCCCTATTAGGTAGAGCCCAGTGCAGCGCCATGAAGTCTGCGGCTACCAGACAACTTTGTACAAGCAATTCACAGTAAGTGGTATATTCACTCTTTTGTCAACACAGCATGAAGTGAATAACATTAAAGTTGTTATATTAGAACCACTGTTTTATTAAGGTACAGTAACACCAAAGCATTTTATAGGAATGGCACTCGACTATAGTTTATATAAACAAGCTGCTGTGTAGCCATGGGGGCAGCCATTCAAGCACAGGATACACAGTAGATAACAGATAAGTACTACTATAGTTTATATAAACAAGCTGCTGTGTAGCCATGGGGGCAGCCATTCAAGCACAGGATACACAGTAGATAACAGAGAAGTTCTGAAGAATCCCTTTATATGCGACAGAGCTTAACGGTTATCTGCTGTGTAACCTGTGCCGTTTCTCCTTTTTCAGCTTTGAATAGCTGCCCCCCTCTTAAACTTTCATAACCATCTAAACTTTTACAATTACATATTTTCTTATCTCAAAATTGTTACAAATTGTTGCACCTGTTAGCTGTTCTGGGTTCTCTGCCAAAAGCCTATTAAAAGAAAATTTGTTTCTTAGTCTGGCTGTTCAGTGCAGAGAAAATAGAGACTTTCCAGTACAAATGAGGGACTGCGGGTTTTGCTGTCAAAAGAAGGCCTGTCCCTTCCGAAAAAGGGACAGTTTGGAGGTATGGTCCCGACTTTTTTTTTATGATATGGCGATCAGTTGTTCAGACAGTTTAGAAGATTTCTGTCAGCTGCTGATCATATCTCTGCGTCTATTGCCGATCTGACATCATCAGTGGGAGACGGTCACCAGCTTTTGCCGAAAAACTGGATACTTCAGCACACTGCCTATGCATTTAAATGCTGTGGTGCTTCTATCCTCATGGACCTCCCCACAGGTCTGTCAACGTAGCCATAAAATGCAGATAACGAGGAGAGCAATCCAAAAGCAGATTCAAGGTGGCCATAGACAGGGAGCTCTTCAAACGAGCGGATCTCTCCCCGATATGCCCACAACGGATCAGAATAGAGGCAATACGGGTGGTCGGATCGCATGACTGCATACACGCAGAGATGCGCCCGTGATCCGACTAGGTTTTTTAACCTGCCCAATCGAGATCTGCCAGACATCGATCGGGGAAGCCTATCGGATGGCCCCACACACGGGCCAATAAGCTGCCAACTCAGTCTGTCGCCAGCTTTTATCGGCCCGTGTATGAGGGCCTTCACTGCTACAAAGTCTGAAATAAAACACTTTGTAGCAGTTAATCTGCTTCTGGATTGCTCTCCTCATTATCTGCATTTTATGTCACCAGCTTTTGTCGGACATAAACCTTCGTACAATTGCTGTTAGGGGCAGAACTTCGTCGAATTTGCTCGGAATGGTTAGTGGCAAGTCGGGAGATGGCACCGAACCAGGTAAATTCTGCACGTCTAAGGCCAGGAAGAAGATCCAAACTACGGAAAGATCCGTTATCCGGAAAACCCAAGGTCTGGAGCATTGTGGATAACAGGTCCTATATCTGTACTGTTACATATCCATACATAAGGAACCCTGATATAATAACATTTCCACAAATTACCTGGTTTATTGCCTCAATTAAGCGGCAGAGAACCCTTTTCCATTGAGCATGAGATTTCAGCAGTAGCAGAGAGACAGCAAACAGTGCGGCAAATGGGGGCTGCTAAACTAAATTCAGAGGGGAATATAAAAAGAACGGGCTCCTGGCAATCAGAAAGGCTAAGCCTTGATATATACTACAGGCTGTACTTCTATATAAATTAGAACAATAGTTTTCATCTATAGAGATTTTTTTTTTTATTTCTTTTTTTCTTCTATTACTTTACACCCATTGGATGCTGGGAGCTCAGAGGAAAGGGGTCTCCGGGCACTGCATAAATTCACAAACAGATGAGAGAAATAGAATTGAGAAATACCACAGAGATGATCTGGGGGGGGGGGTCCTCCCCGCTGAGGCGTCAGCTGCAGCAAGAGACATTCACTGCTACTTGTGCTTGTTTGTTAGTTTGTACACTTGAATGCTGGTCTGTGCCTCCCCCCCCCCAGACTAGTGCGACTGACAGACACCCCAATATAGAGTGTAAGTGGGGCTGTACCTCAGGTACCGCCAGTTCCCAAATGAAACAAATACCCATGATCCTTTGTAACCCCCACAACAACAGCAGCTACTTGTATAACTGCACCCTTAAACGACGCGCTTTACATAAAAAAAGCATAAAGCGACCTCCTTTCCAAGACTTACCCTAGCTTCCAAGTTCATTGCCCCGGATTTCCCGGGGCCCAGCGGGGCCTCTCCAACACCTCACGCCGCCATCTTCCTCCCTCTCACTTGCCTCCTCAGACAGACAACGTGACGCAGCCTCCAAGCCACGCCCACACTCCTTCCTGCGAAAGGTTTCAATGAGAGAATGGCTGTAGGACAATGCTGTCCATTCATGACCGCCTATTGTCAACCCAGCCAGTACGCCCATTGGCCTAAAGCGATATTGTTCCCGCCTTCTTGAACATACAAATGTCTCAGCATATAATTCATTGCGATGGAAATTCCTGGCATTCGAACTTCAAAATTTTTCCTTAAAGGGATACTGTCATGGGAATTTTTTTTCTAAACGCATGTTAATAGTGCTGCTCCAGCAGAGCAAAATAAAAATGTTTCAAATATAGTTAGTTATCCAAAAATGTAATGTATAAAGGTTGGAGTGACTGGTTGTGTAACACAACAGAACACTACTTCCTGCTTTTCAGCTGCTTTATACCAGTGCTCACTGGTATAACCCCAGGTCAGTGCAGTTTTCTGCTGATAGGAGCACCAGCCCAGCCCGGGGTTTCAGGTAAGTCAATACTATCATTTGGGGATGCCTAACATTTGGTACCTCCAAATGCACGACTTTCCTTCTCCTTTAAATGAGGGACTGGAATATCAATAGGAGAGGCCTGAATAGAAAGACGAATAATAAAAAGTAGCAATAACAATACATTTGCAGCCTTACAGAGCTTTTGTTTTTAGATGGGGTCATTGACCCCCATTTGAAAGTTGGAGAGTCAGAAGGTGGCAAATAATTCAAAAACTAAAAAATAAGAAGAGCAATTGACAGGTTGCTTAGATATGGCCATGATATACTAATATCATACTTATACATACATATAATAGGTAACTTAATAGTGACCGCCCCTTTAAGAAGCAGACTTTCCAAATAAAACACTTGATACGCCTTTTAGAATCAACATTTCCATTTTATCTTGCCTTTGTAATATCCAGCTACAAAGCTTATGGGGACACCCGTGTTTTATCCTGGACTTCCCTTCCGTGACAGCAGAATGACACAAATGGCCCAAGTAACAATTAAATTTAATACTCTATACATTGCCCGTGGGGAGGATTGGGGCTCATTTATAAACACTGGGCACCCATATCAGTCATTGGCTTTTTTTTTCAGCCAGCTGCTGGTTTAAAAATGAATGCAAGCATTTGATTGGTTGCCATGGGTTACTGACGATGGGCAAATTTGCCCACTGTTTATAAAGAAGCCCAACTGTTGGTAAACGTCAAGTCACAGCGTTTGCCCCACAAGTGGCTGTAAGGGTGCTGCATTGGATCACAATTCACCTGCACTCACAATTAGGGTTGCCACCTGTCCGGTTTTGACCCGGACAGCCCGGTATTTTGAAGGGCTGCCCGGGTCAATACTTCCTGCCCGATTTTCCAAATAAGGAAAACGGGGCGGGATTAGCTTGATTGACGCCGCGATCGCGTCATCATAGCTCCGCCCCATGATGGCACTGGCCCGCCCACTGGCATGGGCCCGCCCCCTGTCCGGGTTCAGCCACAGGAAAAGGTGTCAACCCTACTCACAATGGAGGAACGTGATTGATTCTGCTGGAGGCCCAATACCACGAGGTTATACTCAAGTGCTGCTGTATTTTGTCTTTGCATAAACTTCTGGCGTCACAATATCACAAATTGCCATGGAATACAAACTGCGGTGGATACGACACCTTATTTCTGCATTTCCATTCTTTTATCTGATTGTGATTAGCAAGTGGTAACATTTTGCAGATAGCTTTTGAACAAATTCTTTATTTTCCTCACAACTGTGATCTATTCACGTGATTGGGAAGTGAAGTGATCTGCTGCGAGTAGCTTTGCTACAGACTGCACTTGTTTCCAGGCTACCTTCAAGCATGTCCAGCTGTGCTCATAAGTTTGTAAACCCTGGCAGAATTGATGATTTCTTAACCATTTTTCAGAGAATATGAATGATAACACAAACACTTTTCTTTCACTCATGGTTAGTGGTTGGCTGAAGCCATTTATTGTCAGACAACTGTGTTTACTCTTTTTAAATCATAATCACTACACAAACTACCCAAATGACCCTGATCAGAAGTTTACATCCCCCAGTTCTTAATACCATGTATTGTCCCCTTTAATGACAGCTTGAAGTCTTCTGTGGTAGTTGTGGATGAGGCTCTTTATCTTCTCAGACAAAGGTAAAGCTGCCCATTCTTCCTGGCAAAAAGCCTCCAGTTCTTGTAAATTCTTGGTCTGTCTTGTATGAACTGCACGTTTGAGGTCTCCCCAGAGTGGCTCAATGATATTGAAACTGTCAGGAGACTGAGATGGCCACTCCAGAACCTTCACTTTATTTATCTGTAGCCAATGACAGGTCAACTTGGCCTTGTGTTTTGGATCATTATGTTGGAATGTCCAAGTACGTCCCATGCGCAGCTTCCAGGCTGATGAGTGAAAATTTTCCTCCAGTATTTTTTGTATTTCACCTGATGTTATTTGTGGGTTTTTCCTTGCATCTCAAAAACATTTCTGGCAGTTGTGTCTGAAATTTTAGTTTCATTTGGTTTGGATTGAATAGAACCACTAATTTTCCATTAGAGTTTGGACACTGCTGATTGGCACTCAATTCCTTTGATATATTATTATAGGGATCTTGTCATGGGAAAAAAACATTTTCAAAATACATCAGTTAATAGTGCTGTTCTAGAAGAATTCTGCATTGAAATCCATTTCTCAAAAGAGCAAACAGATTTTTTTTATATTTTATTTTGAAATCTGACATGGGGCTAGACCAGGGATCTGCAACCTTGGCTCTCCAGCTGTTAAGGAACTACAAGTCCCAGAATGCAATGAAGGAGTCTGTCATGATTCATAAAGGCAAATGCATTGTGGGACTTGTAGTTCCTTAGCTGGAGAGCCAAGGTTGCAGATCCCTGTGCTAGACATATTGTCAATTTCCGACCTGCCCCAAGTCATGTGACTTGTGCTCTGCTAAACTTCAATCACTCTTTACTGCTGTACTGCAAGTTGGAGTGATATCACCCCCTCCCTTTCCCTCACCCAGCAGCCTAACAACAGAACAATGGGAAGGTAACCAGATAACAGCTCCCTAACACTAGATAACAGCTGCCCGGTAGATCTAAGAACAGCACTCAATAGTAAAACCCATGTCCCACTGCGTACTATTCAGTTACATTGAGAAGGAAAAATAACAGCCTGCCAGAAAGTAGTTCCCTCCTAAAGTGCTGGCACAAGTCACATGACTGGAGCAGCTGCAAAATTGTCAACATGGCTAGCCCCATGTCAGATTTCAAAACTGAATATAAAAAAAATCTGTTTGCTCTTTTGAGAAATGGATTTCAGTGCATAAGTCTACTGGAGCAGCACCATTAACTGATGCATTTAAAAAAAAAACATGTTTTCCCATGACAGTTTCCCTTTATATCCCTTTTATGTTTTATAGAGTACAAACTACCTTTTCCCACTGATCCTTTGTGCATCTTTTGCTTTCCCCATGACTAAGAATCCAAAAACCATCAGTGCAGCACTGGATGAAAGATACAAGGGTCTGTCAGGAGTCCAGAAAGTCATTGACCTTTTATACACACCCACTAATTACAAGCAAACAGATCACAGGTGAAGATGGTTACCTTTAATAGCCATTCTAACCCTTTTGTGTCAAGCTGTGTGCATGTTATCAGGCCAAATCACCAGGGTATATAAACTTCTGACCAGGGTCATTTGGGTAGTTTGTGTAGTGATTATGATTTAAAAAGATAAATAAATGGCTTCAGCCAACCACTAACCATGAGTGAAAGAAAAGTGTTTGTGTTATCATTCATATTCTCTGAAAAATGGTTAAGAAATCATTCATTCTGCCAGGGAATGTAAACTTATGAGCACAACTGTATCTGATAAGCATTTGTACTTTATGGGTATTTATCAGTGAGGTGACCACCATGAGGTTTCTCTACTTTAACACTTTTCTTTATAGGATGTTCATAAAGATTGACCTGTATATTTATTCCAACTGTATATGAATTAGGGTCTCATGGGGCCCCTATAACTCCTGGGGCTCCCTGCAGCCACAGGGTCTGCTTCCTCTATAGTTACGCCCCTGATTAAAGACCCTGGCAATAAACTCTTCTAAAAGCTTTATACTGAACGAGAATAAAAACCTACAAGGAAGCAAGTGTTTGGTCCAAGCATTGTCATTTATTAAGGTCAGAACAGAGTTCATTTCTTTTAAATAACTTCAACTCTGCTTAAAACAATTACATATGTTTTTAATTTAGACAAACTATTTTACAGAAACACTTTACATGGATCTGAACATCCTCATTTAAAAAAATAAAAAAAAAAAAAA
>CM044446.1:91631129-91642950 GCA_024363595.1 Xenopus borealis | reverse complement strand
AAAAAAAAAAAAAAAAAAAAAACCTTCCTCAGATTATGGCATAAAATTTCCCTATATTAGTTACATTGTTTAAAAGGCTCTTGTTGCATTTAAGCAAGATATCCACAATGCAAAGGCCTGTGAACAAGGTCACTTTGATTAGTTCTAACCTGTGGGGAACCCCGATGCTGAACTATAATTCACGCTATCCCTGACAGCCATAGGCTATAAGTAAGGCATCCCTGTCTTATGCTCTACGCACTGAATGCAATTCTGCAATCAATGCTATTACTGTTCATTGGAGATTAACAATGTTGCACTGAAGGCAAACATGAAATATATAAATATAGTTGTAGGACATTAGCACTGCTCTCTTTAATTCCACAGTGCTTCTCCTCTCTCTACAAACAAAGTAGTGTGGGTTTTACTGGGTGGAGGTTTCAAGTTCATGATGGACTGCTGCAGGATCAAAGAGCTTATTCCTGATATTCAACATGTAGAATGTCTGCTCAGTGGAGGAAACGGATACTCATTTTCTGTTCAACGTCAACCTTTTCTAAAACCTAAAGAGAAAAAAAAAATGAATAATTTATATTATAAACCACTAAGAGAATTCAGAAGGGAAAACCTACTAGAAGTATTACAAAAGCAAACATAGGCAAAGACTTACAAACTATAAATATCCTTTAAACATGTTTTTAACTTAAAAGAGAAGGAAAGGCTACAGTCACATGGGGGGGACCAACAGTGCTCCTATCAGCAGAAAAAGCAAGCAAGGCAGAGCGATCCATCTTCCTGCTTCTTTATTCTCACGAGTGCAAAATGTTTGAAAAACTGACTTTTTCACTCTACTGTCCATGCTTTGGCCCACAAAATTCTGAAGAATAAGGAAGCATAAGAAGAAGAATGGTCCATGGTGCACACCGAGAAGAACTCCAGGCCTGGGCAGTTTTCTGCTAACAGGAGCACAAGCCCAGAGCATTAGGTAAGTGAATCACCCCAAAGTGATAAGGACTTCCCTTAAATATATTTTTCTAATGGTGCTGCCGTTTTATACATTTAGCGGGACTGGTGCAGGCATGAAGGCAGGTGTGCCCAGACTTTGTTACACTGGGATGTACACTCGTCCCCTCCATGCTTGCTGCTCTCAGGCCTCCTTCCCTTCAGTGTCTGTGCCTGCAGCTGGTCCTCCCTCCTTTCCTTGTCCTTCCCATCAATGCCTGCAGCTCACCCTCTCTCCCTTCCTTCATGCTGTTCTTGTCTCCCCACCTTCCCTCCTTGCAGTGCTTGGCTGTATCCCACTGTTACTATAGACACCATCTCTCCCTACTATACCTGCTATCCCACAGTCACACTCCCTTCCCAGAGACTATTATCCCGCTTAGTGATGCCATTTCTGTCACATGACTTTATTAAAATAAAGTACTGCCTGTTGCAAAATAGGAGGATATTAGACATAACCTCAGAGTTCCAGGACCTGTTTAAACACTCAGCCTTCGACTTCATACTTTTATATGGTCATGGACCTCCTCGGTAACTTATAATATATTTATATATTACAAGAGGGAGTACTTTATTCACTATATATTATACAGTAGGGGTTGCATTGATCATTAGTAATCCTTACATTATATATAAAACAAATACTAACCTTAACAAACTCTGTGAATGATATGGCACTGTCTCCATCTTGGTCAGCTTCCTGAATAGTACGGTCAGCAATGCTACCCAATTGCTCATCAGATATGTTCACGCCCACCATCATGCGTAGGACCTGTAAATGTGAGCGTGCACCCATTACTAAGTTTCTCATACAAGCAGGCCAACTTAATTAGCCCAATGAATAGTGGATTTCAGTGATGGAGAGAGAGAGAGAGAGAGAGAGAAGAGAGAGAGAGAGAGAGAGAGAAAGAGAGAGAGAGAGAGAGAAAAAGAAAGAGAGAGAGAGAGAAAAAAAGAAAGAGAGAGAGAGAGAGAGAGAGAGAGAGAGAGATATGCACATAAACACGTGTGTGTGTGATGCACATAAACACCTGAATCCATTGTGAAAGATTCGGCCAAAACAGAATCCGAACCCTAATTTGCATATGCAAATTAGCGAGGGTAAAAGTAAAAGAGTAAAAAGCGTAACTTCCTTGTTTTGTGAAGAAATGCCCGCCGGGTGCCATTTCTTTTAGGATAAATGTAATGGCGCTGGCAAATGGAGTGGGTATATGCAATACAATGATGTGGCTTGAGTGGGGAAGATATGCCCAACTTATATACATGGTAGGAAAATGTAGGGTTTTCATGTCCTTTAGGGCTCTTCCAGACGAAGAGATTGCAGGGAGATTTGTAGCCTGCGACAAATCGCCGCGTGTTTGAAGCAACAAATCTCCCTGCATCTCTTCCCCCAGCCTTGCGCCCGCTTAAGTTAAAGTCGCGTGTGCCTATTCACACGCGGCGCTTTTGAAAATCGCGCGAAAATGCATTGGCGAGCGTTTTGCTAAAGCGCCGCGTGTCTTGCAGACGAATGCCCGTTATGGTTCTTACTGGAATAACATGAACACTGTAGAGGACAAAGTGTTTAGATTCTAGCTTTATTGTACTGAGCAGCTGTAGATTAATTTAGCAGCGGCCCTCATGATTAGTATAAACTGGACTGGGAAACCAAGCTGCTAAATTGCCTTCCCCCTTCCTCCATGTTTAGGAATCTTCTGGTGGAAAGCATTGCATTAGGGGGAAATTGTAATCCATCACACATGAGGGGTGATTTCAAGTCACCTGCCTCCTTTAGCAGTTTGGGTGGCAACAAAAAACAAGCCCTGCACAGGCTTGGATTACAACATTGTTGCTCTGAATAGGACACTCAGGGCCCTCTAGTTGTTATCTGATAACACTTGAAAAAGGGCCCTTGTTGCCCGAAACATGTCGTGTGGATGCACAATAAAGCACTAAGTAGCAGTTATTCTGCTGTCAGCCTGTGATTTACACAATTTATTATTTTTGGAAACAGTATCAAGGGTGTCTGGACGGAACACCAGAGGAAATCGAGGCTCAGACCCAGAGCACAGAGTTATATATGTGTGTAACCTAATGAATGTTATCCGATAACCATCCCAAACGCCCAGAGAGCAAGAATTTTGGACCCGTGGCCCTTCAAGTGAGAAGGGTCACAAACACAATTCGGCTGCTCTAGAGCTATTCATACCAATACACAATTATTGTGTTTTAGAAAAGTTAGAAGAAAACCTACCTGTAATAGCTCATCCCTGGAGATCTTATCATCTTTGTCCAAGTCATAGAGACGAAATGCAACTAAAAGAAAGAGGGATGCATATGAAACACAAGGAATGTATGGATGGGGCCGTAAGTTGCTAAAGCACACGGCATTGCAGCAGAAGCAATATACTGGCTTAACACAGTTCTTACATAACAATTTATTGCTTCTGCTGTTCAGTGGCTGTTGACGGTTTGCGTCTTTCGAATGATCTTCAATAGGGCGGAAGTGTGCCAAAGTCCTCATGAAGCCTCGGAAATTCACCTGGTCCTCTCTGCGGATTAAAGGGATACAGTCATTGGAAAAAAATAAAAAATTCCCCCCAAAAAAATATAGTGCTACTCCAGCAGAATTCTGCACAGTTTCTCAAAAGAGCAAACATTTTTTAATATTTCATTTTGAAATCTGACATGGGGCTAGACATAATATCAGTTTCCCAGCTGCCCCCAGTCATGTGAATTGTGCGCTGATATACTTTAGACACTCTTTACTGCAAGTTCGAGTGATATCAGCCCCTTCTTTTCCCCCCCAGCAGCCCAACAACAGAACAATGGGAAGGCAATTAAATAGCAGCTCCCTAACACAAGATAACATCTGCCTGGTAGATCTAAGAACAGCACTCAATAGTAAAATCCAGGTCCCACTGTGACACATTCAGTTACAATAAGTAGGAGTAACAGCCTGCCAGAAAGCAGTTCCATCCTAAAGTGCTGGCTCTTTCTGAAAGCACATGACCAGGCAAGATGACCCGAGATGCGCTTACACTCACACAATATTACAACTAAAAAAAAATACACTTGCTAGTTCAGGAATGAAATTTTATATTGTACAGTGAATAATTTGCAGTGTAAACAGTGTAATTTAGAAATAAAAACTACCCATTGTTCTGCTGAAGGGCTGCTGCAGGGAAAAGGGGGTGATATCACTCCAACTTGCAGTACAAGCAATACTTCAGTGACTGAATTTTATCAGAGCACAAATCACACGATTGGGGGCAGCTGGGAAACAGACAATATGTCTAGCCCCACGTTAGATTTCAAAATTAAATATATTAAAAAAAAAAAAAAATCTGTTCTCTCTTTTGGAAGCGCAGGTAAAATAGTCTGTGTAGTTCTACTCTAATAGAAATAATTCTGAAGTGTAAACTGGACATACGAGACCAGCTAGATCTAAAGTCCTACAAATAGAAGTGCACATTAATGTTAAAGTCTGTTACAACCCAAGTTAGATTTGTGAGATTTCCATTGGCAGGTATAGCGCCCCTTTAAATCACATCCCACAAGTAAACAAAATCTTACCCGTCCGCAAAGAAAGCATTGATAATCCGATCACCAAGAGGGTTGATGGCCAACTCTGGTATCTGCTGGAAATCTTCTCGACTAAAATACAGAATTAATTATTGAATGTAATTTAAGGAAATGTTTAGAATATTTAAAAGTATGGCATGTTCTTTTGGAAAACAAAGAATTAAAAAAAAAAAAGCAATCTGATCTCACTTTGAGTACAGTATACAATTTTGGCAAAGAAAACAATTCTGTGGAGTGCTTTAAAAAAACAAACAAAACACATGATTAATACAAGGGTGGGACTACTAAGGTATTGGAAGGCATTTCACCAATTTATGCAGCTGCCTAATCAAAAATGTTGTTGTAGAACCCATCCAAGGGCGTAACTATAGAGGAAGCAGACCCTGCGGGGGCCCAGGAGCTATAGGGGCCCCATGAGGCCCTAATTCATATACAATTACAATAAATATTGGTAAAACAGGTCAACCACTGGACATTTTGGGGGCCTGAAAAAGAATTTGCTGTGGGGCCCAGTAAGATCTAGTTATGCCACTGAACCCATCACTGTCTGCACATGCAGAGTGAACAAAAAACTAGAGCTGACCTAAGCCTAGAGTTGCCAACTGGCTAGTATTTTACCAGCCTGACAGGTAAAAATGATGCTGGATACCAATGTTATTAATAGGGGGAAAATAATCTTAATATATAGGAAGGCCAGTATTTTTTTTCCAAAAAAGGTGGCAACTCTACCTAAGCCTAGGGTTCCACCAGCGGGGCGGGAATAAAAGGGGTGGACCATGATGTAAAAGGGGGTGGGGCCATGGCGCACGATGGCCAGAAGGCAGAGAAACGTTACGTTTTGAGCAGATTGGGGGTGGGCCAAGGGCTTTTGCTAGTGGTATTACAAATTTAGTGGCAGCTACATTGCTGGTAAATTTGTTATAGCAGCCTTTGGCATTGGCAGGTGTTTTACCAGCTAGGCCGGTAAAATACCGGTCCGATTGCAACTCTACCTATGCCCAACAATTCGGACTTGGTCACCTCAATCACAGCTTCTTTTTCAACTCATAAAAAAAGCATCATGATGGTGATAAGGCAACGAAGCTGCTAAAAGGGAAAACAAAGTACAAGAAGTTTTAAGAGTTTATAAAAGGGGCCAACATCCATATCATATAGACCATTTACTTGAGTCATTTCAACATATTTGACTGGTACAAAGTGCAGCTCTCGGTCACATTAACTAAACAGGAAACAGAAAAATGGCTTATTAAAAAGGCCAGTTAGATAAAGCAAGCGATGTGCTATTAAGAAGTGGTCAGGAACTCAGCAGTATGATGCACAAATCAGTTATCAAGCCTTAGGTTAATGGCACATGATGCAATTCCAAGGCTTTTGTTCCTGCAGAAATTCACAGCTCCGTGCATAGTGTTTGTACAAAACGTTTAAACAGTATGCACAGACGTTTATTCTTGTTAGGCTTCTGCTGCTCAGAATCACGATTCTCATGATTATGAGTGACTAATGAAATGCAAGTGCAGGTAATCGGCATCATCATTTATTTATATAGTGCCAGCACTGGGCAGTTTACAGTTATAACAAACAGGGGCCTGACAATAAGTTTAAGGAATAGTAACACCAAAGAATGAAAGAGTTTTAAAAGTAATGAAAATATAATGCAGTGTTGCCCTGCACTGGTAAAACTGCTGTGTTTGCTTCAGAAACACTACTATAGTTCATAGAAACAAGCTGTAGCAATGTTGGATATTAAATTAAAAAAGGCTATATGGCACAGGTGGATAACAGCTAACACCATTATGTTCTACAGAGCTTATCTGCTGTGTAACCTGAGCCTGTTCTCCTTTGAATGGCTGCCCCCATTGCTACACAGCAGCTTATTTATATAAACTATAGTAGTGTTTCAAAAGCAAACCTCAGTTTAACCAGTGCAGGGCAACACTGCATATTTTGATTACTTTAAAACACTTTTTTTGGTGTTACTGGTCCTTTAACAAACAAGTGTTACAGAATAGAAAAGGGATCAGAGGGCCCTGCTCACAACAGCTTACACTCTACAAGAGTGGCCATAGACAACGAGATCTGCTTGCTCGGCGATGTCGCCAATATTGGCCTGGTCCAATAGTGGGCCCTGGGGCTCAACAATCGGATCATAAATCATCCAATATAGGTGGTCAGATCGCAGGACCGCATAAACGCACTCATGCAGCTGAGATCCAATGGGATATTTTAACCTGCCCGATTGAGATCTGGAAGACTTTCAGCCAATATCGATTGGAAATGCCCGTCTGATGGCCCCACACACGGTCCAAAAAGCTGCTGACTCGGTCTGTCACCAGTTTTTATCGGCCAGTGTAAGGGGGTCTTCACAGTTTAAGCATCTGTCCTCTAGCCTGTGAGCTATTAGTTGTTACAGGGACAAAACATTAAAACAGGCATTTTAACCTTTAGCAGCCTTTTTTACTTGAGGTTAATGACCACCTCATTAAATACATACAGGTGAATATAAGGAGGTGATAATGAATTTAGCATGGCACACTGCACTACGCATTGGACACACATCAGCAACGACATTTTCCCATGCTTAATAGCATTTTAATGACATTCTAGGAGAGGCACCAATTAAATAGTAGTTGCAGTTGCCTAATTAGTAGAATATCTGCAAATACTTAAGTTAATAGTGAACATAAAATGTCCTGTTCCAGCACTGGATGTTGTGCCTAAGGCTTGGGCTGAAACAACAAAGGGAAATGTAGAACACAGACATCCCTAGGGAACTGTACCTTTCTATAGCACTATGGTGATCAGGACAGGTTAATTCTTGTAGAAGAACTGCTGATCAAAATGCCTTGCCTGCCCACAGCCTGTTCCCATTCAATGGCAGGGACTACACCAGTCATTGCTGCTTACATAGACACACGCAAAAACACAAAGGTTTGAGATTTGGACAATGCCCAGAGAGCTGCTTGCTTCTCCAGGGGGAGGATACTTTAAAGTTTAAAGGATCAGTAACACCAAAAAATGTGTTTTAAAGTAATGATGTAGTGTTTCTCTGCACTGGTAAAACAGATGGGGTTGGTTCAGAAACACTACTATAGTTTATATAAACAAGCTGTGGCAATGGGGGAAATTGAAAAAGATTATACAGGAACAAGGTAAATAATAGGAAGTCGGATGGTATTGTAGGGTTGATCCGATGTGACAACTGTCTGATGCTGATCACTGTAGCAACACTATCTGACTTCCTATTACTTACTTTGTTCCTGCAGCATCCGACTTGTTGCCCAGCATCCGATCCATTGAAAACTGACCTGAATCGTTTGTGTAGTTCTGCCCAATCACAGTGGACAAATGCATTGTTGATGTTTAGCGGTTACACCAGTCAGTACTTATCCTCTTTAACAAGCTGAATGGGAGGCTTCCTTCTAATTAAAGGGCATGTGCACACAAGTGTCTGGCACAGCCGTATGTCAAAGGGAATGCTTATTAAAATAATGTGTATGTGTGGGTGTGTGTGTCTATACACACATAGAGGTAGGGTTCCTATTATCCAGAATGCTCGGGACCTGTGGTTTGTAGGATAAGGGATCTTTCCGTAATCTGGATCTTCATACCTTACATCTACTAGAAAATCATGTAAACATTAAACAAAAAAAACAACAAATAAAATAGGCTGGGTTTGCCTCCAATAAAGATGAATTATATCTTAGTTGGGATCAAGTACAAGCTACTGTTTTATAATTGCAGAGAAAAAGGAAATCAGTTTTAAAAATTTGGATTATGGCGCCTATGGGAGATGGCCATTCCGTAATTCGGAGCGCTGGTCTTTTCTTTTAGATCAATTAGCCAGGGAGACACAAGCCTTTATTCTAAACGGCCGCTTACACAGTTATGCGGGGGAACTCGCGGGTGGTTTCTGGGCTGACTGGGCATCGGAACTTTAGCCCTATTGACTCAAATCGGATGGGAAGAAACGTCAGCACCATAGTTTAAACAGGAAGGGACTGAAACTTTTACCCACGAACATGCCCTCATTTACCTATGCACGATACTTATACTTAAGTGGTGCAACTTTGGAGGTCATTGTTTTCTCCAAGTGCAATATACAGTATATGGTTTGAGTTGTTTACCGTTTTATTCAGCAGCTCTCCAGTTTGCAATTTCAGCCATCTGGTTGCTAGGATCCAAATTAGGGATGCACTGAATCCACTATTTTGGATTCGGCCGCACCCCCGGATCCATTGTGAAAGATTCGGCCGGATACTGAACAAAATCCGACCCCTAATTTGCATATGCAAATTTATGAGAGGAAGGGTAAAGGCGGCTGCTGATTTGGTTCTGCCAGGCACAATCCTGGATTCGGTGCATCCCTAAATCCAGATTACTCTAGCAACTATGCATGGATTTGAAGAAGAGACTGGAATATGAATAGGAGAGCCTCTGAATAGAAAGAGGAGGAATAAAAAAAAAAGTAGCAATAACAATACATTTGTAGCCTTACAGAGCATTTGTTTTTAGACGGGGTCAGTGACCCCCATGTGAAAGCTGGAAAGACTAAAGGTGGCCATACACGAAGAGATCCGCTCGTTTGGCGATGTTGCCAAACGAGCGGATCTCTCCCCAATATGCCCACCTTGAGGTGGGCGATATCGGGCTGATCCGATCGTGGGCCCTAGGGCCCAACGTTCGGATCAGTATGGGCGGTCAGATCGCGGGACCGCATCAACGAACAGATGCGGCCGCGATCCGACGGGATTTTTAATCCTGCCCGATCGACATCTGGCCGACTTTCTGCCAGATATCGATCGGGAAAGCCCATCGGAGGGCCCCCCACACGGGCAGATAAGCTGCCGACACAGTCTGTCGGCAGCTTTATCTGCCCGTGTATGGCCACCTTAAGAAAAAAGTAAATAATAAAAAATAAAGACCAACTGAACCGTTGTTTAGAATTGTCCATTATAGAACATACTAAAAAAAAAAATAAAAAACCACCAACACAAATGAAGCTTTAAAATCACAAAGTCTTTATTAAGAAATAACTTACAGAAACTCCACTTTCTGTCCTCTTTAGAAAAGGTGTCATGGCAACCATCGATCCTGCTCCATTTCTCCTGCCTGGCTATTCTTTCTGACAGCATGCTGCTTTTTCTCCTCCTTGTTGGATTTGTTGCCCAGCAGATTCTGTATGAAGAAAGAAGACTCTCTGGCAAGGCAGTGGTGGTGGTGCATTGGGCATGTTTTGGCGACCTGCTAGTGATGCTAAACAGTTAAGTGAGCTGGGATGGCAAGCCAGTAAGGCAGGCAGCAGGGGTGGGGGTGCCGAGGATCCACAGCAGACAAGAGGATTAGCGTTCTAACCGGAGAGCCCCGGGCACAGAATAGGCCTCGGCAGGAGCCGAGTGGCCATAATTTGGAATGAGACAGAGAAGTCTAGGTGTGTCTATGGAAGATCTGCTCTGGCTCCCTGCAGCTTGCACACAGATACAGTACAGTAAGAGCGATATCGGAAGAGCTAAAGCAGCAGCGTGCAGACGGCAGGGAGCCCGATACTTTTAATCAGAGCAATTGCCATACCAAGCCCAGAGCCTGGCTCCTTCCCATCTCTGCCGTGTTAGGATTCCAACCAGTGCTTTGAAGGCAGGCAGACAGTTGAGCCTGTACTGTATGGCGCCAAGCAGATGCTTCCTACTGCTTCTACTGTACTGTATCTGCGTACACGCTGCAGGGAGCCTGAACAGATGTGCCAAATAAATCTTCCATAGGCTCACCTAGACTTCTTGGCCTCCGCTCCTGGGCCCACCCAGCGCAGCACATCCCAAATTGTGGCCACTTGGCTCCTGACAAGGCCTGTTTTGTGCCTTCTTCCTCTATCTCCTGCCTGGAGCTCTCCAGTTAGAACTCTAATCCTCTTGTCTGCTGTGGATCCTCGCCCCCCCCCCACCCCTGCTGCTGGTCTTACTGGCTTGAGATCCCAGCTCACTTAACCATTTAGCATCACTAGCAGGTCGCCAAAACATGCCCAACGCACCACCACCACCGCCTTGCCAGAGTGTCTTCTTTCTTCATCCAGAATCTGCTAGGCACCAAATCCAAAAAGGAGGAGAATAAGCCGCATGCGGTCAGTAAGAATAGCCAGGCAGGAGAAATGGAGCACAGCAGGATCGATGGTCGCCCTGTCGCCTTTTCTAAAGAGGACAGGAAGTGGAGTTTCTGTCAGTTATTTCTTAATAAAGACTTTGTGATTTCAGTTTAATTTGTGTTGGTGGTTTTTTTTTTTTTCGTTGTAAAGTAAGGAATTTTTTTTTTAAATTTAACTTGTACAGATGTATGTACAAGCATAGACAATCATTAGTAATAACCTTTTAATAAATCACTGATGTTTATGTATGCCTGTACCTTAAAATATCAAAATAATTGTTTGAAGAAAAAAAAAAAAAAAAAGGTCCTGATCAGAGGTGATATGAAGTTGTATTAGGAAATGTTTTCTTAGGGGGCACATTTACTAAGGGTCGACATGAAAAAATTTCAAAGTAATTTTTTTTGGCTACGAATCAAATATTAAATTTTTACAAAAAAAATTGAATAGACACTTGGCCACCTTAAACCTCCCGAATTGCTATTTTAGACCACCTGGAAGCTTTAAGAAGCATTTTTGGAATGTTTTGAAAAATCGAAGGAATTTGGTCAAAACCGTTCAAATCGAACAGTGCATTAAAACGATTTTTATTCGTTCAAAAGACGGTCGAATTTTTTTCTATTCGAAATTCGACCCTCATTAAATCTGCCCCTTAATCTTCGTTGCAGAATTACAACATTCCACATGCCTTGACCATTGATTCTATGTTGAATCATTATGGGATGTGGAGGCATAAAATGCATTATGACAAACAAACCAGATGCCTACATTTCCTTGGAACAATAAAGATAACCACCCAAACAAAAAACCACAGGCATGAAATGTGGTGGTTAACTGTACCCGTGTTCATTTAAATTTTATGTGCAAGTTTTAAAGGTTTAATTTTCAACTCCTAACAAGGCTCAGACTGGAGTGGAACCGGACTAAAGCAGCTCTACACATGTTACTGTCCCTAGCCCAGGCAAGCAAAGGTATTGGTTATTAACTCCATAGTTGCCAGTTTGTCATAAGATATACTCCACACAATAGTTAAAGGGATCCTGTCATGGGAAAAAAAATTTTTTTTCAAAACAAATCAGTTAATATTGCTGTTCCAGCAGAATTCTTCATTGAAATCCATTTCTCAAAAGAGCAAACAGATTTTTT
>CM044446.1:91579236-91620134 GCA_024363595.1 Xenopus borealis | reverse complement strand
CCCAAAACTCAGCCATTTACCCCTCCATAGAGCTGCTCTTTCATTAACATCACCCAAAACGCCTCTATAGAGCTGCTCTTTCATTAATAAAGCTTATGTAATAGACCAGGGGTGTCCAAACTGAGGCCCAGGATGGATATAAATACGGCCGAGCTTGAAACACTCAGTTCCCGAGGAAATGTCATAATAGTATAATAAGTCTATTTACTGTAATATGCAGGTGTCCCATATTCCAGTGTATAGCTACATCTTGGCACTGTAGTTCCTTTCTGTGCATTGTCTTTACTTATACAAAAGTGTTTGTGTATTTCATGTGTGGCCCCAGACAAGTTCTCTTTTTCCACTGTGGCCCAGGGGATACAAAGGGTTGGACACCCCTGCAATAGACTAAACGTTGTTGTGTGTTCTACAGCTGAATGTCAGATCATAGGAGGAGCGGGTCATGCAGAGACAGTGGTGAATAACAACAATAATGATAAAACCCCAGTCAGACAATCAGATAAGATAAGAGGAATGTGTAACTGAACGTGAATAGCGAGCAATGGAGGATCCAGGGAAAACAGAGCAAATCATAGGCCTCCTGTCATCTGAATGGCTCATTCCAGTGAGTGCTGAACTACAAGCACAAGCCAAACCTTCCCGGGAGCTAGTTGTGGAAGCTGTAGTTGAGCAGCTAGGGAGAGACCATTCAAAGGGTTTGTTTATCATCACACAAATGCCTTTATGCGAAAGAACTACTTACAGCCCGTCTCCTTCTTAATCTCTTCTATCTCCTCGTCCCTGAGCAGCGTTGACGCCCTGGAGCCCATCACTTCTTTCCTACAGCTCAGCCCTGACTGTAACTGGCAACCGGCGCCGGCCTTTCTGTATTTAATAAAAGGGGCGGAAATATGACGTGTCGAGACGCTTCTTTACAATACCAGCCACTTGCCACGCCTCATTATGGGCGGCCTTTATTTTATCTTACACGCCCAAACTAGAAGGCGCAACTTTATGTAAAGCCACGCCCCCATTTTGTATTTTGTTGTGTTTTGTTTTTTTTCAATCCCTATCAATAAACTTTATTGATAAAACCCAATACAGGGGAAGTGGGAAATGCCGCGTCTATGTGGAAAAAATAGCTTTTTGCAGTTCTTTTTGTCCCAAAAGAGAATCCGTATAAACTGAGTCATCTTGCTGTCAGTGTTGCTCATTTGCAGGAATAGGGGTCCTTTAACTAAAACGCTGTCAATTTCACTATAAGTTTCTGCGTGTTAGCGCTGCAAATATTTCTTCCGCCAGAATATTTGAAGCGACTAAGTTTACTAAACAGCGATGAGCTCAGAAGTCATTGCGAGCACTTGCGGTAACTACATTAAAGGACCAGAAGCAGCAAACATTTTTTTTTAGAAGAATTCATTAGTAAACCGTCCCTATTTTGAGAGCTCAACCCTCATTTGTACTGGAAAGTCCGTCTTTGCTCTGCACTGAACAGCCAGAAAAAGAAACAAAGTTTATAACTTAATTTACCCAGAACAGCTGACAGGTGCAACTAAGATACTTTAGATTGAATTGCAGTAAAATCCTTCGAATTCAATATTTGAATTTGAAGGATTTTACTTCACATGGTCGAATTTCTAATTTTTTAAAATTCAACCAATAGTAAATCTGCCACTTATTATATTATTAAGACATTTCCTCGGGAACCGTGAGTTTCAAGCTGGGCCGCATTCATATCCATCCTGGGCACATGGTTGGACACCCCTGGTCTTTATGTATTTTGTGGTCACAGCCTCATTGCACCCTGCCTAATGGTTTTTAAAAATTAGTGGTGAGCACAACTTTCCCTTGTTAGTTGCAGTTATATCACCACTTGATGCTTAGTTGCAAGTGTGTTATGCATACAATTATTTATAGGGACAAATATATGACTTAAAAGAGAACAAAACCCTAAAAATTAATATGACTAAAAACTCCATATTTTATAAACTGAACTTATTGCACTAGCCTAAAGTTTCAGCTTGTCCATAGCAGCAATGATCCAGGACTTCAAACTTGTCACAGGGGGTCACCATCTTGGAAAGTGTCTGTGATGCTCAGTGGACTCTGAGCAGCTTAGGGGTCGTCACTAATTATCCAGCAGCAGAAAATTAGGTTGGTCTGTAATATAAGCTGATGCTACACGGCTGATTATTAAATTCTGATGCTAATTGCACTGGTTTCTGTGCTGCCATGTAGTAATTATCTGTATTAATGACTAATCAGCCTTATATTGTGACTATATTTCTATTCTATGTGTACTGTATATTGTGAGTGGGTCCCTAAGCTCAGTAAGTGACAGCAGCACAGAGCATGTGAATCAGTGAATCAGCAGAAAAGAAGATGGGGAGCTACTGGGGCATCTACTGGGGAGACACAGATCTTTACTGCTAAAGGGCTGTGGTTGACTTGGGCTGGTACACAAGCACAAAACATAATGTACAACATTTCTACCTACTTCTTTAGTTTTGCATTAGTTTTTCTTTAAAATAAAGCCTGATATATACAACATCTGGATTAATCCAGGCTTTAATCATTTGCAATGCATTCCTACCTTCATGTCATTGAACCTCTATTGCTTGAAACAAAGGAGAGAATGCATTGAATAAGAGAGAAACTGGAGAATTAGATTAGCACATACCCATTTTATTTACCAAGAGGGTTAACCGACTAATCTTTCAATCCACAATTAGGTTATGCAAACTTCTACTTCTATAGCATTTTCTACTAATAGGAAAGTAAAGCCATAAAAATAATTGTGTGGGCTGTTTAATCTAGCTCACCTTGCCACCACTGCTCACTTCTGGAAAACAATAGGTGAGAGTATTGGATGCTGGATATTCACATAGTGTTTAAATGCATGTAGCTTTAAGTAAAAGTGTATTTTCTTGGTTCAGTTAGTGCCGAGAAAAGGTGATTTTATCTCAATTTCTAGTTTGTACAGTCACTGTTCTGTACATAGATGAAAACAAATCGGAGACTGAGACAAGATCAGGAACAGCATATCAAGATTTTGGAGGTTCACAGTTACCTTTCTTTCAGAAAATACATATAAACACTGACCATACACAACGTTTTTCAGCCTTCCTGACCAAGTCCATGATATTAGGCAACCATAGCTTGACCCCAGTGCCTAAGCAAAGGTTGTAAGCATGTAACCCCTGGTGTTATGAAGTTTAAAGGAGAAGGAAAGGTATATTTAATTGGGGGTGCCAAAAGTTAGGCACCCCCAAGTGATTATATATATACTTACTTCATACCCCCAGCCGGTGCGCCTACCAAGATAAAACAGTGAGCACCATGGACCATGGCTTCCTTCAAAAATCCCCCTGGCAGATGAATGCATAGTAGAACGTAATGGTCAATTTCCGCTTTAGAGTTCATATTTTCACGCTACTGCACATGTGCCGCATGAAGAGAAAAGAAGCCCGAAAACGATCGCACTTTGGTGCTCGCTCACTGGAATAACCCCTGGCGATAGGAGCACCAGTCCGGTGTGTGAGATGAGTATATACAATCACTTGGGGGTGCTTAACTTTTGGCACCCCCAAGTAAAGTTCAGCTTTTCGTTCTAATGTGCATGCACATTAGCACATATAAGGAAGTACTGATCTCCGCGGTGCGTGCTTCTATAACCCGGGGCCGGTGCAGTTTCGCCTGATAGGAGCACAGGCCCCGGGTTTGAGGTACATCATTTTAATCACTTGGGGGTGCCTTACTGTCACGGTCGGCACCCTAAACCAGAACAGATGCCAAGCTCCCTGTTCTCGGCTCGGCTTCACCAGTAGTGTGACCGCCTTTGGCTTCGGGAGGAGCCCTCAGCTACTCAGATGCCACCTGGACTTAACGAGAGGAGCAAGGCGAGGAGTTCTGGCAAGCAAAGGGGCACGACTGTATGAAGAGTTAGTTAGGCCGAAGGTCACGGTACAAAAGGATTAGGCAAATTCGTAGTCAGGCAGGCTGGGTCGAGGCAGGCAGATGACAAGGATCGTCAGACAGGCAAGGGTCAAACCGGGTAATCAATCAGAAGGATGAGACAGAATCGAAGTCGAAGTACAGGCAGGGGTCAGGTTACGGATATCAGAGTAGTCAGGACAAGCCGGGTCAAACACAGTAATAATACAAGCAGGATACAGGAAACAAATGCACAAAGGCTCAGAAAAGCACCAGGAATGAATCCTATCACGGGCAATTTGCTAACACTAAATGCCCCTTTAAATACTTTTGAATTTCCCGCCATTGCGCGCCAACGTCATCACGCCGGCGCGCATGCGCCTTTAAATAAGGAAGTACATGGGCGCGTGCGTGCTAAGGAACCGGCACACTGGGGGAAACAGCGCAAGGAGGAGGTCGGCACGGCGGGCGTCCCCGCTGTCCCCCCACTAGACCACCAGGTATTTTTCTTACACTTACGTTTGGCACCCCCAAGTCAATTCTGCCTTTCCTTGTCCTTTAAAGTAAATAAAGATGGCCTCAGATGACAGAGTTGTCAGTATAGAGCAGGGTGCCCCAACCTTTTGAACCCGTGAGCAACATTCAGAAGAAAAAGGAGTTGGGGAGCAACACTAGCATGAAAAATGTTCTTGGGGTGCCAATAAGTGCTGTAATTGGCCCTCTGGTAGACCCCATGTGGATTGTCAACTTGTATTAAGGCTCTGTTTAACAGTAGACCTGGTTCTTATGCAACCAAAACTTTCCTCCAAGCCTGGAAATCAAAAATAAACTCCTGCATTTAGGCCATGGGGGCAACATCCAAGTGGTTGGAGAGCAACATGTTACTCACGAGCTACTGGTTGGGGATCACTGGTGTAGAGCATGATGCATTATACAAATCACAAATATAAGACTGGAACTGGCTGTCCATACAGGGTAGTGCCATGAAAGTGATAGTAATGATGCAGTTAATAAATTGTGTCTGTTATTAATAATAATAATAATAATAATAATAATAATAATAATGATAATAATACTGCAGGCAAAGAGATTTCATTATAATCAAATAATTCAAATTTTTGTACAATGATTTCCTTTTTCTCTGTAGTAATGAAACAGCACCTTGAACTTTATCCCAACTAAGACATACAAAATCCCAATTGCAAACAATGCTGTTGATTTTCATTAATGTTTAAATGATTTTTTTATGGCGATCCAGTTCCAGAGCATTCTGGATAATAGGTTCCATACGTGTACTGCTTAAAACAAAAGGCAAAGCATAAAGTTGACAGAAGGGGCAGATTTTTCAAGGGTCGAAGTGAAAACTCGAATTAAAAAATTTGGATTTCGAAGTAATTTTTGGGTAATTTGACGAATAGGCCAAAATTCAATTTGAATTGAAAAAAAATGTATTCAAATTTTAAAGGAAAACTATACCCCGAAAATGAATACTTGAGCAACAGATTTATATCAAATTAAGTTCCACTCGAGGTTGGAGTGCTCTACCTCTTTCAATCCAATGTGGATCCAGGTGCTGTAGCAGTGCTCTGACCAAGCCTGCCTATGGTCCAAACATCAATCCGAATATCCCATACACTGCAGCACACTGGAGACTGAAGTTTAGTGCAATTTGGATATTTATTAGCTCATAGTAGATAAACAAACAGGCAACGTTTCGGACCCCTCTGTGTCCTTTATCAAGGCTTGATAAAGGACACAGAGGGGTCCGAAACGTTGCCTGTTTGTTTGTCTACTATGAGCTAATAAATATCCAAATTGCACTAAACTTCAGTCTCCAGTGTGCTGCAGTGTATGGGATATTCGTATATCAAATTAAGTGGCATATTAAAGAATCTTAGCAAACTGGTATATATATTTATGTAAATATTGCCCTTTTACATCTCTTGCCTTGAACCACCATTTTCTGATGGTCTGTGTGCTGCCTCAGAGATCACCTGACCAGAAATATTTCAAGATTTACAAAATTCACTTGAATAATTCAAAGTTCGATCGAATTTAATATAAATTCGAATTCGAATATGCAAATTAGGCAAATTCGAGCATCGAATATTCAAATTCGAATGATTCGAATATTCAAATAAATTTTTATTCAAATATTCGATGGCCGAATAACTTCCTCTTTAAATTTTTATTGAACCACCTACTTCGCCAGGATCAAGCTACCGAATTGGTAATCATTAGCTGAGATCGAATAAAAAAAATTTGAAGGATTTTACTTCCCCTCTATTCCCATGGCCGAATTTCAATTTTTTTTTATTCGAAATTCGACCATTAGTAAATCTGCCCCTAACTGTAACAGGAAGAAATGTGGAAGCAAAAGACACAACTCTGTCTGTTAATTGGCTCATGTGACCTAACTTTATAGTTTGTTTGGTATGTTTGTGAGCACCGTTGAATCATACGATCCCAGGAGGCTGTCCTTATTTTTTAAAATGGCCATTTTCTATTTATGATTACCCAATGGCACATGTTATTTAAAAAGTATATTATTATGAAAATGGTTTATGAGTTGTTTTATGCAATATCTTTTTATAGAGACCTACATTGTTCAGGGGGGTATAGTTTTCCTTTAAAATTCGACTATTAGAATATCGAAGTACTGCCTCTTTAAATATTCAAATTCTACCTTTTGCCACCTTAAACCTGCCAAATTGCTGTTTAAGCCTATGGGGGACCTCCTGAAACTTTTTTGAAAATCAAATTTTTTGGGGGGGGGGAAATCGTTCGAATCAAATGACCCTTGAAAAATCTGGCCCTAAATGTAATCAATGTTAATCAAATAAGTTTATTCAAACATCAATTCTGTGTCCAACGTTTCAGCACAGAAGGGATGTTTAAATAAACTTATTTGATTTACAGATCTTTAATCTTTAAGTGCTGGTCCATTCTGAAAGCTATATACAACATTTGACTCAGGCACCCATCACAGATTGTGTAAGGAGGAGTGCAATTACTTTCTGAATAATTATATATTATATATTATATTAACTTGTAAACCCCAGGCCCTGATCGTTGTGGATAAACAGGCTCCATACATAGGAATGTATTCCTGGCAGGGCAGTGGTCAGTGTCCTAACTTATGATTCTGACGCAGGTATTTTCATATACTGAGAATGCAGCATGAAGGGGCTCAGTAAAGGTGCCAGTGAAGTTGTGTAAGTGTCTGATTGACTCGTTCAGCTCATAAAATGACAGACGTCCAGCCTCATAGTCCAGGGAGATTCTGATTCTCCCACATGAAGGAACATGAGATAAATGTGTCCATTTGTTGTTATGCGTCACTGAATAGATATTTTCCCATCTGCACAAACACCAGGACTTGTTATTGTCCCCAAGAAAGGACTCACCCCCATTCCTCTTTATAGTGGGATAGGCTACCCCTACCTTCCAGTGACCCGATTCACTGCCCTCCACGTCCCAGTAATGTCTCCCAGAGGAGAAACTCATGAAGCTTAAACCTTGAGAATTTTGGAACCTCTCCGGGTTTCGTGGATAATGCTGGTTTGTATATGAGTAAGATACAGTTTTCCCGTCCCCGGATACAATCACATTATCCCCAGTTGTGTTTATATCCATTATCATGTCTGTAACCTTCTTTCCATAGATGCTCCATCCTTTTACAACAGTCGTAATTGTAGCTAGGCCTGCAAGTAATGTTTCTGGGATCAGATCCTGATCCAGGTCCCCTACAGCAGGAACCTTTTCATCATTTCTCCCTCTTTCCCCATGTTCTTCACTGCCAATACACTGCAAGGCAGAAATATCGGATGCATGTTCCTGTAAGAAAGTTAGTGGATCCGCTATGTTGCACAGCTGCTTGATGTTACAAATATCTGCTGACAGCTTGCTCTTCTTTTCTTCCAGCTTCTGGATCAGATCAGTAAAAGGGAGTGAAAGCCTCTCTCCCTGCTTTGAGATTTCATCCAGATTTTGCTTCTTTAGTTCTTCCAACATTTTTCTGAAGTCCTTAAACAAAGTGGTGACTCTCGCTGATTCACGGGCTACTTTATCTTTCACTTCTTCATTGCATTTTTGCAGCATTTGGACTTGTCTCTCGGTCTCCTCTTTCTCCGGGGTCAGTTTCTTCAGAACATCTCTCAGTTTGTCTTTTTGCTTCTCAGATGCCTCGTTCAGCAGCTCTACCAGGTGTCCCCTGTGATCTCCAACCTGGCAGCAGGACTCACAGATACAGGCACCATCCTTGCAGCAGTAAAACTTCAGTTGCTGATTGTGTGCAGAGCATTCTGTGCTGTCAGGAAGGAATCGCTCTGATATGTCATGCAGTGTGACATTTCTTTTCAGTTCAAGCCAACTACTATATGTCTGTCTGCATTCAGGGCAGGAACTAACTGCAGCCCAATAATCTTTCGGAACAGTCTGTGTTTCCCCAATGCAGTGCTGGCAGAAGGTATGCCCACAAGGCAGCGTTAAAGGATCTCTATAAATCTTCGAGCACACGAAGCAGGTTAGCTCGCTACTCAGATCAGGAGCTGCCATCACTGAAAGCTGGAAGAAGAAACGAAACTGAAAGTGCCTCTCGTTTTAGCTCACGTTTATTTTCCAAGGTGTGGCATGTTTAAAGGAACAGTAACACCAAAAAATGAAAGTGTTTTAATGCAATGATAATATAATGTAATGATGCCCTGCACTAGTAAAACCAGTGTGCTTGCTTCAGAAACACTACTATAGTTTATATAAACAAGCTGCTGTTAGTCATTCAAGCACAGGATACACAGTAGATAACAGATAAGTACTACTATAGTTTATATAAACAAGCTGCTGTGTAGTCATGGGGGCAATCATTCAAGCACAGGATACACAGTAGATAACAGATAAGTACTACTATAGTTTATATAAGATTACTGTATATTTTCATTACTTCAAAACACTCGATTCTTTTTGGTGTTACTGTACGGAACTACTACTAAGCCCGAAAGTCACGACGTTTCCAATTTCTTTTTTTTGCAAACTTCATGACTTTCTGACCAGAGTAGCTCTGCATCGGCAAATCCTTCGTATTTTGCATGCACCAGAAAACGCAGGATTGAGGTGGACAGGACCTGGAAGGAGGGGTATAACAGGGCATTAGCCCTGGGGGCAGGTAGGCTAGGGGGAGTAGAGGTGGCCTACACAGGGGAGAGGGGGATGGATTTTTTTTTCACGTAGGGGTTGAATTCTCCCTTAAAGACACAGGGGCAAATTTACTAAATTCACATGAAGGATTCTAAGTTCAATCGAATTTTCAAAAACAGTCAAATTTTATTTAATGTTTTTGAAGACCACGTCGAGCAGTTAAATTATGTAAATTCGATCGAACTGAATGATTTGAATAAAATTTAATTCGAATATTTGACCATTCGACTGTCGAAGTACTTCCCCTTTAAATTTTTATCCTACCACCTAGTTCGCCAGATCAAAGCTACCGAATTGGGTTTCCTTATTTTTTATTGAATAAAAAAAATTTGAGTTTAGCCTGGGAAAATGTTAGAAGAACTGTGGATTATAAGCAGCTCTTCCTTATAACCAATCTCAAAGAGAGAAAGGTTATACCCAAGCAGCGTCGGACTGGGGGGCCCAGGGCCCACCGGGACTACTGCCCAGGGCCCCCTCCGACCCCCCTGCCCTGATGCACTTACTGCTGGGCTCCTGCCTCCGTGCTGCCCTCCGACCCCCCTGCCCGCGCTCCTGCCGCGCTCTTCCTTGGGAGGTGATGCACACGCTCCTGTCGCACTCCTCCGTGGGAGGCGATGCGCACGCCTCCTGCACAAATGGTGCTGTGCACAAGCGCAAGTGGCGCTGCGTGCAGCGCCTACTGAAAACTTTTTTAAAATTTCATTGGGAGAAGGGTCTGGCCCGGCGGGGGCCCATTAAGGGTCGGGGCCCACCGGGATTTTTCCCGGTATCCCGCCGGGCCAGTCCGACACTGTACCCAAGAGCAGTGGTTTAACTATAGGGGAGATTGCACTGTCATTGCAGGCCCCAGACTGGTTCCTCTATAGCAGGGATCTCCAGCCTTTTGTACCCATGAGCAACATTCAGAAGTAAAAGGAGTTCGGGAGCAACGCAAGGATGAAAAATGTTCCAAATAAGTGCTCTGATTGGCCATTTGGTAGCCCCTATGTGTTTTGTCAACCTACATTGAGGCTCTGTTTGGCAGTGCAACTGGTTTTTATACAACCAAAACTTACCTCCAAGCCACTGGGAGCAACATACAAAGGGTTGGAGAGCAACATGTTGCTCATGAGCTTCTGGTTGGGGATCACTTCTCTGTAGTATAGAAATCTGGGGAGTGGGTTCTATTCAGGATGCTACCACTTTGCAGATATATTTAACTAAATGGAAGAAATGACAAATGAGGTTGATAAATGCAATGATGCAATTGTCAAAATAACAAAAGCTAGTTATACACTCAATAGAGTAGCATTGCTGGCACCAATATAGGAGAACTAAACCCTAAAAATGGATGTGGCTAAAAATTCCATATTTCATATACTGAATTTATTGCACCAGTCTAAAGTTTCAGCTTCGAATGCCTACTTCGCCAGAACCTACCGAATACCAATAGAAGCCTATGTGAACCCCCCTATAGGCTTCTTTTGCTAAGTCCTGCTCAACTACCATTCGTACAATCGAGCGCCTCGATTGTTCGAATCGTACAAATTTTTCGGAGGCTCGAAGGAAAAAGTACGATTTTTTTCGTGAAATCGAACAATCGGTATTCAATCATAGATAGCCTACAACTATTCGATAAGCATTCGATAGTCGAATGATTATCGAATTTCGAATTGATTCGTAGGATTTTTAGTAAATTTGCCCCTAAGTGTGTTCAACAGCTGAACTGGTTATCTGGAAGTTCAAGGAGAGGATATAGTTTATACATTTCAATTTTTTTTATATATATTTAACCTGCAGCTGTTTCACACAGATACTTTTTCATAGCTCTCTACTGTAGTGACCATCTCCACCTAGATCAGACTTACCAGAAGCTTTCTTATTCCCATCTTAGGCCTTATCAACACCTTTGACTATCCTTAGGACCATTTACATCTAACTTGCATGAAATTTGGCCCTGGATGCTATCTGGTGTGCCCCATTTAGTCTAGTCTGACACTAATAGCTAGAGAGGAAGGGTTGGTAAAGAGGGTAAAATCGCAAAAGCTTGGTAAGTGTTTATTTTATCAGTGAGAACTGTCTAGATCTCTCTGCAGCCTTTGACACAGTTGACCACCCACTCCTCCTCAACATTCTATACTCCGCTGGCATTCGTGACACTGCTCTTTCATGGTTTACATCTTATCTCTCTGACCGTTCCTTCCAAGTTGCCTTCTCTAACTCTACTTCTACTACGTTCCCTCTCTCTGTCGGAGTTCCTCAAGGCTCTGTTCTAGGCCCTCTGCTGTTCTCGCTCTACACCACTTCACTAGGAAAACTTATTCAGTCATTTGGACTTCAGTATCACCTCTATGCTGATGACACCCAACTCTACTTGTCCACTCCTGACCTCTCTCCTTCTGTCCTTTCCCAAGTTACAGACTGTCTCTCTGCTGTCTCCTCCTGGATGTCACAGCGCCACCTGAAACTGAACCTTTCAAAAACTGAACTCATTATTTTTCCTCCAAGATCTTCCCCTGTCCCTCAGATATCACTCACAGTAAACAACACTACCTTTCATTCCACCTCACAGGCACGCTGCCTAGGAGTTATACTAGACTCACATCTGTCTTTTTCACCACATATTCAAACACTTGCAAAATCCTGTCGTATTCAACTACGCAACATTGCCCAGATACGATCATATCTCAGCTCAGAATCAACCAAAACACTTATTCATTCTCTTATCATCTCCCGACTTGATTACTGCAACCTACTCCTTGCAGGAATTCCAACAAGTCGACTTTCACTACTCCAATCTGTTCTAAATGCTGCTGCTAGACTTATTCATCTATCTAACCGCTCAGCATCCGCTGCTCCCATATGCATGTCCCTTCACTTCAGAATCAAATTCAAATTACAAACCCTCACATTCAAGGCCCTTAACAATGAAGCCCCTCCCTATATTTCATCTCTGATCTCCAAATACACTCCTACACGCAACCTTCGCTCTGCTTCTGACCTTCGCCTCGCTTCTCCTCTAATCACTTCTGCCCATTCTCGTCTACAAGACTTCTCTCGGGCTTCTGCTTTTCTCTGGAACTCTCTGCCTTGAGCTGTCAGACTTTCTCCTTCTTTCCAAACTATCAAACACTCCTTAAAGACCCTCCTGTTTAGAGAAGCTTATTCAATGTACCTTAAATAATCAATCACTGCTGTATCATAAATCACAAATTGTGTCTGAAACCCTAATGTCTCAATTGTACCCTAACCTTTAGTTGTAAACTCTAATGTGTAGGGCCCTCTAATCCTATTGTATCTGTATATCCTTGATTGTTATCCACTTTTATTCCCTGTTTGTTATAACTAAGGAAAGCACTGCGTATCTTGTCGGCGCTATACAAATAAATGATGATGATGATGATGATGATTAGGCACAGGGAAGAGGGCTTAGGTATATGCAAAGAATATTGATTTAAGGTGGATTAGCCGCCCCTAAAACAGACATATATATATATATTTTTTTTTTTTTATTAGTTGTCCAATGAAAATGAGGGAACACAATGTGAAGAGATCAAAAGAATAAAGGCAGGAAAGGGGGTGATGAGGCTTAGGTGGTACATGGCATTTTCTCGGAAGCAGTAGGAGCTGCATATCACAGTATAAAGAGTAGGGCAACATGAAACAAACAATGTATTTACCCGCAATCTGCTTCATGTCGGATAATAAAATCCAGCATGAGGTATACAATGAAATCTGAAGTGTTATATGAAATGAGCATCAGGAATATACCTTTGCACTTCTGCCCTGGGGTGACATAAATTACCCCTACTACATTGTTTCCATGGAAAATTTTGGGGGACCCATTTTTCTGTTGTCTTTTGGGAGATTGTAGAACTCAGAATTAGAGTCCAAGATCTACCAGACAGAAATTTAAAGGGATTGTTTACACTTTCATCAACTTTTAGGGACAGATTTAAAGGTCGAATTGTTGAGGGCTTTTAGCCGACTGGCGAATAATTGGTGAATAAATATTTGCCAAAATCGAATAAAATATTTGGCGGTTTTGTGCGCTTTTTGTATATTCACCAAAATCGTACGATCGAACGATTATACGCAAAAATTCACACAAACCAAATATTCTCAGCGTTCGAACATACGAATAATATTAGATACGAAAACTTTTAAAAAATGCCTATGGGGGCTTCCCATAGGCTTCTAATGCAATTCGGTAGGTTCAATCTGGTGAAGTAGGCAGTCAAATAAGTTCTTCGACCAGCAAATAGTCGAGCAATCGAATGTATATTTATTTGATCTATTCGATCTATTCGTTGCGACCGAATTTTTCATGCTTGATGGTCGAAAATACTTAATTTGCATATTTGAATAGTCGCACAATCTAAAATAGACTATTCGAGCGCATGTTCGAATCCTTCATACGTATTTAGTAAATCTGCCCCTTAGTATGATTTAGAGAGGGATATTCTGAGACAATTTGCAATTGGTTTTAATTTTATATTATTTGTGGTTTTTGAGTTATTTAGTCTTTTATTCAGTAGCTCCCCAGTGCTGGAAAGAGTTAGAAGAAGTTGGCAAATAAATTAAAAACCTTTAAAAAAATGAAGGCTAATTTAAAAACATACTGAAATTTTACTTAAAGGGGAAGTAAAGTCTAAAATAGAATAAGGCTAGAAATGCTGTATTTTGTATACTAAACATAAACTTACTGCACCACAAGCCTAATCAAACAAATGAATTATGCTTTCAAAGTTGGCCACAGGGGGCTGTCATCTTGTAACTTTGTTATACATCTTTGCAAGACCAAGACTGTGCACATGCTCAGTGTGATCTGGGCTGCTTAGGGATTGCCATAAATTATCAAAACAGGGAAACAAACAGCTGCTTGAGTTCTGCATGGCTGGGAAGTAAGGAGGGGGCTCCCCCTGCTGTTCATAAGTATGATTGTTAGGGACCATCTGACAATTCCTTTCCACAGCAGTAAATGAAGGGGGAATTTCACTGCATACAGTCAGGTTTCTTATAAAAACGGTACACATTTTTTAATTAAAGTATTTTGGAGATAGGTTTCTTTTTCATTAAAGTAATAATGAGATTTAACACGGGAAGATTCAGGGAGATTAGTCGCCTGGTGACTAATCGCCGCTTCTTTGGGGCGACAATTCTCCCTAAATTGCTCTGCCCGTGTCTCGCTCCCGCTAAACTGTAAAGTCACCGGCGCTTATTCACATACAGTGCTGCGTTTTCCTAAGTCGCTGAAAATTGCCTCGTGAGCGAGTCAGAAAAATGCAGCACCACGTGTGACTAGGCGCAGGCAACTTTAGAGTTTAGTGGGTGCGAAACATGGGCAAGCAATTCAGGGAGATTAGTTGCCCCAAAGAAGCGGCTAATCTCCCTGAATCTTCCCATGTGGTCTAGCTCTTAAAGGTGGATCACCCTTTTAAAAAAGCTCTTGGGCAACAGCAGTTAAGCCCATCGATATCACTACTGGCTTTAGCCAAGTAGTACAAGACATTCTTTGAATAATTTAGGTGTATGTATAATATAAAATAATCTGTGAAGCTTTTTAGGCTTGGCTCATCCAGTATGGAATGAACACTTTTGTTTGCACTGATAACAGCAGCTTTGTTTTACTAGATTTTTATTGAAGTCATGAACCTTTTGTGAGGTTAGTACAGAACGTTTCATACCCTTAGCTCTTTGGCAGAGACAAAAACTATACAAGCTTTAGTAAGGAACCTTTCCTTGAATTCCAATCAATATATTCTGTAACAAAGGTTGCTGTACAACAAAATTCTGAGACAAGGTTACAGCATTTCTGCATTTCTAACAAAATTGTGTGTGTTTTAAAGGACTTGGAGAGGTTAGGCAACCCCATTGAACATCATTGCTTTGAAAGGTCAGGGTGTTATTCCTGCCACACACTGCTGCCAATGCCCCAGTGATGCTCTTTGGGTGTCCTGGACACTGCATGTGTGCAGTACAGTGAAGATTGGACTTAAAGTTGTGAGTTTTACTCTACTATCATGGATGCTATCTGAACAGCACAGAGCATTGTGTAAGATGCTGAAGTCGCAGCAGAAACATTATCCTAGGGTAGTGCACTTTTTTGCAGAAGCACCGGCCTGGGGTCTAACACTACTGATGATTTTCACTGAGGGGTGTCTGGCACATTGGCACCCCAGTGAATTTTCCTTTCATTGTCTTTTAAAGGACACGCAACGCCTACATTTCCCATCCATGTATATAAGTTGGGAATATCTTCCCCACCCAAGCCACATTATTTGTATTGCATATGCCCCCCAATTTGCCAGTGCCATCACAATTTCCTAAAACAAATAGCAGCTTTCAACCTGTGGCCATTTTCCCTCTGACTCATCATCGACACCATTGAGACATGTATGCTGTAAAGTTCATGCAATGCAGAATGCAGGTTTACACAGCCACAACATACTTTGATCAAATGTTCAGCTGGGGTTGAGCACTGTAATAGTTAAGCTGAGCTCAGGAGAGGTGGTTATGAGAAAGAAAATAGTAGCGGACAGCTAGTATAGGTTTTCTATGGGAACCAGCAATACTATCTTTTCCTTGGCTGTTAGACTGGAGGGTGTGTTTAGTAATCTGAGCTGAGAAGAACTGAACATGCTCATAAGTCAGCAGCCAAAGTAAATTCCTGAGGGAGGGGGCTGAGTGGTTAGAGGAGGAGAAGGACTTTTAAGTTATTAGGAGAATGCTTCAGCCTTAGTGTTAACCTTTTAACAACCAGAGTGAAAGTTAGGCAAGAGGCTGTTACATGTCCTTAATAGGAGAAGTAAAGCTTAACTAAAGAAGTAACTAGAAATTTTGTACATTAGTAGATGCCCCAGTAGCTCCCCATCTTCTTTTCTGCTGGTTTACTGATTCACATGCTCTGTGCTGCTGACACTTACTGAGCTTAGGGACCCACTCGCAATATACAGTACACATATAAAAATATAGTCACAAAGGCTGATTAGTAATTTATACAGATAATTACTATATGGCAGCACAGAAACCAGTGCAACTGGCATCAGACTTTAATAATCAGCTCTGTAGCATCAGCTTATATTACAGATCAACCTCATTTTCAGCTGGATAATTAGTGACGACCCCTAAGCTTAGCTTCTCAATAGCTGCTCAGAGCCCACTGAGCATGTGAGTGTCACAGACACTTTCCAAGATGGTGACCCCCTGTGACAAGTTTGAAGTCCTGGATCATTGCTGCTATTGACAAGCTGAAACTTTAGGCTGGTGCAATAAGTGCAGTATTTAAAATCTTGGATTTTGGGCCATATTCATTTTTAGAGTTTAGTTTAAGGAAAATGAATGAATCTTGAGACACAGTATTTTTTTCTGTTTTTTTTTCCTTTCAGATTCATCACCTCCAAAACCAGAAAGTTATTAGCGCTGCGCTGGTGCTGTTGGACAGAAGATCTCATTTCTGATACAAATCCCTATAGTTTGCTAAATATAATTTTTTTGTATTTAGACCCTTATATCTTGTTACAGAATTGAAACACAAACAAGTAGGCAGGCTTAGAAAGCCCAGGTTATCCTTAAACAATGTATAATTTTCCTAGGTAAAATAAACCCCCTCCCCTGAAAATTCCAATTTGATGGCTGACTGATTGTCAGGGTAGGCCTTCTAGGCACCCTAGGGGAGTAGTAGGGACCAAGGAGGAAGCTTGGGGGTTAAGGTTACAATAGCGTGGTACAGGCAAGGATCAGGCAGGAATCAAGGTCAAAGTCCAGGCAAGGTTTGTATTGGCAGGCAAAAGGCAAAACAAAGTCCAGGCAAGGTCAAAATACAGTTAACAGGAACATAAAATAACACCCAGGAACTATAGCAGCAATTCCTATAATTGGGCACCATAATGGCGTCCAGAGCCTTTTAAATAATTGAATTTGGCACCAAAAACGGGGGGCCGTGACGTCATCGCGTCAGACACGACGTGATGACGTCACTACCTGGCGCCGCAACCCGCGTGGCGGCTATGGGCGCCGCCATTGTGGATGCGACGCCGGAGGAAGAGGACGCGCCGCCCGGAGCTACAGGTAAGCCTCCGGGCGGCACGATCCTGACACTGATTTAGTAAGAGCTAAAGACAAATTCAGAGAAAATGTCTTTAAAATATCATGCAAAAGACAAAATCTGAAAACTGTCTGTTTAAAAGATAAATTCCCAAAAGTGGAGATAGCGGTTTGTGAATCTGGTGGGAAATCAAGGCCTGGATTTGTGGCAAGGCCACATAGGTTCAGGCCTAGGTCGGCAGAAATTCAGGGGCGGCAGGAGACGCGAAGGGGGAAGTGGACAGAAACGCGGAGGGGGACGCAGAAGCTGAGGGGTTATCAGAAATGGAGCAGGACGGAGAGGCAAGGAGAGACACTGAAGGGGAGGGCGGACGGGAGGGGAGACAAACGTGGAGGGGGAGGCAGAAGCTGAGGGATATCAGAAGATGAGCAGAACGGGGAGGGAAGAGAGACGCTGAGGAGGAAGGGGAGGAAGACGCAGAGGGGAAGGGGAGAGAGATACAGAGAGGGCCTAGGGGTGCCCTGTTTGTAAATCCGGGACTGGCCAAATCTGACATTTTTATCTCCATTTTTATTTTGTCTCAATATCAAAACTTTTGTGAACTCCCCCCTATGTCTTCAAGTCAGACAGTGACTGGTAGACCTTATAAAAGGTTGAGGCTGAAGTTGTTTCTGCCAAATGGGACAATGTCACAAATTAGAGGCAATGGTGGCATTTCTGTTTGATGATTGTTCATGTCTTTTTCCTTCAGTTGCGTCACCTTTATATACTATTTAAGAGCTGAACTACACTGGCAATTTTGCCGCGATTCCGCCGGATCCGACGCCGGCCGACAAAACGACTGTGTCAAGTCGGGTGCGACAGAAATAAGGTTGGATGGTGTTGCAGTTTTTAACTGACGCGACACGACGGTCGGATGCAGACACAGCTTGCAGTGTTTGCATCCGACAGTCGTGTTGTGTCAGATGAACGCTGCGGCAGCTTCCGACTTTTGTATTACGTACATTGTTACCTGACGCATCCGACCTGGCGCAGGCGTTTTGACACCCAGCGTAGGATCCGTCAGAATTGTTACAAAAAGGAAAAACATGGCATAAAAGTTTTGTGGCTATCCTTTTGTTTTGTGAGATAAGGACTACCATGTGCCACTGAGACATTTGTACCATCAGAGTTACCTGAGGGGCCAAACGTCTCCTAGTTCTCTGCTCTTCAGACTTAAAGAAATATTAATCATCAGGCAGCAAGACTATTGCATTGGCCCAAACATACAGTTTTTTGTCTAAACCTTCTTCATTTCTTGATCTGAACAATTGTATAGGGGGAATTCACAAAAGTGTCAATAAAATAAGTAACACAGAAGTGGCGGTCGACAAATTTGTAAAATGTTGTATGAACGGCAAATTCACAAATGCAGATGTTACTATATCTCTGAATGTCTCCCCCCATGGCTACACAGCAGCTTGTTTATATAAACTATAGTAGTACTTATCTGTTATCTACTGTGTATCCTATGCTTGAATGGCTGCCTTCAGTGCTACACAGCAGCTTGTTTATATAAACTATTGAAGAGTTTCTGAAGCAGATACACCAGTGCAGGACAACAGTACATTATCATGTCATTCATTAAAAACACACAGGGGCCTAACATCAGCTTTTCAAATACGTAGGCTGATTTCAACTTTGCCTGTTGTAAGGGTGCGAAGTTGCGCTAGTCTATCTACTTCGCTAGTGAAAATCTGCAAGAGTCGGCGTTAGTAAATTTGCAAAGTTATGAATTGATGTCACGCTGGCGAATTAGCGCTAGCGTAGGCGCTTCGTGCTTTAGTGAATTTCCCCCTTTGACCAGTGGTACTAGATGCTGATGTCTTATGGTCAAAACCAAAGCTCCCATCTACCATCTGCCAAATCTGTGGTTCATTGTGTGATTGGCCTGATGACTCTAATGTGTCAAGCTTATATTCCTTTGCTGGGCCTCTAAATAGGGTTGCCACCTGGCTGGTATTTTTGATGGTTGATCCCAATGTTATTAATAGGTAAAAAAGATAAATATATAGGAAGGCTGGTATTTTTTTCAAGAAAAGGTGGCAACCCTACCTCTAAATGAACAACAGAACATCTGTTACTTGGCAGATGGGTGTACACAATGCTTTGAATGCATTATAGCTCATACTTTCCTTTTTCTAATTTAGCCGTTATGCTGTGATAATCAAGCTGAAGCTGGGATTAGTGAATGGTAACTTCCTTTTGGAACCAAAAATAATACAATTAGTGGATGAGTTTTTTTTTTATTCAGCAGATATGCAATGTTCTGCTCAGTTTTCTGTACCACATAGGTTTGCTGAAGCATGCCAGTTATACTATTTAAAGGAGAATTCAACCCTCAAAAAACAAAAACCTACCACCCCCATCCCCACCAAGACCCCCTTCTCTCCTCCCCCAGCCTAAGTGTTACCCCGGGCAATTTTCGTGAGTTTCGGGAAAATGCGCAGTTATGCGAAACAGAGAATTGCTCCAACTGCGTGTGTGGGGATACACCAGTCTCATCCTGAAGATTACCAAATCAAATACATTTAGGGTTGAATTCTCCTTTAACAAAGACACTTCTACAAATAAAAGCGAACACTTCAGCACAATTGCATGTAAATGACCAGATAAAATGCAATGTGGGAGGCACATTTTTCAAAGGTAAAAACTCCTCTCAACTCCAATAAATTCAACCAATCGAAATATATGGGAAAAAAAATTGAAATTTCAAAGTCGGATTAATTAAATTTACCCGAATACTTGAAATTGAATTTAGTTTGAATTTAAAAAACTCTCATAAAAAACTCAGGAAGGATACAAACAACTCCAAATTGATCCCTGGACCTCTCTCATTGACTTAAATAGCAATGTTGGCGAATAGTTGAATAGCCTGTGTAGGCCAATTTCAAGTACACATTTCAAGGCCCAAACAGCCCCTCATCAGCCTGCTGATAATGATTGCATAAGCAGCCCCTCTAGGATATACTGTAAGTCTGCATATGGAAGATGCAAGGGTCTGTCAGGAGTCCAGAATGTCACTGACCTTTTATACACACCCACTAATTACAAGCAAACAGATCACAGGTGAAGATGGTTACCTTTAATAGCCATTCTAACTCTTTTGTGTCAAGTTGTGTGCATGTTATCAGACCAAATCACCAGGGTATGTAAACTTTTGATCAGGGTCATTTGGGTAGTTTGTGTAGTGATTATGATTTAAAAAGAGTAAACACAGTTGTCTGACAATAAATGGCTTCAGCCAACCACTAACCATGAGTGAAAGAAAAGTTTTTGTGTTATGATTCATATTCTATGAAACATGGTTAATAAATCATAAATTCTGCCAGGGTGTGTAAACTTATGAGCACAACTGTAACTAAAACCAACAAAATGAGAATCTCTTTTTCTCACTCAGTAGATTACATCTTAATAATAATTTATTTTTTATAACAAATTAATTATTTTGAATGAATTCATTGAGGTTTTTTAAATCATGTACAAAATATTAAAATGCAAACAGTATAAAATTTCTATATATACTTATATATATACTTTTAGTTCATTCATTTGTTTACATTTAAACACATCAATTGCAATTATGTTAAATGACATTTATATACATTGTCATTTAACGTCTAGTTACTAACGTAATATTTCTGAGCCGAGCAATTCTTAATTTTTTTAATAGCAGAGGGGGGGGGGGGTCTGGCCTGGCAGGGGCCCATGAGGGTCGGGGCCCACCAGGTTTTTTCCCGGTTTCCCGCCAGGCCAGTCCAACCCTAAACAAGCACTTTGTGTCCTTCATGCTTTTGCTGCGAATTCCCACGATTGGCCGGCGTAAAAAAAAAAGAGATGTGCGTTGAAAATTACGCGACCCACGTCAAAAACGTGACGCGACTTGTTTTTTGTGAATTTATCACCAATTCGCGAATTTTGTTGGAATTTTTCAGCAAAGCGAAACGGGATAGATTCGCCCATCACTAGTTGTAATATTGGTGTGTAGGTGCATCTCAGGTCATTTTGTCTGGTTATGTGCTTTCAGAAAGTGCCAGCACTTTAGGATGGAACTGCTTTCCTTAGATCTACCAGGCAGCTGTTATCTTGTGTTAGGGAGCTGTTATCTAGTTACCTTCCCATTGTTCTGTTGTTAGGCTGCTGGGGAGAAAGGTTGGGGGGTGATATCACTCCAACTTGCAGTACAGCAGTAAAGAGTGACTGAAGTTTATCAGAGCACAAGTCACATGACCAGGGGCAGCTGGGAAACTGACAATATGACTAGCCCCATGTCAGATTTCAAAACTGAACATAACAAAAATCTATTTGAGAAAAGTATTGCAGTGGCAGAATTCTGCTGGATTAGTCGATTCGTTTTGAAGAAAACATGACAGTATTTTTTAAGATAAAAGCCCATAACACCAAGCAGCTGCACTTGGATACTTTTGTAACAATTAAAGATAAGTAAAGAAACAATTGTAACTAACTGTAAGCTAAGCAGGTCTCTTGGGGAAACTGAGACTAGCCATTTAAACATACCTCCCAACAATTTGGAAGTAAAAAGTGGGACAATATATTTTTTTCCCAAGCTTTTTTTTATCTCAAAAGTGTTACAAAGCATCTTATTTGCACCCGTTAGCTGTTCTGGTCTCTCTGCCAAGAAACTTTATCTCTTTTTTTCTGGCTGTTCAATGCAGAGAAAAGAGTGACTTTCCAGTACAAATGAGGGACTACAGGTTGAGTTGTCTAAAGAGGGACTGTCCCTCCAAAAAAGGGACAGTTGGGAGGTATGTAAAGGACAATTCACTTTCATTAGCAAAACTGTTACAATAAATAAAACATAGCCCTAAAACTCCGAGAAATGTGTTCAAACTTTAATAACCTGCCAAATGTTGTAAAAAGGACATGGTAATTAGGGGGCGTGGTTACAAAACAGGCGTGGCTGTGCAAAGCACAGGCTTTTGTTAGGAGAAATGCATTGGCAACAGATAACCACTCAGGAGCCCAGCACTCCTCCATGACATTCTCTATATGATGTACATAATTCTCACAGTTATAATTATCTATAAAAATGATTGGCTGGTGGTGAAGCACGTGACCCCAAACAAAATGAGGTCCTGGGTCCTTTAGGAAAGCCAAGCACACATGTGGCTGCTGCGACCTTTCCATATCACACTACGTAGTACGAACGTTACGTAATTTCCCTCATGTCGCGCTCCTGAAGAGACCGCGAGATGTTCCTTCTTCCGCGATCTACCTTATACGTCAATATGACGTCTCCTGTGCCGTTCGGCCATCTCCACGACTTTGGTTAGGCTCACTCAATCGAGTCGCCTATGGCATCGAACGAACCCTTCCAAATATAGGGTTCGGGAAGTGAATAACCGTTCGGCGCCAATTTGTGCCGAATCGTTCTATCGAGTGAAGCCGCGCTTAGGGTTTTCTTATATGTGTGCGAAACGGGATGTACCAAAAGCCCGTTATGAGGGAGGCAATGATTCGATTGCTCTGGCCTGGGGCAATGGCGACGCTCCCCCCCGCCATGGCTCCCTGTCTCTCTGCTCTCTCAGTGAGGGAGAGCGGCCGCCGCCTGCAGGAGCTGACAAGGCACGGCCTGCTCTGTTTGCACTCCGATATCCAGCCTCCTTCGCCGGCTCCGGGGGTAAAGACTTGAGGTGAGGCCTGGGGAGCTATGGGGGGAGCCTAGGCTACTCCGGGAGCGAGGAAATTGCCTGGCGTCTGTATTTCTGAGTCGCTGCGTCACCAAAGAACGGAGAAGCGAAACGGCTCGGTGAAACACGGTCGGACAAACCCACCGAGGCCGGAGAAGCATAAACGGGGCGCAGGGAGGGGAGAAGCTGAGGGGTGGGGGATTGGGAAGGAGGAGGAGATCACTCATTCTGTAATCACCCTGTACATATATACTAATGAAAGCTGCTTGTGTGGCCTAAGCACGGCGAAAAGCGCTGGTACTGAGAGGAGAAGTACAAATAGGAACCACGGATGGGGGGTTTCCTTTCCCTGGCCCACAGAGCTTACACTCCATGTGTGGTGAAAGGCAAAAAAAAAAAAAAACAGCAAATAAACCAATACAGGGGTTAATAATGCATTTATTTTAGTCTTTTAATTTCTAGGGATGCACAAAATCCACTATTTTGGATTCAGCTGAACCCCCGAATCCATTGCGAAAGATTTGTCTGAATACCGAACCGAATCCTAACTCTCGTTTGCACATGCAAATAAGTGAGGAATTCTGCTGAATATGGCCGAATCCGGGATTAGGTGCATCCCTATTAATTTATACCTATAGTTTGAGTAATATGCTTTTGCCTCTTGCGTCTGTTTGATAAAAGTAACATTAACTTAGGGCCCACCAACACAGTGGTCCCAGCACCAGACACTTAGGGGCAAATTCACTAAGCTGCGAAAATGCACTAGCAACACCTTCGCCAGGTGAATTTTCACCAGTCCACCGCTTATTTAATAAAATGCGAATTTGCGCTCCGGGAGGCGAAAAGTAGCGAAGTTTCACTAACATATGTTACAGCCACTACATTCCACTACACAAGCCCAGGAAACCTTTAATAAATAAAATAAAGTTGTCCTATTGCCCTACATGTGCCCCCTGTATAGCTGAGTTGCCATAGGTTAGGAAATGTAGGGGGGGAAGGAGGGTAACCCCCAAAAAAATTAGCCTATTTTTCAGACATTCACCCTAAAGAAATTAAGACACCAGCGTGTTTTTGGGACTTATAAAAATTTCAAGTTGTTTTTTTTCAAACTCCTATCTATTGTATTAAACTTCGCCAGGTCTGACCGGGCAAAGTAAAGTCTAGTGCAAGAGGTAACATTCAGTAAAATGGGAATCTTAGTGAATTAGCGTAGTTACGTCCCTTCGTCAGGGCACAACTTTGCCTGGTGTAAGGGTGTGAAGTTGCGCTAGATTATCTACTTTGCTAGCGAATTTTCGCCAGGGACACTGTTAGTAAATTGGCGAAGTTGCAAAAATGACAGCTTGAAGTCTTCTGTGGTAGTTGTGGATGAGGCTCTTTATCTTCTCAGACAAAGTTAAAGCTGCCCATTCTTCCTGGCAAAAAGCCTCCAGTTCCTTGGGCTGTCTTGTATGAACTGCACGTTTGAGGTCTCCCCAGAGTGGCTCAATGATATTGAGATTGTCAGGAGACTGAGATGGCCACTCCAGAACCTTCACTTTATTTATCTGTAGCCAATGACAGGTCGACTTGGCCTTGTGTTTTGGATCATTATGTTGGAATGTCCAAGTACGTCCCAAGCGCAGCTCCTGGGCTGATGAGTGAAAATTTTCCTCCAGTATTTTTGATAACTTACTGCATTAATTTTACCATCAATTCAAATCATGTTTCACAGTAGGAATGTTGTACCTTTCATCATTGGCCTTGTTGACTCCTCTTCAAATGTAGCATTTATGGTTGTGGCCAAGAAGTAAAATTTTTGTCTTATCACTCCAAATGACTGTGCCAGAAGGTTTGAGGCTTGTCTCTGTGCTGTTTGGCATATTGTAAGTGGGATACTTTGTGGCATTTGCGTAGTAATGGCTTTCTTCTGGCAACTCGACCATTCAGCCCATCTTTCTCCAAGTGCCTCCTTATTGTGCATCTTGAAACAGCCTCACCACATTTTTTCAGAGAATCCTGTATTTCACCTGAAGTTCAGTGCAGCACTGGATGAAAGATACAAGGGTCTGTCAGTTGTCCAGAAAGTCATGACCTTTTATACACACCCACTAATTACAAGCAAACAGATCACAGGTGAAGATGGTAAACTTTAATAGCCATTCTAACCCTTTTGTGTCAAGTTGTGTGCATGTTATCAGACCAAATCACCAAGGTATATAAACTTCTGATCAGGGTCATTTGGGCAGTTTGTGTAGTGATTATGATTTAAAAAGAGTAAACACAGTTGTCTCACAATGAATGGCTTCAGCCAACCACTAACCATGAGTGAAAGAAAAGTTTTTGTGTTATCATTCATATTCTCTGAAAAATTAAGAAATCATAAATTCTGCCAGGGTATGTAAACTTATGAGCACAACTGTGATTGCATAGAGCTAGGGCTAAATAGGCTTGGCATCTTTCATTTGTGTATGTGTGTACTTCTCCAATCTTCCTAACCACCAGGATTGCAAATAGATTGACAGTAGGCTGCAAAGAAGTTTTTTTTTCTCATTACAGCCTGCTGCTGAAATAAGCCGTCTTCTCACAGGATTCTGCTGAGTTAGATAGGGTTATGTCGGTGGATATTTGCCAGTGTGTGCTTAGATTTCCCATGCATAGCCCCTCCCTGGTCTGCTACTTAAAGGAGAACTAAAGCCTAACTGAAAAGTAGGTAGAAATGTTGTACATTATGTTTTGTGCTTCTGTACCAGCCCAAGGCAACCACACTTTTAGCAGTAAAGATCTGTGTATCTCTAAAGATGCCCCAGTAGCTCCCCATCTTCTTTTCTGCTGATTCACTGATTCACATGCTCTGTGCTGCTGTCACTTACTGAGCTTAGGGACCCACTCACAATATACAGTACACATAGAATAGAAATATAGTCATGATATAAGGCTGATTAGTCATTAATGCAGATAATTACTGGATGGCAGCACATAAACCAGTGGAATTAGCATTTAATAATCAGCCCTGTAGCATCAGCTTATATTACAGGGGAACCTCATTTTCTGCTGCTGGATAATTAGTGACGACCCCTAAGCTTAGCTTCTCAACAGCTACTCAGAGCCCACTGAGCATGTGAGTGTCACACACACTTTCCAAGATGGTGACCCCCTGTGACAAATTTGAAGTCCTGGATTATTGCTGCTATTGGCTAGCTGAAACTTTAGGCTGGTGCAATAAGTTCAGTCACATCCATTTTTAGGGTTTAGTTCTCCTTCAAGGTATAACGATCCAAACAATGGAAATATAAGTTATTCGGAAAACACCAGGTCCCTAGCATTCTGAATAACAGGTCCCATACCTGTAGTTGATACATTTCTTACCTTCAGTCCTACTCAGAATAATCCCCTTTGTTTTATTAAAGGCAGCTATTAGAATTGATACTTTTCTCAGCATCAGTGACTGTAAAATATACTATTGTTTCAGCTAACGTAGCAAAGCTGTAACAGCTCACAGTCTGCACGTGGATCACTGAACTGCCACAATGAAACACCAAAAAGGAAATTTTTGCAGTTTTTATTAATAACGTATTTCTATAGTAGTTTAAACTCTAATTGTAGAAAAACAGTCCAAATTAAAATATGGAAAAAAATAAAACTAGTTCATATTTCTGGTGTATGATCTGGATTGAGAAAAGTATTCAATAGGTGAACAACCCCTGAAAAGCTTTCACAAAGTTTTATAGTTGTAGGAAGTAAGAAACTGAAACTAAGAATGTTTAGTCAAGGTAAAAGGATGTATGAGTGTAAAATGAGTAATATGTGAATGTACATACTGCTTTCCACCCTCTTGTGCCTTCATCTGATAGAATTACTTTACTTTTTACACTAGATTAGAACCTCCTTAATTCTCTTTGTGCAAGATATATGCTTAGGCCTGTATTTGAGGGACATGCTTATTTTGGTCTGTCTACTAGTCATTGAGTACTGCTGAAGGAAGCTTTCTCCCAGCCAGCTTCAGTAATGCCAGCATCTGGATTTTCTAACTAATCTTCAGTAATGAAGCACAGCAAGAAACATTTTGCATATTTAAAGGGGAACTAATGAGAAAAGAAAAAATGATTATAAGCTTCGGCATACTGAAATAAGAACCTTTCTAAATAAATCAATTAAATATTCTATACCATTTCTGAAATAATCAATTTTATCTTCTCTTTTCCTCTCTCAGTATGTGTTTCTCTTCATTCTGTCTTCATGCAGCAGTTGGGTGTCAGATATTCATTGTATGTTAATCCATATCTTCTAGGGGGTTCCTTATACCTAGAATATGTATTAGAGTTCTGGAATTCTCTCCCACGGTCTGTCCGACTTTCTCCCAATCTTTCAGCTTTCAAGAAATCTCTAAAAACCCACCTTTTTAGAGAATCCTACCCTCACTGTTAACTACTCAATGCAATAACTCTAACATTAGTACATCTCTCACCCACTTTACTCTGATCTTGCCCACTCCCACACCTTGTGTATCATTCCCTTCCCGTTAGCTTTTTCTGTACAGGGCCTTCCTCACCTCATATACCAGTATTTATTGTGATGTATGTAACTCCATATTTATTGTGATGTATGTAACTCCTTATGTTCTATGTATGTAATTTATGTGATTTAGTTGTATAATCACATTCACTTTACAGCGCTACTAAACAAGTTGGCGCTATAGAAATACATGTTAATAAAAAAAAAAAAAATAGAGTTCACTCTATTAAAATCACCAGACATCTCTCTACATGCAGGATTTGTGCAAAAGACTGTTATTTTGTTAGATTTTGTTTGTACTGGAATCAGTTATTTGAGTAAGCTCTAATACATCTGCTAGGAAAGGAAGCCTCCCTATAAGATATATTGGATCTAAGGGTCAGTCCACACAAGCCAACCTCTGGCGATTGCGGAAAAACAAAGCACCGCTTGTGGAGTAGTGGTTTGGGGAGATTAGTCGCCCCCAAAGAAGGGGTAGTTTGTTGCTGGGGCGACTAATCTCCTAGAATCACCTTGTGTGGACTGACCCTAACTTTCAATGAGTATTTGACACCCAACTGTTGCATGTAGGCAGAATGAAGAGAATCAGATGCTGAGAGAGGGATAATGAAGATAAACTTGAATATTTCAGAAGTTATGCAGAAAAATTGTATTTAGAAAGTTTCTTATTTCAGTATGATGAAGCTTATATTAAATCTTAATGTTTGCGAGCTTTCCCGTTTTATTAAAGAAGGGCAACAGAATTTTTTTTATGTCCTTTGCGTGTAGTATGATGCTATACATGAAAGTAATTAATGAAAAGTAGTAATCACAACATTCAGCAGACTGGAGTGCTTTACTTTCCTGTGATGTTCATATATGTGGGTCACACCTAAGGAAATCAGTGGTCTGATGATAAGTTTCACTTACAGTTGACTTGATGGTGCTGATTAATAGTACGTCCTTTTTAATTTGCTGCTGACTTAATTTTTCTACATCCCTTCTACATTTAAGGGGTTGTAAAGTCAGAGGATTAAAATAAAATAGGTTTTCTGAAATTGCTTGGGATCTGGGGCTTTCCGTAATTTGGATCCTCACACCTTAAGTCTACTAGAAAACCATTTAAACATGAAATAAACCCAAGAGGCTGGTTTTGCTTCCAACAAGGATTAATTATATCTTAGTTTGGATCAAATGCAAGCTACTGTTTTTTTATTATTATTATTATTATTATTATTATTATTATTATTATTACTACTACTATTATTATACATCAAAAGGAAAATTTTAAAAAATTTTGATTCTTTGTTTTATCAGAACTATCTGGATAACGGGTTTCCAGATAACTGATTCCTTACCAGTATAAAATAATGGAAATTGTAAAAACCTACTCTGTTACTGATTTTTGTTGGGTGAAACTGTTTTCAGTTCTCCACCCTCTATACACATATCTGAGCTTGGCATAAGTCTATAGAGACTGTGCTAAATGCCTGGAATCCAAGTGATGAAATATTACAGGATTTCTGCTCTTATTTTACAATAAGGAACTAGACACACGACACCCAATAGATACTTCTCATTTATAAGTTTTTTCCCATGTCAACTGTTTCTGGGGCTGCTTGTTTTTGCTCAATTTACCTTTTTTGTTTTATGCAAGGGAAACCTATTTTTTGAGTTTCCCTTTAACAGTCAGAACTTTAAATTCCCTAGTGAGAACAGAGCAGAAAGGGACTTCCCTTATGTTACGACTCTGAAATGTGTTTCTATCTCTACCAGTATCTAGTCTTTAATAACTGGGGTAATGCGGAGGGGAGGCATTTACAGCCTTTTGATATTATGAAATTATAGAAAGGAAAAGTAAAACTGTGATACTGTAACATTGCTTAGAAGAGGTATGACTATGAAGATTTTCATTCATCCAGGTCATGGTATATCTAATATAAGTAATTCTAAAAAAAAAAACTGGACTTGCTGAGTAATCATCGAAGATGTTTCACTACTCATCCGAGCAGCTTCTTCAGTTCAACTGACTGGCATGGAAAGTTCTCGGTTCATCAGATGGGGTACTAACTCAGCCGGAAAAAGATGTGCTAGCCAAGGGGTTAAACTATGCAGTGACATCACATACCAGTAGTTGAACTCATCACAGCGACAGAATCGGCTATCGATAATATTCACATGAAAAAGGAAGAAGCGGAACTCCTCCAGCTAAAATTGTCAGTTGCCTTGTCAAGTGCCAGAACACCTTCCTCTTATCTTACTACACAAGAGAGTAGAGCTCTCAGTTCTCTGAGTAAGGACCCGAACATCACTATCCTGCCAGCAGATAAAGGGAGACGAACAGTGGTGCTCAACACAACTATCACTGCAAGATAACTACATTACTTAGTGATAGCAATACAGATGAACCCTTAAGGAAAGACCCAACCAGTGGTTACAAGAAAAAGGTGATAGCTTGCCTACAACAACTTGAAAAGGAGAAAGCCATTGATCGAGTTTTATACTGCCGCCTGTACCCCAGAGAAGCCACACCATGCTTATACAGACTCCCCAAGAAACACAAAGAAGGAGCCCCACTAAGGCCCCTGGTGAGCAGCATAAATTCAGTGACATACAGCATTGCAAAATTCTTGGCTTACATCTTATCCCTATTAGTAGGCAATACAGAGCATTATACCCAGAATGCCAAAGAGTTTGTAACCAAGATTCACAGTGTTGCACTAGAGGCACAAGAAACAATGGTCTCATATGATGTCACATTGTTGTTTACATGTATACCTACGACAGAGGCAACTGAGACTGTAAGAAATCGACTGCAGAAAGGTAGCACCCTCAGCAGCAGAACGAAGCTCAGTCCTGACCAAGTATGTTTGGTCAGGACTCAGCTAGATTTGTGCTTTAACGCCACATACTTCAAATGGAAAAAAATGAGCTTTTTATAGACAGAAAAATGGCTGTGCAGGGGGTTCTCCAGTCTCTCCCATTGTAGCTAACTTGTACATGGAGGTAGTGGAAAGGAAGGCCTTACTTACATTCCGGGGGAACTACACTGAGTCACTGGTTCAGATATGTGGATGACACTTGGGTAAAAATTGGATCCAGTAAAGTGGACAAAAAATATCAACTCAGTGGACAATAACATCAAGTTCGCAAGGGAAGATGTCCATGAGAACAAACTTGTCTTTTTGTTCTGTGTGATATGCATCCAAGAGGGGGTAACTTGAAAATGGAAGTATACAGGAAACCCACTCATATGGATCAATATCTGTTGTTCGATTCCCACCATCTGCTGGAACACAAACTGGGTGTCATTAGAACTCTGCACCACAGGGTGCAATGTGTGGCAACTGATACAGAGTCCAAAGACAAAGAGCAAAAACATCTCAGAGGAGCTTTGAAAGTGTGTTGCTACCCAGACTGGGCCTTTGTCAAGACAGCAACAACCAAGCCCAACAGTAACAATAAAAGAAATACCCACCTGGAGACGCATAGTAGGCAAAACAATAGTCATCCCATATGTAGCTGGAGTTTCAGAAACTCAGGAGGATTATCAACAAACACCATGTCTCTGTTTTTCAAACCTAGCAACAGACTGAGAAAAAAACGGATACACCCAAAAGATCCAACTCCTAAGGGAAAACAAAGTAATGTGGTATACGGAGTCTAGTGTAGCGAGGTGTGCACAGATCTATACATTGGGGAGACCAAACAACTGCTCACTAAGGAGAGGAGAGAGAACTCTACAGGGCAAGAATCAGCTGTCTTTCTACACCTAAAAGACAAGGGGCACTCCTTTGATGATAGCAAGGTACCTATCTTGGATAAAGAAGACGGCTGGTTTGAACAAGGCGTGAAAGAGGCAATTCATGTCAAAGTGGAGAAACCATCCCTGAACAGAGGCGGGGGCCTTCGACACCACCTGTCTGCTACATACAATGCTGTTCTCACATCTGTACCCCGGCAGTTTCAGAACACTTCACACATCCATTCATGCAACTCTCACAAGTAAATCCTGTGTCTAGGAATTGCATGACACATTGGTAATCCTATCACAGTTACTACACAGAATCAACACCTCTGTGAATTTCAGATGTCACATCTTTGAAGAGTTACAATGTGCCATTGTGATTTGATTAGTGGAGTTTATAAGCCAAGAATTTCCCACACCAGTCAGTTGAACTGAAGAAGCTGCTCAGATGAGTAGTGAAACGTCTTCAATGATTACTCAGCAAGCCCAGTTTTTTTTTTTTTTTTTAAATTACTTATATTGGATTTAGAAGGGGTAGTTTGCCTTTTACTTAACTCGCCTTTTTGCAAATCTGATTTGCAGGAAAAATTCTCAATAAAATTGTGCATCAGTTTGAATCGTGCTACTTTTTCAATTTGATGCTGAAATAGTGCAACATTTTCTAGTTGTTGCTGTAAAAACTTTACTTTTCATAGTAGTGAATGAAACCCGGCCCAAAACCCTTGCAGAGCATGAAGGCAAGAAACATCTTCAAATTGCTAAAGGGATATATGCCGTTGACTTGTACATTATTTCGCTAGGTTTCAGCTGGTGTATATTTGGATTTTTAGCAGCTTTTGATCGTAATAAATATAAAAAAATTCTAATTTATTTTTCCTCTGAAAAATAGTTTTCCCCCATTTAAAAACTAGACCAGGAAAAATTTGAGGTTTAAAGGAGAAGGAAAGCTACGAAGCAGTTTATTGTCAATAGATTAGCCACAACAGTGCTAGCTATAACGCTAAATTTATTCTGTAGAGTGCTTTATCATACCTGAGTAAAAATCTCTAGAAGCTCTCTTTGTTTAGGAGAGCAGCTGCCATATTAGCTTGTTGTGGCCTCACTTCCTTTCTGCGGATCTCCCTGCTCACTCATAGCTCTGGGCTCAGATTACAGCAGGGAGGGGGAAAATGGGAGAGGAATAGAGGAGCAAACTGGGCACACCCTAGACCTGGAGGTTTATGCATTGCTTTGAGGGTTTACTGGTGTATTTATATAGACCTTTCTGATAAAGCCTTTCATTCTCCTTTAATTAATAGCCCCCCCCTTAGTATATTCTAGAATGACCTATTATTAGCCTACCACGTATGCCTCTTTCCGGTTCTCCAGTAGGGGTCACTGACCTAGTGAGCAACAAATTATTGCTCTGTGAAGCCACAACTTTATTATTATTACAGTATTATTATTATCCTCATTTCTCTCTCTGTTCAGGCTCTCCTCTACTTATCTTCCATTCTCTCATTCAAACAGTCTCTTGGGTAAATTGAATCCTAGCAACCCAATATCTAGTGAAGAAAAAAGCAAAGCAATTCATACTCAAAGTGGCGTTTGATACAGGAACGTCTAAAAAAGCCATCTTTATTATAAGCGTGATTCTGTGGCAGTATTCCACAAACTCGAGCTTCTTAGAATTATTCTGCTGTGGAACACCGTGAATGGGGATTTAAATATGTAAAAATGGAATTGGTCATAACCACTGAACATACTTTAAAAACACCAAAATAATGTAAATTAATAAATACTCACCTCTGTTTAAAACTTAAAATTAAATAGGACTTGTGTTGAAATTATATTCTGCCAAGTGTTTTTTTTTTTTTTTTTTTAACAAAATTTTCCTGTTTTCCCATTATTAAGGGTTAGACCAGACGAGAAGAATCAGGGAGATTTGTCGCCTGGCGACTAATCTCCCCAAACCACTTCACACGGTGCTGCGTTTTCCTAAGTCGATCCCGAGCGCTGCGTGTGAATAGGGGCAGGCGATTATTCATTAATCCGCTGGAAGGCAGGGGGATGCGGTTCTCGGAGATTTGTCACCAGACGATTAGTTGCCAGGCGACGAATCTCCCCAAATCTTCCCGTCTGACCTTACTCTAAAAGAACAGTAAAATAAAGAATTAATTATTTAAAGTGATTAAGGGGCAGATTTACCAAAATTTTAATTCAAGGGTTAATAAACCCTCGACTTTAAAATTTAAAGGGGAAGTGGTCGAATTGGAAAAACAATTGAATGTTTTTAACGCAATTCGACCAATCGAATGATCGATTATAAAGAAAAATTGGATCGATCGATTAATTAGTTAGAATCGAACTATTTTAACCCTTCGGTCAAATTTTTTATATTCGATCACAAACAACTTTAAAACAGCTTTTGGGGCCTCCCATTGGGTTTTAAAGGACAAGGAAAGGCAAAAAAAATATCCCATTTTTACTTTCTTTAATGAAAAAGAAATCTATCTCCAATATACTTTATTTAAAAAATGTCTTAAGGTTTTTATAATAAACCTGACTGTATGCAGTGAAATTCTCCCTTCATTTACTGCTGTGGATAGGAATTGTCAGACGGTCCCTCAGGGAAACAATCATACTTATGAACAACAGGGGGAGCCCCACCTTACTTCTCAGTCATGCAGAACTCCAGCAGCTTTGTTTTTCTCCCTGTTTTGATAATTTATGACGATCCCTAAGAAGCCAAGAACACACTGAGCATGTGCGCAGTCTTGGACTTGCAAAGATGTTAAGATGTTAAATTTAAGATGTTGACCCCCTGTGGCCAACTTTGAAAGCATAAATCATTTGTTTGATTAGGCTTGTGGTGCAGTAACTTCACTTATATGTTCAGTATACAAAATGCAGCATTTCTAGCCTTATTCTATTTTAGACTTTGCTTGTCCTTTAAAGCAATTCGGTAGGTTCAAGTTGGCGAACTGGCCTATCAAATTTTTTTTTAAAGGGGAAGTACTGCAACCATCGAATATTCAAATACAATTAAATTTGAATACAATTGAAGTGGACCTGTCACCCAGACACAAAAATCTGTATAATAAAAGTCCTTTTCAAATTAAACATGAAATCCAATTTCTATTTTTTATTAAAGCATTCATAGTAAGCTCATTTAAAAATATCGTCTGTCAATCAAATATTGTCTGCCCCTCCTCTATGCCTGAGGCAGACAATTACTTTCACTTTCCATTCAGCACTTCCTAGATGCCACTGCTCTCTACACTTTCCCCCATTGTCTACATGGTTTAATTGTGTAGCCAGGACATCAGGTCCCCCATTCTGGTGCACAAACAAGAGTACAAGATACAAGGCCTGCCTTAATAACAAAATGGCTCCTGCCTGGTTGTTATAATTCTGAATTCCCAGACTGAAGGAAACAAGAATCAAATAATTTATATAGTGTAAATAAAAGTTAATTTTACTTGACTAATGTGATAAAATTGGATTTTGAATATTTCAAATTATTCAAATCGGTCGAATTTGGAAAATTCGATAGTCGAAGCCGCCTCATTTTAAATTCGATCGAATTTCGAATCCTTCATGTGAATTTAGTAAATGGGCCCCATAAAGGAGTAAAAATATAATGCAGTGTTGCCCTGCACTGGTAAAACTGGTGTTTTTGCTTCAGAAATACTACGTTTATATAAATAAGCTGTTGTGTAGCAATGGGCTCAAGCTACACAGCAGATAAGCTCTGTAGAACATAATGGTGTTATCCACTATTTAACCTGTGACATATAGCCTTTTTTCAATTTCTCCACGCGTCATTACCCTTAGGCTTGGACCACACGGGAAGATTTCAGGGAGGCGACTAATCGCCGCGTCCAATCTCCCTGAATGGCTTGCCACCCGCCTGCGCTAAAGTCGCCTGTGCCTATTCACACGCGGCGATACATTTTTCAACGTTGCTCAAAATTGCTTGCAGTTTCGAGCGACTTTGAAAAACGCGTCGCTGCGCGTGAATAGGCACAGGAGACTTTAGCGCAGGCGGGTGGCAAGCCATTCAGGGAGATTAGTCGCCTCAAAGATGCGGCGATTAGTTGCCAGGCGACTAATCTCCCTGAAATCTTCCCGTGTGGCGTAGCCCTTAAACTTTGCCTTTATTTTATGCTGAGGCTTTTCAGATCATGTTGTGGTGGCTAAATATACACACCTTCAGATAAGAACAGGGATTAGAGGCTGCTAGTGTTACATGACCGAGCTTTTCCACTTCACTTTAACTTTTCCATTGGCTTCAAACCTAGTGCTGAGAGGTCAGTTGCTGAGCACCCTGTTTGTGTGGATACAATACACAGGAATATTCTAAAGGGTAACTAAAGGCCTGCATAAACCTGTTTTTACCTTCAACTGTCTTAGAACCACATAATATAATGACCCCTTTCTTCTGGCTTCCAAATGGAACTGTTCTGTAGTTTCCCAGTGCAGACTTCCATCTCCGTCCCTCCAGTATACTGTTTGTGTAATGTGCTACAGCGTACTTAATACTTGTGCATGAATTAGGACATGCTATGTCAGGGTACATTTTAAAATTTCATTGAGATTTTGCAAAGCAGCAGGGCAACCCAGTTGGATTCAAATAAGCCATCTCTGTTTGGGGCTCAAAGGGGTTTATTTGCTTTTATACTTTTTCCAGTTTAGTTGTTTTCAGATTGTTCACCAGAACCACTCTGCAATAACTTCCTTTTTTCTAATACTGAAGGGTAAAGTTTACAATCCTATAAACCGTTCTAAATTGATACCTTAAGTTTTATCTTTGTCCCTACTGAGAAAAATCCCGGAGTTTCATCAAAGGTAGATGTTGGAATTGATACAATTGTTGCTAATATTCCAAAGACACTGCTGAGAAGTGTATCAACTCATGTAGCCACTGAATATATCCAATTGTAACCTTCAGAAACTGCTTCTGGATCCCTGAGCTGCCAGACTGAGACACATACATCAAACTTTAAAGGGATACGTTCATGGGATAATTTTTATTTCTTCAAAGAGCACTAGTTAATAGCGCTGCTCCAGCAGACTAATGCACTGAAATCCATTTCTCAAAAGAGCAAACTGATATTTTTATATTACATTTTAAATCTGACATGGAGTGATATTAAAAGAAATATTCACTCATTCCTGCCTTTGCTGGTATACAAGGAAATATACTAAATCAAGAGAAATGGTTTATCAAAGATGAACAGGCCTCTAATAATTGGTACATTCTGCTTGGATGCATCCCTTTTTAAAATCACAAAAGCAGTTTTAGGGCTCCCAGAATTCAAGGTGTTTGTCGCTGGGCAGTCATTCCTGGGGCCAACACTGTAGGGGGAACCAGCGTATTCACAGAAATTCTTGTCTTCGCAACTGGTCAGCTTTAGGGTTCTACAGAACCTTTACAGAGACATCTCCTCCAAGTGCCACTTCCTCCAGGTGCCACTTCCCCCAGGTGCCACTTCCCCCAGGTGCCACTTCCTCCAAGTGCCACTTCCTCCAAGTGCCACTTCCTCCAAGTGCCAATTCAGGGAAATTAGTTGCCAGGTGACTAATCTCCCTGAATCTTTCAGTGTGGTCTAGCCCTAACAAGGAAGTAAAAAAATGTCACCTGCTCATGAGGTTCACGTTAACACATCCTAGCCCTAATTCGCATATGCATATACAAATTAGTGCATATGCAAATTAGTGTCAAGAGAAAATGTAGAAAACACTCTGTAATTAAAGGGGCTGTTCACCTTTAAACAAACTTTTAGTATGATGTACAGAGTGATATTCTGAGAAAATTTGCAGTTGGTTTTCATTTTTTTTTTATTATTTATGGTTTTTGAGTTATTTAGCTATTTATGCAGCAGCTCTCCAGTTTGCAATTTCAGAAATCTGGTTGCTAGGGTCCGATTTATCCTAGCATGCACTGATTTGAATAAGAGAGTGAAATATGAATAGAGGCCCAAACAGAAAGGTTAGTAATATGTAACCCTAATTTGGCTACTGTCCCTTTAAATAGAATCTTCCTAGGCAATTATAAAGTTCGCGCAGCGCATAATTGTTCGCAAATGGTAGTTGCGCCCATGCTTTTTCCTGAACGCTACAATATTGTACTACTGTGCCTGTCTTTTCGGTTTTTGCGAATTCGCATTGTGAATGAATTTTCGCAAACAAGAAGGATCTTTACGTGAGTGCAGGCACTTTGCGAAGTTGTTTTGCGTGAAAATAGCGTTAACAGTAACTTAAATTCACAATTTGCAAAAGTTTTGCGAATATTTTCTCTGCCACCAAAGTTGTGGCGCAGAGTGTTCGCAATTTGTGATCTTTGCCATATTTAAAAAGCTCCTATAGATATTCGCAATGTGAAAACAAATTCGCCAATCTGTTTGCACACTGTTATTCAGTTTTATAAATATAACCAGGAGCAGGGCAAATATATTCACTCTGCGAACCAATCTGCCCTGTGCAGATTTTATAAATGACCCCCACAGTCTGCCAATGAACAAATATTAACTTTATATAAAACAGTAATAAACAACTAATACACAGTTCACTCCTGCACGGGGATATGTGGGACACTACCTAAAATCACTATCAGGTTATTAACTGTTTCTCCAACAACATTCCGTTTGATATCACAGTCCCAATCCTCTGTAAGGGTTAATAAGTATACAGTTCAGATGTCCCTTTCCCAGAGCTCTTATTCCCCCAGGTAGCGCTACCTTCCCCAAAAGTACCTCTCCTTTGGACATAAGCAGCTCTCTCACGTAGCAGGCAAAAATGACTCAAGGCCTGTCTTGCTGTTAGGCTCAATACTGTATCCGTGCTCACCGATTGCTCTCAGAGGCAGATCACACTGGAATCACAAGTAACTCTGCTGCAGAATCACTCCCACCAATGGTACTTTTCTCCTCTGAAGCTTTAGCATGATGGCAAGGAACAGGAACCCTCTTTCTGCACTCCTGCAGATCTCACAGCTTGAACAATTGCAGCTGAATCTTTCGATTCACAGGCTGGGATCAACTCTATTACACGGCCTGCACTAACAGACCCAGGGCCTAGAGTCCTGCGCGGGTCCATTTTTTGGGACCCGTATCCGACCCGTACCTGCAACCCGCAATCCGGACCCACGACCCGACCCGTACCCGCAACCCGAGATCCGCAACCCGGACCCGCGACCCGCTGACCATCAATAATCAGGTAGTGCTGTCATTGTAAACCGGAAGTGACATCATCGAAAGTAGCCGTGACCAGAAAAAAAGGAGTAAAACAGGAAGTGCTGTCAATTTAAACCGGATGTGACGACATCAGAAGTAGAAATGCTGAGAAAAAGGAGTAAAAATCGCTATAGCGAGGATCCGCGACCCGACCCTCAACCCGCCAACCTGCAGAAATACCGGCCCGCTTCTATACCCGCACCCAGAAATTCTACGAGCAACCCGCAGGGTACCGCCGGATTTTGCGGGTAACCCGCGGGTACCCGACCCACTGCAGGACTCTACCAGGGCCTACACACACAGCTCCACAGTCTGGCACACCCTCTCTTCCCAGGATGCACTGCGGTGTCCCGACAATCAGGTCCCTCTCCAGTCTGTAACTAGGCGGAATGATGTCACAGACAGAGAAACAGGGGAAGGCTTTCTCTTCTCCCTTACAAATAAAAAGTAGCAATAACAATAAATTTGTATCCTTACGGATCATTTGTTTTTTTAGATGGGGTCAGTGATCCCCATTTTGAAATCTTGAAAGGGTCCAAAGAAAAAGACAAATCATTCAAAAACTATAAAAAACGAGGACCAATTGAAAAAGTTAGCTAAAATTGGCCAAGATATAAAATACTAAACTTTAACTTAAAGGTGAACCACCCCCGGTTTTAATGGCATATTCCCTAAGGCAAGATCCACAGACACACATACTTCTTCAGATTTAATTTAAGCTTCATGTGAACCATTTTACAAATCATGAGATGAATAGTATAATTCAACCCCCACCCCCCAGGGATTTGGGCCAGTGTTGGATAAAGTGGTAGATTTTAAATATCTCTGGGGGCTCTTTGCAACTGCCAGTGGGGCTTTACATGTAAAGATGTGGGGGCATATTGCTTGCAGTAGTTGTCTGCTTTCTTCCTTTATTGTTGTCATTTGGAACAGGGGAAAACACAGGTCTACCCTAATGCACTTGTAGTTCCTACAATTCTAAAGGGGCAAAATATGTTTTTATTGATACAGTTAAGCCAGAATGCAGCTGTTATCATGGCCATGCCACGACTGAGGGGTGATAACATTGGATTGGCCAGCCTCTGGTGGGAAACTGATAATATGCAAAACGAGTTATGAAAGGATTAAGACCAATTGCAAATTAGTGTATAACTCTACATACTTACAATTTCTTATTAACTTAACTGATAATTTAATTTGGGATGTTGTCGGCTGTTTGGGTGCAACTCTAGAGAAGGGAGAAAGATATCTCAACAAATACAGACATTCACCAGGTTTTAACATTAATACATATTTAAGTGTCAATATCAATATCTTGCTCCCCAACACCCCCCCCCCCCACAGCCGTGTGCCAGTACAGCCATGTGCCCTGGAATGTACCAGTGTCACGTGATCAGTTACAATCTAAGAGGGAGAGGAAGTTAGACATACAGCGAGGTTAACCAGTAGATTTCCTGTTGGTTTCATTGTAGCGCATAGTGAAAAATGGATACCAGTAGTTAGCGTGTGTAAGCAAAGAATGTCAAGAAAAATCAATTTTAAGCAAAATAAGTATTTTGTGATTGACACTTTTGATTTTAAATTCTAAAGGCTAATGCAGTTAAATATATGTTTATTTTGTACAGACGTGTGCATAGCGAGCCTCTTGCACTGTATGAGGAGAGGTTGGGTCTATGGCCTCAGAGCTGGAAGCCACAGAGGATGGCAGTTCCACAGATCTGGCAAAGCCCCTCTACCTCCAGTACTTGGAGCGAGCCCTCCGCCTTGACCAGTTTCTCCGACAGACCTCAGCAGTTTTCAACAGGAGCATCTCCAGGTACCCACATTCTACTCTAAATGTTCACAAGTGTATTTTGATCTCTCTGTCAAGCAGTTGAGGGGCCTGCGATTGTAGCCCTTTAGAGTGTTTAAAGCATCTTTTCTCTTTCCTGAAGCTGGAGAAACGACACTAAAATGTTAGTCATCCAACTCAGGGCTACATCCCCTGCCTGCTTCCCTCAATTTCCAGTTTTGTTTTAGTGATCTCAGATGGAGGAAGGACTGGTATGGCTAGAACACCAGGTTTTAAAGGCTTGTCATCACCTGGGGCCAGGGATTTCTTTCTAGCTCCCCACTCAGCCCCTCTGAAACTACTACCAACTTTAGCCTTTTTGCTTCCTGGAAGCCTCAGGCTCCCCTGCTCTGGAGCTCTACTGGCTCCCACTCCCTGGAGGATTGCTCTAGTACACCCCTCCTGATCTATCTTCAAAGTTATGGGCAGCAGTTTTCATGGGCTGGTGGTACGTATTCCGCACCCCCCACCACAGCTCCCACTCTATTGGGTTCCTCTCACTTGTGCCGCCTACCCCTTGCTGTCATGTATGCCTCCTCCAGGTGCCTGCCGATCTTCAGCGCCTCTCCTCCTCGTCCCAGTGTGGTTCCTTCCACTGCTCCATTTTCCAAGCTTGTGAGATCTTAGTCAGCATGAGTCTTCCATGGACGTCACTTCCAGTTGCGAGTCTCCTGTGCATTGTGTCTTCTAGTCAGCATCTTGCCTCATTGCAACCAGTAGCGCACTATCTATCCTGAGGGAAGTCATTGCTCTCCATCCTGAACTCTGTCCAGCGCTCTCCATCCTGAACTCTGTCCAGCGCTCTCCA
>CM044446.1:91556692-91579009 GCA_024363595.1 Xenopus borealis | reverse complement strand
AACTCTGTCCAGCGCTCTCCATCCTGAACTCTGTCCAGCGCTCTCCATCCTGAACTCTGTTCAGCGCTCTCCATCCTGATATATTCAGCCATCCTCAGAAGGGATTCAATCATCCTCCAAGGCAGCCTTCCAGCACGCCATAGACCACCTTGGGGGACAGCCTCTGCCTGCTCTTCTCTATTTCTTTCTCTCCAGCTGCCCCAGTAATGTCAAACCCCATAGAGGCTTCCCTTCCCAGAACCCACACGCATCCCAGACCCCCACTCTGGTGCCCTACTTTGCTTGTGCCTTTTGTAAAACAAAATTCAGAGCGGATTCAGCAGACCCCTATGTGCTCCCTGTAATTCCACTCATCCTGCCCCATGTCAGCTTCCTGCAACCTTACCTAGCTCCACAACAGCTATGGTGAGTCAAGTGAGCATGGACTCTGCACTCTTAAAGTATAAATATATTTAAAAAATTGAGACAATTTGTGCATACAGCTACTAAAAAATGCATTTCCCTTTAAACAAAACAGGGATTGTTTGTCCATATATTGGGATGACTTTGATGTAGTTGGCCAGCTTAAATAAATTGCAATATATGGACAAACAATCCCTGTTTTGTTTAAAGGGAAAGACATTTTTTTAGTAGCTGTATGCACAAAATGTCTCAATGTCTTAAATATATTGATAATGGGTTGAGTGCAGAGGACCTCTTGTATTTGTCTATATGTATTTTGTGGTCACAGCCTCATTGCACCCCCACCTAATGGTTTTAAAAATTAGTGGTGAGCACAACTTTCCCTTGTTTGTTATATCATGGGCTCTGCGTTAGTATGAGTTCTCTCCCATTCACTACTGGGAGTGCAGAACTTAGCTCTCTCATACCAGAAGGGACCAGCCTTCTGCTAGACACACAAACACCACCCTTTCCTCCGGGGTCCCCCTTAGAACAGGACCTGAGGAAGAAGGCCAGGTGCTGTCAGGCAAGAATTCCGAACCGGATTCCGATACCCCAAGAACCCAGAGAGAGGTGGAGGGTCTTATCCATGCTGTACTCAAGACCATAGACGCTAGAATTCCTTCTCTGATACTGGGAAAAATAACTTTAAGAGACAAAAGTAGTCATCTCTGGTTTTTCGGGCCTGTGATAAACTCAATAAAATGATCAAAGTCCAATGGAAAACACCAGACCAGTGGTTCCAACTTTCCCAATCTTATCCTTTTCCACAGAACTGTGCTGACCTATGGTCTTCTCCACCAGCGGTGGTTTAGGCTCTCATAAGTACCCACCCTCAGGGAAAGCTTTAGGATGTCCTCATGGTGCCTGTGTCCCCCAATCTAGGGAAGGGAAAGATTTTTTTTACTTACCGTCAAATCCTTTTCCCTTCTCCTACATTGTGGGATGTAGGCTTTCCCTCGATTCATTGTTTTGCAAGGGGGTTTCATTTGGGTTGTGGGTGCAGAGCTCCTATTGTAATGAGGGTTAACTCTGTTTTTGGGCTTGTCTTCGATATTAAAAAAAAAACCTGCAGATCGAGGGAAGCAGGCAGGGGATATAGCCCTGAGCTTGAGCTATATCCCCATGGTGCCTGTGTCCCCCAATGTAGGAGATGAGAAAAAGAGATTTAACTGTAAGTAAAAAAAAATCTCGCTGGGATACGTAGACATAATTGAGCTCAATCACTTGTGAAAATAGATTTTTGCTGGCTAATCAAGCATTTTGGAGACCTAAATTCATTCAACCTTTTATTTTTTACTTTTCTCTTATTACTCTAGTGATGAGAGTGAAGATGGCTTGGATGAATCACCCCTACTTCCTGAGGCTGAAGATCTTTCCTTGCAGGTGAAAGAGGAGCCTATGTCCCCTCTGCTTGGGGAACCTTCTGGAGAAGGGAGCACAGATCTTCTACCAGTTCATGCACTTAATGGAGTTCTGAAACCAGGTCAGCTTTGGCAACATGCAGACATGGATCTTCATTATACAGTATACATAATGAGAACTACCTATGGATTGATTCACTGCTGACTCTATTTGTGTGCAATCTTTGTTTTTTTTTGGGTTTTTTTTTAGAGCCAAAGCCAGAAAGAGGAAGCTTCTATAATTTTTCCAAACTTAAGAAAAGCAGAAAATGGTTGAAGGTAATATGAAAATGATATGTAATTTGTGATTATTTTTTAAATGTAAATAATTAGTGCAGTTGAAGAGTAATAGTGCAAAGAGACAATTTTAACACTACCAAATTGTAATGAGTTCAATAGCAGGAACAAACAAAATGAATAAAGGAGAGAAGATATACTCACAGTTCAGCCCAGTCTATGGGTGCATGTTATGGAACAACAGCAAAAACTGTTGGTTTCCTCCAAAAAAAATCAAGAATAAAGTCTAATGCGTTTCATGGCTTTTGGGGCACTTACATCATTAGGCCTCCACCTAATAATGTACTTGTATTTTTAACTACTTTTTGTTTGATTTTCTTTTTTTTGGAGGAAACTTAAACATGTTTGCTATTGTTAATAAAAAATTCAGTGCCAGAACTTTTTCATAGTTGAGTGCTGCAGCTGTAAAACTGCATTCTGTATGGTTTGTTGCCCACTCTATATTTCCTTAGTCTAGCTAAACAAAATGTCAGAAAATACATTTGTAAATCTTCCAAATGTACGTCCACCACCACATTCTACCAGTACTTACAACTCGCATTCAGGGCACAATTGTCAACACTCCAGCCTGCATTCCATATCACCCCACTGAAAGCTACACTTATCTGATATCTCTAAAATTATTTGAAGGATATACCACACTCAACCCAACCCTTTGCCCTTATGATGGACAAATGGCTTCAGGTAATATCTGACATGACTCAGGACGGGGAGGAAGCAACAGAGAACTGCTACAATTTCTTGATTCCCACCAAGGATAGACATCCAATATAAAACCTTAAACCAGATCTACATCACTCCCATCAGACTTCAAAATGGGGAGAAAGATTGATTACTCCTGTCTCCAATGTGGGCAAACAAACACAAACTTTTTCCACGTGATCTGGTCTTGCCAACCAATTGCTACCTTCTGGAGAAAACTAGGGGTATCCAGACAAAATTTAAACAAATCTGTTGACCATGGTTGAATTTAGGGGTTTAACAATATTCTATTTTATAAACACCCACTAATTACAAGCAAACAGATCACAGGTGAAGATGGTGACCTTTAATAGCCATTCTAACCCTTTTGTGTCAAGTTGTGTGCATGTTATCAGGCCAAGTATGTAAACTTCTGATCAGGGTCATTTGGGCAGTTTGTGTAGTGATTATGATTTAAAAAGAGTAAACACAGTTGTTTGACTATAAATTGCTTCAGCCAACCACTAACCACGAGTGAAAGAAAAATCATTCATATTCTCTGAAAAAATGGTTAAGAAATCATAAATGCTGCCAGGGTATGTAAACTTATGAGCACAACTGTATATTGAGTATAATTTTTTTTCCAAGTTGAATTGATATACATGTCTTTCCAGTAAGACATTAAAAAACTATATTCACCTTTTTTAAAGAACATCCTGCTTAGTGAGGACTCGAGTGACACAGACTCTCTAAGTGAAGAGGATGAGGAGGAGTTCTCGCTATCGAAGGAAGAGCTGCATGACATGCTTAGAATACACAAGTACAAGAAACTGCACCAGAGCAAATACCAGAAGAATAAAGAGGTGCGGAATTTTATTTTGTAAACGTAATAACGTGCTGTGGGTTCCTTTATCTTCAAAGTGTCTGTGGGACACAGAGACCATGGGATATTTAAAATATGGTTTAAGGGGAAAACTAATTGCTAGTTTTTGCATGGAAAATCATTAAGACTAGTGCAGTAAAAAATAAGTTCAGAATCTAAGACTTGATTCATTTACTGTGTTCACTATAAGAAGAGGCAACTCCAAAAATTTGGAGTGGGGTGTCGATTTGTAAACCCCTTGGTTGCTTACCTGGTGTCCCTGGCTGGTTAGAGTGTGTTTTCTTTTTTTTTTTTTTTAATAAAATGAGCCATGATCATTTCTCTACATTGAGCTACTTCGATACTTCCCACACCTTGTGTATCATTCCCTTCCCTTTATATTGTGAGATTTTTCTGTACAGGGCTTTCCTCACCTCCTGTACCCTTATTTATTGTGATGTATGTAACTCCTTATGTTCTATGTATGTAATTCATGTGATTTAGTTGTGTAATCACATTCACTTTACAGCGCTACGAAATAAGTTGGCGCTATAGAAATACATGTTAATAGTAATAATAATAATAATACTAACATCTGCTCAGCTGCAGGAAATTTCTTCTGTCTGCTTGACACATATCTACGTGCACAAAACTGGTAGCATCGATGTAAAACAGTGGTAGCACCAAGGAGATTCTTTCACTCAATGTAGAGCAGTGAGGATGGCACATTATTCGATAAAACAGCCTCACTGGCCATAGAGACCTGGTTAGACCCATGTATCACTGAGGGCTACCTTAAAATTGACATTTCTGAAGGTTTTTTTGCTTGTCATTTAAGTTCTGGTCATATTCGAAGAAGTCATTTTGCATTATAACTCTTGATTTAGAAGCAACATTTAGAAGCAACACAGCCTGTGGTCTGTGCCTGGCAGTAAGTAGTAGATGTGTGATTGCTGTCTAAATGTATAACTCTTGTTTCTTAGCTGCACCAGTATCCGTACTATAGTGCTGGGCTTCTCTCCACCCATGATCCCTTTTATGAACAGCAGCGCCACTTACTGGGTCCCAGAAAGAGAAAAATCAAAGAGGAGAAGAAATTTAAAGGTGAGATTGTAAATTTCTATAAACTTTCTCTTTTTTTACTTGTATATCATTACTATAATATGTTTTACTTTACATTTGCAAACACGATCAGTATATTTTTTAATCATTTATTATTATTCTATTTTTACATTTGAAGTATTTATCTGTACTCCGTTATTATCTCTAACCAGCATCTACAAATACATTTCTTGGCAACAAATCTGCTGTTATATATCAAATACATAGTAATATGTTATGTTGAAAAAAGATACACATCCATCAAATGTAACCTTTTAAATCCATGTATAAGTTGCCTAACTGCTAGTTGATCCAGAGGAAGGCAAAAAAACACATTTGAAGCCTCTCCAATTTACTTATAAGGGGGAAAAATTCCTTCCTGACTTCAAGACGGCAATCGGACTAGTCCCTGGACCAACTTGTACTATGATCTATCTTCCATGACCCTGTATTCCCTCACTTGCTAAACACCATCCAACCCCTTCTTATTGGAGAACTATACACCCCATAAATATAAACTAGGAATGCACTGAATCCACTATTTTGGATTCGGCCGAACCCCCGAATCCATTGTGAAAGATTCGGCCGAATACAGAACTGAATCCGAACCCTAATTTTCATATGCAAATTAGTGAGAGGAAGGGTAAAAGCCAGCTGTGCATGACTTCCTTGTTTTGTGACGAAAAGTCACATGATTTTAAGGATTTGGATTTGGTTCGGCCAGGCACAAGGATTCGGCCGAATCCGAATCCTGCTGAAAATGGCCGAATACCAAACCGAATTCTGGATTCGGTGCATCCCTAGTACCCTTCCCCACTACCCTATATAGTCCCCCCTCCATGCTTCTCCCCCACATAGGTGATTACCCCTGAAAGTACCCCTATCTCATTACTCCAATATAGGTGCAGTGTTAGTACAGTGGAGCATAGTGGAACCATCTTCCCCTGTTCTGTGTTCTTTGGGTCCTCTTCCCAACCGTAATTTCCGGCACTTTTAGCACATGCTCAGTTGCTATGAATCAGAAGACTGCTCCAACTGTGCATGCGCAAATATGTTGTTCACTTCCCAAAGAATACAGAACAGCTGGAAAATGGCTCCCATGAGCTTTGCAGCACTTACTCTGCACCTATGACCTCACATCAGCTGGAAAGAGCTACTGGTAAATAAAGCATTAGAGAGATTATTATATGATCCCCTTATATATTTATACATAGTTATCATATCCCCCCTTAAGCCCCTCTTCTCCAGCGTGAACATCCCCAATTTGGCCAGTCTTTCCTCATAGCTAAGATTTTCCTTTTACCAGCTTAATTGCCCTTCTCTGTACCCTTTCTAATACAATAATGTCCTGTTTGAGTGAGGGAGACCAAAGCTGTACGGCATATTCTAGATGTGGCCTTACCAGTGCTGTATACCAGGTGTCCCCAACCACCAGTCCGTGGCCGCAGACAGTCCTTAACTGGGCTGCCGAAATGAATGCGTCACGCCATATTGGACTCCTGACTCCCCCCAGTCCTTGCAAACAATTTTGCGGCTACACTGGTCCCTAGACCAAAAAAGGTTGGGGACCAGTGCTCTATACAGTGGAAGAATTACCCCTCTTCCGGGAATCAATGCCCCTTTTAATACAGCTCAAGACCTTATTGGCCCTTGATGCTGCTGACAGGCATTGCTTGCTACAGCCAAGTTTATCATCTACAAGGACTCCAAGTTCCTTTTCCATAATGGATTTGCCTAGTGCAGTCCCATTAAGGGTATAAGTGGCTTTGATATTTTAACATCCCAGCTGCATGACTTTACATATATCAACATTGATTCTCATCTGCCACTTTGTGTTGCTAAGCATGTATAGCAGAGTAGCCCTCGTATACATGTTATACTTTAGAGCAGGGATCCCCAACCTTTTGAACTTGTGAGCAACATTCAGAAGTAAAAGGAGTTGGGGAGCAACACTAGCATGAAAAATGTTCTTGGGGTGCCAAATAAGAGCTGTGATTGGCCATTTAGTAGCCCTATGTGGATTGTCAACCTACATTGAGCCTCTGTTTGGCAGTGCACATGGTTTTTATACAACCAAAACTTGCCTCCAAGTCAGTAATTTAAAAATAAGCACCTGCTTTGAGGCCACTGGGAGCAACATCCAAGTGGTTGGAGAGCAACATGTTACTCACAAGCTACTGGTTGGGGATCACTGCTTTAGAGAGTGACTTGGAATAGTGTTTCAAGTTATTTATGGTTAAAAAAAACATGCTCAAATGTGCATTTAACCCTGAAAGAATATGAATCGGTGGAAGATGGTGCCTGGGAGCTCCGTTGCGCTGCATTTTAGGGTCAGACTTTTTTTAAGGGGTTGTGTTTTGACTAATGCACAGTGCAGGGGGGGAGTGACAATGACAATTTCATTTACAGTGTTGGATACTGAATATTGGCCTGCAGCATCTTGCTTCTGAATCCAAGCATAATATTTTTAAATGCATCTCCCATCTTTGTAGCCAAGTTAAAAAAAATAAAAAAAAAGAGAAGGAGAGAGGAGGATTTATCCGAGGATGAGCTGCCACGCCGACACCACCATACCAAAGTGTTTGCCAAATTCTCCCAAGATGCCCCAACACCAGTCGGGAAGAAGAAACACTTGACATTAGAGCAGCTGAATGCCCGCCGCAGGAAAGTCTGGCAGATTATTGTCAAGAAGGAGTTGCCAAAGGTGAATGTGTGATTAGAAGCTGTTTGTAATATCAATGTTGAGAGATAATTCTGATTGTGCACCAAGCCTAGATCAATTATGTGACTCTTGCACCTCTGTATAATACTTAGTCTAGTAATGATATGTGATACAACATATGTTTGCAACATTGCTTAGGAGGGTTGTTGTATTTCTATGACATCTTAAAGAATTTTAATTGTTAGGATCATTGTCAGTCTTGGTATATTTTTCTGTTTTCGAAAATTAGGATGTGTATTGCTAGCGGTTTTGTGAAGTTACATTGATAACATTTCCCATTCTGCATTTTCTAGGCCTACAAACAAAAAGTTTCAGCCCGAAATTTGCTGCTAACAAATAGTAAAAAGGTAAGCTGAGCTAAGCCTTAATAATGTAGATTCACGCGTACAGTGGGTCCATGATTGAATACAAGAATGAAGGGTATTTAAAAGGATTTTAATTATTGAGCACTGATACCTGTGACAAACATGATCAGTTAGGCACTGGAAGGATTAGTGTCAGTAAAAGGTCTCTAAACTGAACTACAGCTTTTCTTAGGTTTATCTCATCAGACCCCAATAGTTTTGCAGTCACTTGGATACTAGGCATAGTGCCAGGTGTGTAGCTCCCAGCATAAGACGCTTGTTTCAGGGGGTTCTGCAAGTGCACATGCAACTCTAAGCCCTACCCATTGTCTACCTTACAGCCTGGAGGGTATTGCCTATGGAACTACAAAATTGTGAAAAAGTAGACAAAAAATTGTGTAAGGTGGTTTTAACGCCTTTATTCCAGCCATGTATTGTAATACAGTTTTTTTCTGCCATAGTAATTACTTCTCCCCCCAAACCCCCACTCCCAAATTTGTGGTTGAAATGAATGGCTTAAATACCATATTTTTATTGTATGTGGCTTTTTTTCCCCACAATCTTGTTTTAAGTGTTATGCTTAAGCCAGGCATATAGGGAAACAAAGCACCATAGACAAGTGAGTGCTAGACCATATTGCATTTTGCTTGTGATACTATCCCACATTACTTGTTTGAAGCACAGACTACTCTTACTAGCTGCTCTGCATGTCTCATATTGCTAGAGTGTGCTATGGCAGTAGTTATGCTATCACCGACTACAAACCCTTATTCAGGTGTCTGGACTACATTCGGGTCTAGTCTTCTACCTAGTGAGGCTTTCTGCTTACAACCTTCTTTAACATTCAACCCCACATTTGAAATTAAATCTGAAGAGCCAGTGTTGTGGGATTCCCTCACTTTTGCTAGGTCCTTCTAAATGTGCCCTAGCATTTCAGGTACACAGAGGCCCAAACAGCCCCCCACCAGTCCATTAAAAATAATTGTCTATGTCATCTTGTAGTAGGCACCCTGGCCATTTGGAGAATGTACAGATTGCTAGTCTGGGCCCCATGGGTGACTTGGTGAGATACAGATTGCGTAGGGAGGAAGCACACTAAATTTTATAGCAGAGCCTTTATCTCATTTCATTTGCAGGGATTTGAAGCAAAAGCTTTTGTTGGTCACTGAAAGCTTGTGCTTTCAAATTTCTGCAAATAAAATGAGATAAAGGCTTTGCTGGAAAATGTAGTGTTCTTCTTCCCTACACAGTCTGGATGACACAATTGGCCTGGACGCAGCTTTGCAAATGAAAGCACCCTGCAGAGATAAGTAAGTGGTGTGCTGCAAGAAAAAGTTGTTGCTGGCTTGGTGAGATGCCATGAAGCCAAATCAGTCTATACAATACATACAGTGGTGGTATTTGCCCCCTTCCTGATTTCTTATTCTTTTGCATGTTTGTCACACTTAAATGTTTCTGCTCATCAAAAACCGTTAACTATTAGTCAAAGATAACATAATTGAACACAAAATGCAGTTTTTAAATGAAGGTTTACGTTATTAAGGGAGAAAAAAAACTCCAAATCTACATGGGCCTGTGTGAAAAAGTGATTGCCCCCCTTGTTAAAAATAACTAAGAACAAAAGTAATTGAGATCTATCAGTCTGGTAAAGGTTATAAAGCCATTTCTAAAGCTTTGGGACTCCAGCGAACCACAGTGAGAGCCATTATCCACAAATGGCAAAAACATGGAACAGTGGTGAACCTTCCCAGGAGTGGCCGGCCGACCAAAATTACCCCAAGAGCGCAGAGACAACTCATCCGAGAGGCCACAAAAGACCCCAGGACAACATCTAAAGAACTGCAGGCCTCACTTGCCTCAATTAAGGTCAGTGTTCACGACTCCACCATAAGAAAGAGACTGGGCAAAAACGGCCTGCATGGCAGATTTCCAAGGCGCAAACCACTTTTAAGCAAAAAGAACATTAAGGCTCGTCTCAATTTTGCTAAAAAAACATCTCAATGATTGCCAAGACTTTTGGGAAAATACCTTGTGGACCGACGAGACAAAAGTTGAACTTTTTGGAAGGTGCGCGTCCCGTTACATCTGGCGTAAAAGTAACAGCATTTCAGAAAAAGAACATCATACCAACAGTAAAATATGGTGGTGGTAGTGTGATGGTCTGGGGTTGTTTTGCTGCTTCAGGACCTGGAAGGCTTGCTGTGATAGATGGAACCATGAATTCTACTGTCTACCAAAAAATCCTGAAGGAGAATGTCCGGCCATCTGTTGGTCAACTCAAGCTGAAGCGATCTTGGGTGCTGCAGCAGGACAATGACCCAAAACACACCAGCAAATCCACCTCTGAATGGCTGAAGAAAAATAAAATGAAGACTTTGGAGTGGCCTAGTCAAAGTCCTGACCTGAATCATATTGAGATGTTGTGGCATGACCTTAAAAAGGCGGTTCATGCTAGAAAACCCTCAAATAAAGCTGAATTACAACAATTCTGCAAAGATGAGTGGGCCAAAATTCCTCCAGAGCGCTGTAAAAGACTCGTTGCAAGTTATCGCAAACGCTTGATTGCAGTTATTGCTGCTAAGGGTGGCCCAACCAGTTATTAGGTTCAGGGGGCAATTACTTTTTCACACAGGTTTGGATTTTTTTTCTCCCTAAATAATAAAAACCCTCATTTAAAAACTGCATTTTGTGTTTACTTGTGTTTACTTGTGTTATCTTTGAATAATAGTTAAATGTGTTTGATGATCAGAAACATTTTGTGTGACAAACATGCAAAAGAATAAGAAATCAGGAAGGGGGCAAATAGTTTTTCACACCACTGTATAAACTTGTTAATAATTAGCAATCCCGTACCACAACAGTAATCTGTCCAAGTCTGGTAGAACTTCTAATGCACTACTAGTGGGAGTAGGCTTGGAGACCAAATTATTAGTATGGTGGACAAGTATATTTTAAGAAAAACAAGTACCCACTCAAGTTTTTAGTGTTAGTGGCATGACACGCAGTGTTTAAAATGAAAACTTGGGTTCTGTGTTTTTCAGTTGGCTCATCAGTGCATGCGGGAGGTGCGCCGAGCTGCGATTCAGGCTCAGAAGAACTGCAAGGAGACTCTGCCTCGGGCGAGAAGGCTAACCAAGGAAATGTCTCTGTACTGGAAAAAGTATGACAAAGTAGAGAAGGAGCATCGGAAACGGGCAGAGAAAGAGGCATTAGAGCAGCGCAAGCTAGATGAGGAAATGAGAGAGGTAACAATCCGACCACTGTGTTTCAACCACTTCTACCCTGTTACAATATTGTGAATGGGTGGGAAAAAGTAACTTGATATATGACCCTTATTGCATATAGAGGTGTATTTCCATGCTTGGTTGGTAAAGATCTGTGAGCAAACAATTGCTCTGATAAGATACTTTTCTGCCTAGCTTTCTGAACACACTGTATCTGGCTACAGATGTTAATATGGGCACAGTTATGATTTGACCTCTCCTTCTAAGCATGTTAATACACTAATTGCTTATGGCAAGCCTAGCTTAGTTCACAGCTTTTATAATGCCGACACACACAGCAAGACACATTGTTAAATGCATCTAAAATTTTAATCTACAACTTGTAATGATCCACGCCTTAAAATGTGTCCCCACTGGCTCACCTTGTTGGATCTGGTTAGGACATATTTTGAGTTTCTGTGGCACTGCACATGCTCAGTGTGCTCTCAGCTGATATTGAGAAGCTATGCTTAGGGGTTGACAGAATCATGAAAATATTTGCATATTCTTTGTAAGATAGTAAGTTAGTTTGAAAAAAAGACACACGTCCATCAAGTTTAACCTTTTAGAAGCTGAGAACCACAGGACTGAATTGTAATGGAGTCTGGAGAAGAATGCACCGTTTCATATGCTGCCTTGTAATGGGAACCTGAATTAATAATGAGACTAGTATGGTAAATTATGTATCGACAGTATATAGTATATTGTACTTAAGTTCAGGTTTGTGACAGCAGCCCAGGGCATATGCAGTGGAAAAACAAGATGAGAAAGTGGGGGAAGCTACTAGGGGGCTTTTTCAGAGGCACAGCTCTTCACTGCTAAGGTGCTGTGATGGCATTGGGCTGATGCAGAATCCCAAAATGCAAGTTGTAGAATTCTTATTTGCCTGTTTTCCTATTTTTTTTTCACCTAGTACTCTGTATGATTCTCTTTTTTGTTTGTGCTATCAGGCCAAGAGGCAGCAGAGGAAGCTAAACTTCCTGATAACACAGACAGAACTGTATGCTCACTTTGTCAGTCACGAGCGGGAGTCTGGTCCAGATGGGATACAGGAAGAGATCCTGCGCAAGCTTGATGAGGGATCATCTCAGGAGCAAGTTGGAGTGGGAGGATCCTATCTAAACCTGAACCAGATGGACTATGGTGAGTCATTACAAAATTGGGTAACTGTGTAATCTGAAAGTCAGGGCCAGAACTAGGGGTAGGCAAGTGTCTAGGGAGCAAAGCAGGCGCCAGGCATGGTGCTTCTCCTACACCCTAGCCCGGTCCCTGCTCATAGCTGTAGCTGGTGTGGTTATTTCGCATCTTATTCGCGTTCTTTTCCGCGCATGCACGCGTTTGTTTTTCGTGTGCCTGTGGGCATTATGCCCCACCAAGCTGACTAGGGCGCCTGCCCGGGTTGGTCCGGTGCTGCTGAAAGTAGTGTTATTCTTTCATCTTTGAACATTGTATGGTTTGAATGTAGGTCTTTTTTTCAACATTGTAATTTATATTACCTTATGAAGTTACTCATTGAATGATAAATATTGAGATGGGTTTCTGCTTAATGCTAAGAGATCATTTGGAATTCCTTTGATTCTACACTCCAATAATTCAGCCCTGATTTACAATCTAGTTGACCCACATTATCTTGTACCTTATCTGTCTATCTCTCGCAGATCCCCTGGTAAATGACTTTGACACCTCACACACAGTTTGATATTCCTTTTTGTTGGTCATTTGATCTATGAGCTGAATGTTGTATATATACCAGAGAACACCACAGCTTCATTGTAATCAGCTTGAAAAAGGAACTAAAATGTTCTGAAAGCTTGCTGTGATTATATTAGTTAGCCAATAAAGCACCTTTTATACCATTTTGTTATTTTTTATTTCAAAAGGGTTGACCAATAACATGCTTAATGCTCAACTAATATCTTTGTGAACTTGTAGCAAAATTACACTGTGTCACAGAACAAAAACAAGCAACTCTACTTCCTATAACTGTTTCTTGCTCATGCTGTGGGGACACAACAAACCTTTGGGCGGGTAGTAAAGCTGATGAAAGTAAACTTGGAAACTGAAACACTTCTAAATGCATCAGAAGGTGGTGAATAAAAACGAGTAACTCCCTTTTATTTCTTATGCTCCCCACAACCAGATTGCAGCTTTAGAATACAGGTCATTGACTAGGGAACTGTATACCTCAAGGGAGACCATACTTTAGTAAGGCAAGGTCTATTTTAAGTGATGTTGTCCCATTGTGATCTACATCCATAAAAACATTGTTAGCTTTCTGTTCCGTGGAAAATGCGACTTAAATATTGATTAATGGAAAAATCTATATTGCTATATTTAACAAACAACAATTTCTTATATGCTTGTAACATAATAATTATTTAAATGAAAAGCATGAAACAGGAGGGTGATATAGACAAGCTGTTTGTTGACATTGTCTTGAGATCTACTGATCCCCAGCTAAAGGTCTACTGATGGAGCCCAATCTATCTTTTGGGCACCCCTGCTATACCTTTTTCAACACAGAGGCCCAATTTTAACTGGGCTTTTCTTATGCTTGTTGTTTGGGGGATCATCAATCTATTGAGCGCTAACTTTGAGTCTGATATTTGTCATATATAACTTACATGCCATTTTTGTGTTTTCAGACAGTGGCTATTATAAGTCTCAGGCCTTAAAAAATGCAGAAGAAGCCTTCAGGATTCATCAAGCACAGGTAAAGTAGGATAAAAGAAAAACATTGGGAATGGCACAGCTGTATGTCATATCTGTATATATCGAAGATGTTGTAGAGCTGTACCTCTCAGAACGTACTCTTACAGGCAGCAGCCTACAGTGATTGGTCAGTTAATCCAACCCTTTAATGAAGATGCTTGTAGCCTTGGGTTTAATATCTAGTGGTGTTGCTTTCCCTAGCCACTATGTAGTCATGTGTGAGACCATCCACCTCAGGAAAACAATGGAGCCTGTGGGTGCTAATCCTGAGCTCTCTGTGAAGTCATTGGCTTAAACAGATGTTACAATTTACCTATTGACTTCACAGTGAAACCCTATCAATTGATAGTTGTCTTATCTAGGGGTTTACACGGTCATCATTTTAATGGAGGACTGAAGCTCAGGGAAAGACAGCAAGAGATATTAATAATATAGTAAAGTGTAGTCATTTTTCACAGTTTTTTAACACCTCTTCTGTGTTTCACATTACCTTTGTAAGTCATGCGTGTAATCCACCAGGTGGACTTCCCGTTTCTTTTACATGTCAAAAAGCTAAGGTTTATTACTTTAAACTACCGCAAGGATGTTGCACATCTTGGCACAATGGAAAGATGGGTACTTAGGAACATTTAGAATTAACTGTATACTACTCAAAAAGACTTTTTCCAATTACTGTCTGTTTTCTATTTGTAACCGTTTTTCTAATATTGAAGTGTAAAGTGTCATTTTTCACCTTCTAAAGCAGCACTGGGAGGGGGAGTTGCCGACAACCCCCAACTGTTCTAAACTGATACATTTAATGGATACATTTCTTATGTTTGTCCCTGCTGAGCAGAATCTCTGGGTTTCATTACAGGCAGCTGTTAGAATTGATACAATAGTTGCTAATACTCCAGAGATGTTGCTGTGAAATGTATCAATTAAATGTTGCAAAATTGTAACAGTTAAGGCTAGGGACAGACAGGGAGATTCGAGGAGATTCAGTCGCCTGGCGTTTAATAGCAGGCGACAATCTCCCCGAACGTCCTTCTCCCTGTCCGTCGCTAGTTGAAATGTAAAAGCGCCGGCTCTGTGCACACGCGGTGCGGCGACTTCCGGAATCGCCCGAAGTTTCCTCACGAAGTAACTTCGGGCGATTCCGGAAATCGCCACACCGCGTGTGCACAGAGCCGGCGCTTTTACATTTCAACTAGCGACGGACAGGGAGAAGGACGTTCGGGAGATTGTCGCCTGCTATTAAATGCCAGCCGACAGAATCTCCCGAATCTCCCTGTCTGTCCCCAGCCTAAGAGTCTGCACCTGAATTACTGAGCTGCCAGACTCAAACACCAGAGACACCAACATTCAACTTTAAACTTAGATTTTGGAAAAACAGTAAAAAAATAAATAATGGAAACTAATTGAAAAAAGCCTTTATTTCCGGGGAACAATCTGAAAAGCACTGAACAGAAAAAAGTGTTTGGAAGGTGAACAACCCCTTTAATATGCCTCAAACAACTTAAAATTTACACTCACATATGATGATTAAAAACTGCTAGTCAGTTGATCCAATCTGGGTTGCCCTTCACACTTGCTGTGTTATAAAGTTGTATCTCCTTTTGCTTAAATCTGGTTTCTTCCTGGGTGCACTACGGGTGACGTCACCAAGACATAGTGTGCACCAGGAAGAAACACTTTTAAAGGGATTCTGTCACTCTTTTTATGATGTAGTTTTTATTTCTAAATTACACTGTTTGCACTGCAAATAATTCCCTCTACAATATAAAATTTAATTCTTGAACCAGCAAGTGTATTTTTTAGTTGTAACAACAGTGTGTACGCTCCATCTCGGGTCATTTTGCCTGGTCATGTTCTTTCAGCACTTTAGGATGGAACTGCTTTCTGGCAGCCTGTTGTTTCTCCTACTCAATGTAACTGAATGTGTAGCAGTGGATTCTACTATTGAGTGTTCTTCTTAGATCTACCAGGCAGCTGTGTCTTAAGCTTTCCATACACCACAAGATCCCCTCGTTCAGTGACATCTCCAAACTAGCAAATCTTTCGCACCGATATGCCCACCAACGGCGGGACGATATTGGGTTAATCTGAACGTTCGACCCTTGGCTTGAATGATCAGATTACACTTAGGAGCAATGGGCTCGGATAAGGGTCGATCGCCTGAAAAATTAAACCTTCCCAATCGATATTGTGCTGAGATCTCACTATGAATAAACAGGAAATTTCCTAACACTTTGCAGATGCTTTAAAGAGTGTGCCTTTGTTACTGTTTTTGCACCAATCGATATTGTGGCCAGATATGGATCAGGAAGCCTTCAGAAGCTCCCATACACAGGAAGATAAACTGCCAAATTGGTCTAAAGGATTGATATTGGCAGCTTTAATCTGCCCGTGTATGGCCACCTTTAGGGAGCTGTTACCTTCCCATTGTTTTGTTGTTAGGCTGAGGGGGGTTCAAAGGAGAGGGTGATATCACTCCAACTTGCAGTAAAAAGTAACTGAAGTTTATCAGAGCCAAGTCACATGACTGGGGGCAGCTGAGAAATTGACTATGCCTAGCCCCATGTTAGATTTCAAAATTAAATATAAAACATCTGTTTGCTCTTTTGAGAAATTAATTACACTGCAGCACTATTAACTGATGCTCTTTGAAAAAAATAAAAACTTTTTTTCCCCCATGACAGTATCCCTTTAAGTAACTTTTAAATGTCTAAGGGATTGAACTACTTGGACCCTTTTGAACTTTTTTTCCAGTTATAAATTGTATTATGTTAAATATCAATAACTTTTTCCTCTTGCTTTATGTAGTTTGTTGTATGCTTAGCACTTCTCCCCTTGCTGTGCTGAAAATACATCTGTTCCAGTTCATACAGCTCAGATCAAATCACATACATTTTCTATGCTTCGTTCTAGACAAGGGCATTTGATGAAGATGCCAAGGAGAGCCGAGCAGCTGCCCTGCGGGTAGCCATTAAGTCGGAATCAGCTTTTGGGGAGAGCTACAGCCTGGCAAATCCCTCTATACGGGCGGGAGAGGACATTCCGCAGCCCACCATGTTCAATGGCAAACTTAAGGGTTACCAGTTGAAAGGCATGAACTGGTTGGCAAATCTGTATGAACAGGTAAGCTAGGCATGGAGCAATAAGGCTGAACCCCTTTACCCAGCCAGGGCATATTTATTTGCAGTAGCTGAAGGTTGAGCCACATTTTCCTGATCAAGCAGAACACAAGTGTTTCTCCCTTAAATATCATAAAAGCAACTACATTTGCAGGGACCTCTTTACTTCTCTGACTAAAATGACCCTCCACATTAGCCATACTAGTGACCTTGTAGACGTAACTGCCTGAAAACTGTAGAACATAAGCAAGAAAAAACATCACACTATTTATTTCATAATTTTGAAAGTTGAATGTTGTTAATTGTATTTTTTGTTTTCAAGGGTATTAATGGCATCTTGGCCGATGAGATGGGCTTGGGTAAAACCGTGCAGAGCATTGCGTTGCTAGCACATCTAGCAGAGGTAAGGTAACCTTACACTGGTTTAACCGTACTCTAATTTATCACACAGACCTTTTCAAGTGTTTTCTGTTCAGGAACGTAGTTGCCCAAACATATACAGCTTGTGATCAAAACGAGGTCAATTTATACAGCAGATTTTTTTCCTTTTCAGAGAGAGAACATCTGGGGTCCCTTCTTAATCATTTCACCTGCTTCCACTCTGAACAACTGGCACCAGGAATTCTCCAGATTTGTTCCAAAATTCAAGGTAATGTTTAACTTTGATGGCTTACCTTGAGCAAAGATTTCTCTTTTAATCACATCACTTTATATGTATATAGATGTCTCTAGTTGTTTGTGGTCTTATGTATCTTTTTTTTTGTGTTTGTTTTTATCTTTTTCATGTCAAGGTTCTCCCATATTGGGGCAGCCCTCATGAGAGAAAAGTAATAAGAAAGTTCTGGGGCCAGGTAAGATATTGTTGAATGCTAGTTGAATAGCTATTTTTGTCAAGGGCACAGTGAGGGCCGTGAGGCTGTTCACCGTTAAGTTAACTTTTAGTATGTTATAGAATGGACAATTTTAAGAAGCTTTTCATTTGGTCTACATCATTTATTTTCTATGGCTTTTTATTTATTTTTTTGCCTTCTTATGACTCTTTCCAGCTTTCAAATGGGGGGTCACGGCCCCATTTAAAAAACAAATGCTCTAAGGCTACAAATGTATTTTTATTGCTAATTTTTATTACTTGTCTTTCTATCCATTCTCTCTCCTATTCATAATGCAATCTCTTATTCAAATCAATGTATGGTTGTTAGGGTAATTTGGACTCTAACAACCAGACTGCTGAAATTGCAAACTAGAGAGCTGGTGAAAAAAAGCTAAATAACCACAAATAATAAAAAAAAATTAAGACCAATTGCAAATTGTCTCAGAATATCACTCTCTGCATCATACTAAAAGTTAAACACCCCCTTTCATATGATTATGAAGATTTATCCAGGTCATGGTATATCTAATATAAGCAATTCGAAAAAAGCAACTGGACTGGCTGGGAAATTATAATGAAGATGTTTCACTGCTCATCCGAGCAGCTTCTTCAGGTCAACTGACTGGTATGGGACGTTCTCGGCATATAGACTCTTCCAACAATCCAATCGGCACATTTTAACTCTTAAAAGAGGTGACATCTGAAATTCACAGAGGTGTTGATTCTGTGTAGTAACTGTGATAGTATTACCAATGTGTCATGCAATTCCTAGACACAGGTGTTACTTGTGAGAGTTGCATGAATGGATGTCTGAAGTGTTCTGAAACTGCCGGGGTACAGATGTTAGAACAGCATTGTATGTATCAGACAGGTGGTGTTGAAGGCCCCCGCCTCTATTCAGGGATGGTTTCTCCACCTTGACATGAATCGCCTCTTTGAGACCAGCGGCCTTCTTTATCCAAGATATGGACATTGCTATCTTCAAAGGAGTGTCCCTTGTCTTTTAGGTGTAGAAAGACAGCTGATTCTTGCCCTGTAGAATTCCCCCTCCTATGCTGTTTGATTTCCCCAATATATAGATCAGTGCACCGCTCGCTACACTGGACCGCATACAACATTGCTTTGTTTTACTTTAGGCATTGCCTCCTTTGGATGTACCAGTTTTTTGTTTGTTGAAAATCCTTTTGAGTTTTTCCGACACTCGAGCTACATATGGGACGACTATGATTCGCCTACTAGTGTCTCTGGGTGGTTATTTCTTTTGGTGTTCCTCTTGGGCTTGATTGCTGCTCTGTTTTCAAGTTATCCCTCTCTTGGATGCATATCAAACTGTCCAAAAAGGCAAGTTTGTTCTTCTGGACATCTTCTCTGATGTTATTGTCCACTGAGTTAATGTGTTCAGTAAAGAATGCCATTTCATTGGCTCTGATTTTAAGTGTCCTCCACATATCTGAACCAATGACTCAGTGTAGTTCCCTTTAACCCAAGTGTCCTCCACATATCTGAACCAGTGACTCAGTGTAGTTCCCTTTAACCCAAGTGTCATCCACATATCTGAACCAGTGACTCAGTGTAGTTCCCTGGAATGTAAATAAAGCCCTCTTTTCCACTTGCTCCTTGTATTTGAAGTATGTGGTGTTAAGGCACAAATCTTGCAAGAAACATACTTGGTTATGATTGAGTTTCGTTCTGCTGCTGAGGGTGTTATCTTGCTGCAGTCTATTTCTTACAGTCTCAGTTGCCTCTGTCGTAGGTTTACATGTGAACAATATCATATGACAACATGTTCTGCCTCTAGTGTAACACCAAGAATCCTGGTTACAAACTCTTTGGCATTCTGGATATGATGCTCTGTATTGCCTACCAACGGAGCTAAGTTGTTAGCCAAGAATTTTGCAATGCTGTATGTCACTGAATTTATGCTGCTCACTATGGGCCTTAGTGGGGCTCCTTCTTTGTGTATCTTGGGGAGTCTGTATAAGCATGGTGTGGCTTCTCTGGGGTACAGGCGGTGGTATAAAACTCGATCAATGGCTTTCTCCTTTTTAAGTTGTTGTAGGCAACCTATCACCTTTTTCTTGTAACAGCTAGTTGGGCCTTTCCTTAAAGGTACAAATTTATTGCTATCACTGAGTAGTGTGGTTATCTTGAAGTGATAGTCAGTTGTGTTGAACACAACTGCTGGCAGGATAGTGATGTTCGGGCCTTTACAAGGCAGTTAACCCCTTTAAAGGGGAATTCAACCCCCCTGGGCGCTAAACTTTCCCCCTCCCTCCTCCCCCCAGCTATTGCCTCTAAGTTTCAATAGGTCCCCCTAAGTTGTGTAGGTCCCCTCCAGCAAAGTTCACAGGTCAATTGCTGATTACCTCGAAAGGAAAATTTTGAAAGGGATAACAAAACAGTTTTCTGATAGTGTAGTATTTTTTAACAATGTTTTATAAAACACTCTTATACTTGCTAAATTGCAACCAAGGTGATGTTTAACAATGTCAGTGATTTCACCCTATATAGTGTGAATATTCATTTACCATGTCCCTTTTATCAATTAGTGCTTTTTAAACGTTTTAAACATTTAATCTGTGCAATAACTTTCTTTACAAGGTCTTTCCCAACGTAATACTTTGGTGAAAATATCAAAAAAAGAGAAAAAGAGGGAGCATTCCAAGAGGAATATCAAGTGTGATTTGAAAAACAAATAGAAAAATCAAAAATTAGAAAAAATAAAAAAAATAGAAAAATAGAAAAAAAGAAAAAAGAGGGTGAAGGGAGGGGGGAGATAACCAACGGGGGGAAGGTGAATTGATACTGTACCCAGAAAACCGCTGGAGCCTTAGCGGTTTCGGAGGTATATTGAACTCACCAGACGTGAGTTAATTCAGGCACAGAAATTTCTATTGCGGTCTGGTATCCTAAACGGTTTCCTCTTCTTTAGCTTTAAAATGGAGAGAAAGTGCAGACACCCATAGGCAGACTCTCTTAAAATCGGGTTTAATAAAAATATAAATAACACTCACAAACAATTTCCCTCGAGTCTCATTAAAAAGTCTCTCTGTTGCGCCTTTCGATGCAGTTCAGGATTCTGCGGTGTCCCTCAGCAGTCAATGGCTTTGCGCTTTCACAGAAAGTTGGGTTGTCACGCTGTTTTCGCTTACGCGTTTCGCCTGTGTCGGCTTCTTCCTTGAGCGATTACTGAAAAGATTTTGAAGGGAACCACTGATTTCCACGGACTCCATTTCTGTATCCACAAAGTTCACAGGTGCCATCTTCTTTTCCAACGGTTTATTCCTGGATCTGGCTCAGTCGGTGGCGCATGTGCAGTAGGATGCAGTACCAGTGTTCTACTGCACATGCGTCATCGAGCGCCGACGGATCCAGGAAAAATTGGTTGGAAGAGAAGATGGCCCCTGTGAACCTCGCTGGAGGGGACCTACACAGAGCGGTAAGTAGCAACTTAGGGGCAACAGCCCAGGAGGGAGGGGGGCCTAGGGGGGGGGGTTGGGGGTTAGTGGTTAGTGCCGGGGGTTGAATTCCCCTTTAATAGGTATCTGACCAGTAACTGTTAGGAACGGTAATATCGTTTGTACTTTTTCCCCTCTTGTAGAAAACTTTATACACTCAAGAAGCTCCTTTCCATGTGGTTATCACAAGCTACCAGTTGGTGGTCCAGGATGTAAAGTACTTCCAGCGAGTTAAGTGGCAATACATGGTGCTAGATGAGGCCCAGGCTCTTAAGAGTAGCTCAAGGTATGTTGTTTCATAATGTTTAAATACATTTTAGTTAATCCTAAAGCTAGTACTTACTTTCCTGGTCCTGTCTGCTCAGTAACAATTCTGCACTCTCTGAGATCTTGACCAAGGGCGAGTCACAATTTGCTAGTACAGGTATGGGACCTGTTATCCAGAATTCTCAGGACCTGGGGGTTTTCCAAATAATAGATGGATCTTCATACCTTACGTCTACTATAAAATCATGTAAACCTGAAATAAACCCAATAGGCTGGTTGTGCTTCCAATAAGGATTCATTATATCTTAGTTGGGATCAAGTACAAGCTACTGTTTTATTATTACAGAGAAAAAGGATAATTTTGGATATTTGGTAAAATATGGGAGATGGCCTTTCCTTGATTTTGAGCTTTCTATATTCTGGATAACGGATCCCATACCTGTACCTCATTGCAGTAGACGGCTCTTCATCTTTCTCTGGGACCCCTCTGTCATACTAGCAACAGTAAGAAATGTTAATGTAATAATAATGAATGGTTTCAGCACACTTTAGCGGTCTGCTTTTCTGCATTTATATTTAGATTTGTCTGTCTTGAAGCAATTTGCCTGATCAGTTAAGTACAAAATGATCTGATTCATAGCTGCTCTAATGTTGAACATCTGTGAACCACAGGATTAACTTTTTTTCTATAAATAGATATATATTTGCTGCCAGACAATCCATTTCATTATTTGTGTGTTCTTCCCAGCCAACCAATTTTACTTTTAAAATATATGTAG
>CM044446.1:91541025-91556682 GCA_024363595.1 Xenopus borealis | reverse complement strand
CTCTCTGTACAGACTCTGTGCATTGAAGTTGAATATACAGAATTCTGGGACCATAGAAGGATTTCCAAGTCCAAGAAGCCGTTATAACGGTGGAACGCGTAGGGCTGCATAGGTGGAGGGTGGGGGACTTAGCTCCCTCCCGTTCCCATTGTAGACCGGTAGAATTGGTCACAGGGGAATGGGACTAAAGAAGGGAGGGGGAATTGACTATTTCAATGAATGTAACTGTGTATATCTACTTTGGCAATCCGCAAGAATTAGCAGTTATTTATAACCCTCACCTACCTCCTCGTTGCTATTTTGAATTGCTTGTTTTTAAGGCTACAGTCCTGCACTGCTTATACTTTACTGTGTGGACATGGCCCAGTGTATTAATTGTTTTTAACAGTAGCCATTAAAGGTGAAGAGTCATTATTTGTGTAACATTTAGCTACACTGGGTTGTTTTGCCTGAACTGGTTTGCTAGAGAGTGTGGAAGAAGGGGCCACGATACGTCAGAGACACTGCTCTCCACACCTCATTTATCCTGTGATATTCAAGTACTCTAATAACCAGAGCAACCATTTTTATCCTTTTGAGGCTGGGGACAGACAGGGAGATTCTGTCGCCTGGCGTTTAATCACAGGCGACAATCTCCCCGAACTTCCTTCTCCCTGTCTGTCGCTAGTTTAAATGAAAAAGCGCCAGCGCTGTGCACACGCGGCGCGGCGATTTCCGGAATCGCCAGGCGACAGAATCTCCCCGAATCTCCCTGTCTGTCCCCAGCCTGAGTGAGTCTGTATAATAATGTCAATATTCGCCTTTATGTGAAGCAAGCCTGCATCATGATTCCATATATCTGACATCGCAAACCAGAGTCCAGCAGGGGGCAGTGCAACAAAATAAATAAATACTGCAACTTTGAACAAAGTCTTGATGTTGTTGCCAGATACATCTTTGATGTCCTTGATGTCCATGACCTGAAAAACATATAAAGTAAAATAAGCCTCACAACACGGCAGTATTCTGTAGTAGTCTGTACAAAGTTGCCATTAAAGCTCTGTTGGAAGGAGCTGTTTTGCTACAACTGCATAGTGATATGCTGAGCTCACAAACCACACAAACAAAAGTGCAGGTAGATGCCAATTCAGCTGATTTTATCCATGCGGTGGTGTAATATGCGCATAAATGAACAACGCTGTCAGTATTTATTTTAAAGCTGGAGCAGTACAAACTTTTATGCCACCAGTTCTTATGTTTTAATGAAAATACGACTGTACTTTCAATCTGTGTATGAAATGTGCCTACAGAGCAGTGGTTCTCAACCTGAGGGTAGGGACCCCTTTGGGGGTGGAACGACCCTTTCACAGGGGTCCCTTAAGGGGTTCCACGAGCAGGTTCATCTCACTCCCCACTAGCCCTGGGGCAAGGTTGTAGCTATCCGGGTGTTGGTGCTGGGAGTTGTAGTTCAGTAACCCTTAACCCTTAGTAGGGACTGCCATACAGCTCTCCCTGCCCATTTAAAATTTGTAAAATTAACATGGTACGTTCCTAACAATCCGCTCTCGGTTGGCAATGAAAATATTTTAATATTTTATGGTTGGGGGTCACCACAACACGAGGAACTGTATTAAAGGGTCGCAGCATTATGAAGGTTGACAACCACTGCTACAGAGCATGCATAATTCACATACTGTCATGGCGTCTAACTATGTATGATGATCTTAACCATGAGATTGAGAGAAAATGCTCAATGACAGAACCCTCTTCTGTTGGTTGTCTCTCCCTTCCAGTTGTGGGCGCTGTTGCACTTTATCATGCCCACGCTCTTCGACTCCCACGATGAATTCAGCGAATGGTTTTCCAAGGACATAGAAAGCCATGCCGAGAACAAATCTGCTATCGATGAAAGTAAGTGCTTTAAAGGGATTCTGTCATGATTTTTATGATGTAGTTCTTATTTCTAAATGACACTGTTTACACTGCAAATAATTCACTCTACAATATAAAATTTCATTCCTGAACCAGCAAGTGTCTTTTTTTACTTGTAATATTGGTGTGTAGGTGCATCTCAGGTCATTTTGTCTGGTCATGTGCTTTCAGAAAGAGCCAACACTTTAGGAGGGAACTGCTTTCTGGCAGGCTGTTGTTTTTCCTTCTCAATGTAACTGAATAGTACGCAGTGGGACATGGGTTTTACTATTGAGTGTTGTTCTTAGATCTACCAGGCAGCTGTTATCTTGTGTTAGGGAGCTGCTAACTGGTTACCTTCCCATTGTTCTGTTGTTAGGCTGCAGGGGGGGAAGGGGGGGTGTGATATCACTCCAACTTGCAGTACAGCAGTAAAGAGTGACTGAAGTTTAAGAGTACGAGTCACATGACTGGGGACAGCTGGGAAACTGACAATATGTCTAGCCCCATGTCAGATTTCAATATTAAATACAAAAAAAGGATTTTAGTGCAGAATTCTGCTGGAGCACCACTATTAACTGATGCATTTGTGAGTGGTATCAGACATTGTTTGAGATAAATATAGATCATTTTTTATGCCTTTTTTTTTTAGATCAGCTATCTCGATTACATATGATTCTCAAACCTTTCATGCTAAGAAGAATCAAGAAGGATGTAGAGAACGAGCTGTCCGATAAAGTGAGTGTCGCACACTCAACCTTACTCTTATGATCTTACACTTTTCTCCTTCTGACTTATGTTGATGTGACCAGCTGCTTAATAGTAATATATCATATTCACCACTTGCTTTCAATTGCAGATAGAGATCCTGATGTACTGCAGTCTGACCACTCGCCAGAAACTTCTCTACCAGGCAATCAAGAATAAGATCTCCATTGATGACCTCCTCCAGTCCTCCATGGGCACAACCCAACAGGCACAGAACACCACCAGCAGTCTCATGAACCTAGTCATGCAGTTCAGAAAGGTGAGTGAGGAACCCATTCCCTGAAAAGTCCATTTGGGATACTTCGCCCCTGCATTTCCTTTCTTATAGGGTACATTATCAACATAGTCATTGCAAAGTCATCATTTATTTCCCCGCTCTACTGGGGATTCTGCTTGCTGTAATGCTTTCTTTACTGTGCATGACTATTGTTATTGGCACACATTTATGTAGCACCCACATATTTTGCAGCCCTGTACAGAGAAAAGTGAGTCCAGGCACATGTATTTTCCTGCAACTATGCCAATCTGTTAATGTTAATACCCCATATTGAGTATCTGTAAAGAACACTTTGTAGTTTTAGTTATACAAAAGGATTTGTGTTAAGATATAGAAGTCTTTTGTGATAGACATTTCCCGGTGGATTAGAAACCATGTTTAGGTGGGGCACACAATCTTTATTTTGATTTATCTCTGGCACTATGGCCAGACTATGAGTATACAAACTCAGTGATGCTAGGGATCGCTGCCGTAGCGACCAAGACTGCGGCTCCTTATGAATATGGGTGCACCATGGCCAAATTGGCTGGTTGTTCCCTACTAAAATGATATATGTACGTTGCTATGGATCACTGCGATAGCAACCTTGATGGCGGCTCCTGATATGAAAGGGTGCACTCTGCACATTATACTTAGGCTTTGATATACAGTGGGGATCCAGTGCCCCACTGGACACACCCACCAATGCACTGTGGTAGGCTGGGACACCCGCCCGTCTATATTGTCTCCTGCCAATTACTGGAGGAGTCGGGGGTGTGGCTTTACTACTGGGACGGTGCTCTACTGATTATTGTTCTAAAATCTTTTAACTCTGGAACTTTTTCTGTCCTACTTTGTTTCTCCTTCATGCTAGTACCAATCTCCCTGTACCTTATTGGCAATTCTAAAAACAGTTCACAATCTGATATGGACACTACTACAGTTGCCTAGCAACAAGTTTTGGCGCGTTTTATGCCTTCAATACCAGTGTGATGATGGGGGGGGGTCTGTTTGTCTGTATACTGCTCCAGACAAAGATCACAGGGCTTAAAATGTAAAGTAAGTTTATTTGTAGAACAGCATAGATCATGTCTCATAACTAGTGAGAAACCACAGCTGCAACACTTTATCAGCGTCATTATCATACGCCAATAGAATTATAATATGCACCATCCTACAATTAAATCTCTCTGCTATATCTAAAAAACAGCAACTAATACTGTGAATACTTAACATAAGCATTCACAGCATTAATTGCTGTTTTTTTTTAGATATAGCAAAGAGATTTAACAATCACACAAAATGACACAAGTGACTGAAACTGTAGTACTTCACAGAGCCAGCTGCACATTTGAGATATGTCTACACCCATGTCCGATTAAACAACATGGAATCATGCCCGTCCCCTTTATGCCCTGCATGTTAGAAACCATTATTTACCAAATATTATGCCATTATTTTCAAAGATATTTGGTGCGTGATGGTGCGAAACGAGCAGACCTATATCGACCGAATTCTGCTGAAGCGGCACTATTAACTGATGCCTTTTGAAAAAAACATGTTTACCCAGGACAGTATCCCTTTAAACAGGGCCATATGTGGCCAGACTGATTTTTAAATACTGCTATAAAATACACACAATTGGCTAGCTACAGTATATATTTATTGAGCACCAATTATTAAACTAATCCCTCATTTAATGCTTTGCCTTATCCATATTGATTTCTCTGTTATCCTTTACAGGTGTGTAACCATTCAGAACTATTCGAGCGTCAAGAAACTTGGTCCCCCTTCCACTTTTCTTTAAGTCCGTACCAAATCTCTAAGTTTCTGTTCAGGCATGGGAATATCAACTGCATGAACTGGTCTCGAAACAGGTGAGGAAATATAGCCTAAAGATGTGTTCTGGTGTAGCACAGGACCACAGCCCAACATGCTTTAGTTGCCCTCAGAGACTTGCACATGAAATGTCAAGATAAAGCCACATACATTTTCTTTCTCACAAAGTAAAAATGTAATTGTAGAACAGTGTGACAAATATATGATAGTAAGGGGTAGATTTACTATTCACATGAATGATTCAAAATTCGATTGAATTTTCAAAAGGATTAAAATTTTGAATATGCAAATTAGGTGCATTCGACCAGTGAATTCAATAAAATCAATCAAATGATTTGAATAATTCGGATAAAAATCGATTTGAATATTCGAATTCTCGACTATCGAATTACTTCCCCTTTAAATTTTTATTCAACTGCCTAGTTTGCCAGTTTCAACCAAGTGGCTTTGGGGAATTTTGATCAAATTATAAAAAGTCGGTCGAATGGTTAAAATCGTTCGAATCGATCGATTCACCTGATTTGATTGTTCAATCGAATTTTTATAATTTGATTGTTTGACCAATTGAATTGCGGTAAAATCCGAATTCGAAGGATTTTAAATCCCTAACTATTCCCATGGTCGAATTTCGAAATTCGACCAATAGTAAATCTGTTTTTGAAGACCAGTGAATTTTGAAAATTAGATCAAATCGAATGATTTGAATAAAAATCTATTTGACAGTCGAATTACTTCCCCTCGAACGATTTTATTGATTGATCGGATGTTTTCTATTCAATCGTTTGGCCAATCGAATTGCGGTAAAATCCTTAGATTTTACTTCCCCAGCTATTCCCATGGTCAAATTCAAGGGTTTTTTAACCCTCGAATTCGACCCTTAGTAAATCTGCACCTAAAGCTCCCCATAGACGCAACGATATTTCCCTGCCGAACGACCGATCTTAGGGAAGTCCGACCAATCTGTCAAATTATCGTGCGGTTAGTGGGATACAAACGATCATTCATCTCACGATTTTTCGTCCGACATTGGTCTGAAGATTGATCGGCCAGGTTAAAAAATCTTTATCGGTCCCCATGCAATCTACCTATGTTTGCAGAGTTGAGCTTTGTGAATGCATCTCAAGGTACAACAGGGTATTAATCTTTGCACTTATATTTTATCTTATTTCCATTGCTACTACATCCTAGTCCAAGATGTTTTTAGTAATATCTTCATTTTGGTAAGGGTCTGAACATTCTGTTTCAAATATATTTTGTTTCAAGGTGGCTACGTGTGCTGCTTTCGCCTTTTGCACCTGATCACATCCAACAATCTCTCTTCCACAGAAACGGTAGGTGGTTTTTGCTACTTTAGAATATTTCTGAAACCTATGGAACAACATACATACTGTACTTGGTGTCTAGCTTCTCATAAATGTCTCCATAATTTTTTTTTTGTGTTAAAAAAAAAAAAAAAAAAAATACAGACACGCACTCACTTTCTATCCCCCACCCCTTGGGCTAAAAGTCATTCAACTTTCCTTTGTTCAATATTAAAATTGTTGGATTCTGGGACTGATGCTCCCTCTGCTTTCTGTAGTGGTCAGCACACGACTTCTCTATATTGAACAAAAAGTAACTGGCAATTGTCATCTCTATATACTATGCTCTATGAACGAAAGCGCAGTGCTATGTGAAATGGAAAAAAAGATGGGTTTAACCATGGGTCTCAAGCATCTTATCAGTCTGAAAAAGCACAAATCGGCAGTGCTTTTCTCATGAGAATCTGTAGTTATAAACAGTAAGAAAAGTGAATTATTTGGGTAGATTTATATCCAGAATAGAAAGCTCTATCCACAAATGTATAATTTCATTGAACTTGTTTATCCTTGCATTTTTTTTCTCCCAATTTGTAGGGTCAGACAAAGAAAGCTGCTTCTCTTTCCTTCGATTCATTGATGTCTGTCCTGCAGAAATAGCCAACCTCATGCTTCGGGGGCATCTCGCCAGGTGACTGCATAGGATAGTTATTTTGAATAAATTACCTTTTACTTTCGTTTGGAACAGTGTCAGTATTATGCACTAGAATGGCAAATAATGATCAAATATTTCGGAAGAGCCAGCTTAGTCCGTACAGTAGAAAGCAAGCAAGGCACATGTTATATTCTCGACACTGAGAATGCAACCTTAGCTTTATAGCGCTACGAAATATGTTGCCGCTATATAAATACATGTTAATAATAGGGTTAAAATCTGTTATATTCTGTTTGTCTGTCTGTTTCTTTCTCTCTATATATATTTTCATTTGTCAAATAAAAAAATAAGAGTAAACAGTGAAGCTACAGTGGCCCCATAATGGCTTCTGAAGAAGTGTAAACTATAATGTCATGATTTGTGCCCACGGTGTTGCCACCCCCAAGCTGTGCCTGCTGCTTACAGGTGCAACCCTTTATTGACACTACATTCAAGAGGAGTGGGGCATTCTCTGACACACTCCTCTTTTGCTAAAGGATGTCTATTGCATGTAGTTCATTTACTTAATGCAACTTGCATTAGAAATGACATTAAAGGAACAATTCAGTGCAAAAATAAATAGATAGGCTGTGCAAAATAAAAATGTTTCTAATATATTTAGTTAGCCAAAAATGTAATGTATAAAGGCTGGGGTGACCGGATGTCTAACAGAAAAGGATCTTGGGGTTTTTATAGATAACAAGTTCTGGGCAGAGAGCTGGAGAGACTAAGTGCAACTAAACTGGTTAGAGGGATGGAAGACTTAAATTATGAGGGGAGACTGTCCAGGTTGGGGTTGTTTTCGCTGGAAAAAATATGCTTTTCAGCTCTCTAAATCTGAGTTAGTCAGCGACTTGAAGGGGGGCCACATGGGACAGTGAGTTTGCAATTGATCCTCAGCATTCAGCTCAGATTCAAAAGCAACAGTTATGACCCGTGTTGCTCCATCAAGTCTCTGATTGGTTACTGCCTGGTAACCAATCAGTGGAAACCAAGGAGGCTGCAAAGCAGGAAGTAGTGTTCTGTTCTGTTACACATCCAGTCACTCCAGCCTTTATACATTACATTTTTGGCTAACTAACTATATTAGAAACATTTTTTATTTTGCACAGCCAGTTTTTGTTTATACACTGAACGCTGCTGTGTTGTGTTATTTGTTATGTTATGCAATATTTGGGTTTTTATGTGGTATATTTCTATAGATCATATTTATATATTTATAGATCTATATATTTCATTGTGCAAGGGTGTAGTTTTTAACTTCTTTATAATGTGGCAACATATTCATCAATGCTGTACAATAGAAGGATACATTAAAGGGATACTGTCATGGCAAAACGTTTTTTTTTCAAAACACATCAGTTAATAGTGCTGCTCCAGTAGACTTCTGCACTGAAATCCATTTCTCAAAAGAGCAAACAGATTTATTTTCAAATATATATTTATAAATTTCCCAGTTGCCCCATGTCATGTGACTTTCAGGCAGACTGTTGTTTTTCCTTCTCAATGTAACTAAAGGAGTCTCAGTGGGACATGGGGTTTTTACTATTCAGTGCTGTTCTTAGATCTACCAGGCAGCTGTTATCTTGTGTTAGAGAGCAGTAAAGAGTGACTGAAGCTTATCAGAGCACAAGTCACATGACTTGGGGCAGCTGGGAAACTATGTCAGATTTCAAAATGAAATATAAAAAAATCTGTTTTCTCTTTTGATACATGGATTTCAGTGCAGAATTCTGCTGGAGCAGCTCTATTAACTGATGCATTTTGAAAAAAAATAATTCCCATGACAGTATCCCTTTAAACATACAAATACTGATCATTGCAGAAGGTAAAGAGGACCCTGCTTAATAGAGCTTACATTCTAAAATGTTTGCGTTAGTGCTTCAGCCTGGCCTTGATAACATTATTTACCTTTAGCCTTATACATTTCGTCTCATATTGAATATAGAAGTTAATTAAATCCCTTTGTTTTATAGATTGCTATACACATTAATGTGTTCCCTCTATTATCTGCTGCAGATGGTTAGCTCTTTTCCTGTCTCTGAAAGCCGCCTACAGGCTCCACCATACACGTGTCTGGGAGGAGAGGAGTGAGTCCAATTGCCGAAATTCCTATCTGACCAACAGGAGTTTTATCCTCTGGGTGAATTCTGCACTCTCTTTCCCCAAACTTCGTAGCTCTTCCACACTGCAGGTAAGATCACACGATGAAATGATTGCACAATCCCTATTTGTGTATATTTGTACATACAGTGTAATATACAATAAACTGCAAGCTCAGGCTTACACGCTACCAGCATTATAAAATGGATCATAGTGCAGGTTTGCAGCTTTTAGTTTATATAGACTTATAATTCCTCTCCACATACATAACAAATGGTAGATATCCCTTCTGTTCAGCACAGAAACCAAAATCACATACAAGTTAAAGCTGCCTTTGGTTTAATTTACATTATGATCTGTGTAATGATATTCTGAGGCAATTTGTTATTGGTCTTCAATTATTTTTGATCGACATGTCTCCTAGTGGTGTTTAAAACTCTTGGCATTCATTTGTGTTTAGAGAAAGGATGATTAGGAGATGGTTTAATTGAAAATTATGGAGTAGAGCAGTTAACAATAAAAGCAAATCTGCTTTTTAATTTTTTTATTCCTGGGCACACTGTGAGAGGCGGAATAAATAAGACATGTGTTTTTACTATTGAGTGCTGTTCTTAGATCTACCAGGCAGCTGTTATCTTGTGTTAGGGAGCTGTTATCTGGTTACCTTCCCATTGTTCTGTTGTTAGGCTGTTGGGGCTTAAAAAGGGAGGGGGCGATATCACTCCAACTTGCAGTACAGCAGTAAAGAATGATTGAAGTTTATCAGAGCACAAGTCACATGACTTGGGGCAGCTGGGAAATCGGAAATATGTCTAGCCCTATGTCAAAAGGAAATTAAAAAAAATCTGTTTGTTCTTTTGAGAAATGGATTTCAGTGCAGACATTTATTGGAGCAGCACTATTAACTGATGCATTTTGAAAAAAAAAAAAAACTTGTTTTCCCATGACAGTATCCCTTTAAAGGAACAGTAGCCACAAAAAATTGTTTCAAAGGAATGACAATATAATGTAGTGTTGCACTGGTAAAACGGACGTGTTTGCTTCAGAAACACTACTACAGTTCATATGAACAAGCTGCTGTGTAGCAATGGCAGAAATTGAAAAAAGGCTACATGGCACAGGTTAAATAGTGGATAACCGATAACACCATTATGTGCTACAGCGCTTATCTGCTGTGTAACCTGAACCTTTTTTCCTCTGAATGGCTGCCCCCATTGCTACACAGCAGCTTGTTTCCATAATCAATTCCAGTGTTTCTGAAGCAAATACAGCAGTTTTACCAGTGCAGGACAACACTGCATTATATTTGTATTACTTATATTTTTTCACGTTACTGTTCCTTTAAGATGAATGTTGCAGTTGCCTGCACTTACTCTTCATGGTTTCTGGCTACCCTGACAGGGACGCGTCTGTGTATAGTGTTCGCTTCCTTCGCTGTTGAGCGTCTGTCTTTCTTGGCTTCTCCGCCATTATAAGTTGTTATCTAATCCGCTCTCATCAGCTAAACTGATCTCCCCAGAGTTAGTGCCAGTTATGAATATTTAACATATCCCTTGTCATTTAGCTGTGAAGTGATGAGACTTGGCCCAGCACATTATAAAACAATACCACCCTCCCCCTATGGGCACGAGAAGCTGCCCACACTCAATGATCGTCTAAGTAGCGATATCTGCATTCTGCTTGTGGTTCCTTCCCTGAATAACTACTTACAGAAGATTAAAGATTCTTAAAGAGAAAGTGAAAATTTAATATAAGCTTCCTCATACTGAAGTAATAAAGTATCTAAATACAATCAGTTACATATTCTGCATTGTGAATAATAATCAAGTTTATGTTCACTATTCCTCTCTCAGCATCTGTTTCTCTTCATTCTGTCTTCATGCAGCAGTTGGGTGTCAGATATTCATTGACAGTTAGATCCAATATATCTTATAGGGAGGCTTCCTTTCCTAGCAGATGTATTAGAGCTCACTCAAATAACTGATTCCAGTACAAATAAAATCATTGCCTTTTGCACAAGTCCTGCATGTAGAGAGACATGATGCCTGGTGAGTTCTAATACATCTTCTAGGCAAAAGGACCCCCCCCCCCCCCGATATATTGGGTCATTCATCTGACACCCAACGCCTGAATGGAGACAGAATGAGGAGAAACAAATGCTAATAGAGGGATAGTGAAGATAAAATTATTTCAGAAACAGTACAGAATTTTTAATTGATTATATTTATAAAGTTCCTTATTTCAGTATGCTGAAGTTTGTTTTAAAATGTCGCTATAGTTCCCCTTTAAAAGTTCAGATGCCTAGTACCCATTAGTCAGCTGATAATTACATGCAGTGTACAGTTTGTGTGTAAAATGATACTCCGCTGACCTTGTATTACACTTGTATTTATTGATGTTGCATTATAGGAATTGGTGTTCACTAGCCATTGTAGACCGATCTCTGGATGTGGGGATTACGTGCTGCACGGGAGAAAATCCGGTCACTCTCAGGTTCTGCACTGTCGGATTACACAGTTCCCATCATTCCTTTATGTCTCCGCACCTCCGGTAAGTACAAGGCTTCCATTTAGACTGGTCTTTCTACGATGTACCGGAGAATCTGATATCCAGGACCCACTCTCACATTCTACATAGACAGTGATAATGTTACTGGTGTGTTATAGGCCAGAGGTGGAAATATGAAAGGGTCCATATCGCTGGTACTCTGGCTGTTTGATACTGCTACATTTTTAGCTCTAATCCTTAAAGGAACAGTTCAGGGTAAAAATAAAAACAGGGTAAATAAATGGGCTGTGCAAAATAAAAAATGTTTCTAATATAGTTAGTTAGCCAAAAATGTAATATATAAAAGCTGGAGTGACTGGATGTCTAACATAACAGAATACAACACAACATCCTGCTTTTCAGCTCTCTAAATCTGAGTAAGTCAGTGACTTGAAGGGGGGCCACATGGGACATAACTGTTCAGTGAGTTTGCAAGTGATCCTCAGAATTCAGCTCAGATTCAAAAGCAACAGTTATGACCCATGTGGCCCTTCCTCAATTCACTGATTGGTTACTGCCTGGTAACCAGGGTAACTAGTCAGTGTAAACAAAAGAGAGCTGAAAAGCAAGAAGTAGTGTTCTGTTATGTTAGGTTAGACTTACAGTCACTCCAGCTGCTATACATTACATTTTTGCCTAACTAACTATATTGGAAACATTTTTTATTATCTATTTACCCAGTTTTTACTTTTATACCGAACAATTCCTTTAAAGGGGAACTATCGCGAAAATTTAAGTTTAATATAAGCTGCATTATACTGAAATAAGAAACTTACTAAATACAATCAATTAAATATTCTGCATTGTTTCTGAAATAATCAAGTTTATGTTCACTATTCCTCTCTCAGCATCTGTTTCTCTTCATTCTGTCTTCATGCAGCAGTTGGGTGTCCAATATTCATTGGGGTAGATTCATCAAAGAATGAAGTTAAGAGTGAAGTTCCGCCACTAGAGGGAAATTCCACAGCTCTCAATTCATTTCTATGGGATTTTTAAAGGTGTATTCATCAAAGGGTGAACTTTCCCTTCACCCATTGATGAATACGCCTTGCAAAATCCCATAGAAATGAATTGAGAGCTGTGGAATTTCCCTCTAGTGGCGGAACTTCACTCTTTGATGAACCTCCCCCATTGACGGTTAGATCCAATATATCTTATAGGGGGGCTCCTTTCCGAGCAGATGAATTAGAGCTCACTCAAATAACTGATTGCAGTACAAACAAAATCTAACAAAATAACTGCCTTTTGCAGTTATTTGATTATTTGATTATTTCAGAAACAGAACTTTTTATTGATTTTATTTAGAAAGTGTCTTATTTCAGTGTGATGAAGCCTATATTACATTTTCATTCCCCTTGAAATCATTAGAATTGAGGGTATTAAATTATTGTCATTGGGTGTGTATGTAATATATGTATCTATTGACACACAAGCAGATGTGTATACCTATATACACACACTCAAGCAGATGAATGGTTTGTGTATTCAGTTTACCTCTATACACACACACACACTTGGTTAAGTACAATTATCATGACTTACAAACATCCCACCATTTACAATGCCCTTATTAAAGTGGGACCTAATCTCTGGCATGTGGCTGGCACGCACCATTTGTTGACTTTGTATTTTAGCCCAATAAAAGCAGGGGCTTTAGCCCGATAGACTGCTATAATTGTGTGTTTATAGACAGCAGCAACTTGCAGCTGTTATCACACCCAGTAAAGGACTCAAACTGCCATCTGCTCACAGGAGGCACATGACTCCAACTTTGGCCTTCTGAACAACTGGCTCTCATTCAAATTAATCATCAGCTTTGTACAGTACAAATCCATTTTGTTAAATTTTAGTTTCTGTTAAATGCTGTATATATGTGATGGACACGTGCACTGCTGATCACAAGACGGGGGGGGGGGGCAGCTAGCTGCTAAGTATATATGTGACACCCACATAGTGTAGTGGAAATAGTACAGTAATTCTCTCACACTGTAGGTTAAGAAGCTGTCAATTTCTTCCCATAATAATCCGATCTTATTTGCCGGAAAGCCAAGGGTGAACTATACAACATAAGTAGCATACTTGTAAATGGATATTGTTAAAGGAACAGTTACACCAAAAGATGAAAGCATTTTAAAGGAATAACGATACATTTTGAGTTTTGCCCAGCACTGGTAAAACTGGTGTATTTGATTCAAAAACTCTACTATAGTTTACATAAACACACTGCTGTGTAGCCATGGGGGCAGCCATTCAAGCACAGGATACACAGTAGATAACAGATAAGTACTGCTATAGTTTATATAAACAAGCTGCTGTGTAGCCATGGGGGCAGCCATTCAAGCACAGGATACACAGTAGATAACAGATAAGTACTACTATAGTTTATATAAACAAGCTGCTGTGTAGCCATGGGGCAGCCATTCAAGCACAGGATACACAGTAGATTACAGATAAGTACTACTATAGTTTATATAAACAAGCTGCTGTGTAGCCATGGGGCAGCCATTCAAGCACAGGATACACGTAGATCACAGATAAGTACTACTATAGTTTACATAGACAAGCTGCTCTGTAGCCATGGGGGCAGCCAATCAAGCACAGGATATACAGTAGATAATAGAGTTCTGAAGAATCCCATTGTATACTACAGAGCTCATCTTTTATCTGCAGTTTATCCTGTGCCTTTTCTCCTTTTTCAGCTATCAATGGCTGCCGACAATATTGGTGTGTTTATGCGCCATCTCAGGTCATTTTGCCTGGTCATGTGCTTTTAGAAAGAGCCAGCAGTTTAGGATGGAACTGCTTTCTGGCAGGCTGCTGTTTCTCCTACTCAGTGTAACTGGATGTGTCTCAGTGGGACATGGATTTTACTATTGAGTGTTGTTCTTATATCTACCAGGGAGCTGTTATCTTGTGTTAGGGAGCTGTTATCTGGTTACCTTCCCGTTTTTTTGTATCACTCCAACTTGCAGTACAGCAGTAAAGAGTGACTGAAGTTTGTCAGAGCACAAGTCACATGACTGGGGGGCAGCTGGAAAGCAGACAATATGTCTAGCCCCATGTCAAATTTCAAAATTAAATATAAAAAAATATGTTTGCTCCTTTGAGAAACAGATTTCAGTGCAGAATTCTGCTGGAGATGCACTATTAACTGATGCATTTTGAAAACATTTTTTTTTTTCCTATGACCGTATCCCTTTAAATATTGGTATAAAACTATTACTGTGTAAAGCGCTGTATTTTGGGGAAGAACCTGTTTGACCCTACAGCTTGTTATGCTTGCATGGAGGAATCAATTTGTGGTTGAGTATTAGGATTTCTACTTCCATTCTGGCAAACAACATGAACCCAGTTTTGATTTTGGGCAAGGGTTCTAGACACATTGTTAGGATCAGAGCCAGTGTCTCATAGTATACTCTTGTGAGTGCTAGAAGCTGTAGCTCAACAACTTGTTGGTCATCATTGTAATAGGGATTGAGTAAGAAAACGAAAACGATTTTTCTTGTTCCTTTAGGTTACTGCCTCACCATTAGACAGCTACTGCAGTGATCGGAGTGCAGAATACGAACGGCGGGAGTTCAGAGAGGGCGGAGGCCCCATTGCCAGGCACTGCTTGATGTTTGGAGCCCCAGAACTTTGTGCTGATTGGACACAAAGACGCTTACAATTCTTCCCTGCCAGCCCTGGAGGGTTAATGGCTATCAGACCACGTAATGGCTGGTCCTACATCAGAATTCCTGGTAAGATTTCTATTGGAGATGCTGACATTGTCAAAGCAATAAATAGATCATGCAAATTAGGGAAAACACTTTGGTTACTTATCAAAATCCTGAAACATCTCAACCAAATCCGCATGAGTTTTTTTCCGCTTACTTACTCAATATTTTTCCAAAAATTTCCTGGGTGGGAAAAAAAAACTTGAAATAATTAAAAAAAAAAAAAAAGAAAAGAAAATTTTGAATCGTATGAATTTTTCGGATTTGACACCAAAAAACCTGATTTTTATAAAATTTTTGCCTGAAAAATCACATCTTCAGATTATTGCATGAACCCCAGCACAGATCAGGATAACTTTGAGACTTCTCCCATTGACTTCTACATGCAGGCCTGAGCTGGAGTACTTTTTTATTCAAAGGAATTGTTCAGTGTCAAAATAAAAACTGGGTAAATAGATAGGCTGTGCTAAATAAAAAATGTTTCCGGTATAGTTAGTTAGGCAAAAATGTAATGTATAAAGGCTGGAGTGACTGGATGTGTAACAT
>CM044446.1:91510692-91539141 GCA_024363595.1 Xenopus borealis | reverse complement strand
TATATATATACTTTTTATGCAGTGAGGTATCGGTTCTACGTGAAGGCAGAAAGGAACTGCAAAGAAAGAGTATAGTTTGAGCTACACTAGTGCCGAGTGTGAGCCCTGAACATATTGTCTTTGGGCAGATCCAGCGCCTCTGGCCTTTGAGCTGACACACGTTCATTCAGCAGTAATATTTGCCTTTCTTTCTCCTGCCTGCTTAACTGCTGTGATTTATGGGCCCCGTCAGCAGCTTCTCATGCTCCTTGAGTTCTACACTCTCCTCTGGTCAGAGTCTCGCTCCTCGTAGCGACTGTGGGAATCTCCCATCCTTTCCTGTTCTTATGAGAGAAAAATGGCAGGGGTTTAAATGTCAGGAAGCGTCCGACTAGTTAGAATGAACCTGCCGGAGAGGCAATTGTGAGAGCTAGACAAGGCCCTCTGTGTGACCCTATTGTTTCTCCGTATTATGAGAGGGGGAGTGATGGGATACCCTCTGGGGACCTCGGGTTATCTGTCTTACAGACTTTCTTGGCTTTCTTCTTATTTCCAGGTCATGACAAGATTTCTCTAGTTTGTCAGCTCAGTAATATACGTGAGCCCTAGTACTCCATCCATCTTTCCTGGAACTACAGCCGCCAGAAATAAGTTTCTGTACTGTGTACACGAAAAAGAACCCCCTCTCATTGCATAAACGGAAAAACCGCCGCTTAAAAATGTATCCGGTACCAGCTATTGAGGAGTCAGCACTTTCAATAAAAGGTGTAGAAACTTGCTCTGGGTCTAGGATCTCGCAGCAGCCAATCAGCTGTTTCCTTTCAAAGAGGTAGATTGCCACCTGCTGATTGGTTGCTATAAGTTACTAGAACGAAACCCTATTGAAACATTCTTAGTTTATAATATTCTTATTATAAACTGGTGGAACACGGAGAGTTGCTTTTAGAACCTAAGCCTGAGGGTTCCATGCGCCTGGAAGAAACATAATATTGACAAAAACATGGTCAGCTCAAGTTGCTTTTTTAACCTTAGTACTTATCTTCATACCCTAAGTCTACTAGAAAATCATATAAACATTAAATAAACCCAACAGTCTGGTTTTGCTTCCGATAAGGATTAATTATATCTTAGTTTGGATCATCTATGACTACAAGGTATTGTTTTATTAATGCAGAGAAAAAGGAAATCATTTTTAAAAATGTTGATTATTTGGAAAAAATGGAGACTTGGGACATTGTCCTTGTTCTGTGTATAAATGCAAAAAAAACACAGCCGGATCTCAAAAGTTTAAACCAGCAGTGGCCCTATTATTAATATTAACATGTATTTTTTTTATTGCATCATCGTATTTCACAGTCCCACAGCAGCTTCACTAGGACAGAGGTGGTTGTATTTAAAAAAAAAAAGGGTAGGGGTTGTCTCCTTTCCCACCATGAATTCCGCATAAGAAGCTGTGGCCTGTATTTTCTGGCTGCACGAGCCGGGCATTCCAATCTGCACGTATCTCCTTGATCATTCCATGACTTGTATCTGAGGGGCAGGAGCAGAAAAGGGGGCCCGGCCTTAAATCTTCCTTGAGATGTGTTTGGGGAAAAACAAACCCAGGGTAGGAAGAAGCAAAGGAAAGGTTTCCGGCAACATGTTTTTAAACAAGCTGGCCTGATTTCCTGTTGTGCGAGTGAGAGAGAGAGAGAGCTCCTTGTGTGTGTTCCCACAAGGCATTTCAGTTCACATACTGTACCTACCTTCAGTGCTCACGCCACCAGAGGGCACTCAAGGCTTTTGAATAACACAAGTTCTGTGCATTGTGGGATCTCCTCGGTGGATTCACTTGCACTGCAGCTCTTGTGTGATTACTCTATAGGCCTGTACTGGCTATTGCTATACCTTATATATGTATAGAATATGTATTGTGTTTAATGGCTGTCCCATGGTACAAACATTACACATATGATCTTGTTTGAGACTGGGGGAAGCATTTAGTTTGCACACCTTACAAGTGTTACCTTGGTAGTTGAATTGGTCACGGATGTCTTCAGCTGGCTAGTGGATGAGGAGGTTGGCTATTATTTATGCATAGCCAGAGGTGGCTACCACAACTGCCGTAGAACACTTAGTGCTTGAGCTGGAAATATGGAAAGAGAAACTCCTGTGCGCTGGACTGCCCGCTATGGCATCTACTCCATCTCTCCATGGAAATCCCCTAGGTCTGAGAATCCAGAGATCATTGTTGTTATCACAGATCCAGCTTCAATGTGGTTGTGCCATGAAAAATTACTTCTTCTTGTTCCTTTGCTAGGCAGGTTAATTAATATCCCCCAGGCTTCAATAATCTTTCTATAACACACTAAGCTTTCTCTCTGCCAAGCTGCCCTGTTTGTGCGTTTAATTATAATAGGATAATGTCATAGCCAAGCCAAGGTTTTAAGGAAAGTGTTTGCTCTGCCCAGGTCATGTCACACACCTATATAATTACACTCGAAAAATATTTGCATCTCCTCCCTGATCTCCATGTCCTCTCTGCCCTCTCCTCAATTGCCATATCCTCCCTTCTGCCTTCCTTATCTCCTTGCCTTCTCTACCTCCTCCCCTGATCTCCATGCCCTCTCTGCCTCCTCCCCTGATCTCCATGCCCTCTCTGCCTTCTCTCCTGATCTCCATGTCTTCTCTGCATCCTCCCCCTCCATGCTTTCTCTAACTCCTCCCCTGCTCTCCATGCCCTCTTTGCCTCCTCTCCTGATCTCCATGTCCTCTCTGCCACCTCCCCTGATCTCCATGCCCTCTCTGCCTCCTCCTCTGATCTCTATGCCCTCTTTGACTTCTCCCCTCATCTCCTTGTCCTCTCTGCCTCCTCCCCTGATTGCCATGCCCTCTCTGCCTCCTCCCCTGATCTCCATGCCCTGTCTGTCTCCTCTCCTGATCTCCATGCACTCTCTGCCTTCTCTCCAGATCTCCATGCCCTCTCTGCCTCCTCTCCTGATCTCCATGCACTCTCTGTCTTCTCTCCAGATCTCCATGTCCTCTCTGCCTCCTCCCCTGATCTCCATGCACTCTCTGCCTCCTCTCCTGATCTCCATGCACTCTCTGCCTCCTCTCCTGATCTCCATGCACTCTCTGCCTCCTCTCCTGATCTCCATGCACTCTCTGCCTCCTCTCCTGATCTCCATGTCCTCTCTGCCTCCTCCCCTGATCTCCATGTCCTCTCTGCTTCCTTCCCTGATTTTCATGCAATCTTTGACTTTTCCCTTGATCTCCATGCCATCTTTGTTCATATCCTCCCTGTTGATAAAAAAAAGTAGGCCAATTTGTTTTTGTCTGTGAAATAATAATAAGATGATAGCATGACCTCAGAATAAATATACGCTGCATTTTAATTTGTTTGCCCATTAAACAGGGCCTTGTTGTGTAACCAGCACTGAGAATTCGACACTGTTTAACCTCTCCAAACCTGGCATTTACCTTTATACACTTCCTGGTGTGCTGCCTGCAGATCAATATTTAGTAAACATTAGCTCATGGTTGGTGAGTATAGGTGCAGAGCTCTGTGTTTATTTTTCTGTAAAAAGACTGATCATGTTGTTGGGCAGAACATTCTGCCTGTGCACCTGAGACCTTTACTCTATAGAAGTGGGGCAGCATGGCACCTTTACCAGAGCTGTATGAATACATGTAATAGCGCAGTGTGTTATAATTTCTTGTTCAGTAAATACTGTATCAGTGTAAATTAGCCTGGTTAACCTTGCAAACTTTTCTACCCACAGTGCATTGCTCTAGTGTGTATTTGCAGCAATGTTGGGGTTAAACATAAAGCAGGATCAGCACAGCATTGTTTTAAAGCTTTGTTTATGGACACAAGCTGCAAACAGGATGCTCCTTTTTCCTGAAATACATGACAAGGCTGTCCTCTCTAACCCCCTCCCCATCTTGTAGCCCCTCTCTCTGCTGCCACACGACTGGCAGTTAATGAATTTGATAAATTGCCACTAAGTTTTTTGAAGCATGTAGCTGCTTCTGCCCTGCAGCTACCATTATACATAATGAACAGGGCACACATATTAGAAAACATATACAGGTTGGATAAAATATTTGAGGCCTTTCTCTCAGTCCTTGTCTTGATAATGCTTTGATACACCTGCTGGTTAATTTGAGAGGTCTATTGAGGGATATGAGCTTGTTATCTTTATGACATAGTGTAATTGTGATTATCTCCATCAGATTTGCATATCTAGGAAGAATTATTTCATGCAGGTGACTCTACATTCCCCAGGTGCTTCTCCTGTTACTATATAACAGACTGCTCCTGCTGGAGCCTGTGCCTCTTCAATTTCCTGTATCCTCTGTTTTATCACATGAAGAAAGAGCCGTCGCTAAGGCTTAGGCCGGTAGGACCCCTTTGGAATAATTCCAGCCTTGAAACTGATTTTCCTTCTGATTAGAGATTTATTAATGGCAAAAAGTAATTCCAGTATGCAGGTATATTTTGTAATTTGCCCAGGGCATGCATTCTATATGTGTTCTGCATTGCTTGCCTCATTTGTGTCTTTATTCATGGGAAAAGCAACAGAGAAAGAGCCCCAAAAAACATTTTGCAGGCCTTGAAAATGTTTTTAGGAGGGGATACCAAACTAAAATACTGGGGCAAACTGACAAACCCTCACTAAATTGTGCCAGTGCAAATGGGTGTAGAAGTGTTGTTTGCAAACAGCAAGAGAGGGTGAAGTGTACACTTGTAAGGAATCCTGCAAGGTATGTTCTATATTAAAGGAACAGTTCAGTTTAAAAATAAAAACTGTGCAAAATACAAAATGTTTCTAATATAGTTAGGCAAAAATGTAATGTATAAAGGCTGGAGTGACTGGATGTTTAACATAACAGAACACTACTTCCTGCTTTTCAGCTCTCTAACTCTGAGTTAGTCAGTGACTTGAAGGGGGGCCACATGGGACATAACTGTTCAGTGAGTTTGCAATTGATCCTCAGCATTCAGCTCAGATTCAAAAGCAACAGTTATGACCCATGAACCCCCCCAAGTCTCTGATTGGTTACTGCCTGGTAACCAATCACCGGAAACCAAGAGAGCTGCAGATCAGGAAGTAGTGTTCCTGCTATTATGTTAGACATCCAGTCACTCCAGCATTTTTGGCTGACAAACTATATTGGAAACATTTTTTTATTTTGCGCAGCCTATCTATTTACCCAGTTTTTATTTATACACCGCAAAATTCTTTTAAAGTCTAATAATGTGTTCCGTTTGATTCCATGCAGATAAAGAGAGTCTGATCACTGACAGCGGGAAGCTCTACGCTCTTGACTTGCTGCTGACTCGGCTAAAATCACACGGCCATCGAGTTCTCATTTACTCCCAGATGACGCGGATGATCGACTTGCTGGAGGTAAAGGGCCCCCTTTCTATAGGGACGCTGAGGGAAAGACCATCACTCCGACAGAATTCATTGCCGAATGTCTTTCAATCCAACAATGATTTCCAATGAGAGTTCACAGATTTCAGCTCAGTCTGCACAAAGCATTAGTGAGATGTGCAATATAAGTTTCACACTTACACGTACACAGATGACCAGGTCATAATATAGGCAGTAGCCTAGAGGTCTGTATACACAGCAGTCTCTCTGTATGTCCTTTTACATGTTTTAAACTTTTATGCGCAGTCCCCTGATCCCTGTATTAATGAAATCACTAGCTGGCATTCCCCAGCCCATATAGGTAACTAGAACACCAGCTGACAGTTTTTACTTAACAGCTGTGGGGCTTCTAGGTACTTTGAGTGGGAGGTGAGCATCATAGCTTCTGTATGACACTTGGGCTTTATATAGTTCAGGTATGGATGGGACCTATTCTCCAGAATGCTTGAGATAAGGGTTTTTTTAACTGTCATTTAGATCCCTATGCCATAAGTTAATAAAAAAAAACATTAAATTACTGGGCTCCTAAATATAAATAGAAACGTCTGTTCTTAGATTATCATTCATTATGGCTGCTCTCCTACCCTGTATGTCCTCTATTTATCTTGGTCAACAAGGGCCAACATTATACTCACCAAACCATATACAAATGTCTTATTAGACTGTCATTATGATAAGTGTGTATGTGTATATATATATATATATATATATATATATTCAACATGCTATTCGGCTCAAGAGCAACTTCTATAGGAATAGATATTTCAATAGATAGCTATTTAAAGGGGTTATTCACCTTCCAAAAATTTTTTTAGCACATATTGCATCAATTCTAACAGCTGCCTGTAATGAAACCCAGAGATTCTGCTCAGCAGGGACAAAGGTAATAAATGTATCCACTAAATGTATCCATTTAGAACCCCCCCCCACCCACTGAGCTGCTGTAGAAGGTGAAAAATTACACTTTACACTTCAATATTAGAAAAACAGCCACAATTAGAAAATAGAAAGCAATTGGAAAAAGTCTTTATTTCTGGTGATCGAATCTGAAACCGACTAGTTGTTTGAAGGTGAACAACCCCTTTAAAATATTGAGTTTTTCTACAGTGGTAAAATGTTCCGTCTTGAAAATGTTGGGCTCTCTGCTTTTGCACCATGTCAGAATGTAACTGTGTGACCCTTCCCCAGGAGTACATGGTGTATAGGAAACACACCTACATGCGGCTTGATGGATCTTCCAAAATTTCAGAAAGGAGGGACATGGTGGCAGATTTCCAGAGCAGGTTAGTGAAGAGTTACTGTTTCTCTGCTTGTAGAATTGGACTTGTCCAGTGCCTCTTCTTGTCCTGCAGACATGGATAAAGGTGCGGGGAATGGCATGGGGTAGGGCACAGGTAGAGGCATGGGTAAAGTGATGGGTAATGCATAAATAATTTGTATAGCAGGGGTGGGGCTATGTATGCAATATGTAGGGCAGTCCAGTGGCATATTAGTTAGCATTGCTGCCTTGTAGTGCTGGGTTCTTGTTATAGTTTCCAGCAGTGGAACCTCCTCTGCAAGGAATGTATAGGATTCCTCTGGACATTCCAGTTTCCTCCCGCACTCACATAACATACAGGCAGGTTAACTGGCTCCTGATAAAATTCACCCTAGTGTCTGTGAATGTGATCAGGTCCTTAGATTGTAAGCTCCACTGGGGCAGGGACCGATGAGAATGATCTATGATTTCTGTACAGTTCTGTGGATTATTGTGGCTCTATATAAAAAAGGTCTGAGAATACTAATAAGGCCTGTGACACACAGAGCATTTTGTCCTTTGGTGGTGACAGATGGACGTCGGTGCCAAACTCTTGCCAGTGCTACTGTGTCAGTTGCTGGACAGAATTCTCCTTGTGCCTTAACATGTGCCAAAGGGCTGCTGGAGAGATTCTCAGTTATTTCTCTGTTTGGCTTTAGAACGGACATTTTTGTGTTCCTGCTCAGCACCAGAGCCGGAGGACTGGGAATTAACCTCACAGCTGCTGATACGGTAAGGGCAACCTTGCATGAAAATACTTTTTTTGGATGATCATGTACCCCTTTTGTGAAGAATAAGCATGTTGGAGGTTACCAATGAGTTCCATGAGCATATAAAGGCACAAGACTGCAGGCTTAAAGCTTTTAGACAGGCTGTGTAACTTGGAGGTGGCTTCTAATATGTTTTAAAGGGTAAATTCCTTACGGAGTCAAGCAGTAACATGTTTGATGTATCCATCATTCTTTACAAGAGCTTGCTTCATTTGCTTTCTTTCTTGTGCAGGTTATTTTCTATGACAGTGACTGGAACCCAACGGTGGATCAGCAAGCCATGGATCGGGCTCACCGGCTGGGTCAGACCAAGCAGGTGACTGTATACAGGCTCATTTGTAAGGGCACCATAGAAGAGAGAATACTACAGAGAGCAAAGGAGAAGAGTGAGGTGAGGCACAAAACTGACCATTTTCTGGTTGGAGTCGGTGGCTAGCATGTGTGCTTGCATACTATTTTGTGTGTCAATACATTCCTTCTTGTCTTGGCCCAGTTACAGTTAATGAGTAAGTGCCCGAATAGGCACGAAACGCATTAGGTCTTGTCACTTATGTCCTAATAAATTTTCTAACTTTTTAATTCATTGACTAATTATTGTTGGAGGTACTCGCATAACTTTTTTCCGGATTGTTGTCTTGGCCCATTTACACCTGAATATTCCTAACAGTTTGTTTCTTTGTTTTGCAGATCCAGCGGGTGGTGATCTCAGGTGGAAACTTTAAACCAGACACCCTGAAACCAAAAGAAGTTGTGAGCCTGTTGCTGGATGATGAGGAACTGGAGAAAAAATGTATGTATTCTGATCAGTTCACACTTAGAATATCTTGGGCTGTGCAAAATAAAAAATGTTTCTTATATACAGTAGAACCCCCATTTTACATCCCCTGATTTTAAGTTTTCCCTCATTTTACATTGTTGTTTTGTGGTCCCACCTTTATATTATGCATAATACATTTCCCTGATTTTAAGTTTTCCCTCATTTTACACCATTTTTTTATGGTCCCCTGAAAAACGTAAAATGGGGGTTCTACTGTAGTTAGTCAGCCAAAAATGTAATGTATAAAGGCTGGAGTGACTGGATGTCTAACATAATAGCCAGAACACTACTTCCTGCTTTGCAGCTCTCTTGGTTTCCACTGATTGGCTACCAGGTATTTGAGGGGGGCACATGGGACATAACTGTTGCTTTTGTATCTGAGCTGAATGCTGAGGATCAATTGCAAACTCACTGAACAGTTATGTCCCATGTGGCCCCCCTTCAAGTCGATGAGCTGAAAAGCAGGAAGTAATGTTCTGTTCTGTTAGACATCCAGTCACTCCAGCCTTTATACATTATATTTTTGGCTTACTACCTATATATTAGAAACATTTTTCTATTTACCCAGTTTTGGGTAAAGGCTTGGATAAAGGTTTTTACACTGAACTGTTCCTAAAACCCGTAATGTTCTGCCCTCAGTGCGTCAGAGGCAAGAGGAGAAACGGCAGCAAGAGGAGACCAACAAAGTGAAGGAACGCAGGAGAAAGAGGGAGAAATATGCAGAGAAGGTAATTTCTTTTCTCTGTATTAGGGCAGAACTACACGGATGATTTCTGTCATTTTGAGCGCATCCAACGCTGTGCAACAAAACGACAAAAACAAGGCAAGTAATAGAAAGTCCGATGGTGCTGCAGCGGTGATCCGATACGACACAACTGTCGGATGAAAATGCTGCGGCTGCATCCCACAGTCTTGTCGGATCAACGCAGCGACACCACCCGACTTTCTATTACTTTACTACATATTTGTCGCACAGCATCGGATGCACCCAAAACAGACCGAAATTGTCCGTGTAGTTTTGCCCTAAAACCTGTAACCTTCCAGAATTTGTTAAACTACAAGTCCTAGCTCCTCCTAGTCTCAGCTGTCTGCACTGGGAGTTACAGTTTGATAACATCTGGATAGTGCATGGTGGTTGCCGCCGTCTTTAGTTGCCACCATGAAAGGTCGAATAGCTGTTATTCTGCAATACTGTGGGAAATACTTGAACAGTGGATCTTGCTGGTTTTAGCACTCTGGCTTCCAGGAGTAAGTATACCCTTAATCTAACGCCTGTTTTAATTGCAGAAGAAGAAGGAAGATGAGGTGGATGGGAGGAGGAAGAAGGAAGGGGTTAATCTGGTCATCCCTTTTCTGCCCTCAGCTGATAACTCCAATATGTCTGCAGATGGGGAAGATTCATTCATTAGTGTTGACTCTGCAATGCCAAGTCCATTCAGTGAGGTGAGCTCTGATTGATCGCTTGTTGTCCAGTTTACACAATGGTTCCAAATCCCCCATGTAACGTTGCTGTAGGAACCCCTGGTATTTAGGAATTCAGAATGTGCTCTATAAATACATGTTTCCAGCAGTTGGGAAGGAAAAGCCTTCTGCTATTGGGAACACATTGGCTTCCACTAGGGGGCACTGTACTTATTCTAAAACAAAAGCTTATTTGCTGTGTTATTTATGTGTTGTCAGTACATTTCTGTGTAAAGATGTCTAACAACTATACATTGTTTATTCTGGCTCAGGCCTTTGTATGAAGTATTTGTGCATTAAATTCACTTTGCAAACAACCTTCCTTTTCTTCACATTTGTTGGGAGCTGCCTATTTACTTTGTTTCTCTTGCATGAGATATTATGGTTAGGGTTAATTTGCATCATTGCACTGGAATTATGTCTGCCTGTCTATTAGTCTAATGCAGTGGATTAAACTTTATGTAAAACTAGTATAGTAAAACATAGATAATAGTTGGTTTTGCTAAGACGTTACATGTGTTTTAGTCGAGTAATTCTCAGTATTGTCTATAGCAGGGTATTTTTTTGCATTTTGTAGCCACAAGTAGCTGCTACTAGCTTCACCGTAGTTTCTTCACTAGTGACTACTGCTGCTGCTGCTGCTGCTACTGCTACTACTACTAGTGTCTTCACTTGTGTATACTACTACTACTAATGCTGCTGTTACTTCTTCTACTAGTGTCTTCACACTGTTTCACACTAGTGTCTTCACTAGTTTCTACTACTACTACCACTACTAGTGTCTTCACCCTAACTGCTTCATCCTAGAGTCTTCACTAGTGTCTACTACTACTACCACTTCTAGTGTCTTCACCCTAACATGCTTCACCCTAGTGTCTTCACTAGTGTCTACTACTGCTGCTGTTACTACTACTACTACTACTACTACTACTACTACTACTACTACTAGTGTCTTCACCCTAACTGCTTCACCCATGTCTTCACTAGTGTCTACTACTGCTACTAGTGTCTTCACCCTAACTGCTTCACCCTAGTGTTTTCACTAGTGTCTACTACTACTAATGCTGCTGTTACTACTACTAATGCTGCTGTTACTACTACTAGTGTCTTCATCCTAGTGTCTTCACTACTGTCTACTACTACTGCTGCTGCTGCTACTACTACTACCACCACCACTACTACTACTACTAGTCTCTTCACCCTTGTGTCTTCACTAGTGTCTACTACTACCACTACTAGTGTCTTCACCCTAACTGCTTCACCTGAGTTTATTCACTAGTGTCTACTACTGCTACTGTTACTACTACTACTAGTGTCTTCACCCTAACTGCTTCACCTGTGTCCTCACTAATGTCTACTACTGCCGCTACTACTGACTTGCTGTCAGGATTGATTAAGATTTTGGCTTTGGCTGGGTGTTGTAGTCCAACCATGTCGGTGGCAGTGCCTGGTCAGAGATGTTTGAATAGATTGAATCAGCGCATGAAGCAAAGTTCTGTAGCTTCCAACATTCAGTCTGTAAGGAACAGACGTAGCCCAAGTACCAGCACAGCAGTGACAAGCTCATTCCTGCATTTCTATTCCACTTTCGGTTTCTTTTGTACTTTTTATAATTAATTCTTTTATGTCTTGAATTTTACCTTGAATGATGTCACAGATAACATGCAGTGTTTTTCTAATGGACTTGTCTCAAGCAAATCTGTTATATTACTGAAATATTCCTAGAACTTTGCTTATGTGAAACCGTATTCTGCCCACCCTCACTCACTCACTCACTGTCTCTCTCTCTCTAGATTTCCATCAGCAGCGAGCTCCATACCGGCTCCATCGCTCCAGATGAAAGCAGCAATGACATGTTGGTTATAGTTGATGATCCCTCCTCCTCAGCGCAGCAGTCAAGAGGCACCAATTCCCCAGCTTCTGTCACTGGCTCGGAGAATCTCAATGGTGAGTGTGGGTAGAAATAAATAGTGGCGCAATAGCATATGCCTGATAGTTACAATAATGGGGTATTTATTCAAGCCTGAATTCCAAAAATCTGGAAAAAAATTCATTTTTTTTTTTACTATAAAAACTTTATTTTTATAACTTTATTCATCATACCCCGAGGATGGAAAAAGTCTGAATCCGAAAGTCCAGCATCTTGGACCATATTAGTCAATGGGAGGAGTCCCGAACATCCTGATCTGCGAGGGGTTTCGTGCAATAATTCGAAGATTTTGTGGTTTTCAGGCAAAAATCTGAAGAAAAAAAAAAAACAGATTTTCTGGACAGAAAGTCTCCAAAAATAATAGTGCAATTTTTTTTTCAACTTTTTTCCCGAACTGGAGAGTTTTGGGAAAATGTATTTGTAAGTAAGAGGAATTGATCTCTGCATTCCTTGATCAGTCCTAGCTTTACTGGTTACTTACTCTAGGTATGGGATCTGTTATCCAGAAATCTGTACTACAGAAAACTCCGAATTACAGAAAGGCCGTCTCCCGTAGACACCCAATTTTTAAAAAAATTATTTCCTTTTTCTGTGTAATAATAAAACAGGAGCTTGTACTTGATCCCAACTAAGATATAATTAATCCTTATTGGAAGCAAAACCAGCCTATTGGGTTTATTTAATGTTTATATGACTTTCTTAAGGTATGAAGATCTAAATTACGGAAAGATCCATTAACATTCCCAAACATTCTGAATAACAGGTCCCATACCTGTATTGTGAAATTGATTTAAATATAAAAAAAAAAGTGATGGGTAGGGTTTGAGACATATGAGCAGCATTGCTAGCGAGTGGATCAATCTAATACTACAGATAATAATGTGACTTTATTGTATCGAGCAGGGATTTCCAACCAGGAAACTCCAAAGAGAAGCCGGGTAAACTCGAGTCGGAACAGAGGACAACGAGCCAAGGCCGGTGCAAACAGCTCGAAAGGAGGAGGAGGCAAATCCCGGAGCCGCAAATCCACTGCAGGTAGTTCCGCAGCAATTGCCGGAGCCATGGCGGGAGCAGCCGCTGCTTCTGCCGCAGCCTATGCGGCCTACGGATACAGCGTTTCCAAAGGTAGGAGCTTCACTATTTGCCCAAAGCATAGACGGAGGGTAAATATTACTGCCCCCGGGGGGAAATATATTTGTTATCAGATCTGTACTGCGCATCCATGTTTCTAATATCTCTCTTGTAAGTCTTGTATTGCTGTGTTATAACTGTCGTTTTCTAACATATTCAGGTTTAAATATGGAATTAGCACTAAGTATTTTGTATTTTGTCGCTCTGTTTAGGTCTCCCAGCCAACAGTCCCCTCCAGACCTCTTTGTTGCGAACTTCAGGGATATCTGACTTTGGCACATTAAACACATCATCTCCCACCAACTCTCCATTAAGCAAAGCAACTCCCAAAATCAACAATCCCATTGGCTCTGCCCCAGAAACTCCAACACGAAGACACAGCAAGGCTCCCAGTACCCCAGGAGGGGTATAGTGCTCTCTTTTTAGGCCCCTGTGACTGTTATTGAATCTTTGAGGGCAGTGGGGGTGAATGAAGGTATTTGTATTCGTTCACAACCCTTCATTCTTCTATTTGCCCTGTACGTGTTGGAAGGTAAATGAATCCAACTTAAAATAAGATAAATGAATCCGGAATCTCAAGAAAATAAGTAATAAGTCACCTGAGCAGATAAACCATAACACTTGTGGAGCAGACACTCGAAATGAATTCATTCTTCCACCAGGCAATTAAATAAGTATAAAAAGTTTATTCTGTCCACATAGACAGCCTTACGCGTTTTGTGTTACAAACACTTAGTCATAGGCTCATAGGTGTCCAACTTCCCCAAGGGATATAATGTCAGAGAAACTAAATTATGGAATATCTCTGATCGTTCTCTAAGCCTCCTGGATCTTTGGGGCGTCTTCATTTTCCAGGGTCAGAACTGGAATATGTGTCGCCCACTTCCTCCCCCCCTTCGACCTTGGGAATCCGCGACAATGCAATAATCCGTCTTATTTATACGTTTGCTTTCTAATGTTGCTTGCACTATTGTCTTGCCCTGAAATGATGGGTCAGTGAGTAGTAGAGACTACTGAGGGATGGTTCTGCTTCCGTGGGATCTGCTGTGGAGACAACCCACCAAGTGAAGAGACATAATAAGGAGGAACCTTCCAGTCCAACTCATTTCCTTCCTTTGTCCAACATACAAGAGAGAGAAGCATCAGACGTGTCCCTACAAGCGTTACCTCTTCTCCTCTGCATCAGTCTTTTAAATTGGGAACATGATGTACGGCCTCCCAAGAGTGACAGGACCATCCCATTAAAAGGACTTTTTTTTTTTAACAAGATACATTTATAAGCATGGGGCCAGAGAAAATGCTTCCTCCCCTCTTGAGCTGAGCTGCATGATCTTTTGTGTGATTCAAAGAGACAACGATTTCTGCTCAAGAACAAACATTTCCTACCTTCCAGCCTCCTGGAGGCGCCGCTCATCCCTTTCTCTTATCCCTTTCTCTTATCCCTTTCTCTTATCCCTTTCTCTCCCATAGAGGCCCCAGCCTTTGATTTGCACCCCTGCATTTCACTCGGTGACGCAGAGTATCACAAGCGTGTATGTGTGCGTGTGTGTATATATAATGTAGTGGGAATCTATACAATGCAAAGCCTGTTTTGTTTTTTTTTCTCCTTCCCCTCTTTGCAACGTGTTGTCTATTTTTATATTTGAACTTGTACATATGTATAAAAAGAGACACATCTTTCTTTTACTAACTGGAGGAAAAAAATCCGAAATAAATTGAAGATAATTTTATTTTTCAATTTTGTCATGTAATTATTTACCAGTGAACAATGCAGGGAATCCATACATTTTTCCATTAGCATCATCATGGTTCCTGTTGAAGTAGACGGTCCCTGGGTTGGTATTTGCAGAGTCTTCCAGTTCTGATTGGCTGTGGCTGGAACCTCTTGGTCACTTGACGTATCAAAGCATGAGGAAAATGTTTTGCTGTGTTTGATAGCAGAATGTGTTTGTGAGGAAATTGGGTCAGATAGGAAGTGTGATGAACAAAAGGAATCCTGGGAATGAATTCCAACAAGCTCCAAGAGAATCCCATTTACATGGGTTTATCCTATAGGCTCACCCAATGGGTTTGCAGGCGAAAGCCAGGATAATAGCTGATCAGATTCCCAACTACAGACCAGTTTTGCCTTCCTTGAGGCTCATCAGTGTAGTGCAGTGTTGTCTGATCAGCTTAAGTAGAACCACCGTGTGGTTTTCCTTTTCAACAAAGGTTGAGGAGACTGCCTCATACAGACTTAAAGGGGTTGTTCACCTTTAAGACAACTTTTAGTATGATGTAAAGAGTTATATTCTGAGACAATTTGCAATTGGTTTTCATTTTTTATTAATTGTGGTTTTTGAGATATTTAGCTTTTTATTCAGAAGCTATTTAATTTGCATTTTAAGCAATCTGGTAACTAGGGCCAAAATTACCCTAGTAACCATGCATTGATTTGAATAAGAGACTGGAATATGAATAGGAGAGAGTCTGAATAGAAGGATCAGCAATAAAATATAGCAATAACTATACATTTGTAGCCTTACAGAGCATTTTGTTTTTTTAGAAGGGGACGGGATGCCCATTTGAAAGCTGCAAAGAACCAGATGAAAAAGACAAATTACTATAAAACTATAAAAAATAAATAATGAAAACCGATTGAATAGTTGCTTAGAATTGATTGTTCTATAACATAATAAAAGTTACCCTAAAGATGAACCACCCCTTTAAATAAACAAAAGGAATCCTGTGATGGAGAGACGGACAGCGTATCAGCCTCCCATACTGGATGGCACAGGCCCACTGAGTGGCAGTTGCAGGTAGGTAGTTTCACCTTTGCTGAAAAACAAATAGCCTTCCTATCATATTTATGTTCTTTAGCTATTAAAGGTGTGGTTCACCTTTAAAGGGATACTGTCATGGGAAAACATGTTTTTTTCAAAACGCATCAATTAATAGTGCTGCTCCAGTAGACTTCTGCACTGAAATCTATTTCTCAAAAGAGCAAACAGATTTTTTTATATTCAGTATTGAAATCTGACATGGGGCTAGACATTTTGTCAATTTCCCAGCTGCCCCAGTCATGTGACTTGTGCCAGCACAAGGAGGGAACTGCTTTCTGGCAGGCTGTTGTTTTTCCTTCTCAATGTAACTGAATAGTACGCAGTGGGACATGGGTTTTTACTATTGAGTGTTGTTCTTAGATCTACCAGGCAGCTGTTATCTTGTTTTAGGGCAAGGCCACATGTAGCATTTTTACGTATCTTCTGTCTACAAAAATGAGGAACCAGCTAATGAAGGTTTCCTTATTAATAGTCCCAATTCTAATAATACATCTAATGATGCATGGTTCACACATGATGAAATTCAAAAGAGACTAGAACATGTTAAGATAAACAAAGGTCCAGGGCCAGATGGGATTCATACCAGGGTAATTAACGATCTTAGCTCTGTGATTGCCAAAAATGTTTCAGTCAATGAGTTCTACTATGGTGCCGAGAGACTGGCGAATTGCTAATGTGGTGCCGCTATTCAAAAAGGGATCCCATTCTCAGCCTCAAAACTATAAGCCAGTTAGTCTGACGTCGGTGGTAGGAAAGCTTTTTGAAGGATTAATAAAGGATAGGATACTGGACTTCATAGCAAATAACAATACTATGAGTTTGTGCCAGCATGGTTTTATGTGTAATAGATCTTGCCAGACTAACTTAATATCTTTTTATGAGAAGGTGAGCAGGGACCTCGATTCTGGGATGTCAGTGGATGTGATTTACTTAGACTTTGCTAAAGCATTTGATACAGTGCCACACATAAGTTGTGCAGAACTATAGGTTCCATGCAGGATGCTGCCACTTTGCAGAGTGATTTGTCTGGGTTGGGAAACTGGGCAGCAAACTGGAAAATTAGGTTCAATGTTGATAAATGCAGGTTATGCACTTTGGCAAAAATAATATAAATGCAAGTTATACACTAAATGGCAGTGTGTTGGGAGTTTCCTTAAGTGAGAAGGATCTGGGGTTTTTATGGATAACAAGTTGTCTAATTCTGGGCAGTGTCATTCTGTAGCTACTAAAGCAAATAGGGTTCTGTCTTGCATAAAAAAGGGCATAAACTCAAGGGATGAAAACATAATTATACCTCTTTATAGATCCCTAGTAAGGACTCATCTGGAGTATGTAGTGCAGTTTTGGACTCCAGTCCTTAGGAGGGATGTAAATGAGCTGGAGAGAGTGCAGAGACTAAGTGCAACTAAACTGGTTAGAGGGATGGAAGACTTAAATTATGAGGGGAGACTGTCCAGGTTGGGGTTGTTTTCTCTGAAAAAAAGGCTCTTGCGAGGGGACATGATTACACTTTACAAATATATTCGAGGACATTATAGACAAATATCAGGGGACCTTTTTACCCATAAAGAGGATCACCAGAGGTCACCCCTTCAGACTAGAAGAAAAGGACTTTCATTTGAAGCAGTGTAGGTGGTTCTTCACAGTGAGGACAGTGAGGTTGTGGAATGCACTGCCGAGTGATGTTGTGATGCTCATTCTGTTGATGCTTTTAAGAGGGGTTTGGATGATTTTTTGGACAGACATAATATCAAAGGCTATTTTGATACTAAAATCTACAGTTAGTATAGCTATGGGCATATATGGTTTGTGTGAAAGAGTGTAGGGTGTGTGTGTCTGTGTATATGCTGGGTTTTAATTTGGAGGGGATAAACTTGATGGACTTTGCCTTTTTTCAACCCAATTTAACTATGTAACTATGCATCAATTGCACTTCACTGAAAATAATGGAAAACGCACTATTGAATTCACACAGGGCGTTTGCAAGCTGAAATCCGCCACAGGATGCCAGTATTGGCATTTTTTAACTGAAACGCCAATACGTCAAGAAACTACAAAATCAATAGACTCTATGGGATCTGCATGTTTGAAACCACGCGTTGCGTAAATACGCAATGTATTTTAAATATGGAGTCCAAATTCTCATTCAGAAAAATGAGAAGTGCATGTTGGGAAAAGAAACCTACATGCGGAAAAACGCTGTTAAACCGCATTGTGTGGAGTGTTGTTAAAAACGTTATGTAAAAACGTCACGTGTGGCCTTGCCCTTAGGGAGCTGCTATCTGTTTACCTTCTCATTGTTCTGTTGTTAGGCTTCTGGGGGGAAAGGGAGGGGGTGATCTCACTCCAACTTGCAGCACAGCAGTAAAGAGTGATTGAAGGTTATCAAAGTACAAGTCACATGACTGGGGGCAGCTGGGAAACTGACAGTATGTCAAGCCTAGGATTGCCACCCTTCCGGTATTTTACCAGCCTAGCCGGTAAAACACCTGCCAAGGCCGGGGCCGGCAATGTATCTGCCGGTAAATCTTTAATACCCCTTAAAAAAGCCCTTGGCTTGCCCCCAATCTGAGCAAAACTTACCTTTATTACCTTACCTTCTGCTCATCCTGGGCCGTAGCTCCACCCCCTTTGATGTCATGATCCACCCCTTTGACATCATGGCCCGCCCCTTTTGTCCCCGCCGCCACCACTAGCCGGTAGTGAGTTTGTAGAAAGGGGGCAACCCTAATCTAGCCCCCATGTCAGATTTCAAAATGAAATATAAAAAATCTGTTTGCTCTTGGAAATGGATTTCAGTGCAGAATTCTGCTGGAGCAGCACTATTAACTGATGTGTTTTGAAAAAAAACATGTTTTCCCATGACAGTTTCCCTTTTAGGCTAAAACGCAGGCTCAGTTTCTCTCAAGCCTGAATACAGACACACTGAGCGGATATTGGCTCAGAAATGGGATATGTGCTCAGTGTGGCTACATGTTGGCCAATGGTGTGGCCAGTGCAGTGGAAGAGCTGAGCATGTGGGAGCACATCGGCCTCTCTCTAATTGCAGGAGAAACAGGAGGAGGAAAGCTAAACCTGCCCCTCTTGTGACCACTCAATGGCCGAGCTGGGACTGGTCAGGCAACGGGGGCTGGGCCACATTATATCCCTGAAGTATTTATAATAAAATGACTGAAATACAAAAAGCTAACGAGTAGGAAAGAGCCTCACTCCTGGCATTCTGTACACAGATCAGGACCTGCTGCTCTTGGATCAAGACAAGCCTGAATTAAATTCTTATCACTGCCCTCTGGATTTTTAATCACAGAGAGATCGTACTTGCTCTGACCTTCATGGGCCTCACTTCCTACACTTGAGTCTTTTTATAAAGAATATAAAGGTTTTATAGTTTAATGGGCTGTGTTTGATTCACTCTGTAGTACAAATGTGTAGCATTTAAGTACATTCCTCAGTATGGTGACATTTATATAATATGTCCTGCCTACTCTACCAGAGAGACGCTGAATTTACACCAGGATTAGAAACTGCATTAACAGTTTATTAATCACAGACGTGTAAAGTATTCATGGCTGGAGGTGAGTTGTTTCAGCGGTAGATGTATGCAGAACAAACAGTGCACAGAGCAGGGTTGGACTGGGCTGGCGGGACACTGGGAAAAATCCTGGAGGGCCAGACCTGCTCCCTGACTTCTCTCTGAATTGAATAGCCTTGCTATTGGAGGGGGGTTGCGTCTGAGACGGTGCTTTCGGAGAGGTTTTTGCCTGAGACAGGGTGCTTTTGCAGGGGTGGTTGCATCTGAGACAGGGTGCTTTCGGAGAGGTTTGTGCCTGAGACAGGGTGCTTTTGGAGGGGGGTTGCAAATGAGACAGGGTGCTTTTGGAGGGGGGTTGCAAATGAGACAGGGTGCTTTTGGAGGGGGGTTGCAAATGAGACAGGGTGCTTTTGGAGGTGGGTTGTACCTTAGGCCGTCAGGGGTGGTTGTCTCTGGGACAGGAGGGCGTAGCACCTGGGGCAGGGGCCATCAGTAGGGGGTGGGGGGTGTGAGGTGTCAGTCACACAGTATTTTGTAGGTGACCACATTTTGTTGCCACAGATAGTGGCAGAACTACAGAATTGTACCAGGGCTACACCCCCTGTGATTTGCAAGAGAGCATAGGCACTGAGAATATGCTGAATAGTTACTTTGCTGCCCACAGAAATGATTTAGCTTGGCCATCACATATCCTGGGTTGGTTTAGAGGCATCATCTTCAACCTATACTATGGTACTTCTGCTCCACTCCATAAATGAATCATACTGGTGGTCACAGACTTGCTTCATGGGATTCATTTGCTTCTCCCTACAGACAATACACAGGGGTGCAGGCAGTACCCACAAATCTATCTTCTGCTTTTCTCCATCCACTGCATAATAGACAAGAAGGGTAAAAAGTACATGTGGCTCAACCCTTTTATTTTTTTCAAATACAGAAATATGTGGGTGTCGGTTATAAAACTTTCCCATCAGCTTTCGCTTAGAGGACGGGGTTGATGAATCTGTGACATACCTTTAAATTAAAGTAGAGTAAGTATATTGTAGAGAGTGATATTCTGAGATAACTGATTGTTTTTGAGTCATTTAGCTTGTTATTCAGCCGCTCTCTGGTTTGCTATTTCAGCAATTTGGTTGCTAGTGTCCAAATTAGCAACCATGCATTGATTTGAATAAGAGACTGGAATATGAATAGGAGAGGGGCTGAACTTGTTCATTAATGACTTAGGGGAGGGTGTTGTAAGTAATATATCAGTGTTTGCAGATGACACAAAACTATCCAGCCCAATTAATTCCATCCAGTATGTGGCACTTGCAACAGGATCTTGACAAACTGGCAATCTGGGCAGCTAAGTGGCAAATGAGATTCAATGTTGATAAATGTAAAGTCATGCACCTGGGATGTAAAAATATTCACTTATACCCTTAATGGGACTGCACTAGGCAAATCCATTATGGAAAAGGACCTTGGAGTCCTTGTAGATGATAAACTTGGCTGTAGCAAGCAATGCCAGTCAGCAGCATCAAGGGCCAATAAGGTCTTGAGCTGTATTAAAAGGGGCATAGAGTCACGGGAGGAGGGGGTCATTCTTCCACTTTATAGAGCACTTGTTAGGCCACATCTAGAATATGCCGTACAGTTTTGGTCTCCCTCACTCAAACAGGACATTATTGTATTAGAGAGGGTACAGAGAAGGGCAACTAAGCTGGTAAAAGGTATGGGAAATCTTAGTGTAACCCTTTCTTGGCTATAATTAACCAAACCAACTAGCATAGGTAGAGCATTGGTTACACGCGACTCTTTCACTCTCAGGTAGGGCTTTCGCTATGTGGAAAATACTGCAATAGTGTGTAATAAAGGTGTTGGACGCCAGGGGTTCTTTGTGCAAACAAGTAGAACAGGTTTATTTACATGTAGATCCACAGGGTATCATATACTCACAGACAGTGGTATCAAAAGCAGCAATGCTTAGCACAGGTACAGCGTAGCTTATGCCCTCAGGTAGGATACAAGGATGGGAGTTGTAGTTGCACCGACCAGGTTATCAATGCCCTTGTGGTCCGGATCCCACCAGTAGGTTCAGGTGACTCAGGGGTTAAATACTCTTCCTGTAGTCCCTATCTCTGAGGTCCCTTCACTTCAGGCAAGGTAGAGCCTGGGGGAGAGCTACTCCCTACTATCCTCCTTGATGGGGCTTTGAGCTGCCCTTTCTCTCTTTCCTCTCTATCTCACCTCTCCTAGAGAGTGCTATGACAGGAATATCCTCACTCTGACTATTCCTCATTCACGGGGCCCTGTTCCCCGACTTAATACTAGTAGTAGTACCTCTAAAGGTGTGCTGTCCCTTTAGGGTAGAGCGCCTCTGGGGCCCGGTTGGCACCCAGGCTCAATGGAGCACTGCCCCTCTCCTCTGCTGCAGGCCAAAGAGGAAGTGCCACTCCCTGCAAGCACTTTTATTACAGCACTGCAGGGGGGGTGGTCACTACCAATAACCAATAGGTGGATACATTATAGCCACCTGGACCTTAGTCCAATAGCAGGCAGCTAATGTAAGGGCAAGGGAAGAAGCCATAAGGGCCATGCTACTTATGGGTCCCTACATTAGCTATGAGGAAAGACTGGCCAAATTGGGGATGTTCACGCTGGAGAAGAGGCGCTTAAGGGGTGATATGATAACTATGTATAAATATATAAGGGGGTCATATAATAATCTCTCTAATGCTTTATTCACAAGTAGGTCTTTCCAGATGACACAAGGTCACCCATTCTGTTTAGAAGAAAAGAGGTTCCACCTAAATATTCGGAAGGGTTTTTTACAGTGAGAGCTGTGAAGATGTGGAATTGTCTCCCAGAATCAGTGGTACAGGCTGATACATTAGATAGCTTTAAGAAGGGGTTGTTCACCTTTGAGTTAACTTTTAGTATAATGTAGAGAGTGATATTCTGAGATAATTTGCAATTGGTTTTCATTTTTTATTGTTTGTGGTTTTATAGTTATTTAGCTTTTTATTCAGCAGCTCTCCAGTTTGCAGTGTCAGCAATTTGGTTTCTAGGGTACAAATTACCCTAGCAACCCTGCACTGATTTGAATAAGAGACTGGAATATGAATAGGAGAGGGACTGAATAGAATGATAAGTAATAAAAAGGGGCAATAACAATACATTTGTAGCCTTACAGAGCATTTGTTTTTAGATGGTGTCAGTGACCCCCATTTTAAAGCTGCAAAGAAACAGAAGAAAATTCCAAATCATAAAAAAACTATGAAAAATAAATAATGAAGACCAATTGAAAAGTTTCTTAGAATTGGCCCTTCTACAATATACTAAAAGTTAACTTGAAGGTGAACCACCCCTTTAAGAAGGGGTTGGATGGCTTTTTAGCAAGTGAGGGAATACAGGGTTATGGAAGATAGCTCATTATACAAGTTGATCCAGGGACTAGTCCCATTGTCTTTTTGGAGTCAGGAAGGATTTTTTTCCCCTCTGAGGCAAATTGGAGAGGCTTCAGACGGGGTTTTTTGCCTTCCTCTGGATCAACTAGCAGTTAGGCAGTTAAAAAAAAAAAAAAAAAAGGTAAAAGGTTGAACTTGATGGACGTGAGTCTTTTTTCAGCCTAACTTACTGTTACTATGTAGAAAGACAAGTAACAAAACATAGCAATAACAATACATTTGTAGTCTTAAAGAGCATTTGTTTTTTTTTAGATGGGGTCAGTGACCACCTTTTGAAAGCTGGAAAGAATCAGAAGAAAAAGGCAAATAATTTAAAAACTATAAAAAAATAAATAATGAAGACAAATTGAAAGGTTGATTAGAACTGACCATTCTATAACACACTAAAACATAACTGAAAGGTGAACAGCCCCTTTCAAAATAACTTTCATGTGTTCAATCAATCAATCACACTATTGCTACAGTTGTGCTCATAAGTTTACATACCCTGGCAGAATTGATGATTTCTTAACCATTTTTCAGAGAATATGAATGATAACACAAACACTTTTCTTTCACTCATGGTTAGTGGTTGGCTGAAGCCATTTATTGTCAGACAACTGTGTTTACTCTTTTTACATCATAATTAGTGATGGGCGAATTTATTCGCCAGGGGCGAATTCGCGGCGAATTCCCGCGATTCGCCGCTGGCGAATAAATTTGCGAAACGGCAGCAAAAATTCGCCGCCAAAAAATTTGCCAACAAAAACGAGTCGCGCGTCGTAAACTACGCGACGGCAGCAAAAATAGACTCGTTTCGCAAATTTTTCGCCAATTCGCGAATTTTACGGCGAAGCGAAACTCGAGAGTTTCGCCCATTACTGATCATAATCACTACACAAACTACCCAAATGACCCTGATCAAAAGTTTACATACCCCAGTTCTTAATACCGTGTATTGTCCCCTTTACCATCAATGACAGCTTGAAGTCTTCTGTGGTAGTTGTGGATGAGGCTCTTTATCTTCTCAGACAAAGGTAAAGCTGCCCATTCTTCCTGGCAAAAAGCCTCCAGTTCCTGTAAATTCTTGGTCTGTCTTGTATGAACTGCACGTTTGAGGTCTCCCCAGAGTGGCTCAATGATATTGAGACTGTCAGGAGACTGAGATGGCCACTCCAGAACCTTCACTTTATTTTGCTGTAGCCAATGACAGGTCGACTTGGCCTTGTGTTTTGGATCATTATGTTGGAATGTCCAAGTACGTCCCATGCGCAGCTTCCGGGCTGATTTTCCTCCAGTATTTTTTGTATTTCACCTGATGTTATTTGTGGAGTTGTCCTTGCATCCCAAAAAATCTTCTGGCAGTTGTGGCTGAAATTTTAGTTTTATTTGGTTTGGTTTCAACAAAACCCCTAATTTTCCACTTCTTTATTAGAGTTTGAACGCTGCTGATTGGCATTCTCAATTCCTTTGATATTTTCTTATATCCCTTTCATGTTTTATAGAGTTCAACTACCTCCCCCTGATCCTTTGACAATTCTTTTGCTTTCCCCATGACTAAGGGCCCGTACACACGGGCGTTTTGGACCTGCGTTCCGTTTGGCTGCGTTCAGCCGCAGGGGAGCGCAGGTCTAGATGCACCTCATTCTTTTCAATGAGGTTGTACCCACGAGACGTAAGCGCCGAACGCAGGTTCAGACGCAACATGCTGCATTTTTCCTGTGTTCGGCACCTACATACGTTCGTGTGAGTACAGCCCCAATGAAAATAATTGAGTGCGTCTATACCTGCGCTCCCCTGCGGCTGAACGCAGCAAAACGCAACACAGGGGAGCGCAGGTAAAAACGCCCATGTGGAAGGGCCCTTAGAATCCAAAAACCATCAGTGCAGCACTGGATGAAAGATACAAGGGTCTGTCAGGAGTCCAGAAAGTCATTGACCTTTTATACACACCCACTAATTACAAGCAAACAGATCACAGGTGAAGATGGTTACCTTTAATAGCCATTCTAACCCTTTTGTGTCAAGTTGTGTGCATGTTATCAGGCCAAGTCACCGGGGTACGGAAACTTTTGAGCAGGGTCATTTGGGTAGTTTGTGTAGTGATTATGATTTAAAAAGAGTAAACACAGTTGTCTGACAATAAATGGCTTCAGCCAACCACTAACCACGAGTGAAAGAAAAGTTTTTGTGTTATGATTCATATTCTCTGAAATATGGTTAAGAAATCATCAATTCTGCCAGGGTGTAGAAATAGAAAGAGGGAGATTTTGTGCCTGTGAATGGATATGGGCAAGCAGCACAGACAACAAGAGATAATAAAGTTTCCATAAATGTATTGTACATTGTCCTTCAATATGAATGGTGCCCAATCCCTGCTGGTGCCCAATACCAGCCTCCCCTTTGCACGCCGGGGATCCATAATAACTGTGAAATAATGGCAAAGCACCTGGTTTTGTTTAATATATAAATAAGTTTATTACTGGGTGTGTATTAAAAAAAAAAAACACGTATACAGAATAAACCACACTCGTACCGTAGTAAGGAGCAAATTTTCATGCATTTTAAAACAGAACAATTCAGAATTTTTTTTTTTTTTTTTTTAAAACAGTCTAATACTTTTTGTGGCGGACCGTTAACAAGGCATTTGTATGGTTTAAGTAGAGAAGGCTGCCATGCAAAGGATTCTGGGAACAATAGTGTTCTATTTCAATCCTATTGCTTACAGCAGCAAATGGCAACCAGGAATTAGAATATACTGGCAGTTTTGTTCCACCACTCAAAACAATTATAATAAAATTCATGTTCGTTGCTCCAACTACTCACTATTGCACGTTGCCCCTTTCACTAATAAATTCAAATAGCACTTTTTTTTTTACAGTAAAAATAAATAATCTTAGCAGCATAAATATTCCTTACATTAAACAAGATCTATACAGTATGCTATGCCCCACCGTAGGGGCAATAAGAGTATCCAACTAGCACTTCACCTTTAAAATGTAAACTTTTCAGCATTATGCAGATATGGGAATTTAAAGACAATTTGCAATTGGTCTTCAGTTATTTGTGAGGTTTTATAATCGCCCCCAAGTAATAAATAACAGCACTTAAAAAAAAAAAAAAAAAAAACTCTAATCTCCATCACACTAGTGTTTGGTTCATCGCGGCCTCTAGATACCAGAGGACATTTTCTGTTTGACTTTGGAGAGAGACAAAAAGGTTTTTAAAAAATTTGAGCCCTTAAACATTGATGGCCAATTGAGTAGCTAAAAAGGATTTACTTTACAGGTGATGTTACCCTTTAAATTCTGAAATGGCTTAATATTATTCCCAGCCACAGAGCAGCTCAGATGCGTGGCCACAATAATAACATAACGTGAGTGACGTGGGACAGATGGGTGCAGTATCTAATCAGTACTTCAACACGACAGGTTTCAATACAGACATCGCACGAAAAAGACTTTTCAGACACCCTGAAGCCTATGAACCAATCACATTGACCCGATTGTAAGTAGCGTCTCACTGCTGAAGGTCACATGCTTCTTGATCCAGTTTATAGAGAACTCATTCATCGTCTCATTCAACACAAGATGATTTGCTCCAGACCTAGTAACCCATGGAAACCAACCAGACCAGTAAATGCTGGTTGCTACAGGTTACTATGAAGCAAATGTTAGACCCGTTATTACATTACTTCCTATTTTTATGGCAACTAAAACAGTTGCCATAGATGCCATATATGCTTTCACCCCTTAAATAACGGGAAGTAGATTTCATATATACAGGACTTCCAGCAGAGACCGGCTCAACTGGAGCACACAACACAAAAAACTAAAAACAAAAAGAGAGATGCACAGCTCCCCCACCGGATACCCTTCTCCCAGGCAGTATGTTTTGTCTGCCGATTAAGTACCCAATGAAACAGAGGACAGCAAAATCCCCTGATAAACAACCCCCCTCCCCTCTTAATCAGGAAGAGAAATATTTGTAAACATTGCGACTGAGAGGGTTGGATGAGTCTCAGAGATTCCGGAGCTCTTTAGTAGTGATTATTATGATCCTGGTATCTTTAAAGGACCTATGTGATCATGATGACCTCATAAAATGTCTTTTGTCCAGGACCTTTTTAGCAGATGACAGAAAAGCTATGAGCACCTCCTCTATCAAGAACAGATGTTTGTCCTCCGCATCAGGGCAGCAGTTGTGCATGAACTCGGCCAATCGCAGGAGATACTCAATGTTGTGTCCGGCGCAGCCGCTGCATGCCAAGATTTGGGCTGCAATCTCTTCTTCAGTGGCTGGACCCAGGTAGCGGGGATTTTGAGGTGTGGCTATATAAACCAGTGCCAGTATCACTCCTTCCTCTCCTTCGTCCTGGGGGTAGAACTTGACCAGTTTAGTGATGTAGCCCCCGAGGACAGACTCTCGTACATCCAGGTGCTCCAGGGACGACTCAATCTGCTTGCCACGCACCTCATAGGCTATACCCCACGTGCACTCCTGCAATCAGACAGAAAACTGGTCATTACAATATCCAAACGTTTGCCAAACAATGCAGTGCCAATAGGATTATCGAGGGTCGGATTAAATTCTAATTTTCGAGTTTTTTTTTTTTTTTTAATGATCAGAACGGTCAACTAGGGAGTTATTCATATTTGAGTTTTTCAAAGAATTTAAATTAGATTTTCAAGATCTATCATACACTGGCCCTTTAATAACTCTAATGCGACACCTAAAACCTGCTGTTTAAGTCAATGGGAAACGATCAATTTGTAGTTGTTTGCAGCCTTCCTGACATTGAGTTTTGGAGAGAAAAACTATTTTTATAATAAACTTGGTCGAATTTCAAGTTCATTAAAAAAAAAAAAAAACCCCAGACAAGTCACATGAATTCAAAATTAACCCCTTGCTAAACGTGCCTCCCAGTATAACGTATGTGGAGGGCAAATATTCTTGGAAAAAAGTCCTCTATTAATTCCTATGGAACACGGCTACAGCCTTCGGTAGGATTCACAACCTTATGCAATATATGTAAATATATCAATTCCATTCACTATAGGAGACCTGGCCTGCAAGGAAGTTTTGCCAGGTAGCGTCTTCCTAAATCAGGGGGATTTGGCTGAAAATACCTTATTTATGTGCTCGGAATGGTTAGTCTCTTTCTATTCTGTTGGACTAAGGGGTGTAGGGGGGGATCTATTGCATGTACGGATATACTCACCGAATAATCTTCTTGTAAGGTCACGACACGGCCGGGCTGCAGAGAAAACAAGAGGAAAGTGGTTGAGAGATCAGACAGCGATTATGCAATGGGTTCACTTAAAATACTCCAATCAATCACCCAAATGAGGGAGAGAAAGTGTTCATTCAGTTCTATTCGCTCCAATAAACTCTATATCTGCATATTATTACAAACTACTGGCTGGCAAGAACCCCACAACAGTGGCCCCCAAACAGGTCCAGACTGAGAATTAAAATAGGTCCTGGCATTTCAAGTACACAGAGGCCCAAACAGCCCCCACCAGCCCACTAAATACGAACTTTCTATGGTATATTATAAGAGCCCCACTGGCATTTGCCAGAACTCACAGATTGCCAGTCCGGGCCTGCCCCCATAGTTCTACGTTGCAGACAGGCTTGTGCTCACAGGCCAGATATGAATAGTGGGGCTGGTATCCGAGAAACTGGATCACGGTAATGGCTTTACTGCTCTGCTGGTATAGATGTGTGGCTGCCCATATCTCTGGCATCAGTACGGAGTTTCCCCAGGTCCCTGGCACAGCTGCTTTAGCTGTATCCCAATGAGCCGACACCCTCAAACTAGCATAGCAGAATCAGCTGCCCCCCACTCCCTAGCAC
>CM044446.1:91484801-91508777 GCA_024363595.1 Xenopus borealis | reverse complement strand
CCCCCACTCCCTGGCACCCATAGACAGGCTGCCCCCCACTCCCGGGCACCCATAGACAGGCTGCTCCCCCCATGGCACACATAAGGTTACAGGAGCGAAGCTCACCATTTGGGGGCTGCCTCTGTGATACGTGTCCCCTTGCCAGAACTTGCGGCTGTAGCCTGGGACGAATCCCACTTTGCTGGAGGTAAATTCGAAGTTCGGCTTCCACACCAAAGAGCCGTATCCGAAGATCCAGAGGGACTGCTGGGAGGCAGGTATCTCCATGCTGAGGTTGTTAGGCATGACCGCTAGCCAGCTGGGTCAGGGAAATCAGGCACTGTCTGATACTGATGCAAGCATTGCCGGGTTTATAAACTCACTGTACCCTGTGACCACGCCTTCAACAACGAGCCCGGCAACTCTGCAGCAAATCACAACTCCGCCACTGCACTGTTTCCTCTGAAACTGAATTTCAATTGGCTGCAGTTGCTGTACATCACCGTGACGTAAACGCCACTTCGTTCCCACTGCTGGAATGATGCAACTAGCAGAGCGGCTTACCTAGTAGTGAGGCTGCAGCAAGCAGAGCGGTGATTGCATCAGGCAGGGGGGGCGGGAGATCTCAGTGAATAGCAGAGTTGCTGCAGCTGAGCCAGTGCGCCTTCTGACTATCCCACAAAGCAACGGCAGCTCCAGCAGTGGTGTTATTCATGATGGGGCAGCACTTTCATTAGGATTTTATACCCCCCTGCTACTTTTCGCTTCCATGTATCTACTGCTCTGAGCTCCCTGCGGTGTGGGCGGGGCCTGTCCTGTTTATAACTCTCAGCCAGTGCTGCTCCTGCACTGAGGTAAAATCAAGTCATTATTTCCTCACTCAGGAGTATTTGGGCTCCACAACAACTATACAGGATTTTGCCCATAGCTGCAACGTGTCTGTGAGGTGTTGTTACACTAAGATTCAGCTTGTGGCCCCTGATTGTATTTGTGTTACACACTGAGCCCCTTATTTGCACCCCCAGTCCTTGTGGTGGAGAACCTGTGACGACTCCTCTCCCTCCAGAACAGACATTTCCCCACAGAATGACAATGAAACTATGAGACTTGTATGTGCATAGTCCCTATTATCTGCCCCACAGCCAGCGCATCAATATAATAGTCCATTAAACATTAGTGTAACTATAGACAACTATAACTATAGAGGAAGCGGGCCCTGGGAAAATGAGGGCCTGGACTGCAGGGTGTGTTTCCTCTATAGTGTCCCACTCAAATTATAGTACAGCGTTCTATAGTCCCTATGTGTCCCAGGCCCTATGAATATTTTTCTGGCGGGGACAGGAGTGCTGCTGTCCAGGATCCCCCCTGGGCACAATGCTTTGCTACAGTTGCCTACAAAAGGGGGGTCGCTGCTGGGAGAAATTTTCAAATCTGGGTGCGGATCTGGGCCAGCGGGGCCCACAAGTTCTGGGAGGCCGCCAGGTTTTTTCCCGGTGCCCTGCCTGCCCAGTCTTACCCTGCCCATATACTTATCTTTTCCCACAATTAATAACATTGGCATCAACCATCACTTTTACTGACCTGGCCGGTAAAATACCATCCAGATGGCAAGCCTAGTTACGGCCCTGGCAGTAAAGGTGGCAACCCTAAAGCTGGCCATGTCCTGCCCCATTGACAAGCCAACCGATATCCAAGTCTTCTGCCGATATGAATCGGCTCTTTTCCCACCATAAACACACCAAATATCGTACGAAAATTTGTTTCGTGCTACATTATTGGTGTGACTATGGCCACTTTAAGGCTATGGACAAGACCCAGACTGGCAATCTGTGGGTTCTGGCAAATGCCAGAGGGGCTGCTGTAAGGTGCCATAGAAAGTCAGTATTTAGTGGGCTGGTGGGGGCTGTTTGGGCCTCTGTGTACCTGAAATGCCAGGGCCTATTCTGAGTCTCAGTCCAGATCTGCTATAGGCAGACTGTGCATTGACTTTGCTGCTGTCCGCATGAGTATTTGTTTCAGGTTGAAAGAAGTGGATCCACTCCATGCTCCAGCTACATTCATTTGAACTGCTAGCATGCTGGCCCACCCGGAGGTAGGGCTAAAAAATGACTTCATTTCCCATGTTTGGGCCGATCTAATTTAAATCAACAGATATGGGCTCAGCCTGAAAAAAAAACTATTCAGGCTAAGAGCAGAACCTACGCTCAATCTGTCCATAGCCTAAAGCTGGCCATACACAGAGAGAGACGCTCATTTGGTGATGTCGCCAAACGAACAGATCTCTACCCAATATGTACACATTGAGGTGGGCGATATCGGGCTGATCCGATCGTGGGCCCAACTATCAGATCATAATGTAGGAGGACAGGCAGCCGGATCACAGGACCACATGAACGAACAATAAGGTCCGATGGGTTTTTTAACCCGGCCTGATCGACATCTGGATGACTTTCTGTCAGATATCGATTGGGGAAGCCCGTCGGAGAGCAAGACTAAAAGGAAAATATTTTTTTGCAGACTTGGAGAAGCGGAACCGATCCATGCCCCATCTTCATCCATCTGAACAGTTTCTGTGTGTGCAGTCACACCAGTCAACCTCTCCATGTTTCCATCTGACCTCCAAACTGCTCAGCTGGGTGTGACTGCATGCTATGGATCGTATTAAAATCAATAGAGACGGAGCAGGGTGTACTTCTTTAGTTCTCCTTTAAGCAACCTGGGATTGTGCAGCACCAACCTCACAGCCGCAACTGGTATTTATCATGTGCAAGGCCATCTGTAATGATTCTTCTCTCCTACTTGTGGTCACTTTCGGGGGTATATAGAAGAATAAATATTTACATGCTGTTTAAATAGACATATGCTTGTGCCTCTATACAGCCGTATCCCTTGGAATTTCCAAAGATCACCTCAGAACTGCATTTATTCTGTGTGGTAAATTACAATTTATGTCTTGTTTGGTGTGGTGAAAGGATCGGACTGGGGCTGCAAAGCTTCCTCCGGGTCCCCTGCCTGACACTCACCTCCCCCCCCCCACACACATCTATACACTCGACTTTTCTGTGTTATTTATGGTTTTTGAATTATTTGCCTTTTTCTTCTGCCTGTTTCCAGATTTCAGATGGGGTCCTGAAACCAGAGACCAAAAACCTGTTGCTGTGTTATTGTTACTTTTTTTTTTCTTCCCAGCTATAGTCAGGTGATCCCACTATCGTCTAATAAAAGGGCAACCAAATTTGGGAGTTTTAGGGCAGAACTACACGGACGATTCAGGTCTGCTTTTGGCGGATCTGACGCAGTGCGACAAAACGCATGCGACAAGTTGCATGCAACAGAAACAAGGTAAGAAATAGGAAGTCGGATGGTGTTGCAGCTTTGATCCAACGCGACATGACTGTCGGATGGAATTGCTGCGTCTGCATCCGACAGTCGTGTGACTCGTGTCAGATCAACGCACTACGTCGGATTTGCCGAAAACGGGCCTGAATTGTTCATGTAGTTCTGCCCTTACTTTAAAAGTAACAAGTAAGTTGCAGGTAAAACTTAGTCCCTTTGTAAAATGTATAAGGAAGCAATAGAATTCTTAATGAATCAGATGCAATTTGAGAGTAGGACTGGCCAGATATGGGATGACTTTGACGTAGTTGGCCAGCTTAAATATATTGCAATATATGGACAAACAATCCCTGTTGTTTAAAGGGTAAGGCATTTTTTAGTAGCTGTATGCACAAAATGTCTCATTGTCTTAACTATATTGATAATGGGTTGAGTGCAGAGGATCTTGTATTTGTCTATATGTATTTTGTGGTCACAGCCTCATTGCACCCCCACCTAATGGTTTTAAAAATTAGTGGTGAGCACAACTTTCCCTTGTTTGTTACTTTTTTTTTTTTATTGACAATGTGAAACTTAAAAATTGTTATTGACAGTGGACGGGACTATGACATGGCGATCGGCTGCTCGTCATGTCAATCGAGGAGAACCCTGCCGCTTTTCCTTATATGGAAAACCGGGCAGGCAGTTTTGCTGCCCAGGTCAAAACTGGAAAGGTGGCCCAACGCGCATAAATCTCCAGCGGGGCCCAGAGCTGCTCCCACAAGCAACACATTTGTGCCATTATTTAAAGGCAAGTAGGGGGGAGCTTGTGAGTAAAATGTTGCTCTCCAACCCCTTGGCAGGTGCTTATTTTTTTATTCCAGGCTTGGAGGCAAGTTTTAGTTGCATAAAAACCAGTTGTAGTGCCAAACAGAGCTTCAATGTAGGTTGACATTCCACATAGGGGCTACCAAATGGCCAATCACAGCACTTATTTGTAACCTCAGGAACATTTTTGCTCCCAACTCATTTTGCTTCGGAAAGTTGCTCACAGGTTCAAAACAGTGTCGGACTGGCCCACCAGAATACCAGGAAAACTCCCGGTGGGCCAAGGTGTCAGTGGGCCCTCATGCTGCTAAACTTTTGGCCTATTTCATGGCCATTCTCTATTTCTATAAGTACAAAGAGGCTAAATAGATGGAATCATTGATTATAGTATGTAAAGAAAACAAACTAGGAGAATAGAGTTTGATTGAAGCGATGAAGAATATTAGTACTGAGAGTGGGCCCCTTATCTAAGGTTTTATGGTGGGCCCCTGGTCTTAGGTTTTATGGTGGGCCCCTGGTCTTAGGTTTTTTGGTGGGCCCCTGGTGTCCCAGTCCAACACTGGTTCAAAAGGTTGTGGATCCCTGGACTAGAGGAATCCTACCCCACAGTCTGGGCTCCCCTGCGGCTACAGAATCAGATTCCTTTATAGTTTTGCCACTGGTAACCCCTGATCAAGGGGGTTTAGGGAAACAATAGTTGTAGCAGTATAGAAGCATTTCAGATTCACTTGATCTACTGCCTTTCATCACATATGTACCACATCAAGCAGTGGATCCCATTGTGTGGGTGCATGTGTTTCATTGTGGCCCTTCTCATGAGCTGAACATGTGTCAGATCATGACCTGCGTGTTCTTATTAAAATCACTGGGAACAATAGAAACTGCTTAATGGTGTTACACATTCACATGGACTCCAGTTACTGAGACATATTTCTACCGGAATTATTACTCATTTTTGTAACCACTACTCAACTGGCGCCATTATTAAACCCTTTGTTTATAACAGAGATAATAATTAGAGATTCCAGCTCAGACCTCTGTGAGATTTGCTGTGAGATAGAGAGAGCTGCATCTGGAAATTCCATGATTCATCTTAAGTACATTGCAGCAGCTTTTTGGATTAGGAAATCTCACAGGGAATGGGATTTTCTCTGAGGATGTGACACTGTTGATTTCTTGCAACTGATGGACAAAGGGATATGTCTCTTCTTAAGGTTGGGGCAGACACTTATTTCCGAAATCGAAGTTCCGCGAGTGCATTAGTGCAGGCGATTCTTAATTCAAGCAGAAGGAAGGCAGTTTGGGGAGATTGTCGCCCTCGCGCAGAAGAGTCGATTATTCGCCAGGCGACTAAATCTCCCCAAATCTGCCTGTCTGCCAGCAGAAAGGCAGTTCGGGGAGATTAGTCGCCCAAAGAAGAAGCGATTTGTTGATGGGTGACTAAACTCCCGAAATAGCAGCGTGTCACTGCCCTTAGTATGATGTAGAGATAATTTAAATTTGGATTTAAGACCAATTGAAAAGTTAAAACATACTACAAGTTAAGTTAAAGGTGAACTGCCCTTTAATACACTTATGACCAGGGAGGACCTATTTCTACTCAGGTCGTAATGCTGCTCTTTTCTTCATGCTTTAGCCGTGGTGTGGCTTGAACCTGCTGAAAGGGATACTATCATGGGAAAAAATGTTTTTTTTTTTTTAATAATAGTGCTGCTCCAAAATAATTCTGCACTCAAATCCATTTCTCAAAAGAACAAATAGATTTTTTTATATTTCATTTTGAAATCTGACATGGGGCTAGACATATTGTCAATTTCCAAACTGCCCACAGTTACTCTTTACTGCTGTACTGCAACTGCTGTACCAGCAGCCTAACAACAGAACAATGGGATTGTAACCAAATAGCAGCTCCCTAACACAAGACAACAGCTGCCTGGTAGATCTAAGAACAGCACTCAATAGTAAAAATCCATGTCCCTCTGCGTTCTATTCAGTTACATTGAGAAGGAACAACAACAGCCTGCCAGAAAGCAGTTCCCTCCTAAAGTGCTGGCACAAGTCACATGACATGGGGCAGCTGGGAAATAAGGGCCCGTAACAAGGGGTATGCAGAAGAGGCAGCTGCCTAGGGCGCAATGATAGGCGGGCACTGGGCAGCTACCTCTAACATTGCCTAACCCTAGTCCCATTAGCCCTCAGTCTCCCACAACTGTCCCACCTCTCATCCCTCCGTCTCCCTCCCTGCATTCCCTCCCTCTGTCTAACTCCCCTCCCTCCCCACGTGTGTCCCCTCCCATGCTTCATCTCACCCTAGGGTTGCCTAGGGAGCCCGGTAGTCCAGGCCCAGTCCTGTGGGAAAGTGACAATATGTCTAGCCCCATGTCAGATTTCAAAATTGAAAAAAAAAAATCTGTTTGCTCTTTTGAGGAACGGATTTCAGTGCAGAAGTCTAATGGAGCAGCACTATAACCTGATGCATTTAAAAAAAAAAAAAAAAAACATGTTTTTCCAGTATCCCTTTAACAGAAAGCCAGATCTGAATGCCTCAAACAGAAAGCCAGATCTGAATGCCTCATGTATTTGTGGGAGATCTGTTCCACTGGGAATGGGCCTAACAGCTGTGGGCAAGCTTCCCAGCCTATACATTTTGTACTGTTAAAAGCCCTAGAGACACCAGAACAAAACAAGGTTGTAGCAATCCATTCACAAGAAGCAGTTGCAGCAGGTTCCCATTTTGGTCTCATTTATTGAGATTAATGTATTCTTTGGACAAACATATAGCCCATATATAAAAAATGATCATAGGTATGTGGATGATATCTTCTTTATTTGGCATGGGGATAAAAGCACACTGATAGATAAGATCGTCAACATCTTACATTCCACACAAATTTATTTCTTAAAGGGAAACTCTCATGGGAAAACATGTTTTTTTTTAAACGCATCAGTTAATAGTGCTGCTCCAGTAGACTTCTGCACTGAAATCCATTACTCAAAAGAGCAAACATATTTTTTTATATTCAGTTTTGAAATCTGACATGGGACTAAACATTTTGTCAATTTCCCAGCTGCCCATGGTCATGTGACTTGTGCCAGCACTTTAGGAGGGAACTGCTTTCTGGCAGGCTGTTGTTTTTCCTTCTTAATGTAACTGAATATAACACAGTGGGACATGGGTTTTACTATTGAGTGCTGTTCTTAGATCTACCAGGCAGCTGTTATCTTGTGTTAGGGAGCTGTTATCTGGTTACCTTCTCATTGTTCTGTTGTTAGGCTTCTGGGGGGGGGGGAAGGAGGGGGTGATATCACTCCAACTTGCAGTACAGCAGTAAAGAGTGACTGAAGTTTATCAGAGCACAAGTCACATGACTTGGGGCAGCTTGGAAATCGACACTATGTCTAGCATGTCCCATGACGGTATCCCTTTAGGAAAATGTATATGCCAATCACGGCTTCAATCCTGTCAAGGGGGGCCTGGCTCTTTTAATAGGCGCAGCACTGCCAGGCCCCCCTTCATGCCCGGGCCCAGTACACTTGTACCCCCTGAGCCCCCCTGATGGCGGCCCTGATCGACTTACCTGAAACCCCGGGCAGGTGCTCCTATCAGCATAAAACTGCGCCGGCCCGGGGTTATACCAGTGAGCACCACAGAGTGATCCACTTCCTTCTTCTTGATTCAAATTTTCTGGGACTATCGCATGCGCAGTTGAACGAAATAGCCAACTTTTTAGTTAGGCTTTTCATTCTACTGAGCATGCGCAGCCGCGTGAAGAGGGAGGAAGAAGGAAGTGGATCACTCCGTGCTGCTCACAGTGCAGTTTTCTCACTGATAGGAGCACTGACCTGGGGTTTCAGGTAAGTCAATAGAATCACATTTGGCACCCCCAAGTACAGCAAGCCTTTCCTTCTCCTTTAAGGGACCAGGCACAATAAATCCATGAAGTTTTCTCTTTACTCCTAATTCTATCTGTACAACCTTGTACACAATGATCTGAGTTACTTGTTTGTTTACATATATGTCACAATCATTGATAACAAAGATGATGATATCAAAGGGACACACTGTCATATTCTGCACATCCATGTGAAAGTGATGAAGTTAGAGGGGTTGTTTGCCTTTAAAGAACTAAACCCTAACAGTGAATGTTGATAAAATGCCTTATTTTGTATTTATTGCACCAGCCTAAAGTTTCAGCTTGTCAATAGCAGCAATGATCCAGGACTTCAAACTTGTCACAGGGGGTCACCATCTTGGAAAGTGTCTGTGACACTCACATGCTCAGTGGGCTCTGAGCAGCTGTTGAGAAGCTAAGCTTAGGGGTCGTCACTAATTTTTAAGCAGAAAATGAGGTTGGTCTGTAATATAAACTGATGCTACAGGGCTGATTATTAAATTCTGATGTTAGTTGCACTGGTTTCTGTGCTGCCATGTAGTAATTATCTGTATTAATCTATCTGTATTTCTATAGGCACTTGGAGATATTATGAGGCAGGACTACACTGTACTATGAGTTAATGATTAAAGGGATACGGTCATGGGAAAACATGTTTTTTTCCCCCAAAATGCATCAGTTAATAGTGCTACTCCAGCAGACTGCACTGAAATCCATTTCCAATGTTGACAGGATTTTAGAGGGCAGCATGCTGCCCAGCCACACCCACATTGGTTCAGAAACACTGGGGATACGCAGGTGATATGATAGTTTTTTACATTTCTCATGTGCTGCTCTTAGATCTACCAGGCAGCTTGTGTTAGGGAGCTGTTATCTGGTTACCTTCCCATTGTTCTGTTGTTAGGCTGCTGGGTGGGGGAAAGGGAGGGGGTGATACCACTCCAACTTGCAGTACAGCAGTAAAGAGTGATCGAAGTTTATCAGAGCACAAGTCACATGACTTGGGGCAGCTGAGAAATTGACAATATGTCTAGCTCCATGTCAGATTTCAAAATGATTTCATGTCAACAAAAATTCAGTGCAGAAGTCTGCTGGAGCAGCACTATTAACTGATGAATTTTGAAGAAAAAAAAAAAATTTCCCCATGACAATATCTCTTTAAATAATGGCTGAAGAGGTTCCTGTAATTGTGTCCTGCTCCGTGATGGCTGGCAGTTAGTTTATTGTGTTATTTACACTGCACACCCGGATTTTTACTCACTGTTGCTGCTTCAGTGGTGCTGGTCATCCGTCGACCCGACAAGGTCCCCTAGCAACAAATTCTCAATCATGGATCCGCACACACTTTTTTATCTGCAGTGGGGAATACCCCTTTCCATTTATTTAATTTTTACCACCAATGTCAACGTTTCGGGGGGCACAACCTTCCTTCATCAGGTCCTGAATTATGCAAGGTTTCTTTTTTAATTCTATGAAGCCTTATTCTTGGATACAAATAAGTGCTATTTACTTGCAAATTGCTGATTTATCCCATGTTTATGCTTAAACCAGAATAGGTTGGAGGGAACCAATATAGACACATTAACGTCTGTAGAAAAACACAGCTGCTAAGGCAACATGGAAGTCATTGTAATAAATGGGATTGCCTCTGATATATATATATATATACATATATATATATATATATGCCTGACAGTTGGGGTCGGCGACCTCTCATAGGGACTTGCTGTTTGCCGTTACAACAGGGCCTTACTACATAGTGCAGATAGTGAAGTTACTTATAGTCCTTTGCAATCCAGCGTTTAGAGAGACTTGCAAAGTACCCTCAATGTTTCCGGCTCTGACTCCTTCAAAACCCATTCATCTGCGCATGTAATTTGTAACCGACTCCCCATTATTGTACATTGCTTGTGATTGTTACACAGTTAAGCTGGCCATAGACTCAAAGATCAAATTGTTCCAATCCTCTAACGATTGGACTTCCTCATCTCCCGGCCTGCCACTAACTTTCAGATTAAATAAAGTAGTAAAAGAACAGATCAGACGATGTTCTGCCCCTGACAGGGATCGTAGGAAAGTTTATGTCCGACAAAACCTAGTGACAGTCTCCCACTGAAAATCATACGGTCGGCAATACACGCAGAGATATTATCGACAGCCGAGAAATGTTCTAACCTGTCTGATCGACCAAACAACCAATCTCCGCCGCACAAAAAATGTCGGGACTAGCCACACACGGTCCGAAAATATTTGTACAATGGGTTTATTGAGTATATGGCCAGCTTTACTGTAATTAATATGCCACAGGAGAGATAGCTGTCAGAATCCTCCCTCTGACTATGCTCTGACTCATTCCAGTACAGTTGTGGGATCCATTACTTGGAAACCCATTATCCAGAAAGCTCAGAATTATGGAATCTAAAATTTTTTGGATCTAAAAATTTTAAAATGATTTCATTTTTCACTTTAAAGGGAAGCTAAAGTCTAAAATAGAATAATGTTAGAAATGTTGTATTTTGTATACTAAACATAAACATGAACTTACTGCACCACAAGCCTAATCAAACAAATGATTTATGCTTTCAAAGTTGGCCACAGGGGGCTGTCATCTTGTAACTTTGTTATACATCTTTGCAAGACCAAGGACCAGGGCCGCCATTAGAAATCACGGGGCCCCGCACAACAAAATTTTCGGGCCACCCTAGCACCCAAGCCCCGCCCCTAATCCCTGGCCACTCCACATCAAAGTTAAAAGACTGCACAGACATCAGCGATAAAAACGTAACCCCCCCGAGGCTCCCTTATAAGTTAAAAAAGAATTTGGCGCCAGGCCCCCCCATTAAAAAACAATGGTGCCAGGGCCCCCCATAAAACGTTTTTTAAAAAATTGGTGGTCAGGGCCCCCAACAAGTTAAAAAGAAAATTGAGGCCCCATAAATATATATTTTTTAAGAATTTGTGGTCAGGCCCCCCAAGTTAAAAAAAAAAATGGGGGCCCCATAAAACATTTATTTTTTTTAAAATTGGTGGTCAGGCCCCCCCGACAAGTTAAAAAAAAAATTTGGGCCCCAAAAAATATATTTTTTTAAAAATTAGTGGTCAGGCCCCCTAACAAGTTAAAAATTGGGGCCCAAAAAATAAAAAAAAATTAAAAATTGGTGGTCAGGCACAGGTCAAATAACATCTGCCATAGAAGCCAATACAGCAAGAGTGATTAATAATCAGAATACAGAGACTGCACTGCGTCTGTGGATACAAATCTCTACACAGTCGTTGGCTGCTTTACAGGGAAACAAACAAAGCTGCTTGAGTTCTGGGTGGGGTCATTTGAAAGTATGATCTTTTCCCTGCAGAACAGGTAGGGACCATCTGAAGTTTCCTATCTGCAGCTGTTAGAGCAAGTAAAACAAAGGGGAATTTCACTGCATACAGTCAGGTTTATTATAAAAACAGTAGACCTTTTTTAATTAAAGTATATTTAAGATAGATTTTTTTTTCATTAAAGAAAGTAAAAACAGGGTTTTATTTTTCTGCCTTTACATCCCTTTTAATCTTAAACAGTAGTTTATACTTGATCCACACTAACATACAATTAATCCTTGCTGGGAGCAAAACCAGACTATTTGGTTTATTTAATGTTTACATGATTTTCTAGTAGATCATGATATTTGTCAATATGACTGCACCACAAGTGGAAAGGTCTTACATAAAAGGGACAATGTCACAATGGTAACTCCAGCCAATCCTTGTTATTTTCATAGAACTAGGTCAAGCAGATGTATATATTGTAAATGAAAAGATTTGTAATGGTAATTAGTGGAAGCATCATATAAACGAGTCCCTTGGTTTAGAGAGATAATCAGCAAGAGCATAGAGGTTTCCTATAGCTTTCTACCTCCGATTCACTCTTTAAAGGTCAAGTATATCCTAAAGTTACATAGTTAGTTACATAGTTAAATTGGGTTGAAAAAAGACAAAGTCCATCAAGTTCAACACCTCCAAATTAAAAACCCAGCAACACACACACATCTCCACTCTTTCACACAAACCATATATGCCCAGATCTATGTTAACTGTAGAGTTTAGTATCAAAATAGCCTTTGATATTATGTCTGTCCAAAAAATCATCCAAACCCCTCTTATAGTCATTAACAGAATGAGCATCACAACATCACCCGGCAGTGCATTCCACAACCTCACTGTCCTCACTGTGAAGAACCACCTACACTGCTTCAAATGAAAGTCCTTTTCTTCTAGTCTGAAGGGGTGGCCTCTGGTGATCCTCTTTATGGGTAAAAAGGTCCCCTGATATTTGTCTATAATGTCCTCTAATGTATTTGTAAAGTGTAATCATGTCCCCTCGCAAGCGCCTTTTTTCCAGAGAAAACAACCCCAACCTGGACAGTCTACCCTCATAATTTAAGTCTTCCATCCCCCTAACCAGTTTAGTTGCACTTAGTCTCTGCACTCTCTCCAGCTCATTTACATCCCTCCTAAGGACTGGAGTCCAAAACTGCACTGCATACTCCAGATGAGGCCTTACTAGGGATCTATAAAGAGGTATAATTATGTTTTCATCCCTTGAGTTTATGCCCTTTTTTATGCAGGACAGAACTTTATTTGCTTTAGTAGCCACAGAATGACACTGCCCAGAATTAGACAACTTGTTATCTATAAAAACCCCAAGATCCTTATCACTTAAGGAAACTCCCGACACACTGCCATTTAGTGTATAACTTGCATTTATATTGTTTTTGCCAAAATACATAACCTGCATTTATCAACATTGAACCTCATTTTCCCTGCTAAATTTTCATTGGTGAATGCCTATAATGGCATCACTTTGTGGTAACATAGGTGTTTGTGCCTGGAGTATTAACCTCCCTGTTTCCCAGATTATGCTCACAGTGACAACAGATTACCTCATCAGGGGCGTAACTACAGAGGAAGCAGACCCAGTGGCTGCAGGGGGGGCAGGAGGTATAGGGGCCCAATGAGGCCCAAATGCATATAATTTCAATCATTATTGGTAAAACAGGCCAACCTCTAGATATTTTGGGGGCTTGAAAAAGATTTTGCTGTGGGGCCTAGTTACACTTCTCTACCCCATGCTTGATGCTGGAATGACATATAGGACATGTAAAGCCTACTGAGGGAGGGGGCCCAAGTGGGTTAGATGAGGAGAAGGAATCTTAAGTGATTCAGGGGATGCCGTAGTCTTACTATTAACGTTTAAACAACCAGAGTGGCAGGTATTTAAAGATTTAAAATAGGCTGTTCTCTTATTACATGTATGTATGGGGGGTTAATATGTCCTTTAAGCAGGGGATTATAAGGATGTTGACAGCAAGTCATGCTGAGACAATGGCAAACTCATTTGATTTTGCAAACTGGTCACCCCAAATAATTTTTTTGCATGGAGGGGTCCGACTCTTTTTAGTTAGGCCACTGTCATGGAGGTTATTCTTCAGTGAGATCATTACACAGTCAGTGTAAAATGAATGCAAAGTTCTAATTGATAGCTATGAGCACCTATCCTTTGCTCGTGGGACAGCAGTTAAAGGGGTTGTTTGCCTTTGCATTAACTTTCAGTATGATGTTGGAAGTGATATTCTGAGACAATTTGCAATTGGTTTTCATTATTTTATTATTTCTGACTTTTGAGTTATTTAGCTTTTTAGTCAGCAGCTCTCCAGTTTGTAATTTCAGCATTCTGGTTGCTAGGATCCAAACCACCCTAGCAACCATGCACTGAATTGAATAAGAGACTGGAATATGAATAGGAGAGGACCTGAATAGAAAGATGAGTGTTATAAAGAATTGTTATGCTATTTTTGGGCTACGTCCAGCTAAATCAATAGAGCGAGGCTTACACTTGACTCTCAAGGTGGCCATACACAGGGAGATCTGCTCATTTGGTGGTCAGATCGCACGACCAATTCAACAAACAGATGCGGCCACAATCCGACGGGAATTTTTTAAACCCTGCCTGGCTGAGTTTCAGCCAGATATCGATTGGGGAAGCCCGTCAGAGGGCCCAACACATGGGCCCATAAGCTGTCAACTTAGTCTGTCAGCAGCTTTTATCGGCCCGTGTATGGGAGCCTTAACGCAGAAGGTATTAAAAATGGTGTAGTTGAATTATAAATCACATAGGCTACTGTGCATAAAAATAAGAATAGGACCCCAGGAGGTTTTTGCAGCAACAAAACAGTCAAGTGTATTCAGGACTGGAATGAGAATTAAAATAGGCCCTGGCATTTCAGGTACACAAGAGGCCAATCAGCCCACATAGAGGCCCAAACAGTCCCCACCAGCCCACTAATTACTGACTTTCTATGGGACCTTATAGCAGCCCATCTGGCATTTGCCCTAACCCACAAATGGCCAGTCCGGGCCTGAGTGTATTTGTCCAAGACCAAACCTCCCAACGGTCCAGTTTTTCACGGGACAGCCCTGATTTTGACAGCTCAACCCGCAGTCCCGGATCGTTACTGAAATGTCCTGAATTTTAATTTGATCTCCTGCATCAAAGCCATAAAAAGATAAAAGGTTTCTAAAACTTACTTGGCCTTTGGCAGAGAGCCCAGAATATGGTGCATTTAGAAACATTTGTTGCAATTTCAGATAAGCTAAGAAGTAATTGTAATAATTTAAGATAAGTAGGTCTCTTGGGGAAACTGTGACTTGCAGCTTAAATGGCAATTCACCTTCATTAGCAAAACTGTAATAACACATAAAACCTAAACCCCAAAAATTCCCATGTGTTCAAACTTTCCATAACCCTCTTTTTATTTCCAAAATGAATGTTGCCATGTCACACGTGTTACATAACACACAGGTAGTAACTATATTACACTTTGCATACTGTCACAGTGAATATGTGGACGTTTGAAATAAAATGCACACAATTTATATGTACTTAGTGATGTTTGTGTGCATGCTGTGCTGTTACGTGGCAGCTTTCATGTGTTATTCCTCCATAGCTGTTAATTGATGCTTGTTGTCACTGTGTAAATACATTATAATGATATATTATCAGCTTATAATTGGATTGAGCCAAGCTCTACAACTAATCTATAATATCTGTCAGTTGAGGCAGAACATTGTGCTTTCTCTTGAACATAATAGAGGCCTGTCCTTTGATTTCCCTGCAGAACTGTGCTCACTACAGGCATATACAATAATCTGATGTTAGCTCTCAGTACAGGCTATGGAAAAAAAAAAAAAACTAGGGAGTTTTTCATGGGAAAACATGTTTTTTTCAAAATGCATCAGTTAATAGTGCTGCACCAGCAAACACATTTTTTATATTCAATTTTGAAACCTAACATGGGGCTAGACATATTGTTAGTTTCCCAGCTGCCCTCAGTCATGTGACCTGTTCCTGCACTTGATGGATCTACTTCCTGGCAGGCTATTTCTGCTACTTAAAGGGGAAATAAACTACGCCAGCGCTAAACCCGTCCCCCCATGGCCTACCTCCCCCCCCAGGCTATTGCCTCTAACTTGTATATTACCCCAAAACGCAGGTCCCTTCATGCAGGGTCACAGGTGCCATCTTCGGCCACAACATCTTCCTTCTTCCGTCGGTGGCGCATGCACCGTAGGAGGCATCTGCTGGTTTGTAATATTGCACATGCGCCTGAAGTTCAATCGGCCAACTTTGTGGAAATCTCAACAAATCTGCTAGTGTGGATTAACCCTTATCTGGTAAACTTCCTATTATTCTGTTGTTAAGCTGCTGGGGGGAGGGGGTTGATATCACTCCAGCTTGCAGTACAGCAGTAAAGAGTGACTGAAGTTTATCAGAGCACAAGTCACATGACTGGGGGCAGCTGGGAAACTCACAATATGTCTAGCCCCTTATCAAATTTCAAAATTAAATATAAAAAATAGTTTGCTTTTTTGAGAAATGGATTCAGTGCAGAATTCTGCTGGAGCAGCACTATTACCTGATGCATTTTGAAAAATACATTTTTTCTCATGACAGTACCCCTTTAAGTCAAGTTATATGTACAGTCATTCTTGTGAGGCCACAACCCCAAATCATTCTCCATAGACTTGTAGGCTAAACCCTTTTTTTAAACCACAACTTGAGATATTCGAGGTGATAAGAAAGGTTGTGGCCAGCCAGCCTTAAAGGGGAACTAAACCCCCCAGCATAAGCCCCTAAACTTCCAGGCAATGCCCCCCTCCCCTCAATGTGCTTTAGTGTAAAAACAAATTCTGACCCTTAAATGCAGAGGTCACCATCAATATTCCCATGTGTCGCTGCCCTTTAAAGGGATACTGTCATGGGAAAAAAAATTTTTTTTCTAAATGCATCAGTTATTAGTGCTGCTCCTGCAGAATTCTGCACTGAAATCCATTTCTCAAAATCTGACATGGGGCTAGACATAGTGTCGATTTCCCAGCTGCCCCAAGTCATGTGACTTGTGCCCTGATAAACTTCAATCACTCATTACTGCTGTACTGCAAATTGGAGTGATATCACCCCCTCTCTTTTTCCCCTCCAGCAGCCTAACAACAGAACAATGGGAAGGTAACCAGATAACAGCTCCCTAACACAAGATAACAGCTGCCTGGTAGATCTAAGAACAGCACTCAATAGTAAAATCCCATGTCCCACTGCGTACTATTCAGTTACATTGAGAAGGAAAAACAACAGCCTGCCAGAAAGCAGCTCCCTCCTAAAGTGCTGGCACAAGTCACATGACATGAGGCAGCTGGGAAATTGACAAAATGTCTACCTCCATGTCAGATTTCAAAATTGAATATAACAAAATCTGTTTGCTCTTTTGAGAAATGGATTTCAGTGCAGAAGTCTGGTGGAATAAGACTATTAACTGATGGGTTTTGAAAAAAACATGTATTCCCATGACAGTATTCCTTTAATTGTTTTCCCCAACAAAATGCAGTCTAATAAAGGCCCACACTCACGGTTAAGGAAACAGTAGTTAAAAAAAAATGAACTACATCAGTGCTAGGATTTATAATCTGACATCATATGCATAATGAGCGAGTTACAACACTCAATTACAACACTCATTATGTGCATGCCTGTTCCCCAACATGGCCGCTCACAACGGAAGCTCTTTCTCAATGTGGGTTTCCTGGTACTGGTGGGGACAATTAATTAAAAAATAACACAGTTTCCCTCAACAAGAGTGTGGCTTCTATTAGACTGCACCTTTTGTGGGGGAAATATTTTAGCGTAACTGGTGCCCTTTAAACATGACCTTTAATGCTAAATTTAGTCAATGTTCTAAAGGAGAAGTAAAATGTTATTCACTGGGTGGTGGGCATATTTGTTTGGCACACCCCAATGAATATAGCTGTTAACTCCCTAGGCTGGCACTCCTCCTAAATAAAAATCGCACTGGCAGTGTTACTATTGCATTCTGGGAGTCCCAGTATAAAGATACAGTATTCCCAGGCCGGGTACAATTTGCACCAAAGAGCAGTGCTAGCTCGGGATCTAAGGTTAGGGTTTATTTTCACTGATCTCCAATAAAGCTGCATGGATAAAAATGCCCCCAAACCCATTGCCTTGAGGCATGATAATTGTACCAACTCATACCTCCCAGCTGTCCCGTTTTCATCGGGACAGTCCCGTCTGTGACAGCTCAACCTGCAGCCCCGCGTTTGTACTGGAAAGGCCCGACTTTCTCTGCACTGAACAAGGTTTCTAACTCAATTGGATTTTGGCAGAGAGACCAGAACAACTAAAAGGAGCAAATAAGATACTTTGTAACAATTTTGAGATAAGCAAATAAGTAATTGTAACAACTGAGGTCCCTTGGGAAAAGTTAGACTCACAGCTTAAAGGGCAATTCACCTTCATTAACAAAACTGTAATAACCGAAGAAAAAAAACAGAAATATGTTCAAACTTTCATAACCTGCTAAATTTTCTAAAATGAACATTGTAATTAGGGGCTGTGGCCACAAAAATTTGCGCAGGAAATTATTTTGTCCCTCTTTTTATTTCCGAAATGTTGGGAGGTATGTAATGTAACACATTGCAAAGCTCCACAATGAACCCTGCTCTCTCTTTTTTTATTCCGTATGATCATCTGTGTGCATAACCCTTGCTTTATATGTCATTCGCAAGGCTTAAGGTTACCAGATCCCACAAAATATTGGAAACACTGAAAATCCAGTTTCACAATCAGAGCAACCCAGCATGTGACCCCTGATTAATCAAATGATCTGGTAAGGGCCCTTACACACAAGCGTTTTTACCTGCGCTCCCCTGCATTCCGTTTTGCTGCGTTCAGCCGCAGGGGAGCGCAGGTATAAACGCACTCAATTATTTTCAGTGGGGCTGTACTCACACGAACGCATGTAGGCACCAAACGCAGGTTCAGACGCAACATGCTGCATTTTTTCTGCATTTGGCGCCTACATGCGTTCGTTTGAGTACAGCCCCATTGAAAATAATTGAGTGCGTCTATACCTGCGCTCCCCTGCGGCTGAACACAGCAAAACGGAACGCAGGGGATCGCAGGTAAAAACGCCCGTGTGTAAGGGCCCTTACACTGTCCAAGCTTTGCCGGCTGCAGACTGAATGTTGCACTAGGAGTCGGTGCAAGTGGTAAGTGAAAGGATCTGTTTACCAATCTAGAGGTCAGGTGGAATTATTTTGCCTCAATCAGATTTTTTTTTTTCTGAGCTAAGTACGTAATTTAAAACAAAACAAACAAATTTATTGGAAAAACCTTTAGGTTCCCAGGAAAGCTATGAGCTTTGGGACAGTACAATGGTTATCTATTACAGCATGCCTTCTGTGTACAAACCCCCCACCCTTCTCTAAACACCGGACCTGATGTGCAATCATATATGCAGCTCTTACACTTAGCGTAGAACTCCATGGTGCGCCTCGAGCCATCACAAAACGCATGAAATGTGTTGGATGTCCTGAAGATACAGGAAGTGAATGAGAAATCCCAGGTAAGAACTACATTTATCCCACTGTCGGATGAGGACGCAGCATGCAGTGTCGACATGTTAGTTCGAGGCACACCCAGGGCTGTATTCATATATAGGCACCCGGGTGCCTTAAAGGGCAACTATCGCTAAAAAAAGTTACCCCCAACCAAAGTTGTGGGCTGATAGAGCCTGCATTCCGGTAGGGGATAACACCGGGTGGGAGCTCCTGGTGCGAGCCGCCATGACAGTGGACGAGCATGCGCATTAAGAAAAATGTCTTAGTGACCTCATTTCACTATGCGTGTGACGTGACACACACATAAATGCAGAATGCGGGCTCTATCAGCCCACACCTTTAGTTGGGTGTAACTTTTTTTAGCGATAGGTGCCCTTTAACTAGTACATCCCCTCACCCCCCGCCACAGATTTCCTATTGAAATCCAGTGACTGAGGGGTAGAGGGGCCGAGTCAGTGCCGAAGTGAAGTCACGCACATGGCGCAATGATGTCACTTACGCAATAGGGCCAAACTTGGTGAGCGGAAGTGACGTCACCCGCACGGCGTGCTGACGTCATTTCCGTGACGTAGGGGGTGTATTTAGGTCCGATGCCTAGGGCAGAATCAAACCTAAATACAACCCTGGATGCACCCTGGAGTTCTACCTGGCCATACACGGGCTTCCCTAATCGATATCTGGCTGATCTATTTACATCTTTCTTTTTTTAACTCGGAGGTGAAAAACCCCTTTAAAGCAAAAGACTGGCATTAGAATTCTAAATGGACGTATCTCAGAAACTGCTAAAACACAAAATGTAATATATATTGCAAAGTGATCAGAAAAGCAATTTGAGTAAGGTACATCAATTCTTTTTTGGGTGTAGATCCATAAATTGCCATAAGAGGTAAATTAAGCATCAGAAACAGGAGGCTGGGCCCTATATTACAAAGTTTGATGCTATGCACACTGGCCTATATAATCATTATTTATACTCCAGCTCTCAATATATTTATTCTATACTGATTCTTATGTCCCAGTCAGCAAATAACTCACATTCCGGCTATGACAGATGCTCTGCTCATCATTTATATACTGTGGCTACAACAGGTTTTATGCGACAGCAATTCCTCATGATTTTCACCTCTGGTATCATTAATGCTCGGGCAGAAATAATACAAACAGGAAGTAATTAATACAATTCTATGATCTATGATGGGAAGCAATTTACTCCTAGTGAATCATTATACAGGACGTTTTTTGCTCCATTCTTGTTAGTCTCCGCCCTACAATTTTCATTTGGATTAGTATCTATGTGATTTAACCTCATGCTTTCAGATACACATCATAAACATTTACATGTTCTACAGTTACTTCCAGTCACTTACCAGGACATATCTACTGATAGTCCTCTTGTGTTTATTCCTCCAGCATCTTAAAGGGAAACTGTCATGGGAAAACATGTTTTTTTCAAAACACATCAGTTAATAGTGCTGCTCCAGTAGACTTCTGCACTGAAATCCATTTCTCAAAAGAACAAACAGATTTTTTTATATTCAGTTTTGAAATCTGGCATGGGGCTAGCCATTTTGTCATTTCCCAGCTGCCCCTGGTCATGTGACTTGTGCCAGCACGGTAGGAGGGAACTGCTTTCTGGCAGGTTGTTGTTTTTCCTTCTCAATGTGACTGAATAGTACGCAGTGGGACATGGGTTACTATTGAGTGCTGTACTTAGTTCTATCAGGCAGCTGTTATCTTGTGTTAGGGAGCCGTTATCTGGTTGCCTTTCCATTGTTCTTTTGTTAGGCTGCTGGAGGGGAAAAGGAGAGGGGGTGATATCACTCCAACTTGCAGTACAGCAGTAAAGAATGATTGAAGTTTATCAGAGCACAAGTCACATGACTTGGGGCAGCTGGGAAATTGACAGTATGTCTAGCCCCATGTCAGATTTCAAAATTAAATATAAAAAAATGTGTTTGCTCTTTTGAGAAATGGATTTCAGTGCAGAATTCTTCTGGGACAGCACTATTAACTGATGCATTTTGAAAAAAAAAATTTTTCCATGACAGGATCCCTTTAACTTGTCCTTTGTCAGTTCTGCTCATGGCAGAATGTTTTGCTCATTATAAATCAGGAAACCCAGGGCTGCTCATGCGGCACGGAGCGGCCAGTTACCAGGGGTGGCAAAAAGCTGCCTCTGTTAACTTTAAGAGCCAAATTTCTGTTTTTTAAAATGGAAATTCAGCTCTTCTAGTGCAGCAAGCTCTATTGCGCTCTCTGCACTAGCGATGCGGCCCCTCCTCCACCCGCTCCGATGCTACAAGTTAGAAGCACGGAGCGGCAGCAGCCCCTGAAATGCCCCTGAGGAAACATTACTGAGATAGGAGGCAAACGTGTGATGAGCAGATTCAAACTAACAATCTGTGTACAATCTGTGATTCTGGCAAATGGCTGGAGGGGCTGCTATGAGATGCCATAAACTATTTAAGGATGAAGACACACATAGATACTAGTAGCAGCTACATCGTGTGAGAGCGTGGTCTCAAAGGGAAGTTGGGTTAGCCATGGTGGCCGGCTGGATACCTCAGAAATTGTGAGCGCTCTGTGACAACTGGCTGACCAACTGACACAGCTGGCCTGGAATGGTAATTTTGAGAGTGTTTTCAGACACAGATCCTGTACCTACAGCTGAAGAGTTGGAGAGATTCCATTGTTGTGAAAGGTTGGACTGACACTGAGACAACTATGAGAAAGATCCTTGAGAGTCTCCATATTCCTGCAGCGGATATTCTTAAATCCTATATGGTTGGTCAACCCGACACTACTTCTTCAGGTGATCTGATTGAAGTCCTGGAGATGACGTTTGGCCCTGTAGAGAGTGCTACAGAGATGCTCTATCTCTTCCATTCTACCTTCCAGGAAGAGAAGGAAGAGTTGTCTGCATATCTTGTGCAGCTAGAACAAAGCATGAGACTGCTAGTGAGCCACAGTGGAATTACAGACGATGAAATGGATTCTCTGAGAATTCGCCAATTGAAAAGAGGGACCCTGAATTGTGACCCTGTTGCCATGACAATTAGAGCACACTACCAGGATAAGCTTCCCCCTTAGGGTTGCCACCTGTGCGGTTTTGACCTGGACAGCCCGGTATTTTGAAGGGCTGCCCGGGTCAATGCTTCCTGCCCGGTTTTCCAAATAAGGAAAACCGGGCAGGATTAGCTTGATTAACGCATCGATCGGCCAATCGGCGATCGCGTCGTCATAGCCCCGCCCCATGACATCACGGACCCGCCCCATGACGTCACAGGCCCGCCCACCGACGTCATGGGCCCCACCCCCCTGTCCGGATTCAGCCTCCGCAAAAGGTGGTAACCCTATTCCCCCTGGGCATGTTGCTCTGTTGGAGAGAGGAGGCGAGAGTTGGCAGAGGTGTGCGGGTCAAACAGAGTTCCACTTCAGGGCATACAGAGAAATCACCTGCTGATGCAAAACTGTTGGAAGAGAACAAGAACCTTTGAAAAGAGTTGGAGGAGTTAAAAGTGAGAGAGACTATCTAAGAAAGCCAAACCCCCAGCTGAGGCTAAGAAAGTTACTGGTGTGGCAAGCTTGGTCACATCCAGCCAAATTGTCCAGTTCCTGATGAAGGTGAAACCCAATCCACACTGTATAATGTAAGCCGCAGACATAGAAGATTCTATTGGAGATGTCCGATGACCCCCGATAAATCTAAAGGACTTGGTCTGGGTAAGTGCAGGTCTCCAGGTAAGGCCAATGTTAGGGTCTTAGGTAACAGTAGTAATACAGACATTATTGACTGTTTTGCTGTCCAGGCATGCATGGGCAAACGGCAAGCGAGGATGTTGCCGGTTTGTCCAAGGGGAGACTGTAGGGGACCATAGAAATCCTTCCCCTGTTTTCCTGCCTGTGACATCATCCAGCGAGGTTACAGGCTGGACAGTGATCCAATTGGCTGGGCACCCCAGTGCATCCTTGGGAGAGAGGGTGTGCCTGACTTTAGAGCCTTTTGTACAGGGTCTCTGACAGAGTCTAGCAACTGTTGTGTGGTGAAAGATCTAGCCAGAACCAAGTCCTGTGAAACTGTTCAAGCTGTTGAGTGCCCATTCTGTTCCCTGCCAAGTTGCTAGAGACTCAGAAGGAGAACAGCGCCACTGGTGAGATTGATTTTGTCTGCAGAGCTGCCTGGAATCTCCAGTGTGACTGCCTCTGAGAGCACCCCGGTGAGTGAGCCACCCAAGGGAGGATACTGGCAAGGATACAAGTGTGGGGCCACAATTTGAGGACTGGTCTTGTGTACTTACCTGCTACGTTGGAGCGGCTGCTAAGTTCTAAAGGGAGAGATACTTTTGGGAAAGGTAGCACTTCCTGGGGTGTAAGAGCTCTGGGTTTGGGACATTCCATTTGAACTGAACTGTGTGGTTATTACTCCTTCCAGAGGATTGGGACTTTGATAATAAAAAGGACTGTGTTGGGCTCAGGTACCTAATAGTTATTTAGGTAGAGTCTCCCCATGTCCTAGTGCAGGAGTTTGTATTAGATTGTCCAGGTTCTTACTACTGTTTGTTTCATTGGCAAACTGTGTGTATGTTTTATTATTCCTAGTGGAACCCTCCTGAGGTGTGTTCCTGCGCTGTAAATCCCAGTTCCCAGTACTTTCCATACACAAAAGGGACTCAGGGCCCCTGGACTGCCAAGGATTAACTGTTATTTAAAGAGACTGTAACCAAATTAGGGTTATATAGTTTTGTTTTAATTATTTGCCTTCTTCTTATCATTCTTTTCAGCTTTTGGACCCTAGCAAACAAATTGCTGGAGATCTGAATAAAAAGCTCAAAACCCATGAATAATAAATGAAAACCAATTGCAAATAGATTCAGAATATCACTGTATCATAGTCTATTATTCAAATTAATACATGGTCGTTAAATTGATTTAAATAAAAAGATAAATAACTCACAAATTAAAAAAAAAAAAACACAATAAAAAATGAAAACCAATTCCACCCACCCCAGTA
>CM044446.1:91415320-91482297 GCA_024363595.1 Xenopus borealis | reverse complement strand
TTGTAGGGACCTATAGGATTGCTATGCCCCTATAGAGTTAAATCCCTACCCTTCTTTATTTCTTAGTTACTAGGCAGATACCTAATTCACTGTTACACCACTAGTTATTGATCAAGAGGGTAATGACCACTTCTTGCCACGTTGCCTTATAGTGTTGGAAAGGAATGGCCTCTTCCTCTTTGGCTGCTGGTGTCCTTAGCATCTGGATGTGTCCGATTGAGCCTGGGTACACCAAGGCCCAGTAATGCCTTTGCCCTGAAGGGACCTGAATAGGGATGCACCGAATCCAGGATTCGGCCTTTATCGGCCGAATCCGAATCCTTCTGCCTGGCCAAACCGAATCCGAATCCTAATTTGCATATGCAAATTAGGGCCAGGGAGCTAAATCACGTGACTTTTTGGCACAAAACAAGGAAGTAAAAAATGTTTCCCCTTCCCAACCATAATTTGCATATGCAAATTAGGGTTCGGATTCGGTTCGGTATTCGGCCAAATCTTTCGGGAAGGATTCGGGGGTTCGGCCGAATCCAAAATAGTGGATTCGGTGCATCCCTAGACCTGAACCTTCAGAGATCAAGTCGGGGACCAGGAAACCCCATGAATTAGGTTAGCAAGCACAGGGTATTCAGGCATAAATTCTCAATCCGCACCCTACCCGGCCCTCTGTTGCCCCTCTATTTATAGACCTACACCCAACCCACCCCAGAGTGATGTCACAAAAGGGGCAGGGGCGGTCTTGAGTCTATAAATGTAGGCGCTGGAAGCTGGCAATGCTAGGTCCTTCAACCCGAACATTTGGTGCAGGATTCAGTCTGAACCCTCCTGACCAGCGGATCTAGTCGGAGGGCCCCACACATAGGCCAATAAGCTGCCAACAAGTTATTGGGTGGAAAGGAGGATGTCTACGAGCCTTCCCCACCCTTCCTTCATGAATACAGTGTTGCAGAACACCGCCAACATTGTATTCAGGGAATCAGCTGCAACTTTCTGCTCTTCAAAATGCCAATTCCATATCCATGCAGCCATTAGGGTTAGGGCAGATTTGGGGATATTTAGTCGCCTGGCGACTAATCGCCTCTTCTGCAAGGGGCCAACCTCCCCGAACTGCCTTCCATCTGTTTGAATGAAGAATCGCCTGTGCTACTGTTCTTGCGGTGCTTCAATTTCTGAAGTCGCCCAAAGTGGCCTCACGAGGAATGCAACCACATTTACTCTTGGCACAAAAACGTTCTTTAAGACAGTAAGTGCAGTTTCATATGTTTCATTGGGTAATGGTTATGTATAGAATATACGCTGTCCCAGGCAGTGAATAAGTATGCTTTCTAGCCGAAGAAATCTCCCATTGGTCAGCAGCAATAATGTAATTGTCAAACATAGATCCAAGCAGTAAAAGGTATGGTAGGCTCACCAGAGTTTGGGAGAAAAGCTGCCGGCTGCTGCAGAGGTAGAAGAGACATCTCGTCGCCAATTTGTTGTGTTTTGATAGCTGAGGATGAGCAGAGTATAACAGTGCTTTATTAGCAGGTTCATGCAGCCATTACACTTCAACTTTCATTCTGTTAAACTGTGTATACAGTATAACTCTGTGCACAGAAACACCTACAGGCCATTTGTACAAACACCACACTTTCACTTGGTAAATGTGAGTAGTATGCAAGAGAAAGGAGGGGAATGTGCTAGAAAAACCTTTTTTGGGTTTCACATTTCTCAAAGAATTCACTTTTCACTGAACTGAAATGGGCCTTTTAATGTCATAAGACATCACATCCCAAGTCTTTGCAAGACTGAGCGTCACACAACATTAACTTGTAAAGCATTGTTCCCTCTCCATGTACAGTATGTGTAGTAACCAGTCACGCACACAGCTTGACAATATACATTCCCGGGAACATATAACAGGGATTAATGTTCTCTCTGTTTTCGTTGTTCAAATTAAATGTGGATGATAAAACATGATCTGCAGCAGACCCCTTTCTTTCTCACCACAGTCCAATGAGTGAGTATTTTGGTATAGTTATTATTTTGTCATTAGTCCGTGTTGCACCAACATGTGCATGTTCATTTGCCTGGCATTCACCAGAGACTAAGAACATTACATAATGTGCCAAATGAGGAAATGGACATATGAGTAGTTACAGTCAACCTGGTGGCAACCTACTCATACTGTTAATGTAGGAGGAAGACATTCAGTTCCCTTAATTTTCAGTGAGTAATAATGCAATTGGGCCCTGTCCACCTAGATTCTAACCTAGTTGGAACTACAGGGCTATGATTCCATACATTTATTGTATTATTGCTCACTCTATTTTTATTCTACATGAATATAGGATGGATCAATAAAAAATAAAAGCAGGGCATTTAGGCTATACCCCTCCCCATTGGCCACTTCCAATTATGCACAGACATGCCTCTGATTTGCTCACAATCCTGCCTAGTTCCCCATTAAACTCTGGCCCTTTTAAAGGAGAAGGAAAGTCTAAAACTAAGTAAGCTTTGTCAGAAAGGTCTATATAAATACACCAGTAAACCCTCAAAATAAACATCACACTTCTTTCCTTCTATTGTGTATACACTTTTGTATCAGACTTCCATCTGTCAGCTTAAACCTCCAGGGCTAGGGCTTGAGCATGCTCAGTTTGCTCCTCTCTCCTACCTCTCTGCTGTAATCTGAGCCCAGAGCTATAAGTGAGCAGGGAGAGACTCAGACAGGAAGTGATGTCACAACAAGCTAATATGGCAGCTGATACCCTAAACAAACAGATATAGCTTCTAAAGCTAAAACTATACTCATAGTATATACTTTACTATGAGTATATATTTATATTAAATATAGTGTTATAGCTTGCACTATTGTGGCTAATCTATTGGTGATAAACTGCTTTGGTGGCTTTCCTTCTCCTTTAAGATCAGCAGTCAGGACAGCTGCTATGGTATTATGCTGTATGAAGCTTTATTGCAAGCGGTTTTTACAAAAAGATCATAATTGTAAACTATTGAAATGCCAGCCTGTGTAATTCTCTCTACATGCATAACCCTCTAATACAGTGGTCCTCAACCAGTGTCTTGTGAGTAACTTGTTGCTCCTGTGGCCTCAGAGCAGTCACCCAATTGTTACAGCACTAATCTGTGTGTGTCTTGAACCATAGAACGTCTATGCACAGATTTTTCTAGTGTGTTCTAAAGTGCGACAGTGACATATAGGTCATATATATGTCTTTAGTAGTGCTGGTGAAATTGCTGGTCAAAAAAATGTAACGCTAATCTGGGCTATCCAGACCACAGATAGTTTAAATGTCCAGCTATTTTTATGAGCATGGGTTACATTGGACTCTCTCTTCAGGATCCCAGGCCTTTGCTAAGTGGAAGCATTCCCTCTACGGTATAGTGCGACTACAACAACCAGACACTGTGCGTGCAACTTACAAAAATGATGGGCGCCAGGTAGAGTTGCCACCTGGCTGGAATTTTACCGGTCTGGCCTGTAAAAATGATGCTTGATGCTAATGTTATTAATAAGATAAAATGGCAACACACACATCACATTATTTCAGCCGCAATTTTATTTTTAATATGTTTAAAATGTTCCCCTTAATCTGGCATATAAGTACAGTATACAAAACAATGACAAAGCAAAGGGCAGTGATATCGTCTTGCCTTACCTTGGTGTAGTAGAAATAATAAAAAAAGTAGATGAAGCTATAGAAGTAGGAAGGAAGTTGCAGAAAGAAAGAATACGAGGATTGAGGAAAGCCTTGAAATAGAAGAATCATTTTAATTAAGTGCTGAACCTGATGGATATTGGAATATTTATAAACTATTATGTTGCCCTGTAAACGGTTACCATGTCTCTCCATTAAGCACTCCAGTTCCATAGCAGGTACAAGACTTTCATTCAGTACCATGTATTTGCACCTATCTACCTATTTCACTTGTGACCAGTTGTAGGTGATTAGGCTTGTGCCCCCAGATTTAAAGGATAAGGAAAGCTACCAAAGCAGTTTATTGCCAATAGATTAGCCACAATAGTGCAAGCTATACCACTATATTTATTCTGCAGAATGCTTTACCATATTTGCTTGGTGTGACATCACTTCCTGTCTGAGTCTCTCCCTGCTTACTCCTAACTCTGGGCTCAGATTACAGCAGGGAGGGGAGGAGGAAGGGGGAAAAGGGAGAGAGAGAGAGAGAGCAGCAAACTGAGCATGCTCAAGCCCAAGCCCTGGAGGTTTAAGCTGAAAACAGGAAGTCTGATACAGAAGCCCATGTGTACACAATAGAAGGAAATAAATGCTGTGTTGCTTTTGACAGAGGACTCAGAGCATTATTACTTTGAGGATTTACTGGTGTATTTATATAGACCTTTCAGATAAAGCTTACTTACTTTTAGCCTTTCCTTCTACTTTAATAAACACTTATATATCATTTATCCATGGAAAATGATTATTCACAACCTGGGGGCCATCACATTCTTGCATTGCCCTGCCCCTGTCTTGCCTAACTATGTTTCCAACTGGCAGCCATCTACCATCTACAACTATGGTTGCCACCTGACCAGTATTTTTGATGGCTGATCCCAATGTTATTAATAGGAAAAAAAGCTAAATATATAGGAAGGCCGGTATTTTTTTTAGGAAAAGGTGGCAATCCTATCTACAACATAGGAACTGGGACACACTCCAGCCAATCCTAGAGTGCATGGAAGGATGTAATGCAAATAGGCCTGTACCCAATCACAAAGCCTGGATGAAATACAAAAGGCCTGTAGCCAATCAAAGAGGATTTCATTGTATGGCTGAATTGACAAATATATAACAAGGACAATATAAAAGGAGTAATTTAAAGCTATGGTGGACATAAAAAAAGGGCATTGTCCTTGCCTGGGGCACACTAGGACCTGGGGCCACTGGGAGATACATTGGCATCTGGCAGGCCAGCCTGATCCCTGAAGAAGGTTACTCTTTCTTAAAGTACAAGGAAATTCTAAAATAGAATAAGGCTAGAAATGCTGTATTTTGTATACTAAACATAAACATGAACTTACTGCACCACAAGCCTAATCAAACAAATGATTTATGCTTTCAAAGTTGGCCACAGGGGGCTGTCATCTTGTAACTTTGTTAAACATCCTTGAAAGATCAGGGTTGTGCCATGCTCAGTGTGATCTGGGCTGCTTAGGGATCGTCATAAATGATCAAAACAGCACAAGTCAAATAATATCTGCCAGAAGCCAATACAGCAAGACTGCGCTGGGTCCTGTGTTGTCATGTAATCTAATGTGGATTTTTTAGTTTTTGTATTGTTTAATACAAACTTTCTCCAACTCTGCAGAACCAGTGGCTGCAGCAAAATAATCCTCCAAATAGAATCCCAGTTTATCTGTTTAAATCTGGCTCCATGATCTTTGTCCCTGCAGCTGGAGTTGGAAACATGAAAGGAGATGTAAAGACAAAAATAAAATCCAATACAAAGCTCTACACAGTCCACCGGCTGCAAGCTGCTAAAGTTCTGCATGGCTGGGAAGTAAGGTGGGGGCTCCCCCTGCTGTTCATAAGTATGATTGTTTCCTTGCCCAGCAGTTAGGGACCATCTGACAATTCCTATCCACAGCAGTAAATGAAGGGGGAATTTCACTGCATACAGTCAGGTTTCTTATAAAATAGTACACATTTTTAATTTAAAGTATATTATTAAAATAATATTTTCAGTTGCAGGCAGGAAATACAATATGAATGCTAATACTGAACAAAAAAAACAATAAAGCCCAAATGAAAAGTTGCTTAGAACAGGCTCTATATTTAAGCAGCCGTGAGACTTCTCCCAAGGCAGTTCATGTTCGCCTGATCTGTGGCTGCTTTTTCTGGAGACTACTGACCTCTTCTGGTAGAAACATATACAGATTGTTTGTAATTCTCACTCCTATTTAGCTCTGTGGTTGCTGTGGGCATTGTTATTGCAAACATATTACAAACAATAAGAGAAGTTTATGTGTGTAAGGGGAGGTGATTAAGGATAGATGTAAGGGAAAATCCTAAGGGCTCTTACTCACAAGTGTTTTTCCCTGGGCTCCCCTGCTTTTTCTTTTGCTGCATTCAGCAGCGGGGGAGCGCAGGAATAGACGCAAGCAATTTTTTTCAATGGGGCTATACTCACACAAGTGCATGTAGGTGCTGAACGCAGGAAAAATACAGCATGTTGCGTCTCAACCTGAGTTCGGCGCCTACATTCGCTTGTGTGAGTACAGCCCCATTGAAGAGAATTGCTTGCATCTATTCCTGCGCTCCCCTGCGGCTGAACGCAGCAAAATGGAGTGCAAGGAAAAACGCTTGTGAGTAAAAGCCCTTATGAACAAGGTCGCATTTTACACATGACTTACGACCATGCAGATTACTAGTGATCAAGACTTGTTTTTTTTTTAATAAGGCATGGAGGGAAGGAGTGCAGTGGTGTACTGGACCCCACAGCTAAATCATTGTAGGACCCCCCTAAACATCTGAAATGAGACAATATATATTGAAACTGTTTATACATTAGTGCCCCACTCCTTTATGTTAACTGTTATAATAGGGATGTTTCAAATCCAGGATTCAGTTCAGGATTTGGCCAGGATTCTGCCTTTTTCAGCAGGATTTGTATTCTGCCGAATCCTTGTGCCTGGCCGAATCCTTGTGCCTGGCCGAACCAAATCTTCACCCACTGGAAGCCCTCCCTCCCTCCACATGAGCCCACCCTCACCCATCTATCGACTTTCATTTATAGACCCGCGTCAACCCTCCCCACAGATGACATCACAAAAGGGGCGGGGCGAGCAGGCTCAGCGTCTATAAAAGAATAAGCCGTAAGTCGGATGCTGGCAGTGCAAGATGGCGGGCGCGGAGAGCAGGAGAAAAGCTCAACCCGGACCCGTCCACCACCAGTGAAGAGGAGTGTGAGGTCGGCCCAAATCTACCTGGGTCCCACGAGTATTGGGCTGCCCGCACATCATTAGTCCCTTTCCTATTTGGAAGTTTCTGTGGTCTGCACTGGAATTTTGGGCTTTTCATGCAAAAATCTGAAAATTGTGGACTTTTCTGGAGAAAGTCTGAAAAAAATCAAGTGATTCAGGAAACAAATCAGAGAGAATCATCATCATTGATTTTCCCTCAATTTTAGAGTTTTGCCCAATTTGATTAAATTGTGTTTTTTCAATAACAAATATGGTCCAATCATGGATTCTAGTTTGTTCTGGATTTTTTTAATTAAATACTCAGAAAAATTCAGATTTTGATAAATAAGGCCCATAATCGGCCAGCAATCAGGTTTTTGACAGACGGAGATTCCTGAACTGATCTCAGTGATATCAAAGTATATTTTACTAGAAGCACTTTATGTTTCTTAACCTCCCCTTTTGGTCTGTTCATCAGTGAGAAGATCCTATTAGTGTTACCTCAAGATTGGCCATATACACAGAAATAGTTTGTTCTATTGAGGAGATTCAACTGAAATTCCAAATGTCTGATTATACAGGTATGGGATCAATTATTCGGAAAACCTTTTATCCAGCAAACTCCAAATTACAGGAAGGCCATCTTCCATAAACTCCATTTTAATAAAATAATTCAAAATGTTCAAAATTACATGCTTTTTCTCTGTATTAATAAAATGGTGCCTTGTACTCGATCCCACTGGAGGCAAAACAAGCCTATTGGGTTTTATTTAATCTTTAAATCATTTTTTAGTATGTATGAAGATCCAAATTATGGAAAGATCCATCTGTAAACACAGAATTTTGGATAAGAGGTCCTATACCTGTACCCATTATATGTATTGGGTAAAGGGAATGTGTAGATGTATTTAGGGTTAACAGAACATAAAATTGGGGACCCTCTGGTCCTAAAGGGACAATTATATTTGGTCCGAGGGATGGAGAAACTTCATCTCAGCATCCTTCCTTCTCTTACTAATAGGTGTTATGAAATAGTTTAAAAAGGGTCAAATCAATTCAAATCAGAATGCTGAATGTCTTCCCCCCCCCCCCCTGTTGAGCCCTCCCCTGCTCCCCCAGACATTACCTAGCAAGCTCAGAAGGCTCCTTTTTTAGATAATTGCCCACAAGGGAGAACCACTCCAGCATATGCTGCATCCATTGTGTTTTCGGTGCACTAGCAACCCCCCCCCCACCACCACTACCAATGTGTTTTAGGCGCTAAGGATTTGTTAAAATGAAAATTACAACTTTATGCCCATAATAACAGAATTGATTTTCTAAGGACATGCAATGGCACAAAGTCACACAAGTGTTATGCATTCAAGTGTAAATCTGAAAATGAGGGTTGTTGGTGATTTTAATAATGGCTAATGGCACACAGGTTATTTTCTCCTCTTGTATAACTCTCTCTCTCTATATAAGATTGGTTCTCAACCTTCCTAATGCCGAGACCCTTTAATACAGTTCCTCATGTTGTGGTGACCCCCAACCATAAAATATAAATATATTTTCGTTGCCAGCCCTGAGCGGATTGTTAGGAAAGTACAGGAGACAGCGTGACTGCATTAAGGTTTGTTTTCTGTGCGTAGTGCGGCAAAATCTTTTTGCCACACCCCAATTACCATGTTAATTTTACAAATTTTAAATGGGCAGGGAGAGCTGTATGGAAGTCCCTACTACAGGATATAGAAAGTTGTAGTGCAACTGGCTTCCCTACACAGGTTACTGAACTACAACTCCCAGCACCAACACCCGGAGAGCTACAACCTTGCCCCAGGGCTAGTGGAGAGAGATGAACCTGCTCCTGGAACCCCTTAGGTGACCCCTGTGAAAGGGTCATTCGACCCCCAAAGGGGTCCCAACCCCCAGGTTGAGAACCACTGCTCTCTCTCTCTCTCTCTCTATATATATATATATATTGTGGCAGAGCTCCAGTGGGGTATATATATTGTGGCAGAGCTCCACCAGGTACCAAGCAGGTGATTACCCATGTTATATTGTGTGTGTGTTGGGATTAGAATAGCTGACCAGCGGGTAGAAAGGGAATCTTTGTGTTTAGTTAGCCTCCGGACAAGATTAGGATTTTATTTTGTGTTTTATTTTGTATATCCCTTGAAAAGGGACAGTCTGTGCTACCATAAACAAACTTCCATTAAAGTCTAAGATGCATCTTCTGTTGCACTACCTGTTGTGTGGTTCCTTTGCTGCCAATGGCCCACAATATATATCGGCCATTAATCCCCTTTGTGTTGTAACCCTAACAGTAACAAGCATGTGGTTCCATATTGAGTAATTTATACTTGTCCATTGCCTAGGGTATTAGATACAAAGTCCATATTAATACAATACAGTAAAGCACGAGCTCCTACATGTCCACATGGATCAACATCCATTCTGACTCTTCTGATAGATAGTGTGGAAGTGTTCCTGTTGGTGTTTTGGAACCCTGGAGCTGCTGCCACCCTGGACCTGGAAGATTTAAAATAAAGGTTGTATCATCCACAGGTTAAAAGAGTTGCAGTAAAAAGAAAAGCAGATGATACTGCCTGGCAGGAAAAGCATTTAAGTGGTTTTATTGTCATGAGGCAAGCTTTACCATGGAAGTCTTGACTCATTAAATGATTCACCTCAGTCCCTGCCCCAACGTAGCTTCCAATCTGATTTCCCAGTTAAACTTATACTGTGGGCAGTTTTATCATAAGTCAGTATAAAGGGGGTTTGGACTCACGCTATGGTCCCCATATTGTTGAGGGAAGTCACCACGATCCCCTTTAATAAATGACATTTCTTCCTCAGTGACTAAGGATCAATAAAAAATAATGCATATAGATTTCCCCAAAATGGAAAAGTAAAAAAAAAAAAACACCCAACCTATAACGAGATGGGTGTAATCTACAAACAAGAAGACAGGGTGCAAAGAGCAAAAAACAGGCACAATCTGTAATTTTCTTTGCACTTTGCCTTCCTTAACAAACAGCTGCAGGTCTAAAACAATAAAAATGCAAATCTGCTTCAAATCTGTCAAGTCTGTAGGTAATGTCCTACACTTCAAAGAACAAGGAGGTAGTGGTGGGACAGACGAACAGATATAAGCTGCCCGCAGATTAAGGGCAGAGACACACAAAGTGTTTTGGGGGGGATTTAGTCGTCCCGCAACTAATCACCTTTTCTTCAGGCAACTAATCCCCCCGAAAAGCCTTCCCATTGGCTAGAATCTAAATTGCCGGGGCATGGCATTCAGTGGGCTTTGTTTTCCAAAGTAACTCGAGATTGCCTCACGAGAAAACTTTGGGGCGACTCTAAGTGCCATTCCACCAGCAATTTAGATTTTAATAGGTGGGAAGGCTTTTCAGGAAGAGATTGGGTGCCTGAAGAAGAGGCAATTAGTCGCCAGTAGGGATGCACCAAATCCACTATTTTGGATTTGGCCGAACCACGATTCCATTGGGAAAGATTCGGCTGAATTCCGAACCAAATCAGAACCCTAATTTACATATGCAAATTAGTGAGCCGCACAATTTTCTTTACTTCCTTATTTGTGATGAAAAAACATGATTTTAAGGATTTGGATTAGGTTCGGCCAGTCACAAGGATTCGGCCCAATCTAAATCCTGCTGAAAATGGCTGAATACCGAACCGAATCCTGGATTCGGTGCATCCATAGTCGCCGGGCGACTAAATATCCCAGAAGCGCTTTGTGCGTTTCTGCCCTAAGTGCGCAGCTTATTGGGCAGTATATGGAGGCCCTCAGACAGGTTTCCCAGATCTATATCTGGTCGAACAGACCGAAGACTGCATTGGTTCATTGATGCAGTCCTCGATCTGACGACCTGTATTCTGCTAGTTGTGATCTGATCGTTGGGCCCTCAGGGTGAGAGTATCAGGAAGAGATCTGCTCATTTGGTGACCTTGCTAAAAAAGTGGATCTCTGAGTGTGGCAGCTTTAGAGGGCTGATCTATAAAGAATCAATATATTTTATGGAGCAGTAACTTTAGGTATGGAAGTTTTGTGCAATTCCTCTCTCACCACATGAGGTTCCCTTCAGAATTTGGACAGGTTTTATGGCTCCTCTTCTCTGAGCATTAATACCTTATAGAAGATGTATCCTGATGCATTGGCACCAAGATCAGCTTTTGAGATTTTCCTGGCTGTAGGGGAAAGTTTTGATAAATTGAGGGAAAACACCACAGTGCTGGGAATTCTTCTGGATTCCTGAATTTGATGGTTTAAAAATCTGCCCCTAAATACCGCAGGTAATCCTAGAGACAAAGAGCTTCCTGTGTTTATATATTTTCTAGCTAAATTTCTTTATCAATGCATTTTTTTCTAGAAAAGGTGGCAACCCTACATGGGACATAAGTGTTCAGTGAGTTTGCAATTGATCCTTAACACACAGGTCAGATTCAAAAGCAACAGTTATGACCCATGTGGGCCCCCCTGAAGTCAATGATTGGTAACTGCCTGGTAACCAATCAGTAGAAACCAAGAGCGCTTCAAACAAGAAGTTGTGTTCTTGTGTATGTGCTACGCATCCAGTCACTCCAGCCTTTACGGCAGAACTACATGGCAGACTTACCTGCATTTACATCGAAACCGACGCTCGGCGTCAAAACTACCAACGTCAAGCCATATCCAACAGGAACAAGGTAAGTAATAGGAAGTTGGATGGTGTCGCAACGGTGATCCGACGCAACACGATTGTCGGATGCAAATGCAGCAAGCTCGCCTGCATCCGACAACCGTGTCACGTCGGATTACCGTTGCGACACCATCCGACTTCCTATTACTTACCTTGTTCCTGTCGGATGCGACTTGGCGTAGGCGTTTGTTGGATCCGATGGGAACCCAGGTAAGTCTGCCATGTAGTTCTGCCCTTATTACATTTTGGATAACTTTTTTTTATTTTGGACAATCTATCTATCTACACAGTTATTTTTATACTGAACAATTCCTTTAAAGGCACAATACCTAAAAACAAAGCCAGCGCCAAAGGCACAGGGACAAACAGGGTGCTGCATTTCACTTCACAGCCAGCACCCGGAAGCTGTGTTTCGGAAGAACATTTCTATTTCTATGTGCAAGCTATAAAAGAAAATGTTTGTGCATACCCACATGCAAAAAACAGGATCATATTAAGGGAAGCCAATCACATTCCATTTTTCTCTTGATGGTGGCGCTGTAACTGGAAGGGGTCTAATACACATGCATCGCATTTAGTAAACCTCAAAAAGCACTATACTGGGTTTCATTTATCAGACAATATTGCCCTATATATTTCTCTTTTTGTCCCTGTGCCTTTGGCGCTGGCTTTGTTTTTAGGTATTGTGATTTGGACTTGAAGGGATACAAGTGTAAGCCGGACAAGGAGTGGGAACCTATCCAAACACTGGGGCTCTTTTTATAATTCCTTTAAAGGGTCAGTAACCAGGAAAATAATACATGCAATACAAACAACTTTCTGTTTTTTTTTTTTTTTTTAAATCTGCATCATTTCTAGAAAAAAGCTTTTTATGCCAGGGCTTTTGGGGACAGCTAAATGATTGCTGAACCAGGTCCAGGCTTAGACGAGTTGGTGTCCCCTTGCTTCTCTGATCCTCCAACTTTGATTGGCTATAATGATAAAGCTGGCCATAGACGCAAATATCCGATCGAATCATCACACGGTCAGACATCAGCATCTCCCTACCTGCCACTAACCTTTCATGACACTATTTCAAAAGTGTTGTACATGGCTGGGAAATGCTCTGTGAATTTGTCGGCTGATGCTACAACACTTTCGACGACATTTTAAAGACATTTTTCATTCCCGACACTTTTGTGAATTCACCCCTTAGAGTCTGGTGACCTATAATGTTTGGCCTAACTTACTTACTTAATTTCTAATATAGTTAGTTAGCCAAAAATGTATTGTATAAAGACTGGAGTGACTGGATATCTAACAGAACAGAAAACTACTTCCTGCTTTTCAGCTCTCTTGGTGTCCACTGATTGGTTACCAGGCAGTATCCAATCAGTGACTTGAGGGGGCCCACATGGGTCATAACTGTTGCTTCTGAATCTGAGCTGAATGCTGAGGATCAATTGCAAACTCACTGAACAGTTATGTCCCATGTGGCCCCCCTTCAAGTCGTTGACTGACTCAGAGTTAGAGAGCAGAAAAGCAGGAAGTAGTGTTCTGTTATGTTCTCTTATACATACACTCACTCCAACCTTGATATATTACATTTTTGGCTAACTAACTATATTTATTTAGTATATCATTTTGCACAACCTATCTATTTACCTAGTTTTTATTGTTACACTGAACTATTCCTTTAAAGTGCAGTGTGGTGGTTGAGTCCCCAGGAGTGCAATTGTGTGCCCCATAGGGCTCTTTTACATGCAACTGTAAATAAAGACTTTTATACTATGGATTTAATCTTACTGTGCACCTGTATCACTGCTGAAATTCTCTGGGAAAACCATGCATTATGGGTAAAAATGGCAAATTTGCACTTTGCTCATACTAAACTAAAATAAAAAAAGACAAAATATTGGCAATATGCAGAGTGCATCTGAATGACAAGAAAGTTAGGGAATGGGTAGGGGAGAAGTGGGGGTGGGGGGCGTCTAGGGGTTTTCCCACCCCTCATAAGTTAACTGTTGCAGAATGCAAGCAAATGATGTATGTATTCACCGCACAACAACAGATTTCCTTACATTACAGAGTTACATTAATGCAATTCTTTGTGCAAGTTAAAAAAAAAAAAATGGCAGATTGTACTGGTTTTTGCACTTTGAACACATATAATAAATGTGCCCCATAATTGTTTCTACTGAGTTAGTGTTAGCTTTACCTGCCATGAATTTATATTGCGGCAAATGCTATTAATGAAAGGTGTGTGTGGGGAGGGGGGGTCACTAGGTTTTCCACGTGGCCTTTTATTTACCAGCCTGACCGGTATTTTTGATGGCTGATCCCAATGTTATTAATAGGGAAAAAGCTAAATATATAGGAAGGCCGGTATTTTTTTAATGAAAAGGTGGCAACCCTAGGGAACAGTCGTTGGAATAAGTACCTTGCATAGTTCAGGAAAGATTAACGGTGGGAAAATTGTCACAGCCCTTTATTTAGTAGGGTTTTTTGAGTGGTAGGACAGTCTTATTAGAAAAACATTCAAAGAGAGAACTGGGCTTTAATCAGACAGGAAAGAGGAAATGATGTCATCCGCTAACAAACAGGAAACAATGATTATGATACAATAAGAACGCGGCTTTGTCCTGAAAATTCATTTATAAAAAAAAGACCCATGTTTTTCAAACCCTCCCCCCCCTCGTGCCTCCTTTATTTTATCACACGGGGCAGATTTTGTGCAGGCCGGCGGTTGCAACGGCATTGTTTCTCTTTCCCAGGGCGTATTTATATTGTCTGATGGTGTGTCTCATCCTTGTGGGATATCTACTTCCCATTCCCAAGCATGGTACACAGACGCTTATCGCTCTAAAGAAAACAGCAGCACCGGACTGTGGTTGTATTTCATATGCAATGTTTTTGGGGATAGCAGGCATACGTCTTTCTACATTACTGCACAATACCTCATGTTTTATGGTTATATTAAAGCAGCATTGAATTTACAACTTTGTCAGTTTAGACTATCTCTGTTCCTGTGTGTACAGATCTACTGGGAAACACAGGGTCCATAAACTCACAGTTGGAATACAAAGAAACACTGCACCTGGCAAGCTATTCAATAGTGACTGCTGTGTGCCCATGGAACAGCTCATCTGCAAGGATTATTTCACATATAAATATTAGTGGCTTCTATTTATGTTTGACTATGGGGTAAGTAGTGTATTGTCCCACATAAGAAACAATTGAACATATTGCTAGGGGTCATTGACAATGCAAGATGTCAGTGTGCACAGAGCAAATTAATTCCCCAATCAGCCAGTTCTTGCACACCCCATAAGGACCGATCTTAGGGAAGTCCGACCAATCTGTCAAATTATCGTGCGGTTAGTGGGATACCAACGATTGTACGTACATCTTACGATTTTTCATCTGACATCTGTCTGAAAATTGATTGGCCAGGTTAGAAAATCTTTATCGGTCCCCATGCAATCTACCTATGTTTGCAGGGCCAAGCAGGCTGTGACCCTTCAGTTTTGCAGGCAATATCACCTAAAATGGTCTTTTTAGTTGATGGACACATCGGACATTTAAACGATCGTTTTGAGACGATCGTGGTCTCACGATAACCATTGGATCTTTCAAAAATCTTTAGGTCTATGGCCAGCTTTAGCCACAGGCTGTGGTTGTATTTAATAAGCAATGGCAGTTTTTGGTGATGGCACTTTACACACTTCTATATTACTGCACAAAACAGGTAAGGGACCTAGACAAAACACAAGAGATCCTCTGCACTCAACCCATCATCAATATATTAAGGATATTAAAATATTCTGTGCTTCAAGCTACTGAAAATGCCTTACCCTTAAAAAAAAACGGAATGGTTTGTCTATATATTGCAATATATTTAAGCTGGCCAAGTCATCCCTGGTATGGCCAGTCCTACACTCAATTTGCATCTGATTCATTAAGAATTCTATTACTTCAGTATATATTTAAAGTTTTACCTGCAACTTACTTGCTGCTTTGAAAGTAAAACTCCCAAACTTGGTTGCCCTTTTATTAGACACCAGTGTGATCACCTGACTATAGCTGGGAGCTACACCTGGGAGCTGGTCACTACCCCTGTATAAACTATAACAAACAAGGGAAAGTTATGCTCACCACTAATTTTTAAAAACATTAAACAGGGGTGCAATGAGGTTGTGACCACAAAATACATATAGATAAATACAAGAGGTCCTCTGCACTCAACCCATTATCAATATATTTGTGCCTTAAGCTACTAAATATGCCTTACCCTTTAAACAAAACAGGGATTGTTTGTCCATATATTGCAATATATTTAAGCTGGCCAACTACGTCAAAGTCATTCCATATCTGGTCAGTCCCACACTCTAATTCATTAAGAATTCTGTTGCTTCAGTATATATTTTCAAAAGGGACTAAGCTTTACCTGCTTTCTAAGTAAAACTCCCAAACAAATGTTGTTGCCCAGGAAAGGTAAGGGGACCTATTATCCAGAATTCTTGGGACTGTGGTTTTTAGATAACAGATCTTTCCGTAATTTGAATTTCATAATTAAAGTCTACTAGAAAATCATGTAAAAGTTAAATAAACCCAATAGGTTGGTTTTGCTTCCAATTAATTACACACAGGCGTTTTTACCTGCGCTCACCTGCATTCCGTTTTGCTGTGTTCAGCCGCAGGGGAGCACAGGTATAGACGCACTCAATTATTTTCAGTGGGGCTGTACTCACGCGAACGAATGTAGGCGCCAAATGCAGGAAAAATGTAGCATTTTGCGTCTGTACCTGCGTTCGGCGCCTACATGCGTTCGTGTGAGTACAGCCCCATTGAAAATAATGAGTGCGTCTATACCTGCGCTCCCCTGTGGCTGAACGCAGCAAAACGGAACACTGGAGAGCGCAGGTAAAAACGCTCATGTGAGCCCTTTGACTTCCTTGATCTGACAGCAACCGTGTCTGTTTTTGCAAAGAGCAGATTTGTTCCATTTTGCTTCCTGAAGGATTTGCAAAATGTACCGAAGTCAACAGGCATTTTCTCGCAAGTTATTTTCCCTGTGCAAAATACATTCGTTTTTTTTTTTGTTCTCACGCTTTTTTTTGCTGTAAATTTGTGAACAAAAATTGCGGATACAGAAATGTGAAATGTTGCTGCTACTCCAAGCCTACAAAAACATTTCACACATCATTGATCTCTTTCCATTAAAGTGGAACTATTGTGAAAACAAATGTTTAACTTGAGATTCAACTAAGAGCCACCACCCTGCACCTGCCACCAACACCTGCAGGCCTCCCTGACTTCCATACACTCTGGCCCCTGCCCCACCATTATCCCGGAAAGATTGCATGTTTTGTTCATGTATATTGAGACTGTGGGGTATATTTATCAAAGAGTGAAGTTAAGAGTGAAGTTCCGCCACTAGAGTGAAATTCCGCCAGTCTCCATTAATTTCTATGGGATTTTGAAAGGCGTATTTATCAAAGGGTAAAATACGCCTTTCAAAATCCCATAGAAATTAATGGAGAGCGGCGGAATTTCACTCTAGTGGCGGAACTTCACTCTTTGATAAATTTACCCCAGTGTATCTGTCAGGACCTCTTAGGGCTAGTCTAGGCGGGAAGATTAGGGGAGATTCTTCGCCTGGCGACTAATTGGCTCGCAACTATCTACCCAAACTGCTTCCCCCTGCCTTCCAGTTGCTTCAATGAAATATCGCCTGCGCCTATTCACACATGGCTCTGCGTTTTCCGAAGTCACTCTAAGTTGCCTCGTTAGGCAATTTCAAGTGATTTCAGAAAACGCAGCGCCGTTTCCCAGAATCTTTTCGTCTGGACTAGCCCTAAAGTTGGACAAGTCAGCAGCTTATCGGCCCATGTATGCGGCCCTCCGACGGGCTTTACGGATCGATATCTGCCTGAAAGTCGGCCAGATCAGGCGGGACTAAAAATCGGATCGCGGGCGCATCTGTTCGTTGATGCGGTCCCGCGATCCGACCGCCAATATGGCCTACGTTATGATCTGATCGTTGGGCCCTAGGGCCCGATATCGCCCACCGCCAAATGAGCGGATCTCTCAGTGTTTGGCCACCTTTAGGGCTAGGCCAGACGGGGAGATTCGGGGGCATTTTGTCTCCTGGCGACTTCTCGCCGCGACTTGTAGCCCCCGAACCTCCCCGAATAGCCAAGTAAGCAAGCGCACCGGCGTTGCTTGAAAACGCCGGCGCGTATCCACACGGAGCGGCGCGCTTTTTGAAAGCGTTCCAAATTGCCTCGCCAGGCAATTTAGAGCAATTTCAAAAAGCGCGCCGCTCCGTGTGGATACGCGCCGGCGTTTTCAAGCAACGCCGGTGCGCTTGAGTACGTGGCTATTCGGGGAGGTTCGGGGGCTACAAGTCGCGGCGAGAAGTCGCCAGGCGACAAAATGCCCCCGAATCTCCCCGTCTGGCCTTAGCCTTAGGGTGAAGACACACAGAGCTACTAGTAGCAGCTAATTGTCACAGCTACAAAATAGACAATAGTGATAATTAGCTTTACTAAAACACTACATTTAATTTAGCACAGGCAATTCTCAGTATTGTCCATGGCAGGGTATTTTTGTAGCCATCACAAGTAGCTGTTAAGCTGGCCATAGACGTAAAGATTTTTGAAAGATCCAATGGTTATCGTGAGACCATGATTGTCTCAAAACGATCGTTTAAATGCCTGATGTGTCCATCAACTAAAAAGACCATTTCAGGTGATATTGCAGCAAAACTGAAGGATCGCAGCCTGCTTGGCCCTGCAAACATAGGTAGATTGCATGGGGACCAATAAAGATTTTCTAACCTGGCCGATCAATCATCAGACCGATGTCGGACGAAAAATCGTAAGATGAACGATCGTTTGTATCCCACCGAACCGCACGATAATTTGACAGATTGGTCGGACTTCCCTACGATCGGTCGTTCTGCGGGGAAAGATCGTTGCGTCTATGGGGAGCTTTACTCTTAGCTCCATCTGTCTTCACGCTTATAGGGTCCACTTTCCTACTGGTTCTCTAACTACAGGGTGCCTCTTATCTTCTCTGATTGTACAACAGAGGGATTTTACATGATAGTTGATATTTTATGATCATTTATCCCCATATTTTCTTTTATTATGACCGCAGATTTGTGACTGCATCCTTTGCTTACTTGTTGGAAAATCTATTATCCTTAATATAAAAAATGCAGATTAAAAGATGCCGAATATCAAGTTATCCAGATATATTGGTAGCCTGCCTCTGATTCTGCCTTCTAATTATAGCGTTCTAATTGCACATAATCAGAGTATACTCATTAAGAAATGTGCCACTTGAGTATGCATGAGGAGATTTGGGCTGTTAACGACAGCGTTAATATGCAGGCTCAATCAATTTAGCAGGGAGGTGTTATTGCTGCCAGCACTGCCGTTGAATATAATTAATGTTCCAAGGATCCATTAAAATATACAAACTAAATATATATTTATTATTTCATCTGAAAGACACATACATCTTGTTCATGAGAACACATCAAATGCATTTGTTAAATGTGTTTGATGAAAGGTAATAACTATCATGGTCAGCAGAGTATATAAAGAACATATTACATATTCAGTTTAGGTTAGGAGATTAATCTGTATTAAGTAGAAAAAGGCAGCGAGAAAATGTTTGAATTTGTCTCAATTCACTCTCTACTGTGGACCAGGTTGGATTTGGGGGGTGCCTCCACTGACCCAGGCATGCTCTCCCTAGCTGTGGGCACAGGTCACCCACAGTTGACCTCTATAATTAGATTTAAAACTTGAGTCTCTATTCGTCACGGTCATTGGATAAGGGTTCAAGCAAGTAGGCAGACCTGACAGGGAACTGCATTATGTCTTTAGTTACGTGAAGGCTAAGCTGCAATTGGCTACTACAGTCTTACTGGGCTTCTAAGCAAAGTCATGCTCAGGACTCTAATAACAAGGTGTTAGTTTTTAAATCTAATAATCATAGTGAAAGCAGTCACTACATATAGATCATCACTGCATGGGAAAAAATGTTTTTTCTTAGTTAATAGTGCTGCTCCAGCAGAATTCTGTATTGAAATCCATTTCTCAAAAGAGCAAACAGATTTTTTTTATATTTCATTTTAAAATCTGACATGCGGCAAGACATATGACTTGTGCTGTAATAAACTTCAGTCACTCTTTGCTGCTGTACTGCAAGTTGGAGTGATTTCACCCCCCCTTTCCTCCCCCCCCCAGCAGCCTAACAACAGTACAATGGGAAGGTAACCAGAACAACACTCAATAGTAAAATCCAGGTCCCACTGAGACACATTCAGTTACATTGAGAAGGAGAAATAACAGCCTGCCAGAAAGCACTTCCATTCTAAAGTTCTGGCTCTTTTTGAAATGACCTGAGATGGCTGCCTACACACCAATATTGCAACTAAAAAAAATACACTTACTGGTTAAGGAATGAAGTTTGATATGGTAAATATTTGCAGTGTAAGCCGTGTAATTTAGAAATAAAAATGACAGAATCCTTTTAAAAATGCAACACGTCCCTCTTGATTTTTTTCATCATCATTATATAAAATACATGGGTGACCAAAAAAGTTGATCTTTTATAAGAATAGCCAAGATTATTTTTAAAGAATGCTTACATAAATCCTCCTGAAATATTATGTATCAGTACTTGTTTCATGAATCTGCAGGCGATTAATATGGTCACTGCCTGGAAAAGGGTTTCTTTGGCCCATGTAGGATTTATTGTTATATTACTGGTGCCGTGTGTTTATATACATGTTATCTATTTTATTCCACTAACTTCTGTTACTGTTTTTTTTAGTATTTGCATTCATGCCAAATACTAGATGACTTTTACCACCCTCCAGAGACATGAGGAAGCTAAGTGAAGGCAACCTGTATAACGCTGCTCATACGGCAGATTTATTGGTGTGAATATGGAAAGATAATAATCCCGGTGATGGATGTGATTGGCCGAAACCTGGGATTGCACAATTCAGTATCGTTACAAATCTCTGAGATTTATTATGTTGAGTATAAATAGAAGTTTCATTTTCTGCGTGGGATACAAGCATTTGTACAAGTACACATGTATTTGCTGACGTTAATACGTTTTATGGGAAAACAATGCCAACTGCAGTATTCCCCAGTGTTGGGAATATTTCAGAAATTTTTTTTTTGGGTTTGGGGATCCTGTAATGGAGTGGTCACGACCCAGTGGCTCGTAAGCAACATGCTGCTTACCTACCCCTTAGATTTTGCTCCCTCAGAGAAGGTGCTTATTTTTGAATTCTTGGCAAGGAGAGACATTTTAATTCCATAAAAACCATTTGTACTGCCAAGTAGAGCCTCTGTAGGCTGCCAGTCCCCATAGGGGCTACCCAATCTTCAATCACAGCCTTTATTTGTTATCCCCAGGGACTTTATTCATACTTGTTGCTCCTTTATTTATGCGTGTTGCTCCTCTACTCTATGTTTGACTGTAGCTAATGGGCAGAAAATGTTGGGTATCTCTGCTGTATTGCTGATGGACTGCTCTACTGATATCTGGCTGGGGACTGGATATACATTTATTGGACAGGTTTCAAAAGCTTTATTTATTAAACAAACAAAAGAACACCACCCTATGGGGCAAATTTACTATTATTCCCAGAAAATAGCTCGACCAAATTCGCAATTCGATAAGCATTCGACCATGGAATGCTTATCGAATTGTTTTAGGCTATCATTTTGCTCGATATCCGATTTCTTAATGAATTCGTACGAACGGATACCAATCGTTTGATTTCGTACGATTCGAACGATTGAACGCTCCGATCATATGAATGGTATGCGGGCAGGACTTAGTCTCTGAAGCCTATGGGGAGCTTCCCATAGGCTTCTATTACAATTCGGTAGGTTCAATCTGGCGAAGTAGGCAGTTGAATAACTTTAAAATCTTAATTCCTATGATCATCGAATGATCGAATATCCGATCATTCGATCTATTCGATGATAGAAGAGCCCAAGTTTCACGAAAAATTCGTACGATCGGTATTCGATCGAACTGCAATCATTTCACGTGAATTTCGTAAATTTGCCCCTATGTTTCTCCAAACTATTAGTAATATATAAAACTGTCCTTGGGTCATTTTTCTCCTAAGTTAATTTCACCAATATCAATTATCATAAGTTCATTGATATCACTCTATACAAGTTGAAAGTGCATGTGCTTCACTGTATTAAATTCACCAATTCAAACCCCCTTTATTAGTATTCGGATTAAGGTGCGAATGCTTCTCCATGTGGATTTTATTAGTTCATTATATTTAGGCTAATCAATCTAGTTAATGAATTAATTAATATAAATAATAAATGCTATAAAACTACTCCAAGCACTAATAAATAATATGATAATAATAACACCTTAATTGTAAGCAACGTCATAAGACAAAATTAAGTTGGGAGTGCTAGTTAATCCCCCACCCCAGTGGTTTATCCAGGATCAATTGATTGATTAACGTGTTATGAGCTTAATTATTTATGTCCTATTAATTAAACCTTAAAAACCACTATTACTCAATCACAAAGTACACAATCACCCTTCTTAATCCTTTTTAGAACAGTGCAATTCCTAAAGTGCTAAGTGCTTAGTTCTTAATACATGGTGAATTTATTCTTAAAAAACAATGAATCGATTTTTATACCCCACGATCACTTTCCATGGTTAATATTAGAACATAAATTAATTCAATTTGTAAACTGTGCAATTATTAAAAATTAAGGATCCAATTCATACCCCACCCAACTACTCTTAACACATTATGATAACAGAAAAGTTTAGAAAACAGGAAAAGAAGATGGTGGTGGAGTCATCCCATAAGCTTCTATCTGTTTCGTTTCCAATGTCAGAATTAGGACTCAACCTTAATCTATCCTTTATAAACCAGGTAGATTAATGTATATCCTGTAACCGTAGTATTATCTTTTGCAACTCAACAAAACCCCTGCGTCCAGGGGCATAACTATAGAGAAAGCAGACCCTGCAGCTGCAGGGAGGACCAGGAGGTATAGGGTCCTAATTCATATACAATTTAAATAAATATTGGTACAATTGGTCAACCCGGAGACCTGAAAAATAATCTACTGTGGGGCCCACTAATATCTAGTTACGCTATTGCCTGTGTCAAAGATAAAAACTATTCTTACATGGACCAAAACATATTTTTTTGGGCCAAGTGAGTATAAGCTGATACTCATGTTAGGCCCAAATTGGTGCCAGTGTTCATCCCCTTGTGGATTGATTATAAGAAAAACTGTCCACTCATACATACAACACGTATTATTATTTATCAGATAATCCAGTGTTAATCAGTTCATTCAATTGCATTAACGAAAGTCATGGCTTACTCCATGAGCCACATCACTGTATTCTATACCCCATAGCTAAAGAGAAGAACATGAAATCAGAGAAGCTGATAAAATGTCTCTCCTTGAGATCAACCGTCACTGTCCTCACCAGGAAGAGTTTTGTAAACACAGGATGGATTTATTAAACAAGGAACTTCTTTGATGCTGTTTCAGATCTGGCACAATGCAGTATGTGTTAGAATCACTATTGCATCTCCAGTGCATGACCCCAGATGATGTTCACATGTTGACTTCTCTTGGGTAAACATGATTGTATTAAGTCATCGTTTAAATGTGATGTACTAATGGATGGACAAACATTCCTTTCACATTTCACAGCCTGTGGGGCCCAATGTCTAAAGAAGCATCTCAATTGTGGCCATGAGTTTCTAGGGCAGTGGTTCTCAACCTGGGGGTCGGGACCCCTTTGGGGGTCGAACAACCCTTTCACAGGGGTCCCTTAAGGGGTTCCAGGAGCAGGATCATCTCTCTCCCCACTAGCCATGGGGCAAGGGTGTATCTCTCCAGGTGTTGGTGCTGGGAGTTGTAGTTCAGTAACCTGTGTAGGGAAGCCAGTTGCACTACAACTTTCTATATCCCCTTAGAAGGAACTGCCATACAGCTCTCCCTGCCCATTTAAAATTTGTAAAATTAACATGGTAATTGGGGTTTGGCCACAAAATGGGTGTGGCAAAAACTGCTGCACTACGCACGGGAAACAAACTTTAATGCAGTCACGCTCCTGTACTTTCCTAACAATCCACTCTGGGCTGGCAACGAAAATATTTTAATATTTTATTGTTGGGGGTCACCACAACATGAGGAACTGTATTAAAGGGTCTCGGCATTAGGAAGGTTGAGACCCACTGTTCTAGGGCTAATATTGGTCATATAACGACATAACCTAGTCACTATATATTGCATTATTTTTCTATAAACATTCAACCAAACCCACTGGGATAGTGTACAGTGCCTGCACAGGGAAGTGTCATCTTATAAATAGCCGTATTTTGTCCACACCACTGGAAACCACCATGTTTGCTGCACCCGTTGTTCTCTCATCTTATTACGCAGTATAGTGTGTTTCTACCAATAGTTGGACTATTTATTCAAAAACAAATCGTACCTTATACACAACTTGAAAATAAACGGACAAGGTACAGATCCCTAAGGTATTAAACCTCCACAATATGGGTAGAACTCCACGGGCGATATTGGCGCAATCTAACATGCTGCACAAAAATGCAGAAGTCACGTCGGATGTGACGGAAATAAAGTAAGTAATTGCATTGTCGGAGAGGAGTCGCGGCTTTGATCCGACGTCAGTCAGTCTGCACTATAAAGCAGATTTCCACGATATCGACACAATCCAACGCAGGCGTCATGTTGGATGTGATTGAAATAAGGTAAGAGATGGAAATGTGGGATAAAGTCGCAGCGATGATCCGACACAACTGTCGAATGCAGATGCGGGGTGCAGTCGTGTTGGATCATCGCTGCAACTTCATCCCACATTTCCATCTCTTACCTTATTTCCATCGCATCCGACATGACCCCTGTGTTTTTGAGCAGCACGTTGGATTGTGCCGATATTCTACCCTAAATCTGCTTTATAGGGCAGACTGACTGCACATCCCCACAGCCAAACACACAGGCTCACACAATCTGCTTGATTGCTATAATAGCTGGCTAACAAGCAGGTGTACAGGATAATTAGGTGCTGTCATTTTTCCATGGATGGAGAAGATTAAGACTGTCCAGGTTCTCTGTTATCATGACATTATGCTTATTATCCTGTCTCTAATCTCCATTCTCAATAATGTGTTTCTGCAATTCCATACATGTCATGTCACTCAAATGGTTATTTCTCTGTCATGCTACGAGACCTTTCTAACTTTTTTATATTTACTCTTCTAAAAACATTTAACTTCAAGTACAGAGGCAAAACCCACAATCATTACCAGTCTTTTTAAAAAGATACTTAAGACAAAGGAGAAAGTAGGGAGCACCCCCCCCCCCCGTCTGAGTAAATGTATTCAAAGATGGTGTGCAGGATCAGATAATTACATAAAGTATACTTTACATAAAAAGATACTTTGTCATTCAGAGGTGCAGGATACAACAAACCCTAAAAGGAATGGATTGCCTTCTGCCGGAGAGGCATTTTGCCTGATATCTGTGTAAATGACCTACCTAGATTCTTTCAGGTTGATTTAGATCATAAGTATTTTCTGGCATCAGTCTGATTCACGGTATTGTAGTTTGGCAAAGACACAAGGCAGTCCAATCCTTACTACACTAGGGCTGGCGATTAGTATGGGGCTCTGTTTCAGCCAGCGTCCACTAGTGCTCTCTAACTTTCACATCTAAATTATGCACAACCTAGTACATGTGTTAGGGGTTGGTAGCCTCCACCTGCTGAGCCCTCATGAATGCAGTACTGCTTATCATAGTTTGAATACAATTCAATTAAATAAACTATAAGGATATGGTGTGTACTTCTACTAATAGAACATGGTCCAAAGTAAAAAAAAAATCTTATTTCATTAAGTCAAAATCATTGATAGAAGTCTATTAGGTATAATCAAGAAAAAACAAAAGCTGGGTAGACGTACTGTTAGTAGAATAAGTACCAGTAAGTCTACAAAGGCTTTTGTTTTTTTCTTGATTATACTATTCAATTCCCTCCATTTGCAGTGCAGAGACCTGTGGTAGAGTCCTGCACTGGTCCAGTTGGGCAGATTTGTGCCCAACCCAGACCCACTGGCTTGCAACCTGCCCTGTACCCCCTACCCTGCTAAACCCCCTACCTAGATCTACTACCTTGACCTGCACCCACAAGGGTTTACTAATCACCCAACCCGTAGAAACGTGCAACTGGAAATGGTATCACCATGGACTGGAAGAGATGTCACTCTTAATGTGGATCACCCAGTTAAAGGGAAAAAAAAGAGGATGGAAGGGGGCTCCATTCGCCTGGTTGGTTCATCCAGAACTTTCTACACAAAACCCAACCAATTTTCAGATATTCTGTGGATACTCAACCCACTGCAGCTCTCAAACCTGTGGAAATTCAGGCCTGTGAAAACATGCCAGTTTGTGTCTGTTATTTGAGCATTATACCATGCTGTGTACTTGACTAAAATGGAAGTGTCGAAATGCGTAAGGCGGTAGCCTTGTTCATCTTTTCTAAATGGAGCAATAAAAACTGGCTTTTTATTGGGAGACTGTGCTGCTGCCCACTATTATTCTTTAAGGTAAGTGAATGCTCAAGAGTCTGAAACCCATTTTACCCTAAAGTCATATGAAAGCCAGAGCAGACTGGCTGTATGTTTTGTACGAAGTGCGCAGAAGCTCAAAATACAAGATATTCGTAGACTAGAGGAAATGCTAAAAGGTATGGACAGCACAAAAGTATTATCATTGTAGTTAGGTTTTCTTTTATTTATATGGTGCCAGTATGTTCCTTGCAGACAGATGCCTGGTTAGAATTAGACCCAAGAAAGATCTGAATGTATTAATCTGTTTAGCAAATATATATTTATGATAATACATCTCCAGTGACATTAATTTCTCTTATTTTATTCATGCATACAGGCTGGAAGCACGGTACTTTATCCAATATGCTAACCTCCTGCTGCTCTCTCCTTTGTCTGCTTATTATTAAGCTTCTTAAAAGAGTCCTAGTTCCTTATTTGGGGAAATCATGAGGGGACTGAAATGATTACATGAAAAAGGGAGATATATGAGCATTTCCCCTTGTTAATATTTGAATTTATCAGTGTTTCATTAGTACAGTTTGGTATTTTTGGGAATTGAATGGTTCCCAGTAGTTTTAAATCTTCTGCTCATAGGTCCAATTTGTGATATAAAGCAGTAACAGAGTTCTATTATGAATAAATGCTGTACTTTTCAGTGCTTACCCCCTATAGAGCAGGGGGACTGGCTCCCTTTGAGGGGAGACCTAAGCATTGGATGAAGGGCCTTGCCTGAAGGACATGTGGTGAGATCTGGGTAGAATTTGGTCTCTGAAAATGTTTAGGCTGAAATTTACTTTACTAGCTTCCAAGAATATTTTTATAATGATGACTAAATGGCTAAGAAGTCACTATTTTCATATATCTTTAACCTTATTTTAAGCAAAGTGGAGCCCTGACCAAACAGTGGACCTCAAAAAAAGCCAGTGTAAATTATTTATAACTTCCCACCAGTTTCTAATACTATATAAACTCAAAACTTCATGCGCAAGAAAACTATTTAAACACACATCTTAAATACAAGTGGATCCCATTCTCAGCCTCAAAACTATAGGCTGGTTAGTTTGACACCAGTTGTAGGAAAGCTTTTCGAAATGGATACTAGGGGATAACATACTGGACTTCAATGCAAATAACAGCATGGTTGTACGCGTAATAGATCTTGCCAGACTAACTTAATTTCCTTTTATGAGAGGGTGAGCAGGGACCTCGGTTCTGGGATGGCAGTGGATGTGATTTACTTAGACTTTGCTTAAGCATTTGATACAGTGCCACACAGAAGGTTACTGGTTAAATTGAGGAATGTTGGCCTGGAACATAGTATTTGTACCTGGATAGAGAACTGGCTAAAATATAGACTACAAAGAGTGGTGGTAAATGGAACATTTTCTAATTGGACCAGTGTTGTTACTGGACTACTGCAGGGCTCTGTACTTGGTGGGCATTGAAAGTACTGTTTCTATTTTTGATTGTGCAGAACTATAGGTTCCATGCAGGATGCTGCCACTTTGCAGAGTGATTTGTCTAAGTTGGGAAACTGGGCAGCAAACTGGAAGATGAGGTTCAATGTTGATAAATGCAAGGTTATGCACTTTGGCAAAAATAATATAAATGCAAGTTATACACTAAATGGCTGTGTGTTGGGAGTTTCCTTAAATGAGAAGTCATTCTGTGGTCACTAAAGCAAATAAAGTTCTGTCTTGCATAAAAAAGGGCATAAACTCAAGGGATGAAAACATAATTATACCTCTTTATAGATCCCTAGTAAGGCCTCATCTGGAGTATGCAGTGCAGTTTTGGACTCCAGTCCTTAGGAGGGATGTAAATGAGCTGGAGAGAGTGCAGAGACTAAGTGCAACTAAACTGGTTAGAGGGATGAAAGACTGGCGAAGGGACATAATTACACTTCACAAGCATATTAAAGGAAATAATAATGAAATAAAAAGGACAAATAAATAAATAAAAAGAATCACTTCTGGCCCACTCATCTCAAACGCTTACCAGTTTGCTCAATCTAATTAGGGCACATCACCCACTGATATAACTTACCTATATGGCAAAAGGGTGCCTGCACATTCTTGAATACAAGAATGAAAAGATGTGTAGAACCAGTGTTGTATTGATAATGTTGTTTGTATGTTACAAATGCATAAGTAAAAACCTTTAAAGAAAACCTTTCATTTGAAGCAGTGTAGGTGGTTCTTCACAGTGAGGACAGTGAGGTTGTGGAATGCACTGCTGGGTGATGTTGTGATGGCTCATTCTGTTGATGCCTTTAAGAGGGGCTTGGATGATTTCTTGGACAGGCATAATATCAAAGGTTATTGTGATACTAAACTCTATAGTTAGTGTATGGTTATATATAATTTATGTGAAAGTATGGAGGGGTCAAGTTAATACTACCCACTGACCACGAAACCAATTTTTAATTGCAAAAACTGATATACAATAAGAGGGTAAATTATAAAAAGGAAGGCAAAGGTATCTTTCTTCTTTTACTATTGAAAAACAAAAGAGTTGCACCTCATTAGCAGAGGTCTGTCGTTATTACAGACTGAATGTTGTGATCACAGATTATTTCATGTCCAAGGAGAAAGAAAGGTCCAATCATCCCTGCTTTCTTCTTGCGCTTGTGCAGTAACATAAATCGGGTTTTCCACTTATGTCAGAAGCTTTATTTAAAAGGTATTGCTGATGAAAGGGTTTTCCTTAGAATGGCCCTAGGGTTTCCACATCTAAATATTTGGATGCACAATATAAAGGGTGCAGAATTCGCTTACCTTGGATGATGCATTCCCAAATGTTCTCCCACCCATATTTATAAATGTGAATATGCAATGGCAGGATGCTCTGTGCACACAACCCATTGTGCTCCTATAATCTCCTAGCTATAAAAATCTGGAAGATCATAGAGAGTATGTTTTCTCTTTAAATCCTACCTCTAGGCGATGGAAGAACAAGCAGGTGCATCCACCATTAAGGGCCCATTGAGGGGAGCAAACATTAACAATTTTCCCCATAGCTTTCCATAAAAAAAAATGGAGCATTCAGACAAGTGGGTCATAATTGCTATTTCTAACTCTGTCACACAGTGTTCCTTGTACTGAAACGTTGACATGAGCAGAACTGTGCACCAGATTGTAAGTGCTGTTTATATATTTGTGCTCTTCACCTTTCAGATCCCACGTGCATGTTATTACATGCCATGTGCTGCTCGCTTGTGCCTTATTACTTTTCACCCATTTATTTTGTGGTCTGGAAGGCGAGAGACTCTATGGATTTCCTGAAATAATATTATTTCCCCCTCCCTCTAGCAGAGCTGTGTGTCTATGTAATCCATGTGTTCAATTAGGAGAGAGGCATCTGTTGGGTTTATTTCACATCGGGAAGAGAGCGGCAAGCCGAGAGCATCTGCTTAGCTTTTTGAATGGCATGTTTTTTATAATTTGCTTTATGGGGTGAAGATTTGGTGGGTGGGTGGATGGAGGGAAACATTTTATTTTAGGACTGAAGTGTTTTCCTCTTCTCTTTTACAAAATAGCAGCCAAGGATACAGATTATGACAGAGAAGCTAATTTCCTTGGGAGGGAATTTACACTGAAACAAAAACAAATAAAAAAATCAAAACAGGGACCCCAGGGAGGGAATGTTGACAAAGACACAGAATTAATTTGATGTATATACTACAAATTTGTAGACTACATCATGAAATATATATGAAAAACTGGGGGTTTTAAGACCTTAATGGTCTTAAAAAAAACATTCATATATTTATGTGTATATTTTTTTTTTACATTGAAGTGGATCAAGGCCACATAAGCAAAAATAAGATCATGTAAATGGCAATACTGAGGTATGATAAATAAATGCGATGAACAACAGAGATAATAATAAGCGCTGATTTGTTTCATGTAGAGAGAGAGAGAGAGAGGGAGGAAACTCACAGAGAGAGGAGGGAAGAGGATAGGAGACAGTGATTACTGGGGAGGGTGTGGGAAAGTTAGGTGAGAGATAGCATTTGAGGAAGGGGAGAGTGGATATAGAATAGTGTGTGGGGGGGGGTTTGAAAAAAAGCTCTCTCGTGAATTTTTTAAAATTAGGATTTTCTGGCCAAAATTTCTCATTGTCCATGCAAATGACAACAGTCTGATCGCTAAAGTGATAATTAATCCTTACTGGAGGCAAAGCAATCCTATTGGGATTATTTCATTTTTTTTATAATTTTTTATCTGATTTAAAAAGAGTTCCACACCTGTACAAATAGCCAATAGCTGATCAGTCCTAATATGGGAATTTAAGATTACCTAAAATTGTTCCCATGAACCTTTTACTTGCCGGGTCAGTGTTTTGGTTACATGATAACAATCAGGGCTGAGTCTACTATGGCCAAACAACCACGCATAAGTCTTATTTGCGCACATGAGTGCTAAACTGCATAAATACGGCTTCTAATAACTGGCAACCCTGTCCTTGACTTTGGGTAATCTGTGTTATATATTTACATAAGAAAAGGTTTCCCTAAGAGTCTTGTGGTTTGTATACCTATATATATTGGGTGTATACAGTTTATTACAGGAGACATGTCACACCAATTCACTTCCTACAGTAACCAATTGGATATTTGCTTTCCTTTGCTACCTTGATTGGCTGCTGTTGGTAAGTGGACTAGTGAAATTTAGCTACTATTTTAATTGATTTGTGTTGTAAAGTTTGTTTACTGTACTCTCCTACACGTCTTTAAAAGGGAAACTGTCATGGCAAAAGATGTTTTTTTTTCAGTTAATAGTGCTGCTCCAGTAGCCTTCTGCACTGAAATCCGTTTCTCAAAAGAGCAAACAGATTTTTTTTATATTCAGTTTTGAAATCTGATTTCCCAGCTGCCCCGGTCATGTGACTTGTACCAGCACTTTAGGAGGGAACTGCTTTCTGGCAGGCTGTTGTTTTTCCTTCTCAATGTAACTAAATAGTATGCAGTGGGAAATGGGTTTTTACTATTGAATGCTGTTCTTAGATCTACCAGGCAGCTGTTATCTTGTATTAGGGAGCTGTTATCTGGTTACCTTCCCATTGTTCTGTTGTTAGGCTGCTGGGTGGAGGAAATGGAGGGGGTGATATCACTCCAACTTGCAGTACAGCAGTAAAGAGTGATTGAAGTTTATCAGAGCACAAGTCACATTACTTGGGGCAGCTGGGAAATTGACAATATGGCTAGCCCCATGTCAAATTTCAAAATGAAATATAAAAAAATCTTTGCTCTTTTGAGAATTGGATTTCAATGCAGAATTCTTCTGGAACAGCACTATTAACTGATACATTTTGATAAAAAATTACTCCATATTGGTATATCAGCCTCTAGTTCTTAACTATGCCCATGCTCTGTCTGGGCATGTCGAAATCCAACAGGGTTTTGTGTTGAGACCTTATTCCAGGTCTAGGAAGGACTTTCCTGAAAACCCTCTTTTTGCTCTTTCTCCGCATGCCCTTATAGCTCTTCCCCTAGTTCCAGGTCCAGACTGAGAATTAAAATAAGCCCCAGCATTCCAGGTACACAGAGGCCCAGTCAGCCCACATAGAGGCCCAAACAGCACCCACCAGCCCACTAAATACTTACTTTCTATGGGACCTTATAGCAGCCCCTCTGGCATTTGCCAGAACCCACAGATTGCCAGTCCAAGCCTGCCTAGCTCGAAAAGGTCCCTCCACTGCTTGATCTCTGTGCCCTCTCTCGGCTCCTTCCCTAATATCCATATGCTCCTCTCTGCTTCCTCACCTTACCAATCTCTGTCCCTCACAGCTCATTAACCCATCTTAGTGTACCACCCATAGCTCCCGATCCCCATATGGCACTTTCCCAACCTCTGTCCCTTTTTTCCCCACAAACAATTTTCCTAGTCCCCCTCCCCCACAACAGTTCTTAGCCCCACAATCTCTGTTTATCTTCCATGGACAAAATTGTGAAACATATTTTAATACAAATTCAAAATGTCAAGTGGTGGGAAGTAATAATAAAAAGTGTCTAGCTGTTATAAAATACAGAGGAGTTTTGATTGGAGGCATTAGAGAGAAGTAAAGCCGACCCTTGGGGAACTGGGATATAAATGGAGAGCAGAGCACTTGGCTAGTTTTTCTGGCATGAGGCCCTAAATATCTCCGGTGCCAAGACAGTGTACCTAGCAGCCGTCAATAAACATACATTGGATTGAATTTCACACACACACATTGAGAGAGATTTATAGACCTACGTATACGTTCATGACAATGAATTAGTAATGTTGCATGATGTTGATAGGTTTGCCACCTTTTGACAAATATATTACCCGCCGGTGGGGGTCGGAGCTGAAAAGGAGCGTGACCGCCGTAAAAAGGGGCATGATCGACGCAAAAGGGGCTGGGCCGATGTAAAAAAGGGGCAAAGCCATGGCGAGCGTCTGCTGAAGATGCGAGAAAGGTAGGTTTTCATAGGATTTGGCAAGGCAAGGGCCTTTTTTTAAGGGGTGTTACAAATTTACCGGCAGCTACATTGCCGGTAAATTTGTAATACCGGCCCCGGCCTTGGCTGGTGTTTTACCGGCTAGGCTGGTAAAATACCGGCCGGGTGGCAACCCTAGATGTTGACTATGTAGATTTTCATTCATCCAGGTCACATTATATCTAATATAAGTTATTCTAAAACAACTGAGCTTTCTGAGAATTCGTTTCACTACTCATGCGAGCAACTTCTTCAGTTCAACTGACTGGTGTGGGAAGTTCCTGGCCTATAAACTCTTCCACTAATCCAATCACATTTTAGCTTGCCGCTCATCTTTTGTGTACTCATCATTATCATGCACATATATCCTGCTCACTATGAGAGTTTGTTATATGCTCAAGGAAAAGCTTATTGCATAAGAACCACTCAGAAGATATATTCGTCCCTCTACCCCAAGGTTTAGAGTCAGGAGGGCACCAGTAGTGTTTATGGAGTTATGGGTCATTGCCAGATTTAATACAACCGATTCAGGATGTGAATTCATGTGTAGCAAGTGGACACAAGTCTTTCCTGTAAACATCCACAGAAGAATTAGTGGGAAATGCATTTTTACTTCCCATTTTACCAGTTGGACAAAGGCCACAGGAAAAGCAACAGGAAACAAGCACTATTATTTGTCCCCCCTTGACGTGCTCCACTTTTTTCTTGCCTAAACTTATCAAGTGGTCATGCAACAAGTGCATTTAATACTTAACTTTTTCTACATACAAAGTGCTTCGCTTCTTATTGTATTCAGTTATAGAGTGAGAAAACCTTTGTGTGAAAGTTCCCACTCAATACACATTTTGCCTTTGGGCTGTTGAGGACAATGAAAAGGCTAAAGACGACAGGAAACCGCTGAGTTGATGGAAGATGTTTTTTTTTTTTTTTCATTGTTTGGAAAAAAAAAATAAAGTTCAGACTTTTTTGCTAGCACATTACAAACATGACGTAGGAAGAAATAAACATATTTACATTTGTTTTGGTTATAAATATACATTATATACATAACAATGCTATAAAATGTAAAAACTTCAGTGCTTTTGATTTAATTTTTTCATTAAATTATTGAAATGCTAGATTTCTAAACGACAGCAAGCCACATCCAAAAACATGTATTATTGAATCTCGGGAGATGATAGGGGCCCTGGAGTTAATTCCTGCAGGACACTCATGGGGTGTTTCAGGTTTCCGAAAGATTATATTGCAAAGCGTATGGTGACAGTTCAGTAGTACATATATTCCATTTCACTTTTCAGGTAGTCAATTAACCAATACCCGTTAAGAGGTAAGTGCTAATTTCCGCTAGTCTGTAATTTATTGTTGCAGTTTACATTATAAAGAGGATATGTTGTTTCTAGTTGTAAAGCAGGGGGGTGTTGCCTCTTTTTTAGTGCTTTAGGAATCGCATTCGACTGCAAAAATGATTGACAGTATTCTTTGTCTTGAGTTCTTGAGAAAAAATATGAAGACTTGGGAAATTGTAGAAAGCAATGAGTGTGGGCAAAAAGTATTGCTTGGTAGTGATGGGCGAATCTCACCCGTTTCGCCGAAAAATTCGCGAATTTCCAGCGTTGCGTCAATCGCGTTGCATCATTTCCGACACGCGTCGCGTCAATCGCTACGCGTTGCGTTGTTTCTGACGCGCGTCTCGTCGTTTCCGTCGCATCATTTTCGACGCGCGACTCTTTTTTTTTGCCGAATTTTCGTTTGCGAGTGTTTCGCGAATTTAATCGCGGGAATTCGCCCCTGGCGAATAAATTCGCCCATCACTATTGCTTGGTTATGTGAAAACTTAGAGGCCTGATAGTGAAAGCAATTTAGCTGATGACAAACCATCCTAGATCTTTACCCTGAAACCATACATTATAATGCTGTAATAAAACAAGTGGAAACCTCTTAAAAATAACTGGCTTACCGTAGGGTGTTCTGCTCATTGTAGTCGTGTTATATAAATAGATACGTGTGTGTTGAAGTGTGATATTTTACAGGTATTACGATGGGTATGACTTATTTTGACGACATTTGAGGCTTTTCTGCAAAATTAAGGCTGTGATAAATAGAGAGAAATTACAACACTTATAGTGTTTTCTTTTTTTTTAATACAAAATATACTTCTAATCACAATAAGTAGTGCAAAAGGAATTATTAAAAGAATCCAGCTTGATTGACATGGTACGCAGTGTAAGGCCTTGACTAAAGGTTGCTGGATAAACAGCATTTTGGGCGCAATGCCCAAGACCTTTAATTAAAAACTTTTTTTTTTTTTTTAGATACAGCAATATCTACTTGTTGCTTTACAGCAGTTCGTCCAAAAACCTCTTGCTAGTGTATGTATGGTGAAAACAATTGTCTTAGCTTAATACTGTTCAGGTATTACATGGGAAAGCAGTGAACATTAGCCAACACAATGTAGACTCTTGGACATGCTTTAGGCACTTCAAAACTCAGGAGGACAACATTGAGACCTTTGACAGCTTGAATTCTGCATAGCTGAACAATTGTGAATCCACATCCCGGAGCATATATTCCATACGGCATTGGCTGCCAACATCCATTGCTGTCAGCACCTCGCATTTGCAATTTTACATTATGACATGGAGTAAAAAACTCAAAGGACACTTTAAGAACTAGCTTAAACAGTAAAATGTCTTTAACATTAACGTATATCTTGCTCTCGTTTCGTTTTCTTCCAGTTTCTTTTGTACATTCAGTTGATCAGGTTTCTAAAATCCGGAGCTGAAGGTTGAAGTCTTTTTGCATCCTGCAAGTTCACAGTTTTTGACCCTTCAGCTGAGATTATTGGATCTTCTGAAAGCAGCAAATTGCATGAGAAAAAAATCCCCTCCAGTCCACCAAAGCCCTTTTCTGTAAACAACGGAGCTACATGGCAGGCCTTTTTCCTAAGCTGTCCTTTTGGAGACACCTTGCACACTGAATATCTGGATATTCAACTCATGTTTTATACCTGCCAAAGCAAAAGGAACAAATTAGTACTAAAAATCACACACTGTTATGTCACAATTTTTATGGTGTAGTTTTTAGTTCTAAATTACACGGTTTAGTCTGCAAATAATTCACTCTACAATATAAAATGTAATTCGTGAACCAGCAAGTGTATTTTCTTTAATGTATAATATCGGTGTGTAGGTGCATCTCAGGTCATTTTGTCTGTTCATGTGCTTTTAGAAAGAGCCAGCACTTTAGGATGGAACTGCTTTCTGTCTGTTGTTTCACCTACTCAATGTAACTGAATGTGTAGTAGTGGGACCTGGATTTTGCTACTGAGTGCTGTTCTTAGATCTACCAGGCAGCTGTTATCTTGTGTTACGGAGCTGCTATCTGGTTACCTTCCCATTGCTCTGACATTAGACTTCTGGGGGAAAAGGGAGGGGGTGATATCACTCCAGCTTGCAATATAGAGTGACTGAAGTTTATCAGAGCACAAGTCACATGACTGGGGGCAGCTGGGAAACTGACAATATGTCTAGCCCCATGTCATTAATTAAATATAAAAAAAAATCAGTTTGCTCTTTTGAGAAATGGATTTCAGTGCAGAATTCTGCTGGAGCAGCACTATTAACTGATGTAAAAAAAAACCAAAAAACATTCTCCAGCGACAGTATCCCTTTAATATACAGCTTTTATTTGCCTAAAACCAATTCTTGTATTCAGTAATTCATTCAGCTATTCAAATGTATAAAGTGTTTGTCCCTAGTAGCATCTAAAGCTGCAGCCAGATGGAAGATTTTCTTGTGGCATTTGTATACCAAAATAATGTCTTTACACATACTCTGAAAGTTCACATTTTTGCTTTGCAGAGAAGCAGAGGTCAGTGAGGGTTGCCGCAGGCCCTTCTGCTAGTGATGGGCGAATTTATTAGCCAGGGGCAAATTCGCGGCGAATTCCCGCGATTCGCCGCTGGCGAATAAATTCGCCTAGCTTAGCTTAAATTCGCTGGAAAAACGAGTCGCGCGTCGTTTTTGGCGCGTCGAAAACGCTGCGACGTGCGCCAAAAGCGTCCCGCGGCTCGTTTCGCGAATTTTTCGCCAATTCGCGAATTTCTCTGGAAATTCGTGAATTTTACGGCGAAGTGAATCTCGGGAGATTCGCCCATCACTACCTTCTGCTATTACAAAACTCCAAAATTCCTATCACTTGGAAAAGACTGAGCTTGTAAAATGTAAGGCTTGCACCTGCCAACAAGCACCAGCCAACCCCAACTACGTGAATATTGCATTAGCCTGCTTAACCGAGGTTTGTTCCACACTTTACAGTAAATAAAACACATGAGATTGTGCAAAATGAGTACAAATAGTGATCCAATCTCCAACGTATGCTAAATGAAAATAAATGCCACACTTTGCTTGCATTTTTTTCAAGCCGCAGGGAATGTCACATGAGAGGATGCTTATTCATTGGGTTTTAAAATCAATGTAGACGATACCAGTATGATCTTGTTTAGCTCTTCATGGAGCTCATCTGTGTAAATGTTATTTTTATGTAGAGTTTTGCTACTAAAAGTAGCTAAAAAGCATAACTGCTGTACTTGAAATACCACTACAACTTCCATATAATTACAAGATGCTGCTGTTTCTGTTAGCGCATTATTATCCATTCACTGAAAGCATTGAGTATAATCATAAAATTGCCATAGGTTGATAAAAGCTGCATAAAAGCATAATTCTAAAGGTATAATTAACCCATACCATTATTCATTTAAGTGGATTTCTTTTAAAATCTAAAGTAAGCTGGTGATGTTTTACTGTTTAGCAGTGAATCGGGTGTTTCATTCTCATTAGGCACAGGTATAAATATCAGTTTAAGCAGATATTCTCAGTGGTGGGTTGGTTTAAGCTGATATGTCCTTACCTCTGTAGCTATCACACACTCGTTCCGTTCTTCTGCTATTACATAAATTGACTGGTACATTGAATCCCTTGAAGAACATATCGTCGATATTCTACACTCTGGCTTATCACTGCAGATAGAAAAACACAAAGTAAGGAAAAGAATCTTGAGAACAGTGGAAATTGTTACATTATCCCTTTAGTCGTGAGTAGATTAGCCCACTGCTTCTGCTCATCTGACTGCCAGTCTGTATGCACAACTCAATGGTCCTTTAAAAATAAAGTAGGATCTATGTCTAAATATACCTCTACTAATTGCAATATTAATTAGCTAACACTGAAAGCTTCAGTAATGCATTATACATGTTAAAGTAGTATAAGTAGTATTTTCCATGTTTTAAAATACATTTATTTATACAAACTAACTTATATGCCCCTGTTTCTGTTTCCAGTTAGCAGAAAAGACATTTCCGTTTTTGTACAAATGCGTATTTCGGTTTCTGCATCTACATCCTATGCATCTGGATATGTAAATGATTTGGACTGCTCATCAGAAAACTGTTTATGATGAATTCACATTACAATGGCATCTGGATGAACTACCCGATCACACTAGCAAAGCTAAGAATTTTCTTTCTTTCACAGCAGGGTCTCACCTGTGAAGAGGAAACTTCTCTTCTTCTAAACATTTCTCGCTGTAATGGTATTTATTTTCTTTTCCGATTCCATTACTGACATTGCCAATCATTCCATGCGTTAGATTACAGTCTAAAGTGTGATTTTTCAGTTTGTAATTAGATTTTTCAAAGCCACAGTCCACTTCCAGGTCTTTCTTCTTGTTGGTATTCTTAAGCTGTGATGCTGGAATCAAGTTATCAGATAAATTGTTCATTGTTTTACTCTCCTGCACTGGCTGTTTACGGAAATGCCTAAAACTTATTATAACCATGCAGAGCAATACAAGAACCCCCACAAATCCAGCACCCATGAACACTGCAACCCATGGAAAATCTACTTTGGATTCTACTGGATTCTCACAAAGATTCCCAGTGAAGCCAGTAGGACAATCGCAACTAAAGTTGTTGTCGTAAGGTCCAATGTAGCATGTTCCTCCATTTCTGCAATGCAAAATGCATTTGTCTTTCACATTACAGGTTTTCCCTCTGTATCCTGGTGGACATTCACAATAATAATCATTGACAGCATCAGTGCAGATCCCTCCATTGGAACATGGGTTTTTTGCACAGTCGTCTACATTAACTGCGCAGGTGGGGCCAGTAAAACCAGGACGGCAACGACACAACTGTGTTCTTCCAAAATCAAAGCACTGCCCTCCTGGAAAATAATAAAAGACATACCTTCACTAAGTGTAAAAGAAAAAGTTATCGGATAGACACTTCTTTACATCATATATGGTCCTTATGGGATGTTTAGTTCCCAGTCTGTCTCCAGACTTCATTGTATTACTCATTATTTTTAGATAATGCATCCTTTGAACATGAACAAATAATTGTCACTGCATTACATATTAAATATTGCAGAGTGCAATATATTATTGCACAAATTATTTATAAGATTTGATATGGACAGATATAAATTAATTCATGCACGGAATTATAGGATGAAAAATAAATCTGAAAGCGGGGTGGGAATTTGCTGGACATAGCCTGTAGACATAGTTGAAATGAATAAATGATACATGCACAAATAATCAATTAGAAAAAAATGACTGCAGTAAAAAGTTTAAACATGAATTACTGCTACACACCATTGAGGCAGGGATTTCTTGTGCATTTGTCAACTTTCTTTTCACAGTTAGATCCCGTGAAGCCTAGAGGGCAATGGCAGGTGTAGCTGGCCCCAATTTCTCTTTCTCGGCACGTGCCACCATTAAAGCACGGCGAGTTTCCACAATTCAAAACGCTTTTCTCACAGTGGATTCCATCATACCCCTGAGGACATTCACACCTATAACCATTCTCCAAATCCTAGAAAAAAAAACATGTAAATAAACATGTGAATTCGATGTTAATTGAACAAATGTCAATTAAACAACAGCTGAAGTAGAAAAATAAGGGTTACATCATCAAGATCTGAAGTTTACCATAATCTGAATTTCCAGGCATTTTTTCCAGCCTCTGTTTACATTTTAATTGGCCCATATTAAATGCTGCCTGAATCTGTTATTGGACTTTTTTCATTTCAGGTTGCCCTAAAGATTTTTATATAAATAATAAAATATAACTTACCCTACAGCTGCCACCATTCCTGCATGGGTTGCTGTCACATTCTCTTATTTTGTCTTCACAGTTGACACCACTAAAACCTGGTGGGCAAGAACAGGTGTAGCTTCCCTGTCCTGTGTTTGTGCAGGTTGCCCCATTTTTGCAGGGTTTATGATGAGTACAGTAGTTTAAATCTGTCAGAATGGTAAAGGTTATAGTATAACAAGGCTGACCGTTGGCCACATTCATTTTATGATGTAAAATGATAAAGTGCAATTAAAGTTAAGATTATTAGCCCTGAGACTCATGAATTTCAAGAATGCTATGTGCTCTTCCACTGAATATGCACCAGACTTCATCTATAATATTTAGTCTGTTATTTATAATGTGCTATTCTTCTTCACATTTTATATCCTGACTTGTGATAAAGGATTCCTCTGAAAAACTTATATCTGATTTTGCTAAATAGCAGCAGCATAAAAGCAAATATCTTCAGGGCAGCTATATAAGAAGATAAAAATTGATAATAGAAATGGTGGAATATGATATTTTGAAGAAACCAAGTCATACATTGCAATGTTTCTCCACCTAAATGTCAAGGGCTAAATCATGTTAGAAGTTGTAGTCTAATAACATTATGAATAGATTAATAATAAATATATATATAATATAAGTATGATACAGGTATGGGACCTGTTATACAGAATGCTCAGGACTAGGGGGTTTCTGGATAACGTATCTTTCCATAATTTGGATCTTCGTACCTTAAAGTGTTTGTTCACCTTTGAGTTAACAATAGTATGATGTAGAGAGGGATATTCTGAAACAATTTGCAATTGGTTTTCATTTTTTATTGTTTGTGGTTTTTGAGTCATTTAGCTTTTTATTCAGCAGCTCTCCAGTTTGCAGTGTCAGCAATTTGGTTTCTAGGGTACAAATTACCCTAGCAACCCTGCATTGATTTGAATAAGAGACTGGAATATGAACAGGAGAGGGACTGAATAGAAACATGAGGAATAATAAGTAACAATAACAATACATTTGTAGCCTTACAGAGCATTTGTTTTTAGATGGTGTCAGTGACCCCCATTTGAAAGCTGCAAAGATACAGAAGAAAATTGCAAATCATTAAAAAAACTATGAGAAATAAATAAGGAAGACCAATTGAAAAGTTTCATAGAAGTGGCCCTTCTACAATATACAAAAAGTTAACTTGAAGGTGAACCACCCCTTTAAGGGGCAGATTTACTAAAAAAAAAAAAAGATTCACTAAAAAGCCCTCAAAATCGTTTGAAATTCAATAAGCATTTGACTATCGAATGCTTATTGAATAGTTATTTTTTCCTCGATATTCGATTTCTCGATGAAATTGTACGATCGAATACCGATCGTTCAATTCCACGAAAAAATCGTACTATTTCCTTCGAGCGTTCAAAAAATTTGTACGATTTGTACGATTTATCGAATATCCGATAAAATCGTACGATTGGAATTCGATCGAACTTCGATCTATTCACGTGAATTTCGTAAATCTGCCCTAAGTCTACAAGAAAATCATGTAAACATTAAATCAACCCAGTAGGCTGATTTTGCTTCCAATAAGAATTAATTATTTCTTAGTTGGGATCAATTGCAAGATATTGTTTTATTAAAACACTGAAAAAGGAAATCATTTTTAAAAATTTAAATTATTTGGATAAAATGGAATCTCTGGGATGGCCTTTCTGTAATTTGGAGCTTTCTGGACAATGGGTTTCTGGCTAACGGATCCCATACTGGTATATTATTATATAATAATAGAAGTATAATATCAGCAATCAAAAATCTCACTTTATTAGATACAAGTAAAATTTGGTGACGTAGTGCTTATAGGTATGATACCAACTGGAGAATCCTGGCATTATTATGCATATAATTGGGTTTCTTCACATATAGAATTGTCCAGTTACAATCACTTTAAAATAACAGAATGCTTTAGGAAAATCGGATACTGACCTTGGTCACAAAAAAGACCACCCCAGCCTTCGTCACAAATACACTGCCATTGAACTTGGCACGTCCCATGTCGACAGCCATTATGAGGTATGCACTCATTGCAAAACCGACCCTGCCATCCTGGGCGACAACTGCAAAACATAAAATACTAGGTTATTTTATGAAACAGGATGCTCTCCTCTGCCTACTGGATAAAATATCCTGGATACTCTGAAATATGGTAAGCATTTATAAAGTTACTGCAATTCTGGTTGGCTGCTGAGAGCCAAAAGGTAACACTAATGACATATAAGTTAGAAAGCAGGTATTTCCTGTGGTTTGTCTCAGACACAAATATTCCCAAGTACGTACTCCATTCATCTAATTGTATTGCCTTATTACAACAAAGTACAGTGAACCCCAATAATACAAGTGACAGGAAACTCTGTAAAATGTTCTCAGTATTATTGAAAAATACACATTGTGACATTGTTAGTCACTTTCCTGCTATTTGTCATGCATTAGACATGGCTGAAGAACAGCCAACAATAGGCTCTACTGATCCTGTAGTGAGACTTACAAAAGCCTTTGCAGCCATCATTCCAAAAGAGTTTCCCCTCTTGGACTGATGAATCAGGGGCTACCCCTATCATAAGGTATCGCTCATAGGAAACAACAGCAACACATTCCATCTTAAATAGTGTTTCTGTAGGAAACTTGATTTTGTTAAATGTATGTTTTAATAGTGATATAAAACCCCACTTACGTGCATTCTCCAGGTTTGTTACAATAGCCGTTCTGCTCACTGCACCCATCCAAGCAAATGGCTGTAAAAAAAACAAAGAAGACAAAGTGAAACTAAGCTCTCGTGTAAATATTGCAAACACAATCAAGCCATCTGCGTTGTTCTATATACACAACAAACACAAGCAGGACGGGACTAACTACGGCCAGACTGATACTATAAGAGGAGGAACCCTTGAAAAACAAAGCCATTGTCAAAACATTTATTGCAGTCAAAGGTGCAGAATCTCAAGTTCAAAATGAGCTACAACAGCAGTCCATACTGCACTATGTGTAAGTGACCTTGGAATCTAACTGTCTGTCTGTATATACCAACCAGACAGAGAATAACAATAACATGGATGTCTACCCTGCAGTTCTTCACTGAGGTTTAACAAAGACTAGGAATGCTACACCTTTGCTCCATGTTTTGGGCTTCTGTACAAGACCAACATAAGCCCCTTAGGCTTAGTCCAGACGGGGAGATTCGGGGGCGATCCTCGCCAGGCAATTTGGAGCGATTTTAAAAATCGCGCCGCTCCGTGTGAACACACGCCGGCGCTTTTAAGCCTCGCCGGTGCCTAGCTATTCGGGGAGATTCGGGGGTGATCTGTCGCGGCAAAAAGTCGCCAGGCGACGGATCGCCCCCGAATCTCCCCGTCTGGACTAAGCCTTAGTATTTGAATCTCTGACAATCCCCTTCATAGTTCCCTGCCACGTTAATTTCTGCCGATTCCTGGCACATTTTCTGGGCTGCTGTTAGTTACCAAAGTTTACAGACCAACTTACATTATAAAGGACCTACATAAAAGTTATGGTACAAAGCTAATTATTAATGAATTCAGATACATTTAAAAAACCAGTACATTTTGCACCAGAAATGGCAAATTTGGATTCGGTTTGGCCAGGCACAAGGATTCATCTGAATCCTGCTGAAAAAGTGCAATTCCTGGCCGGATAACGAACCGAACCCTGGATTTGGTGCATCCCTAAACAAAATCAAGGGGCTATCTTATACCAAGACACCTTCTCTGACTTGTTTGATTTGGCATTCTTCAGTGTCATGACTAGCCTTGCACCCCTACTAGGGTATATAATATTGTTCTATTGATGCCTCTGCTGGGGCAAGTGTGGAGTGCCATTCCAAAGTATAATTGCATACATACATAGGAATGCTCTCTGCATGCAACAATTGATTCCCCAATAAGCAACAGTATGAATGAAACAACTAGGGATGCACCGAATCCAGGATTCGGTTCGGGATTCGGCCAGGATTCGGCCTTTATCAGCAGGATTCGGATTCGGCCGAATCCTTCTGCCTGGCCGAACCGAATCCGAATTTGCATATGCAAATTAGGGCCAGGGAGCTAAATCACGTGACTTTTTGGCACAAAACAAGGAAGTAAAAAATGTTTTCCCCTTCCCACCCATAATTTGCATATGCAAATTAGGGTTCGGATTCGGTTCGGTATTCGGACAAATCTTTCGGGAAGGATTCGGGGGTTCGGCCGAATCCAAAATAGTGGATTCGGTGCATCCCTAGAAACAACTAGCAGAAAGGTAAGCACGACAGTGTGTACTTAGCTGGTATAATGTGTGATTTTATAAGGCAAATCAAACAAATCACGCATACACACCATTCACACAATAGCTCCTTTTGCAAAACATGTTATGGCTAGTGGCAGTCTATAAACACAAGTTCTATTAGTCAATGTAATGTATAGCAAAACCCCTCTCAATAACTGAGCTGACTTTTAATATGTGAGTCTTAAGATCAGGTGATCCGAGCCATAACATGTAGACTAAGAAAAGAACAGTAATAATATATGCTACTGTATATGTTTTAGACCTGTTTTTGTCTTCCTTGTTATTACCTGTGTCCCACATTCTTATCATAGCTAACACCCAGCCTCCCTCAGTGAAGCATCACTAATAAGAATTATGTCTGCAGGTGTCAGAAAACATTTTTTTAAGCATGTTTACATTGAAAAAAAGTTTAGATAAATATGAAATATTGTTTAAAGGGGGCATTTAGCTAACCAAACAAATGAATGAATGTAAAACTGCTCAGAGAGTGCATATGAAAACATAGAACTGACATGATTTTTCCACAATATTAGCAGTCATATGCAGCCAGTGGTATGAATTAGTAACAGTAGTGCCCATTGGTTTTCTTTCAGGCTGGCCTGTCTAATTCAACTGTAGAACTGAGCAGAGCAGTGCCAGGAGATGCCTCCTGCATCAGTAACTTAAGCATCTGGGGATCAATCTGGGCAGCTGTTAGACAGAACAGTAAGGGATGTTCCTGCGACATATTTTTGATAACGGCAATATAAAGCTACTGTCATCATTAAAACTGAAAGAAAAAAAGTACTCAGAAGAGCACTGTGACCAAGTTTACATTAAGCCATTTAGGTGAGTATATATCCTCTTTAAAGGAACAGTAGCATCAAAAAAGTGTTTTTAAGTAATGAATAATGTAGTGTTGCCCTGTACTGGTAAAACTGGGGTGTGTGCTTCAGAAAGACTACTATAGTTTATATAAACAAGCTGCTGTGTAGGCATGGGGGCAGCCATTCAAGCACAGGATACACAGTAGATAACAGATAAGTACTATTATAGTTTATATAAACAAGCTGCTGTGTAGCCAGGAGGGCAGCCATTCAAGCACAGGATACACAGTAGATAACAGATAAGTACTACTATAGTTTATATAAACAAGCTGCTGTGTAGCCATGGGGGCAGCCATTCAAGCACAGGATACACAGTAGATAACAGATAAGTACTACTATAATTTATATAAACAAGCTGCTGTTTAGCCAGGAGGGCAGCCATTCAAGTAAAGGATACACAGTAGATAACAGATAAGTACTACTATAGTTTATATAAACAAGCTGTTGTTTAGCCAGGAGGGCAGCCATTCAAGTACAGGATACACAGTAGATAACAGATAAGTACTACTATAGTTTATATAAACAAGCTGCTGTGTAGCCACGGGGGCAGCCATTCAAGTACAGGATACACAGTAGATAACAAATAAGTACTACTATAGTTTATATAAACAAGCTGCTGTAGAAAGGGGGCAGCAATTCAAGCACAAGTCAAATAGTAGATAACAGATAAGCTATGTAGATTTGAATTGTATATTGCAGATCTTATCTGTTATCAGCTGTGTAACCCATTCCTTTTCTGATTTTTTCAGTAGCGTGTTAATATAAATTATAGAATTCCTGAAGCAAACACACCAGTTTTACCAGCATTGCATTATATTTTAATTAATTTAATATACTTTAATTTGTTGGTGTTACTGTTCCTTTTAAGTTTAGAAACAAGAATCTTTTTGGATATTTTGGCGTAGGTATGACATTGGGAATGGAGTAATATCAGAGTACATGAAGAAACACAGGAAGCTAATTTTTGAACTGTGCATCCAAAACAAAAATCACTATCACTAGCCTCTTCTTTGGGCGATTAATCACCCCAAACTGCCTTCCCGCTGGCTAGAATGTAAATTGCAGGCAGGATGGCACTCGGAAACGCTTCAGTCACCCGAAGTTTTCTCGCGATTTACATTCTAGCCGGTGGGATGCAGTTCGGGAGATTAGTCGCCCGAAGAAAAGCCGATTTGTCTCTGGGCGACTAATCTCCCCAAGTAGCAGATTGTGTCAGCAAAAGTAATGGCAGCCATGGTGATTTTAAATATTTTGTTGTTCCAAGTTAAAGAAACAAAATACTGAAACAATACTGATGCCATAAACAATCTAATTCTTGGGCCCGTGAGGGGCTTTGAATGCCAGGGCCTATTTTGAATCTCAGCCAGGACCTGCTTTGCAAGTGCTCAAGAGCTTGTTTAATACAGGCCATTTCAGTCAGGGGGCTCTCTATGTCATCAATAGGGTTGCTACCTGGCCAAAATTTTATTGGTATTGGACGGTAAAATGATGGTTGATCCCAATATAATTAATAGGGGAAACAAGATAAATATATAGGAAGGCCAGAAATGGTGGCAACCCTAGTCATGAATGTCTCTTTGTAAGCCAAAGCCTTTCCTATGTAGGTGATTAGCAGATCCTTTACAGAGCCAGCTTTGGTGCCATTAAATTATAGTTGTCTTTCAGCATTTTTATTTCGTTGCACACATCAAAATTATGCTTTTTTTTGGTCCTCATGCCTTCTGGAAACTGTAGATGGCAACTGTATTTTGTGATCCACCATGGCTAGCATTGCCACCTGGCAGGTAAAAATTTTATTAATAGGGAAATATGGTAAATATATAGGAAGGCCGGTATTTTTTTCCAGAAAAGGTGGCAACCCTAACCATGGCTAATAGTACAGCAACCATTAAATACCTATAAGGGCTTTTCTGTGGAAAAATATACTGCATGAAACCCCCCCCCCCCCCCCATCATTCTGTCAGAAGTTATATTGTTTTTATTCTTAAAGTGGAGCGGCTTCTAATTAGGGTTGCCACCTTTTCTGGAAAAAAATTACTGGCCCTATTTATCTTTCTTCCCTATTAATAACATTGGGATCAGCCATAATTTTTACCGGCCCTTTCTTTACGTCTGTATTTATCGGGGATGTCCGAATCTTTCACAGCGGATTCGGTGCATCCCCAATGCCAATGTTATTAATAGGAATAAACAGCAACAATACACCTTTTTCCAGAAAAGGTGGCAACCCTAAATGCACCTGCCATTTAACAGAAGCACCATATATCTTACAAGTATCAAATGACAAAATATGTCCCTATTACTTTTATTTTCCTCCTCAGGTGCCCCCACTAATGCATAGGTCGGAACCGAGACATTTTCTGCCCAACCCTTTTCTTGAGGAAATTGGCTCATTCAATCCCTCAACAAGCACATAAGGAAATCCAAACGAGCAGCAACTTAATTTGCCGCTGTTTTTGCTGTGCATGATGGGTGACATTGATTTTGTGCGCTTTACAAGAGCCTCATTTAATGCCTGGTTGACTGTGAACAAGGCACTTTCATCTCCACACAAACTCACGTACCCCTCCTATATTTATTCACCCTCTCCGTTTCAATAAGAAAACAGCTGCTACTGAAACCCTCCCCTCTCGCCTGCTACAGCTGATCTCAGCTTCTTCCCCTCGGGCCATAATGTAACAATAACAACGCGCAGCGCGCAATATCATTTCCCCGCCATTGGTGAGTATGGCGCGTGCCACGTGACTAACATGGCTCTATTTGTTCACGCAACCATCCCAGTCACAGGACGTTTGACTACCAGACGGCTCAGGTAAAGTAGACCACGCCCACTTTGAGTACTGTGGCTTATGATTGGCTAACAAGGCGTATAGGTGTATTAGTTCCTCCCCACGGTGATTGAAAGCATTATAACTGATTAAATACTATATTTTGTTGTAGTGATGCGATGGGGAATTGCAGTTCAACAACTGCGGGAGGCCTGCTGCTGGTTGGACTGTACAAACTGACAGGACTTTTTTTTTAACCACACGTTTCCCTTTGCACTCACTAAATGACAACTGCCTGTCAACAAAACAAGGGGGCAAGAGGTATAGAGGCCCCATTAGTGCCTAATTAAGAATCAATTTCTGAATATATTGGTAAGAAAAGGACAACTAGTTACGCCACTGGTTCTGGGCAATTATGTGACATGCTTAAATCCATGAGATTTCAAACAATAGTTTCTAGGAATCCGTGTCCGTTTCTGTGACCTTTTCCCTTACTGAGTAAAATGTGCATGTTTGCCAGGGGGTTAGCTTATCTGCTGCAATTCAAATCTCAGGGCAAATATTCTAATATCAATCCTTGGCAACAGGGCCGGACTGTGAGGAATAAGCAGCCCTGGCAAAAGTATCGAAGGCTTCGAAGCAGCCCATGTATTCACGAGCATGCAAAGCATAATATATATTTCCAACCCCAAGATTAACTAGAACTAGTGTTTATTAATAGATATTTTAAGAGAACATTACCATATAATCCACAGCAATATCATACACGTATGTGCTGGCCCTTGCAACAAATATCTCACCCTAGTTTCAATCAGAACTATTCTATCTGATGTATTAGTGGCCCTATACTTATAATATATTCTACATTTTCCTTTGTGTGCCATCAGATAGACCTAGAGAACTTTAATTACCATGTGTGTCACAGGGCCAAAGTGGGGCATACTTGAATAGACTAGGCTGCATCATGCAATTAGGGTTGCCACCTTTTCTTGAAAGAAATACCGGCCTACCTATATATTTATCTTTTTTCCTATTAATAACATTGGGATCAACCATCAAAAATACCGGCCAGGTGGCAACCATACATGCTATTAATGCTACATATCACAGTTTTCCATATACAGGCTGAATTGACTGTTCTGAGCATGAATCCTCCTGTTGCCAACATACCTATCATAAGTATAAGGGATTGGGTATATAGCAACTCTAATATTACTAACTGAAGTCGGTCATAATACCTGGTTCCTCCCATATGTCAGTACTGACATGAGCACTAACAAATGCAGGCATCGGCTTAGCTGTGGCTGGCTATTATGGACAGCTCATTTACATTTCTAAAGTGATTGACTCATTTACATTTTAAATACATAACTAATTTTAATTTTTTAGGTGAGCATTCTATTTACATTTCAAAGCAAGCAGCCCATCGGGCATTTGCCCGAACCCACAGATTGCCAGTCCGGGCCTGCTTGGCAAGCCTGGCACAGATTCTATATTAAAACCATTTCCCATAAGCAGTATGTTGTGCTTTTACATTGATAACAAAAATGCATGCACTATAGGGCCATCTATATAACGGACTGTTTAAAAGCCAACATGTAAAGGTGGTCATACACTGGTCAACAAAAGCTGCCATCAGACTCAGAGTCGGCAGCCAATTGGCCTGTGTAGGTGGCCCTCCGACGGGCTTCCCCATCCGATATCTGGCTGAAAACCATCCAGATGTCGATCGGACAGGACTAAAAATCCCATCGGATCTTGGACCTCATTTGTTTGTTGATCCGACCGGCCGTTAACCCTTAGTTATGATCTGATCATTGGACCCTAGGGCCCACGATCAGATCAGCCCAATTTAACAGAAGGATCTGCTCGTTTGGCGACTTGGCGGATCTCTCTGTGTATCTGCTAATTACATTAGAACCCCCATTTTACATCCCCTGATTTTAAGTTTTCCCTCATTTTACATTGTTGTTGTGTGGTCCCACCTACATATTATGCATTATACATTTCCCTGATTTTACATTTTCCTGGATTTTACACCATTTTTTTTCTGGTCCCCTAAAAAACGTAAGTTGACTGTAGTCAATAAATAGGAATGTACAGCCTTTGTGCTATATGCCTTTCCACTTGTAAGAGTACTGAGCAACAACAGAGACAGGGGTATTATATAGAAAAGGTCCCAAACTGTTTAAATAGTAGATTTTCTTACATGGTTTCTCAAACATTTTAGTAGGGGACCCAAATTAAGTCCTGGAATCAACTTCTCGAACGTCAAATTAATGAATACTTTGTAAACTGGGCCATCTTTAACTCTTCTATCAGTCAGTTTTCTGTAATCTGCATATATGATATATACACCTGCCATAAAAAATGACTATAATGGAATCATTTATTGACCTCATTTTGATTACTATTTTGAATCATTTATTGATCTCATTTTGATTACTATTTTGTATTGGGAGACCCACCTGAATACATTTTTGGGACCCATAGGTTAAAAAAAACCCCTGTTTAATGAGCTGGAATAAGAACACTCACGGAAATGCATGGAACCTATTGATTTAGAAAATCAGCTTTTTTCAAAATGGCACTTCATACGAGGTCTGGCATAGATGGGCAGATTTGGCTCCATCTTGTCTTTGCCAAATTATGTCCTGAGCTACAGACTGATGATTAGATTGTAATCTTTATGCACATTGTCCTAGCATTGTTCTGTCTGCGAAATGGCTGTACTTGTATAAAAACATCGGAATGAAATACATAATGTATTTCCATTGAATTCAGAACAATGGCCGCCTAATTCCCATCACTTAAATTAGCACCTCAGACCTGTTCTTAAAGGCACATGCGCTAGCAGGATTTCATTTGGAAACAACTTGCATATGTACAATATGTTAAGACAGCGCTGGATTACATCTACTTGCTTGTTAGATTAATTAAGATGCTACTTTTTTTTTTCCCAAGGAAAATAAAGAAAGCTTTGGTTAGAATGTGTGATCACACAAACTATTCCTTGTTATGCATGCAACACATAACCCTTTCGTTTTTTTTTTCTTTTTGTTAATGAACAGATGAATGAGCCCAGATTGAGGCTGTATCATGGGACTAATGACAGTGTCACAAGTTGGCAGGTGTTCCAGAGCATGAAGGATGCTAAATTGTGTGTTTAATTGGGGATGGATAAATAACGGGTGAGGAATTTTTCCTTTTTTTCAGTGCCAGAGCATAATTTGGTATTTGTATTTGGCCATTAAGCCATTAAAAATAGATTTTTTTCTTTAGAAAGGGACTTGTTACCATCTATTTAATCACCTCTTAATTTTTCATTGTAAATAGTCCTCTCTGTGGGACAATCATGCAACAATTGTTTTTGCAATAAAGTGGGATACAAAGTATGAAATCTTACGTTCTGCACAGTAGTCTCCTTTCCACCCTTTGAGGCAGGACACTCTCCCATCAGTTTCACATTTATAGTGCCCAAAGCGATCGTCACGGGGCTTGCAAAGTCTTGAACAGCTTTCTCCATAGTAATGCTCACTGCAGACTACTCTGTAGGAAAATTTTAGCTGGATCTGTGGGTCTTCTGACTGCACATCTCTTGACCAATCTTCCCCCACATTAAGAGGTTTTTGGATGGTAAACTGACTTATCTTCATTTCTTGCTGATTGAGATCTAAGAAAATAGCACATAAGTACCTTTAATATAAACACACAACCTGTCTGTCATGACAAAGCAGCTTATTCCCTTTACATTTCAGTCAAGGAACTATGGGCACTAGCAGTAAAAAGAATGTGTTGTGTAATTGTTTAAAAAAAAAAAAAAAGTGCTCCCAATGTGATTTAAGGAAGTTTGTCTACATTAGTCTATTTTGGAATCTTTCCAAAAATATCAGCTATCAAAGATTTTGCAATTGCAGATATTTTACCAGTTCCAAGACAATGACAAATCGGTGTTATTCAGTAGCTGAGTGAACTGGAAACCAAATTTCCCATTACAGAAACAGAACTGATTTTTTTTTTTAAGGAAATTAAAGAAATTATTTCTGAGAATATATAGAACACATATAATGTTGGCCCTAAAATACATAAACTCGGAAAAACAACCCAAAAAAAAAGTAAAATAATAAAACTAAGATTATTTATATGTATTATAGTTTTATAATTCACTGTTAATTTTTCACTATTTTTAATAGGTTTATTAAATAAGATGTCTAAATTGGATATTATGTAAAAAAAATTATTTAGAAAATGGAGTTACCAGAAAAAAAAGACAAAAAGATATAATTATGACATTAAAGATTTTCAAAAATAATTTAAGCCTTTAGGCTTTTGGGGTCCAGCAGATTTTCAACGTGAGAACTGTTTTGTTGAAATAGTCTCTTCCTTTATGTCAGCAAAACATCCAAAAGCTATTATTTCTTTTCCAAAGGGCGGAATTTGAAAAAGGTGTAAAATACAGGAAAAGGCAGTCAGGATGATTTGGCAGACTTCTGGTTTTCTCACCAAAGAGCGGATTTCTTTCCCACGCCAAAAATAAACTGGAGGAAACTCAATTGTGTTGCAGATTAAGTATGGAGGGACATGAAAAAAAACGTATGTGAATATCAAAGTAGAAACTGATTTCTATCTTTTAAAGCAAGGGCTTTTGTTTATAAGTTAAATGAATAGATGTCAGTTTATAAAAAAAAAAAAATACGGTCACAAATTGTTTGATATTGGCTAACAATTTTATTTGTGGGATCGTAGCGCCCCCTTGTGCCTGTAATGTTTAAATATTTACCTGTAGGTGAATGAAAGGCTTCTACGATCAGTGAAAAAGTTTTCTGAAATAAAAAAGCATAAAAAATACTTAACACATTATCCACCTACGTCTGTAATGTTATGATAACATTACTACAGATCTACTACGAAAACTAGATGACAAACGTGCCTTAAATTTCCAGCCTGTGTAGCTCTCTGTCTGTGCAGTTTAATTAATCTAATTGCGTATAGCATTACTGGCTGGATCTCAATTAAAAGCGAGCTTCTCTGGGTTTATTTTCAGTATGAACGGTGGGGGTAGAGATAGGGCATTCCAATTCAGTATTTACTGGCTGTAATGACTTTGAATCCATCTGAATCTGTTGACATCTGTTACTATCGTGCGCCTTCTAGGATGGTTTGGTTTACTCTATGCTGCATAAATATTTTGTGCTACTTATTAATTCATGGGACTTCCTTGACTAGGCAAAAACATAACAGACAAATTAACCCTGTAACCCCCTAGGGTTCACTGCTTTACAGTATCTAAACAATCTGTTATTTTAAGTTTACCAATGGAGGAGCTTGCAGGGAATGTACAACAGAGGATGTTTTTATACAATCCGCCTAGATCTAGGAAATACCAATTTCCAAGACCAGTAGTTAAAGTACATAACAATGTCATGCAGCTAGCTGGTTTTATTTTGACTGTCACATGAACGGTTTTTCTTCTAAAATACATTCATTGGGCATAAAACTGTACAATCAGCCTCTATAATTTATACAAAGCAAGGCTACACAACCTTTAGCCCTCCCACTGTTGTAGTGAGTAGACATTTGTACTTTTATTCTACAACAGCTAAAGGGTTCAGGTTAGATGGCCCTGCTATAGGGGTTTCCATCTTTTCTTAGCATACTCTATTCCACAGATACTATCCCATGCCAGAAGAGACATATCAAGGGGGTTCAATGGGGAGTCTCTATTTTCCCAGTACCTACAGTTGCAGTACCACAAAGCATGGCACCTGGAGTTGAGGCTTATCCTAAAGAGAGCTCTGCCTTTCCCAGAGGTGATGGGTAAATAGTTTTGTCTGTGCATTTACCTATAAAAAAGTCCCTAAACCCTCATTATTAGTCTGTGGCCACTTCTATGTATTATTAATTAAAATGGAGTGGGTGCTCACCGGCCATGTGAAGTTAAAGGGCAACCTGATGGGGTTGGTGAAGCCTTCCATCCCTTTGATGCTGAAGGTGTTGGATCCAAGGACTGGAGTGATGACGCTGCCAAAGGTACAGGATCCAGGGGAGACCACCGTCTGGTAGTGTTTCAAGCAAATCTTGAAGAAGGTCCTGCAGTTGGGTAAACAGGACTTTCCATTCCCCAACATCCCATTGGTATTGATAAACTCATGAAGCTCCAGCTGGAAGACCCCGGAGCTAGATACCTTGAAGAAAAATACACAAGACCCCCTAAATAAATAAAAAAAACTGGGTCTCCCATGTCTCAATCTACATGATCTACAGACCACCAGGGACCCAGAAAATATAGCTTTGAATGGCCATTTACCTGCTTCACAAGTATTAAGAGAAACGTCAAGCCAAAGATGCGAATAGGATCCACCTTCATCTCCTTGCCTTGCTTTCAAAAGTCCGTAGGAAATCAATATTATTCCCGAAAACTTGATGCACAGCTCAGATAAAAAGAGCAATAATAATAAAAACAAAAAGTGTAAAAAAAAAAGAAAAAAATCTACTAGAATTTACAACAAATCACACACAAAAGATTCTGATCTTCTTTTAAGCAAAACCCCCAGTCTGGAGCACCAAAAAGGATGAGGTGTAATCCAGTTGGTTAAACATGCCCTTGAATGGATAAATCCAGCATCCGACCGTGCGTACGTGTGGCTTCAGCAGAGGAATTGATAGCCAACAAGGTTAGCTCCTGAGCAGAGTGGATCTCTTTGAAAGTGTAGTGTTTTGTTGGTTGTTAGGATACTCCTTCCCTTCTGTGCTGCAATCAGCAAATACACGGCTCGCTCTGCTTCCAGCTACTTATATACTTGCCTGCCTGTACCGAGAGCTCATTATGCGACTGTCATTTACCCACAGCACCGCCCCTTTTAAAACTCAAACACAGAATTAATGGTGCCCTTCTGCTGCAGCACTGACCACCAGCGAGCCTATGTGATTATGACAAAGCCAAACATCTGTTCCTAGATTTACAGCAATATTATTGGCATATTTCATAAAACCCCACTGCCTCTTAAAGAAGGGGGAAAGCGGAGTCATTTACAGTATTATAAAAAGCCTTTCCACATTACACATCACTTTGTGTGTTGTGCAGCAGAACTGGAGGATCTTATTATGGCAAGACAGTAAACATTTCACACATGAGCTGCTGCAAAACTACAACAGGGGATTCTGTGAGTTGTAGTTCTACAACACACGCAGTGACAAAGCTTCCCTGTCCATTATGTGTACGGTGAGTGGTAGACCAACAGAATCAACAGCAAACATTCTAGGGTCTTTTAATATAAACCGCTTATGAGGGCTTGGAAAAATGAATTTCTTTTGACGATTATGGCAGTTGATAAGGAAATGGGGAAGATGAATCCACACTGGACTTTGTACTTAATAATGGAAGTGTGCAGGTTGAGGCAGGCTCGTGCCAGGGAACCTTCAGTCTGATTGCACCATGCGTTCATTGTTGGGTCGCGTGCCTCTCATTAAATCCAGGCGCATAGAGGGCCTTTCATGTGCTTGTTAAAAGGGGGAGAGGGGGAGGTAGACGGTGGCAGATAAAGCTTCAGCTGTATGTTAATGAGCCCTTGCTCGCTTTCTACTATCTCTCATACAGCCCATAAAGCACTAAACCTATTGATTCACCTGTGCTAAACAGCAAGCTTCTCTTACAGAAATGGAAAGGAAATTTCAACAGTAGTTTCTCTGGTTTGATGTGACTGCCTGCTACGTGCATCTGGACATTGCTAGCAGCCCCCCAGACTAGTGGCCACTGCTTTATGAAAATATGTATGCTCACAAGACTCCAAATCAGTCAACCCCTACATGTACAATGTTATGTGTTTATCAGCCGCCAAATCACCCCCCAATAATGAACAGAAAGCCAATACCTTTGTGTGCAGCAAACGGGGGGATCCCTAATTTTATTCCATGGTGCTCTTGACACAATTCAAAAGATCAAACATTTCGGGACTGCATAGCCTTTCCTCATATGGTGCTCTTGACACAATTCAAAAGATCAAACGTTTTGGGACTGCATAGCCCTTCTTCCTCAGTGATGAGTAGGGTTGCCACCTTTTCTTGAAAAAAATACTGGCCTTCCTATATATTTATCTTTTTTTCCTATTAAAGTGATACGGACACTAAAAAATGAAATTTAACATATGAATGTACATTAAATGTTACCTAGAGGTCATGTTGATAATTTTTTGCTGAGAGGTTTGTTTTTGTATATAATTGTTAGTTGAAGTTCCTAAGCCTGACTCTCTGACACTTTGACTTTGCCAACCTGACTGTCCCATCTCAGCCTGTTAGTTAGAGTTTCTAATGCTAACGGACTCCTGCTGCACAAATATGGCAGCCATACAGGAACATGGGGGATCAGACAGAAAATGTAAAAGCATCATGCAAATACTTTATGGCAAAGTTAGAAGTAGCTTTCAAAAAAAGAGTTTAATTTCAGGTGTCAGTATCTCTTTAATAACATTGGGATCAACCATCAAAAATACCAGCCAGGCCGGTAAAATACCGGACAGGTGGCAACTCTAGTGATGAGGAAGGGCCATGCAGTCCTGAAACGTTTGATCTTTTGAGTTGTGTCAAGAGCACCATATGAGGTATTGGCTTTCTGTTCATTATTAGATTTGTTGCTTACGTGTGGCTAGGCCAGTGCTAATACCTGCATCCTCTCCCTTTGACTTTGTACAAATCACTCATACACTACTATGGCCCCACTCCCAAGTGGAACTGGTTATGGTGGGGAGACCCCAGACCAACAACCATCGCTATATGCAAATCTATATTATCAGGCTACTGGTCCCTGCTAGGTGCAATGTCATATGCAGGTCAGACCTCATATGTCTGCCCCTTCTATATGAGTATGACCCTAAATATATGTGTAAATCCGGATGAATATGAGAACCCAGATCAATGACCCCTACTATGTTCAGTATGATGTAACTACCAGACCTTAAATCAGGGGTCCCCAACCTTTTTTGCTCGTGAGCCACATTTAAATTTAAAAAAGAGTTGGAGAGCAACACAAGCATGAAAAAGTCCATGTGGATGTCAAATAAGAGCTCTGATTTGCTTTTTGGTAACCCCTATATGGACTGGCAGCCTACAGGAGAGAATGTTTGGCAGTACATCTGTTTTTTATGCAACCAAAACTTGCCTCTAAGCCAGTAATTAAAAATCACTGCCTTAAATCAACACTGTGGCTATAGATGCACCAATAACTCATTTTCATAAAATAACCGTTACTTGTATGGTGGGAGACGAGCCGACCGATATTGGCAGAAGACCTGGATATCGGCTCCTTGATTTTTTGATTGGGCTTCGTCGAAGGCACCCAACCATTGGCCACTGCTAGTGCTGAATCATCAGATACAGGTAGAATACTATCGTTTTTACTTTCTACGACTTCTACGATTCAGCTCTACACGTGTGTTGAAATGAACAAACTTTCTTGGAAAGATCTTTCCAGAAAAGATCGGAAGTGTAACGTCTATGACCAGGCCTCTGCTATGTTTACTGTAGTTGGTTATGGCCTCAGTTATTTGCAAATCCACAAAACTCCAGATGAGAAATTCACTCTGTATACAATGTGGTGTGAGAGATCTGTGGACTTTGCTTTTGTGCAGCCAGACCTCAGACTAGTGGCCATTTCTTACATGCGCATAGAAATGACCAATAATAGTGGCTGAGGTTTAAAGGAGAATTCAACCCTGCTGGCGCTAAAACCCCTCCCCAATCCCTCCCGTAGGCCCCCGTCCCTCCCATCCCTGGCCTACCTCCCCCCCCGGGCTATTGCCCCTAAATTACCACAAAGCACAGGCCCCCTTCTTGAAGGTTTAGCAGCTCCATCTTCTGCCGCACCGTCTTCTTCGTTCGTTTGCGGAGCATGTGCAGTAGGACGCATTTGCCAGCTGGTACTACTGCGCATTCGCCCGAAGTTCACATAGTTTAATTTGTTTTAATTTGTGAACTTCGGGTGCATGTGCAGTAGTACCAACTGGCAAACGTGTCCTACTGCAGATTTGCAGCAAACGCCATCAGTAATGGGTTATAGTTGATCCATAAAACTAAATGGCGTTACCGTTGTTTCAGTATATTCACTTGTACTTATATTTACCGTTATCTGGAAACCCATTATCTAGAAATCTCTGAATTACAGAATGCCAGTCTCCCATAGACTCCATTTTATTTTTTTTTTCTCTGCAATAATAGAAAAGTTCCTTGTACATCATCCAAATTAAGATATAATGAATCCTTATTGGAAGCAAAACCAGCCTATTGGGTTTATTTAATGTTTATACACTAATCTAGTTATCAATGCTGTGCACGTTGGTGTGCCGAAAGCGGCAACACTCTGAACCCAACTTAGCACCCCCCTTTACACAGGAATTTTGGGGGGAAACACCACTTTGTGAGTAGAAAAGAAAAAGAAAATATGCATCCCAAAATTGCACTTTGCAGAATGTGATGCATTAGGATTGCATGCAAATCGCATAGCTTTGTGTAGATCCTGCAATCAGGATGCAATTGATCATTTCCTCCCTGGGGGTAGTGTTTTCAACTGAAATGTGCATCAGGTTGCATCACATATTAATCACAGGATATAATATGAAGTTATAAGAGGATTAATCTTGAGTGCACTCAGTATCACATATTCACAAATGTATTACACACATGAGGTAACATGAAGACTAAGAGTTTCTTGTTTGCCCATATGGGTCAGGACTGCCCATAAGAAGCAACAACCCAAGTTTTCTGCAACTACAAGATTACAACAGACGGCAGTTGCACCTGTGGGTTGGGAAGGGGCTGTAAGGGCTCTTACAGACAATCGTTTTTACATGCGCTCCCCTGCATTCCGGTATCATGCGTTCAGCTGCAGGGGAGTTCAGGTGTAGACGTACTGAATTCTTTTCAATGTGGTTGTTGGCAGCTTGAGACGCAGCGTGTTACCTGCGTTTTCCGCTTACATGTGTCTAAGTGAGTACAGCCACATTGAAAATAATTCAGTGTGTTTACTCCTGCGCTCCCCTGCCGCTGAACGCATGAAACCGGAACAGGCCCGGATTGGCAAATGCCAGAGGGGCTACTATTAGGTGCTATAGAAAGTCATTATTTAGTGGGCTGGTGGCAGGCCTGGACTGAGAATCAAAATAGGCCCTGGCATTTCAGGTACACAGAGGCCCAATGAGCCCATACAGAGGCCCTAACAGCCCCCACCAGCCCATTAAATACTGACTTTCTATGGCGCCTTATAGCAGCCCCTCTGGCATTTGCCAGAACCCACAGATTGCCAGTCCGGACCTGGCTGGTGGGGGCTTTTTGGGCCTCTTTGTGGCTGATTGGGCGTCTGTGTACCTGAAATGCCAGGGCCTATTTTGATTTTCAGTCCAAACCTGAACCGGAACACAGGGGAGCGCAGGTAAAAACGCTCGCCTGTAACAGCCCTAACTCTTGCAGGGTATAGTAAAGCATGATGGTGTTGGGAGACAGGGCTACAACTGCAGAATAGGGAGCTGTAACTTTGGAACTCTGGGAGTAGTAAAGCATGATAATGTCAAGAAAGTTAATCGAGCACTTACAAAACCATTATGTGTTGAGGCCTACGGCACATGTGGCAGTTCTTAAATGCTATTGTCATGTATTGGAACACAACAGTGGTGAAACCACCCCATCAGATAACAGGTGGATCTCTTTTCAAAGGCACTCATTGCAGTGGGCAATGGGGCAGATTCACTAAAATGGCTGTCGCCAGCAAAAATTGGCTAGAAATCCATTGTGCAGGGACAGCACCAATTCACTAACAGGCGCAGAAGACAATCCGCTAACCTTCATTCACACTTAATCGCCAGGCGACTTTTCGCTCAGGCGAATGGCCGTTGATCGGCAAGTTCAGTAAAGTGTGAATTTAATGAACATTACCTCTTTTGCCAGAGTTGACTTTGCCACCTTAGACCAGGCAAACGGCTAAAATGAAGCTACATCTTCCTCAATCTTATGTGACTTCCATCATATACTGTCTGCCGAAAATGCATTCAAGTTTAAAAAACACTGATGACTTTTCCTTTTTTCAAGCAGGATTCCCTTCAAAAGTCCTAGGTTAAACTTTTTTTTGGCTTAACATGTTTCCCCCGATATTTGAGAACACGTGGAACATTCATTTTACAGTGGGCTCATAATATTAACTGTTTTGTCTTTATTATGGTTCCTTGGACATTTGTAATGAAAAGTGGTGTTATGTTTTGGTAGCCGAGGATGAGTATAACAGTGCTTTATTAGCAGGTTCATGCAGCCAATACACTGCAACAGTAACTTGAACTCTAACCCTTTAAGCAGTATAGAAATGACAGTGTATGCACAGTATACTCTTGTATACAGTGACACCTACAGGCACCTTGCACAAACACCACAAGTGTTAACTTCAAGCGTTTGTACCATCTCTAATAAAGACGTCCATACAACTTTAATGTACCTGCCCTATTCAAATTGTCCTAAGCGTAAGATCACTATTGAATTTTTGCTAGGCACAAATGAACGCTAGCGCAACTTTCACTATGAAATGCTCGCACTGCCAAGGTAATGCTAGCAAAAAGTTGCCAATGTTCTGCGCCCAGGATGCAACTTCATATATTAGTGAATTAGCGTAGTGGTAGTGAATTTCCACCTGGCAAAGTGGTGTGTGAAGAGGTCGCTGGCGACAATTTGCCCTTTATTGAATCTGCCCCAATGTATCTCCTTGAATGATATTAGAAGAGATGACAGGTGGATAAGAATGTATTCTGCTGGGTGGCATTAGTAGTCACAAGGCCCATGTATTTACTGAAATTATTAGAATATAAATAGAAACCTGTAATTGTGTGGTCATTACAGTATTGTACAGTCACAATGAGGAAAATATTGGTTTTGTTTAGATTCAAGCCCCCTCCTACCTTATTGCAAGTTTACAGGTGCATGAAAGCATTGATGTATCAGCTATAGTGATGGGCTAGGGGCGAATTCCCGCGATTCACCGCTGGCGAATTAAACGCTGCGGCGCGTGTTGGAAGCGACGTGACGTGCCAAATTTGATGTGACACGTGTCAAAAACGACGCGTGACTCATTTCGCGAACTTTTTCGCCAAGTGAAACGGGTGAGATTCGCCCATTACTAATCAGCTATTCTGCTATATCATTTTAAGAATATCTTGGACAACAAAAAAGCAGAAACTCCTACTCATGCCTTACGCTAGAGCTTCTAGAACAGTGATCCACAACCAGTAGCTCGTGAGCAACATGTTGCTCTCCAACCCTTTGGATGTTGCTCCCAATTGTATAAAAACCAGGTGTACTGCCAAACACAGCCTGAATATAGGTTGACAATCCATATAGGTGCTGCCAAATGGCCAATCACAGCACTTATTTAACACCTCAAGAACATTTATCATGCAAGTGTTGCTCCCCAACTCCTTTTACTTCTGAATGTTCAAAAGGTTGGGGATCCCTGTTCTAGAAGGTATCTAGGACAGCAAGCAAATGTTCACCCCAAATCTTATAGCAATTCGCTTTCAGACTGGTTTCTCCATTTACTGATTGAAGCCTCGCCAGGAAGGCCAAAACCATGGTTACAAATATTTATCTATGGGGATATTCTGGTTACCTTTTCCTAGGAAAAATATCACTAATGTTTTTAATCTGTTCAACCATATAGCAGTGTCTTCATGGAAACCAAGTCAAACTAGATGCAAATTTACAGGTATCCAGGGCTAGCCAGGATTCTCAGAATACCATCTCCCATAGACTCCTTTTTAAAAAAATTATTTGAATATTTAAAAATGATTTCCTTTTTCTCTGTAATAATAAAATGGTACTTTGTACTTGAAAATGTTTAAAAATCAAAATGTTTAAATGATTTTATAGCAGATTCAAGGAATGGGGGATCCGAATAACAGAACCCCAAGGTCATTTGCATTCTGGATAACATGTCCCCTACCTGTATAAGAATCCATTTTGACAGAAACCTCTCAGAAATAAATCTTCCACATTTTTTTTAAACTCTGGTAGGTTTTTATTTGAAAAAGATGACACACAAAGATTTTACAACCATTGTCCATATCTGAGTTGTACATGTCAGTTTGCTTATATACAATAAAGCTTTCATACAAATACACTTGTTTCAGTAATTTACAACATCTCAGAGGAGCTTTAAAAGCGTGTGGCTACCCAGATTGGGCCTTTGTCAAAACAGCAGCAACCAAGCCCAACATAGTAACATACATGGTAACATAGTAAGTTAGGCTGAAAAAAAACTCACGTCCATCAAGTTCAACCTTTTTGACTTTTGTTTTGTATTTTAACTGCCTAACTGCTAGTTGATCCAGAGGAAGGGAAAAAACACCATCCGAAGCCTCTCCAATTTGCCAGAGGGGGAAAAAATTCCTTCCTGACTCCAAAAAGTCAATTGGACTAGTCCCTGGATCAACTTGTATAATGAGCTATCTTCCATAACCCTGTATTCCCTCACTTGCTAAACACCATCCAACCCCTTCTTAAAGCTATCTAATGTATCAGCCTGTACAGCTGATTCAGGGAGAGAATTCCACATCTTCACAGCTCTCACTGTAACAAACCCCTTCTGAATATTTAGGTGGAACCTCTTTTCTTCTAATTGGAATAGGTGGCATTGCATCCGCTGGAAAGAACTACTTGTAAATAAAATGTATCTCCAAGGTCCTTTTCCATAATGGATTTGCATAGTGCAGTCCCATTAAGGACTCTTACACACAAGCGTTTTTACCTGCGCTCCCCTGCGTTCCGTTTTGCTGCGTTCAGCCGCAGGGGAGCACAGGTATAGACGCACTCAATGCTTTTCAATGGGGCTGTACTCACACGAACGCATGTAGGCGCAGAACACAGGTTCAGACGCAACATGCTGCATTTTTCCTGCGTTCGGCGCCTACATGCGTTCGTGTGAGTACAGCCTCATTTAAAAGTATTGAGTGCGTCTATACCTGCGCTCCCCTGCGGATGAACGCAGCAAAACGGAACGCAGGGGAGCGCAGGTAAAAACGCTCGTGTGTAAGAGCCCTAAGGGTATAAGTGGATATTTTTACATCCCAGGTGCATGACTTTACATTTATCAACATTGAATCTCATTTGCCACTTAGCTGCCCAGATTGCCAGTTTGTCAAGATCCTGTAGCAAGTGCCGCCTCCTGGATGGAATTAATTGGGCTGGATAGTTTTGTGTCAACAAAGTAAATAAAAGTGGGACCAATACCGAGCCCTGAGGGACCCCACTCAGAACCTTATTCCAAGTAGAGTAAGTAGGTGAGTACAAATAAAAAAACATACATTAACATTCTGTACATTATAAATATTCACTTTTTCATTTCTCTCTAAATACAAATCAAGGAAAGAAGGTCACTGGACAGGAAGGCAGGGTTGTCTATGTGATGAGTTAGTGGTGAGTAATTGGTAGACAATGAGCTGTGATCACACACTTGGATAAAGATTGCAACCGACAAACTGTTGCTGCCACATGGCTCTTGCATTAATATTGTAATGAAGCTGGAGTGTGCCTTCTCTGCAGGGAGGGTGCTGTGAGGACTCAAGGGGGACACGTGCCTCAGAAGCCACTTTGCACAAAAAAGGCAAGGCCACAGCTGTGGATGGGGTGGGTGACCTGAGAATTGTAATTAACAGCAGATTCAATATATACTGAAGCCATGTGCCCATCATTTGGGCTCCTCTCTAAGCCTATTAGGAGGAGTGGTGTAAATTATTCTCCTAATAGTTTACATTACTCCACAGTTTATAGAATTTAGTGTTATGTGTTTGAGAATTAACATTTTTTATACTTAACGCCATACATTTTATACTTGCTGTTATATTACACTCCCTCACACAAGTAAGTTTCTTTGAAGTTTGAAGACTAGAGTTCAAGGGGCAAATTCACTAAAGTGCGAAAATGCGCTAGCAACAGCTTCGCCGTCGTTCGCCGCACTTCGCCAGGTGAATTTTCGCCACTGCTACGCATATTCACTAAAATGCGAATTTGCGTTCAGGGCGCCGAACGGTAGTGAAGTTGTGCTACAGTTACTTCACCAGGCAAAGCGCATTTACGCTAGCGATGCCTATATATATATATATATATATATATATATATATATATATATATATATAATATATGTTACATTCCACTACACAAGCCCAGGAAAGCTTTAATAAATAAAATAAAGTTGTCCTATTGCCGTAAACATGTGCCCCCTGTATAGTTGAGTTGCCATATGTTAGGAAATGTAGGGGGGAAGGAAGGTAACCCCCAAAAATTTTTCGCTATTTTTCAGACTATCAACCTACAAAAGGTAAAAGACGCCAGTGTTTTTGGGACTTAGAAAAAATAAAAAATAAAAATTTCAAACTCCTATCTATTGTATTGAACTGGCGAAGTAACGAGTAGCGCAAGAGGTAACGTTCAGTAAAATTTTCATCTTAGTAAATTAGCGTAGTTATGTCCCTTCTTTGCCTGGCGTAAGGGTGCGAAGTTGCGCTAGTCTATCTACTAGCCAGAGTCTAACTTAGTAAATTCGTGAAGTTGTGAATTGACATCACGCTGGCGAATTAGCACTAGCATTAGATGCTTCGCGCTTTAGTGAATTTGCCCCTAAGATTCCCACATAATCATACAGCAATTAGTCTTCTGTCCTCCCCTCTGTGCTGTTTAAATAAGTGTAAGGGGTTAACAAAAAAGACAGTTACATCTTTGGCTTGGTTAATGACCACACACTGAGAGCAATTCACCTCCTCTAATCATTTACAGCTTTACCAATACAAAAAAGTATGATAACATTGTGATCAAACAGGGTAACGACTGTAAATCAATAGTATTTTTTAGGCATGCTTTCACATGCATCAAGGCTTCCCATCTGCCCTTAGATTTAACACCTGTCATTCAATGAATCAATTTTATAATTTTATGTAACTGCCCTACAGGATATATACAGGGTGCCAGATGCCACTGCTGCAGCTGAATAACCCTGTCTTGTAACAGCCACGAGCCGCGAAGAGTCTTCTTTTAGCTCATGATTCGACATGTTCTGCACACTTATCAATAGGCATGTCATGAGCACTTCGATCTGTCACCTGTGGCAACCCAACTTATCCTTTATTCCGTTACATGGCAGAACAGACTCTATAAATTATGCAAAATACCATGAAAACCAAGAAAAGCTTTTTAGAATCAGAGGAAAAAATGTTGAGAACCTTTTGATATGGGCATTGTAGGTGTAAAACATATATGGGAACCCTCTATGGCAGGCGTGCCCATACTTTACTAATGTGAGGTCTACTTTAAGGGGCAGATTTACAAAATTCGTGTGAAGTGATCGAAGTTAGTGTCAGGATCGCGCCGCCCGGAGGCTTACCTTTAGCTCCGGGCGGCGCGTCCTCTTCCTCCGGCAGCATATCCACAATGGCGGCGCCCATAGCCGCCACGTGGATATGCGGCGCCGGATAGTGACGTCATCGCGTCACGCTTGACGCGATGACGTCACCGCGCTCATTTTGGCGCGAATTTCAATTATTTAAAGGGGTATTGGACACCATTATGGTGCCCAATTATAGGACCTGTTTGCTATAGTTCCTGGGTATTGTTATTGATCCTGACATTGCTTTTGTTCCTGTTTCCTGTTCTTTTGTTCCTGTGTTCCTGTATTTTGCCTTGCCTGGACTTTTGTTATTTTTGTTCCTGTAATACACCTTTTTGCTTGAACCTGCTGATTCCTGCCTGATCCTTGCCTTGCTGTGTTATTGAACCCCTTAAGCTTCCTCCTTGGTCCACTACTTCCCCTGGGCGCCTAACGAAGGCCAACCCGTGACAGTTAGATCGAATACCGATCGTACGATTTTTTCATAGGATCAAATATGCAAATCTGGCATCTTCGATCTTCGAATACCGTATATTCGAATTATCGAATGATCGAATATTCGATCATTCGATGAGCGAAGGATTTTACATTTAAAATTTATTCGAATGCCTACTTCGCCAGATTGAACCTACACTAATACCAATAGAAGCCTATGGGAACGCCCCCATAGGCTTCTTTTGCAAAGACCTGCTCGAATACCATACATACGATCAAACGCCTCGATCGTTCCAGTCGTACAAATTTTTCGGAGGCTCGAAGGCAAAAGTACGATATTTTGTGAAATCGAAGGATCGGTATTCGACCGTACGATTTCAACGAGGAATCGAATATTGAGGAAAAAGCCTAGATCATTATGGGACAACATCACTTATAAAGGGCAAATTTACTAAAATTCCCTTAAAATCCCTCGAATCCCCTCGAAATTCAATAAGCATTCGACTATCGAATGCTTATCAAATTTCGAGGGATTTTAAGGGAATTTTAGTAAATTTGCCCCTAAGTGATGTTGTTCCATTATGATCTACATCTATAAAAGCAATGTTAGCATTCTGTTCCATGGAAAATATTACTTAATTACTTAGTTATGTTGCTATATTTAAGAATTTAATTATTGATCTTAGTTACAAAGCTACTATTTCTTATGTAACCTGAACAGAATAAATATCTGAATAAAAAGAATTAAATAGGAGGGTAATTTAGTCAAGCTGTTTGTTGACAGTGCCTTGAGATCTACTGATCACCAGCTAAAGGTCTACTGGTAGATCCAGATCTACCTTCTGGGCACCCCTGCTCTATGGTGATCCCCAACCAGTAGCTCGTTAGAAACGTGTTGCTCTCCAACCCCTTGTATGTTGCTCTCAATGTCCTCAATTTAAGTGTTTATTTTTTAAATTTCAGGCTTGGAAGCAAGTTTTAATTGCATAAAAACAAAGAATAGTGCCAAGTAGAGACTCCTGTAGGTTGCCAGTCCACATGAGGGCTACCAAATAACCAATTACACACATTATTTGACACCCCAAGGTATTATTTCATACTTGTGTTGCTCCTCAACTCATTTTACATTCTAATGTGTCTCACGGGTACAAAAATGTTGGGTACCCCCTGTTCTACGTCCTCACGTAGCTATTGTGAACAAGGAAATATTAGATACGAGTCACCACACTGATATTAGAATTTTTTTAAAAATATAATCAATAAAGCGGAAAATCATATCATACTTACCGAGATTTTCGTTTCCTGGACTGGAACATGGCA